>CM053141.1:153000832-153600832 GCA_028571685.1 Heterohyrax brucei
TTCTCAACTCAAACATGACTCTACCCCTACGGATAGCACCATCATTCAGGCCATCATATTTTGCCTGGACTATTCCCTAACAGGATTTTAGGATGCCATTCTGGCCTTATTTCATCCATTTTTCACTCTGCACCAAAAGTAATATTTCTAAAATGCAAACTTGATTTGATTACTTCTCTTCTAAAACTCTTAAATGGTTTTTCTATGCCCTCACTGTAAACTCATATCTCTTTAACCTGGTTTTAGAAGCTCTTCTACCCATTTCTCTTGCTATTTATCTTCTGGCCCTACACACCACCCTATTGGTAACTCAAGCCAAAGTTTCAGATACATTTGTTCAGTTCTTTGAACCATACCTATTCTCTATTACCCCCACATGTTCCCTTGGCCTGGAACTTTCTTTCCCCCTCTTATTTCTACTGACCCTTCAGGCAGATCTCAGCCTGAACTCATCTCACCAAGAAGCCTTCCAGATACCCTAGACTAGGCCAGCTGCCTCTGCTTTCTGCTCCCACTGCGTAGCATATTCTCCTCTTCTGGTAGCACTAAGTCTCTTTTGTTACTACCTACTTATTTACTCAGGTCCTTGGGGGGCTGCTGTGGGTTGAACTGAGTCCACCCCAAAATTATGTTATAAATCTTCACCCTTATATTAGTAGATGGAATATGATTTGGAAATGGGGATTTCTTTGTTAGGTCAACAGGCCATGACAGTTTTTGGATGAGGCCCAAGAGCACGCAAACACAGATGGAGTAAGATAGATGCCATGACACAGCAATATCACCAAGGAACAGAAGCTAAAAAGAGACACGACACAGACCTTTCCCCCATAGCTAGAAACAGAAGCTGAAAACAAAGACCTTACCCCAGAGCCAACAAAGAGAAAAAGCCTGCCTCTAGAGCCAGTGCCCTGTATTTAGACTTCTAGCCTTCTAACCTGTGAGAAAATGAATTTCTGCTCCATTTGCAGTATTTCTGTTACAGCTACACTAGGAAATTAAGACAATGGCACAAGTTGCAATTCACTGATAACTTAGAAGCTGAGGGTTCAAAATCCCCTATCCTGGAGATCTGTTTTCATAAAGATTACAATCAATAAAATCCTATGCAGCAGTCCTACTCTGTAACACAGGGGGTCACCATAAGTCAAAATCAGCTCCACAGTGATGGGTTAGGTTTATATATACATATGTTATACATATTATATTACAATATATAAACATATGTAACAATCTATATAATATATAGAAAGTAAGATATAATATATAATACATATTATATATATGTATGTATATATTCATATGTTTCTCACATTCAGCTGGGAGGTCCCTAAGGCCTGCCTTATTCCCTACTATCACCCAGAGACTAGGACTGGTAGGCTCTCCATGCATAATAGTCCAATTGGTGAGTGAATCAAGTTTTCTCTGTGCTTCCAATGCAGGCTCAGACACTTGCCCCAAATTTTACCACCACCTTCCTTATCCTCTTAGAATGCTGACGGAGCAGTGGCTAAGTATTTGACTGCTAACAAAAAGGCTGGTAGTTCAAACCCACCAACCACTAACTGGAAACCCTATGAGTCTATGAGGCAGTTCTATTGCATTCTACAAGGTTATTATGAGTCATAGTCAACTCAACAGCAAGAAGGTTTTTTTTTTTTTTGTATCCTTGTCCTGAAAGTTACCACTCTGGATCATAGGTGATTGCTTGCTTGGGTGTTTGTCCCTCTATATGGACTGTGATGGCACCTTCAATGTTTATACTCCCAGTGCTTATACAGAGTTTACCATTTACCTTTCATTCAATCATCTCATTATTTTCAACAAGTATTTATTGAGTATCTGGCTAACGGTCGTGATAGTCACTGTCAAGACAGCTCTAATTCATGGTGACCCCATTTTGTACAGAAAAGAACTGTTCCCCAGGGTTTTCATGGCTATGACCTTTTGGAAGCAGTTCTGCAGGCCTTTTGTCTGAGGTGCCTCTGAGTGGGTTTGAAAGACATCTTTCGGTTAGTTGCCAAGTGCTTAACAATTTGTGCCACCCAGACCATTTGAGTGTCTCCTTAAACCCCACTGCCATCAAGTCAATTCCAACTCACAGTGACTCCAGAGGACAGAGGAGAACTTCCCCACGGGGTTTCCAAGGTAGTAAATCTTTACAGAAGCAGACTGCCACATCTTTTTCCCACAGAGTAGCCAATGGGTTCAAACTAGTAAGCAGCCAAGCACTTTAACCACTGCACCACCAAGGGTCCTGCGTATCTACACACTATATGGTAAATACAGTGGTGCACAAAGCAGAGCTGCCCTCCAGCTCACATTCTGGTGGCTTATAGTGGATTCTCAGTGAATAGGAGATTCAATGGATCCCTGCCCTACTTGTGAACTCTCTGGAGCAACAAAACAGAGAGCACATATTCTGGAAGAGAAGTAAATTATAGAGGTGGAGGTCCCCAAATATCTGCTTTTAGTGACTTTGAATCTCCCTCTGCCCAGAGTTTCCTGGAACTAGCCATGGAGTAGCAGCAGGGATGGAAGTACATAAGACCAAACGGAGGAGGTCTGAGTTCCTAAATATAGGAAATGGTATTGCAGCCACAGTGCCCAAGAACACTTTGCTGAGGGAGACTTGTTTTCCTACCCTGGGATGGAGTTAAAAAACAGACCCACAGAGACAAAGATCTGAAGAGAGAGATACGCAACACAAAAAAAGAAAGAGAAAAAGGAGGACAGAGAGGAGGAATAAGAAACAAAACATAAAGAGACGGAAAGAGACTGAGGCACAGATGGAAAGACTGCAAGACTGAGCTCTGACTGCATTGCTCTGGGGTCTAGCTCGTCACTTGGATCACTAGAAAAAAGAAAAGATTCAACTTCAAATCCTTGGAATCCCCTAAATGCTTTCTAGAGCTAACTGATCTCTTGAGTTGTCTCTGCCCCTATCTGGCCATCCCAGGGACTTTCTAGCCCCCAAATCAGTATGTACCCCATGTGGACCCTAATAAACAAGGAATAGGCAGCAGTCTGGGAACAGCAACCCTATTTTCATCTTTCTCAGAGAAGACCCTGTGTTCACCAATTGTTTCCTAACTGGGGAATCCAGGTTTAGATCTCTGAATACTTGCCTGATAGTATTCTAATCTACAAGGTAAGAACAAAATTCTCTTGATCCAGGAGCTGGGTTGGCAAGGGCCTGGCCTCAGGAGCCCCTGGATGCCAAGCCAGAAGTCCAAGCTCTTTCTAGTGCCACTATTCTTGCCAGCAATATCAGCTGCTCGCTCCTAAGGCTGTGATGCCACCTGCTGATGAGTTTAGGAAACTGATAAAATACGGCTGCAGGAGTAAGACCAAGTCTGGCAGGGGCTGGACAACAAGCTGGCCTTGGGTCTCAGAAGAGCCACGTCTTTGTCTCTGAATAGACACAGTGGTGTCCCTCAGGGACAGAGCAAGTGCTCTGTTCTCTGTAGTCATGGTTCTTAGACTTAGCAGATGCCTCTTTTGCCAAAATAAGGTCCCCAGGGGTTCTGGAAGAATGAGTGGGTTGGCTCTGCTCTTCATAAAAGTCTGATGTCATCTCAAGATTAAATTACCTAGACAGGTCCTATACTGCCTTTGAAGGGCTAAAGCTCTACAAAACAAAAAAATGTTTTTCTTTGCAGGTTTAACTAATTGTGCTATTTAGGCAAATGAAATAATGAGGGCAGGCCTAAAGGAAGTGGGACTTTGAAGAAACAAATACATTCATGCAGAATGGAAATCAGACCTCCAGGCTCTCTGAAGTCTCTGCATTGTCTTTGTTTAAGCCTCAACCCAGAGAGTTATAAGCTCAAGTAAGTTAGAGGCCACACTCAAAAAAAATCTTTGCTTCCTACCATACACAATACCTGGCATATGTTAGTATTTTACATTTGTTAAAGAGGTGGTTAGTTTGAGGAAGCTTGCAAACAGCTTTTGCAAACAAGTTGTGGTAGCCAGCCTCTTGAGATGGTACCCAAAGATTCTGATCTCCTGGCAGTCACACCCCTGTGTAGTCCCCTCCCATACTGTACCTGGGTTAGTCTGTGTAACTAATAAAATATGACAGAAGTAATGATGTGTTTCTTCCAAAATTATGAAACACAGAGTGGCTTCCTTCTTGGAAGGAGAAACCAGATGACATATTGTAAACAGCCCTATGGAAAGGCTTCTGTGGCACAGAATTGAAGCCTTCTGTCATCAGCTACATAAGTGAGCTTGGATCCCATCTTTCACCCTCGGCCAAGTCTTCAGATAACTAAAACCCTAATGAACATTTTGAATGCAATCTCATGACAGATTGGGAGCCAGAACTGCAGCAAGGATGCTTTCAGTTCCAGACACTCAGGAACTGTGTGAGATGTTTGTTTTAAGCATTTAAAGTTTTGGGGGTAACTTGTTATGTAGCAACCTAATACACCTGTCATATGGTGTTATTATTATTACACGATGACATATCATCTGTATTATATCACTTACAAAATCTAGCATCTGGCCACCACCCCCTCAATTTCTAATCTTATCACCACCTACCACTCCCACTCCCTTCACAGCTCAGCCTCAAGCTAGGCTCAGTTTTGCCTCAAGGTTTGAATTTGCTTTTGTCTCAGCTGTAGGCCACTAGTTATTCCCATCTCTATATGGTCCATGAACTTAATTGTTCTAAGTGCTGCATACCTCACTGCTGAGTATCAGTTTGGTCATTTTTGCAGTACTCCCCTTGGGAAGCTATGCACTGATGCCAGTGCCTAGTTCATGCTTCAGAACAGTTTTGGAACTCTTTCTAGAACGGCCATTGCACACAGTGGCATGGTGGCAAGTTCGCAAACTCAATTGTATAGTAGCCTATAAGGGAGTTTTTAGCCAGCAAACAAATAACTGCACTGGAACACCCTCCTTACCCACCTGATCTAACCCCAATGACTTTCTTCTCTACTTGAAGGTAGAGGAAATATTGAAAAGAAGACATTTTGATGACATTCAGGCCATCAAGGGTAATATGATGACAATTCTAATGGCCATTCCAGAAAGAGTTCCAAAACTGCTTGGAAGGGTAGATTAGGCGCTGGTATCAATGCATAGCTTCCCAAGGGGAGTACTTCAAAGGTGACTGCAGTGATACTCAGCCATGAGTTATGTAGCAGTTTTTCTAGGATGAGTTCACGAACTTAATTGTCACACCTTGCATTTTATATATTAAGAAACAGAGTTTTAATTCTCATGGAATCTAGATTTCTGAGTTCCATCGAGTTGGGGTGACTCACGCAGGTCATTGCCCTAAGACATTCTTTTGAACTTTGAGCACTGAAGAAACTAGTTTCTAAAACCCAGTGCCCTGGAGTCCATAGGATAAGGGTAAAACTGCTCCACAGAGTTTCCAAGGTGCACATGACAGATTCAAACAGCTGGCCACCAGGGTTTCCCTCAAGTCACCATTAAGTCAAACAAGTGTCTAGATAAATTTGCCTTACATATTACATTCTTTTGAAGAATTACTATGTGCAGTCAATTTCCAGAAACAGACACTCGAAGGTCTGACTAGCAAATGTATTTTGGGGTATACGTTTTTATGTAAACACTGTTCTGGCCCTGTTTCCATGGCAGTGTTGATAAGATGGGAATAAAAGAACCTTTGCAAGTTCATTCCTCTCTGGACCAATTTTGACTCCCTAGTCAAAATGTGTGAAACCCTTGTGATGGAGTGGTTAAATGCTATGGCTGCTAACCAAAAGGTCAGCAGTTCAAATCTGCCAGGCACTCATTGGAAACTATGAGGCATTTTTACTGTGTCCCATAGCAATTAATCTGATGGAAACAGGTTTTTTGTTTTGTTTGTTTTTTTTAATAGCCAAAATGTTGAAGCCCAGGTGGTTAAGTGGATAAGAGTTCAGCTGCTAAAGAAAAGGTCAGCACTTTTATGAGAAACTGACTTGAATTGTAAAATTAAAGCACAATAGATAGATAGACAAAAGTCAGCAGTTTGAATTCACCAGTTGCTCCTTGAAAACCATGGGGTAGTCCTTTTTAGTCCCATAGGGTCGCTATGAGTCAGAAGTGATTTAATAACAGATTAGTCAAAATGTCACTCTGATTTGCAAATTATTTATTATCACATCTTCCATTAGACTGTAAGCTCTATGGAGATAGGAGTTTCTAAGTGTACTTCTATTTTGGTTATTGTTTTATCCTTAGCATCTGGAATTGTGCTTAGCACATAAACCAAAACCAAAAACCAAACCCAGCGCCATCAAGTTGATGTCGACTCATAGCGACCCTACAGAACAGAGTAGAACTGTTCCATAGAGTTTCCAGGAAGAACCTGGCAGATTTGAACTGCTGACCTTTTTGGTAAGCAGCTGTAACACCCATTATGAAGATGCATAACACATATTTAGTTGAATGAGGGGAAAATATTATAATTCATCAACAATGGCATATCTCTAAGATCCCATGTTATATGCTATATGATGCTCTATTTATCACATCTCATGATATGCCACATGTGGAACACGCAGACTAAAACAACTGACTGTACCTTGAACATAACCTGCACCCTTTTGTTTCTTCTGTCTCCAGGAACAAATTCTCAAACATGAGTCCTGTTTTAGTCATCTAGTACTGCTCTAACAGAAATACCACAACTGGATGGCTTCAGCAAAGAAAAGTTTACTCTTGCACAGTCCAGTAGGCTACAAATCCAAATTCAGAATGTCCGCTCCAGGGGAAAGTCTTTCCCTCTGTTAGTCTGGAGGAAAGTCCTTAGGCATCTTGATGCTAGAACCCCAAGACTGATGGACCTGCTTTTCTCCCGGTACTGCTTTCTTGATGGTGTAAGGTTCCCAATTCTCTGTTTACTTCCTTCTCCTTTTACCTCTCATAGAATGAAAGGATAAAAGGGTGGTGCAAGCCACACTCCAGGGAAACTCCCTTAGCAAGGGTATTGCAGTCCACCCTAATCCTCTTTTAACATAATCATCCTATCTATTAGCCACAGGCAGAGATTAGGATGTATGGTTTAGGAAAATCACAAAATGTTGCCAAAGATGGCCCAGCCAAATGGCTACACACATTTTGGGGAGACACAGTTCAATCCATGATAAATCCATTCTTTCCCTCAGTTTCTCTCAAGGTAAAGACTAAGCTTTGCTGTCTCTAGGTTGTGGAAAAACAAGTGATAATAATCTAAAACCCTAAAAGCAAAGCAAAGGAATTTGCCTGTGGCCAGACCACCTCCAGGCCCAAAATACCTAAAATTATCCATACATCTGGGATGTGATTACTGTGACCACCTAAAGAAGAATTAACATTCTACAAATTCCTGGACTCATAAAACCTACCCTGAATGGTCGGCAGTTCAAATTCGTCAGATGTTCCTTGGAAACTCTTTGGGGCAGTTCTACTCTGACCTAGGGTCGCTACAAGTCACACCCGACTCAACTGGCAGTGGTTTCTTTCTACACAACCTCCAGCTAGTTTCCATTTCAGGGAGGCAGACTTTGGAGGATTCTATCCCCTCTGTGTTCTTATGTACCAGGGCATAATAAAACATGTTGCTTCTTATCTTACCCATCTTAAGAATTGGTTGTATGTGGTAGGCAGCATGAACTTCACTTAGATCTGTGGTAATACACTTGTTATATTTAAATGGAGCACCAGGCAGTGCTGGCTAGGACCATAAATCAGAAGATCTAGCTTTACAGGCTAGCTATGTGACCATGAGTCTGGCATGTAACTTCTCTGAGCTTCAACTGTTCTCATTAACGAAATGAGGCTATCATAGGTTGGTTGTAGGAATCAAATGAGATAATCAATGTTCTGGCATTAAAAAAAAAAAAAAAATCCAGCACGTAAGTGTTTCGAATAGGCTCTAGACTTGTCCCAGCATGTACTACAAGGAGAGGTGCGATGGTCAAAGAGGTTTGGGAAATATGGATTTCAACACTCTCCTCTAAGAGATTCACATTCAGATTACCACACAAAAGGCTCTGAAAGTCCTGCACTAAAACGTCTTCCCTCAGTACACAGGACTATACACTCAGAAAATCTGGTCTGTACAAATACACAGCATTCCTTTGCTATCAGGGTAAGTGAAACCTGTGCAAGTCTGAAATCGTTAAGTCAGAGAAGGAAAACTCAAGTATTTTCCACTAAAATAGAAGACAGTGAAACAGAACCTCCATAGTGCTATATTCTTTACATGGCTTTCTCCCCTACGGTGTTGTACTACAAAATCAAATCATTTCTTTCGCTGGATTCTCCTCCTCAAGCTTTGCATCTGAATCCTCCTTCAGCCTGAAGGGTGTAAGCCCCACTGCGGCTGTGCGTGCATAGCACGTTTAAGAATGCTGCTGGCTGCCGATGTAACTTGTATGAATGCCTTATTTGTAAACCCTTTTAAAAGTAACTTGCCTGCCCACCCTTAATGAACACTCTTGGCAGGAGCAGCTCCGACTGGCTCCATTTTCTCTACACAATGAAATAAACATGACTTTCCTGTTCTCCCACCTTGGCTAGTCTCTTGTTTTTTCGGCCAACATGCCAAGTAAGAACCTGAGATTTCTACCCAGTAACAATAGAAAAATAATTATAAACGTGTACTGTCAAAGACAGAAAACTTGTGAGACCTGGAAAAACAAGGCAGTCCTGTCAAGTTCTGGCTTTCACAGGTTTCACACTTTATATTGGAATAGGAATTCTGAAGTTCTTGGGTGCAGAAATCTTAATAGGATGGGCAATGAGTTCCAACAGCTGAAAGACAGCTTGGGAGGAGGAGGAGGAGGTAAAAGATGAGGGAAAGAATGTGACAAAGGAAAGGAGGAGGAAGAAAGAAAAATGGTGGTGGTGAAAGAAAAGAACACCTAAACTAATCCCCTTTGAAAAGGACTCTATAAAACAAAAGCAATCTGGAATGCTACATGGACAGGGTGGGGGATGGGAATCCAGAAATCCTAGTGCTGCCAGCTGGGCCCTGACTATTCCTTTGAGAGTAGCCTCTGCCGGTTTCCATAGTTGGAGCCCAGGCTTCTTTTACAGGAAGCTTTAAGGATTGTAGAGATTTCTTCTTTTTAACAGGGAGCAGGAATCTGGTAAACCAAATCAGCAGCTTCTTAATTTAGTGCACCTATTAAGTGCCCGAAATGGCAGCTGCCCTTTTCTCCTTTGCTTATGAGCAATAAACCTTTAACAGCAATTCCTCCCACAAAGATTTCTTAGGTTAGAGGGGACACAATGCTTTTCAGGTACATTTTCTACCTCCAGGTAGGTTTGCCCAGCCCTGTCCAAAGACATACTCTTCTAAAAAAGGAAATTTAGCAGCATCTCTAGGCATCCACTCACACTTTCAGTAAGGAAATGTTTCATTGTATCTCATTTCAGTGTTTCTTACACTAATTTCATTTTTTACCGACTCTCCCTTACTCCAAAAGGTCCCGGGGTTGAGCAAGCAGTTTTTCTTTACTACCAGCAGGAACACAGCTGTAAAGATTACAGCCAAGGAAACCGTATGGAGTAATTTTACTCTATAATATGGGGTTGCCAGGAGTCAGAACTGACTCGATGGCAAAGGGTTTGAAAGGGCTAATAACTGTAAAATATTAAAAATCCTTGCCTGATTTCTCAGGCTGACTAGAAAAATCACAATGATTAACCTGCAGACTGTGAGGTTTATTTTGGATCTCACTCAGGGTCCTGAGCCTGATACCATCATCCACCTTGCCCAGGGACCTGAGAAAGCTACAGACCACCATCCAGACAGCATCACAATTCCTCTAACAACACCATTTCCCCCACTACCCTGTGACTCTGACTCACCTTGTGACCCCACTGTTGAGACCAACAATCCCTCCACTCAACTCTCCTGCTTAAGATAAGATGTTAACATACTACCTAGGTGACACCACCCACCTTGTGACTCCAGACCTTGCCCAGGGACCTGAGACCACTGCCCAGATAACATCACAGTTCCTAGACAACCCACCTCATGTCTAATAAATTTCCCCAGGGCACCTGAATAACACCCCCTGTTTTTTTCTCTAACCCTTTCCCCTTCTTCCTATAAAACTCTCCAGCTTGAGACAAAATGTTAAGATTTTTTTTAGGTTGCTGTCATGGATTCAATTGTGTCCCCCCAAAAATATGTGTAGCCATGTGGCTGGGCCATGATTCCCAGTATCTTGTGACTGTGCTCCATTTTGTGGTTTTCCCATGCTGTGTGTTAAAGGATTAGGGTGGGACTGTAAATCCCTTTATAAGATCACTTCCCTGCTCCACTGTAAAGGGAGTTTCCCTGGAGTGTGGCTTGCCCCACCCTTAATCCTTTCATCCCGCAAGAGATAAAAAGGAAAGAGAAGCAGGCAGAGAACTGGAACCGCACATCGTCAAGCCAGCGGCACCGGGAGAAGTGTGTCTTTCAGACCCGGGTTTCCTGCACCAAGATGCTCCCTGGACAAAGACTGATACAACACCGGACTTTCCTCCAGAGCCAACAAGGGGGAAAAACCTTCCCCTGGAGCCGACATCCTGAATTTGGACTTGTAGCCTGCCAGACTGTGTAAGAATAAACCTTCCTTTGTTAAAGCCATCCACTCTGTGGTATTTCTGAAGTGAGCGATCTGACTGCCATAAGTTGCAAATTATATCAACCAGTAGAGTAACAACTCCTCTGTCTGGGTATACATACCATTTGGGGACCCTTAATTTCAATTATTTTGGAGGTTATATTCTTTTGTGTGTGTATAAGATTCAAGAGTAGAATAGGGAGGTAATGAAAACGATATACACAGCATCTGCTGGGTTCCACATATATATATGTATAATTTGATTTATATATATACATACGTACGAAATCTTATAACAACCGTAAGTATAGAGATCACTATTCCCATTTTATAGGTATGGAGCCTGAGATTTACAGAGAAGTCACCTACCTAAAGTGACACAGCTAATATGTAAATGGTAGTATCAAATCAGAACCACATCTTGTTACTGTAAAACTAAGTGGAGTTCATGCCACTGCTGCAAATAGCCAATCTGTGAGACAGGGGTGAGAATGAGAAGCAAGATGTTTTATTACACATTGGAACATAAAGAGACAGAGGGGACAGATTCCTCTCAAGTCTGTCTCCTCAAAATGGACACTAGTTGGAGGTTTTATAGAAGGGGATAAGGTTTTATGAGTCACAGGAATCTGTAGAATGTTAATCCTTCATTGGGTGATCACAGTGGTCACATCTCAGATGTGCTGATATCTTATTTTGTATTCATGGCTCTGGGGTGGTCTAGCTTTCATATAAGTTCCTGCTCACAAGGCCAGACTCATTTTTCTTTTGTGGTTTTTAGATTATTATCACCTGTTTTTCAACAGTCCTAAAGAGACCATAATCCTTCTTGACAGAAACTAGGGGCAACAATGGATTCATGCTTGGACACAGACTTAGGAAACAAAATGGTACAGGTGACATCCAAGATTCAGTACTTAATTTATTCTGCCTGTTCCCAAATCCATATTCTCTCTGCACACCGGACTGGTATATATCACACAGAAACTCAGGTCTCTGTTTTCCTTGTACTTCCTGTGAGATACGTGGTTTATTCCCCAACTCTCCAAATATGCTGGAATTCTGGCTATTTTCACTTGTCCATTGCCTGGAGGATAAATGTAGAATCAGAAAAATGTAAATTATTCTTTCAAGGCTTTCCTGTGTCCAAATCTGAACTTACTCTACCTAATGCCAGCCTCCCTCCTTAAACCGTAGACTCCATACTGGTGAGGACTACATCTGTCTTACTCATTCTCAAGAAGGCACTAGGGAATCTGACAGGATTCTTTTTGGATTTCTTTTCCATTTCCTTGCAAGCAAAACAGTGTCCAGAACCAGACCTTACGAGTACCTTTTATGCAGAAACCTTTCAGTAGATAGTGACAGACCAAAAGGGTTTTTTTTAACCATATTCATGGACATTAAGATAAACTATCACATGGCAGACATTCAAATGAGCCATCATGTAACTATGCAAAACTTCTCAGAGTTGTTTTTCAGGAAACCCAGTACTGGGGTATAAGCAGGAAGCCCAAATTTGGCCAGAGGACTACAGTCAGGACCAGGGAATGAAGGCAAATTACAAATCCCAGAAGCCTTCACTGCAGGAGCCACCTTGTACCTGTGGGCATACTTCCCTTTCCCCTCCTCTCTGTGTAACCTAGAACATTGTTCCCTGCGGAGGTCCGCCATCAGCCTTGTAGACAAAGTCACGAGCCCCTGCAAATGACGGGCTGAAGCATCTCACCTGTGACATGTTTTTTAGCCTACTGCCCTTGATATTATTTGGCTTCCTAATCAAATTTTCTTCAAAAAGGTACCCCCTCCTCTCCTGGCACAAGGATCAGGGGAGATGCCTTCTGAGAGGGGCCCTTTACTACCCCCTTGGTCTATGAAATAATATCGGGAAAACCTGTACAGGAATTTTCTGAGGAAAAAGAGCTCAGAGGAATGATCTCTAACACAGCCAGCTTTGAGAACAGCGAGGCCGGCCCAACCCCTACTGACTTCCCCCAACTGCACATCCCCACCCATATGAACGGAATTATCCTCTTTAGAACAGCTTGAGAAGGACATAGGGTGGGGGACAGTAGATGTTTGCTATCCCCGCAGGAGGAGATAAAATAAAGAGCAAAGTAGGAACAAATAGAGATCATAAACTTTAGACCCTTCCTCGTGGACCTTTTAACCTTGAGGTATAAGTAGGGCTGATTGAGCTCGAGGCATCCTTAGGCCATTATCTAAAAAGCCTTGACAGTTAAAAGGATCACCAGGTTTCAGTTAACTAATAGCTCATGTGGCAGGGTAAAAAATTACATCACCTCAAGACCACGAGGTTTTTGGTCTCAAATTTGCCAACCATGAGGTTTTGGTTTTAAACTAGCCAATAGATTGTGTGGTCAGTGGGCAGGGTAAAATTCACGTCACTCTTACTATAAAAACAATAAAGACAGACAGCTCTCTCTCTTGCTCTCTGGGTTGGGCTGCCTTAAACCAGAAAAGTCTCTCCTGTCTCCTTGATTCATTTCCCGCCGCGCCTCTCCCTCCCTCCATGCGGGACCCTACAAAGTGTTGGGACCAGCTCCCAGCAGTTCCCTTCCCTGCTTACCCATTGCTGTCAAGTTGATTCCAACTCACAGTGCCCTTATAACACAGAGTAGAACTGCCCCATAGCATTTCCAAAGAGCACCTGGTAGATTCAAACCACTGACCTCTTGGTTAGTAGCTGTAGCACTTAACCACAATGCTACCAGGGTTCTCACCTTAAAACCCTAAGTATTTGGGACTGGCCTTTGCTCAGTGACTTGGAGGCCATACCCTCCAACTCTTTCTACATAGGGACCTCTCCCTAATAAACTTTGCTTATGAGGAAAGGTATTCATCATCTTTATTCTTAAAGGTACAACCATGAACCCAGAGGCCACGGCTCCAGCCGTGATACCCAGTATCAATCCCACTATGTTGTTCTAAATACCTCGCATGGTAGATACTCAATATTTGTTGAATGAGTGAATGACAGAAATAGAAAAAGAAGACCCCCAAAAGCAAGACAGAACCTGGGACAAATATTAAACATTTAGTTAAAAGAAAAAAAGGAGAGAGGTAGTCAGGAAGAGAATGAGAGACAGCAAGATAGGAAAACTCAGCACAAACAAGCAAGATAAAAATAGTCTCTTGCCACTGTCCTTTTAAAATTACTTTTTATATCTGAGCCTAAGTGACAAGTGAAATCTCCTCTATAATTTCCCATGTGTTCAACTTAATGAATTTCCGGCAAATGGTTTCCCTATTTGGAGGGCCAATTTGGGCATTGTGGGGGTTGGGCTTAGTGAGAAAATGAGGGTTGTGGAAATAGACTAACAAATTGAGTCCAGAAATTAAATGAAGGGGGGATGGAGGCATGTGAGGAGCGAGCCAAGTCCTGGAACTTATCCAATTCCAGGGATTGGGACTTGGTCTTGCTCTGGCTGATGTCATCAGGATATTTTCCCTACATGCTGCAGAGGGAGCCCAGCACCCCAGGCTGCCTTGCACCTATTCTTTATACCACATTCCCTATTGTCTAAAGAGTTTTATTTATACGGAAGATATTATACTAATAATTGAATTAGAAGGGATAAAGAGATTCTGGCTCTTTCAGGTCCCATGTGTCTTCTACATAGTATGTGTACCATAAATACTGAACTAGATCAATATGAGGGCATCAAATTAGGGAGAAAAGGCATAGAAATACTCACTCTACACGTTTACATCTATCTTTTCTGCCCACCGAAATGCCCTAAGTTTGTAAACTGAGGAAGTTCTGAGAGGTTACAAAACCCCAAATAAAAATCTTTTCTAATTCCTGTAATTGGCATGACCATGCAGCCCACAATATGAACTGCAGATCTTTCAGGCTCTGAACTATGCAGAGGAGGATTGGGATGGAGGAGGCGCCCCTCCTCCACTCTGAACCTTTAGGATCAGCTTCCTGTAGTCATCTCCCTAACCCTCCAAGCTAGGTTAGCTGCCACCTGACACAGGCCCATGGATGCCTTCTCCCAAAAGACCATAAACTTCAGGTAGGCAGGAATCTTTATTGTTTCTACCTTTTAATGATCAAATACTTTTTTAAATGTGGTCATAAGGAGTAGAGGAAAAGAGCAGACTCAGGAGGCAAAAAGCAAGAAGGGAGGCAAGAAAGGGAGAACAGACAGAAGACGAAGGAAAAAGGCCCCCAAGAAGCTAGGAACCTGGTATCACTGGGGGCTGAACTTTCACTTAATGAGATCAAACTTATGGACCTGCCCTAATTCTTTACCTTATCTTCTGGCTGCTTTTTACTTTTTCCTAAATAGTTTTCCCTTTCATTATTATTCCTGACATTTTCATCTGTGCAAGAATATGAAACAAACAGAAAAGTAGTTGCTAGTAGAGGTAAAAGACCACATAAATCAATTCACCAAGATGAATTCAGAATATAAAAGGATAGAGGTTCAAGAAGGTTGGTTATAAACATTTTCTGAAACATTTTTTTAACTAGGAAAAGAAATCATAATTTAGGATTTCTCCAAAGGACACTGAATGGCCTATACTTAAATAAGATGGCTGCATTTTGAGTATGAAACAGGCGCATGGCCCACAGCACAGCCTTACTCATAATAGCTGCCCTTCCTGAAACAGAAATTCTGCCTTCCACCTTGAGTAATCTATGAACCCAATCATTACCAGAACATTGGTCCCTCTCTCCCCAAAGACCCTAGTATCTCCTTATCCTCAAGTATTTCCTGTCTCTTCTCTTAAAGCATAGATGCACACTTTGACACGCACATCTTTTGTTTTCATAGATCCTCAGAGTAGCTCTGCCTTCTCCACCCTCTGAGTTTGGAAGGAGAGAAAGCTAAATATATGAGATGCCAAAGTAATTTTTCCCATAGCAGAGCTCTGCAGGACAATTACCCACCCAATCTGTCTGGTTTTATAGCTCTCATAACCCTCTTTTATGAATGTACTGTGACAGCCGGATTCAGGCATTAATTATGGCAGCAGTCCTCAGCCACATTCCTATTTAACTGCAAAGCGGAGCTCCTGCCTACCAGCCCAGGACTGATCATGTAGCTTTTTTAATTACTATATTTATGGAAACCTTTTTCTAACTGTAGCCTGTGTCCAAGTCTGTCAAAACTGGGGAGGTTTTGTGCTTGCCACTTCTCCTCTGGCAGTTCTTTTAGTACAGAGCCTAAGGTTTCTTGCTAGAAGCGCTTTTTTTCATTATGAAAGAGCTGGAGAAATAGTAACGAAACACGTTGGTAGATGCCAAGGGCAGTGGCTGATTCCCAAGGGCTCTCCTGGCAATGGTGCCTGGTGCAATAGATCAGCAGAGTCCTTAGGCTACTGGGAGGGTAGGAGCGCTCCAAGAAAGGAGGGACTCTAGAATTTGCGGAATTATGGGGATAGCTTCAGGAATTACTGTTACTTGGCTCTGCCCCTCGTTGCTTCAGCTTTACCGTCTCCCCAACAGGACAGAATCACACTGACTCCAGCTAGCAGGGGAAGGCAGTTTTAAGTGCCCCAAAGAAATGCTGGTTACCTGGTAGGCAATCTGTGTAGACCAAGGACGTTGTCTCTCTGGCTTATTGTGCCACGGTGCAGGGCAAGTCTGGCAGAGAAAGTCAGTGTTGAGCGTCTGCAGCTCAGTTAAGAATTCCTCTGCAGGGGAATAGGGATGAGGTCCTGCAAGGTTAGTCGGTATGAGACTGGCAATCCAAAAACCTTCCGAAGAGATTTCCAAGACCATACCCGCGTGGATGGGTGTTCCACTCGTTAAGGGACAGCGCTGCTGCAGAAAGCCAAACAGAGGATATGTATGGGAAGTAAAAAGGCTTGTACTGGGTTTGCGGGAACCGAAAAACGCCAGACGTATGAGAGGGATAGGTGTCCCTGGGGCGCTCGGTGGCGGGGGGAGGCTGGAAATACATTCCCACTACGACATATCGACTTCTCTTTTTAGCAATTACAAATCCAGAGGACCTTCAATCCCTCAGAAACTGGCCAAACAGCTGCCTTGTTCGAAACCCAGCCCAACCTCGTCGGCCTCAGGGATTACACCCACCTCCACCCCCACTCCCGCCATTTTTAACCCTGCCTTTCCCCACCCAGCTGAGGCCCCGCCCGGCCGCGGCCCCGGGGCGGGGCTCCCTTCTACTCCCAGCTGCCCTTTCGCTCTCAGCGTCTGTCCACGCGGGTGCTCCGTGTGGCGCTCGGGGTATGTGTGGGTGAGTAAGGGCTGAATGGGGAGAACATTTTTGGAGGCTTATCAGCCAAAGATGAGAGGCAGCTGTGGGGAGGCTCTGCAGGGGCACGGGGCGAAATTGGGCTTCATTCCCACCTAACTCCTGTCTTAGAAGGCAAATTGATGACGCTGGATGATAGTAACCCGGAGTCGTTTCCTATTTCTGCCGTGTATCTTGTGTCCCGAGAGCCACCTCGCGTCCGACACAGAGAGGCTGGCTCCTCAGGCGCCAGGTCCACGAACTTGGGAAAGGCTTGTGAGGAACATGTGTCCGGACAGAGTTGGGTCAGGTGCTTCAACCCGAGCCCTAGAAAGGAGCACATTATTGTCGGACAGTGAGCCTTTCTGTTCATGTCCTTTGTTTAAAATGCTTAGGAGTGAAATTAGACAATAGCTGAAAAAAGGCGTTGCTTTAGATACTCTATATATAAAAACAATAAACCCCAAGCCCGTTACTGTCTAGTTGATTCTGACTCATAGTTACCCTATAACGGCCTGTAGGACAAAATAGAACTGTCCCATAGGATTTCCAAAGCTATCATCTTTACAAAAGTACACTACCACATCTTGGTCCCAAGAGCTGGCTGCTAAGTTCAAACTGCCGACCTTTGTTCGTAGCCAGGGCTTAACCGCTGGACTAACAGGGCTCCTTTCTACTTTATATAAATATATTTTAAGGGTGAGGGGTCAGGGAGCTGATAGAATGCTTGAAATTCTTGTAAAGATCTTATTATTGTATTGAACCCATAGTTGAGGTCCTTGGTAAGAATGGCACCCTCGCTGCTTGCAATTACCCTCACAGCCATTACTGCATCCAGTTATTTCTTGAAGTGCTGCTTTTATTGTCCTTAAGAGGTCTCATATTCCAGGCCCTCCTCAATTTAGTTTTAACCAGCCTTTACAGTTTCACTGCCCATTGTTCTCCAAGAGTAACTTGTCCCCTTCTACTTACCCTGCACCATCTTCCTGCCTAGAATGCAGTTTTTCATAATGATCATGTTTATGGAGAGCGTACTGTATACTGGATAGTATATTGGGGCTTAATTCATCTTGTATACCATTTAAGCCTCCCAATCTTATGTAGAGAATATTGTAAATATTTTTTACAAATTAGGAAACTAGGTAGAAAGGTTAAATTAGTTGCCTAATATCCTATGGCTGATACATACTTTCTGTAGTTGCTGACTAGGACTTTAATAATATTCTGCTGTTGAACCAGTGTAATACACAATAAAAACCAAACCTGTTGCCATCGAGTCAATTTTGAGTCATAGTGATTCTCTTAAGACAAAGTAGAACTACCCCATTGAGTTTCCAATTTGTAATCACTGTACCCCTAGCCAAAGCCAAAAGTTGCTGCCTTTGAGTTGGTTCTGACTCATAGCGACCTTATAGGTTACTCTATAGAAACTGCCTCATAGAGTTTCTAAGGAGCACCTGGCGGATTTGAACTGCCATCCTTTTGGTTAGAGAAGTACCACTTAACTGCTGTACCACTTAGGGCTCCTTGTAACCAATATGACAAGTGAAAGCTAACTGGATTTTATTTCATTGGCTTCTGTTTTCCTGTGGCTTAAATGTCAATAAGTTTTGGGCTTTTGAGGGCAAGGTTTCTGAGGTCTGCACACAAGTGTTCAGTAACTTGGGCAACTAACCTGAAGTGCTTTAATTGCAGAGGGACTAGCTGCGGACCTTGGGCAGATGCAACCCCTGGTGAGTGCAGGCCCCTGTGCCTGGCTTTGGCCCCACCTATAGGCGGCTGCCTAGGTTTTCTAGTACCTAGGCAAATGTTATGCCCAGCAGCCCATAGTTAGATGGTTGGCCTCCTTCATTCCATGTCTGTTGTCAACTGTACCAGCATGCCAGCACAGTTCTTATCTATTAAGATTAAACCTGCAAGGGCATGACTTCTACTGGAAGAAGCTGAAAAATAGAGATCTTAGTGATTCTGGTCCAGCAGGTTTGACTAGTATGAATCACATGTTGGAAACTGAACAAAGGTAATCAAGCCAGGGAGGAATGTACAAGTAGAAGTATTTTATTGGCAGTAGCAGTTTTTTGGTGGTTTGTTTTTTTTTTTCTTTTTCCTTACTCAAAGAATAGGGTATGACCTTCGAGTGCCTACCAAGTGCTCAAAAAGGGAGAAAGTACTAGATGGGACTGCTGCTGATTTCACTGAAATCAAAGGGCTTGCTTCCACTCTTCCCATCATACAAAGCTAGCCATGTTGTCCTTGTGGAGGCTTCATAGCTGTAGTTAACCTATGGGAATATAACTTCAGGGAAATGCTGATGTTTATTTGCTGTAAGATCATGGGCATTCTTCCTAGCTCTTTAATATAAAAATATCAATTGATGAAAGGCTTGAGGAAGTTACTAGTAGTCTCTGGATGGCGCAAATAGTGCTTGACTACTAATGTAAAGATTAGTGGTTTGAAATCAACCTGGAGGTACCTGGGACAAAAGGCCTGGCAATCTGCTTCCAAAATGTCAGTCTTGAAAACTATGAAGCACAGTTCTACTCTGCAACACATGCTGTTGCCATGAGTAAAAATTAGCTACATAGTAAGTGGTTGGTTCTTCGGGGTTTTTTGTTTTTTTTTTTGTAGGTAGGTAGGAGGCTAGCTACAAGCCTTACTGATTTTTTTCTTTGGTTTGACAATATTTGTGTTGATTTCTTAATAATTTTCAGGAGTGAACAAAGTTGTTGGCCCTTAGAACAGTAAGGATTGAGTCCCTTTCATAGTGATTCTGTTTTGGAATACTAATTTTCTGAGATGAGATGCCTCTCAGTTTTAAGCAAACACCACTCAGGGTGATGCTGGAGCTTGTCCAGAAGAACTGACTTAGTTACTGCTGCTGTGAAAAATGACATCCTAGTTTCCATGGGGGGAACTGATGAGGGTGGTTGGGGGAAGTTATTTAACAAAGTGAGTTCTTTTCCATCGATTGGCTTCCCTTAAAAGAATTCTCAGAGCTAAACATTGAGTGCTTTGTGTGACTTCCTCAAGTGTTCATTGTGAATAGGCTTTTACATATGGGGTTTTAAGACTGGTGATATTTAGAAGGTTTGGGAGCTGGTAGGCTCTATGGTACTCATCTCGTAGGGAGAAAAAAGGCAAATAATAGGAAATAAAATAATTGCTGAAACCATAGAAAATAGAGCAAATCATAAATGTCAGTAGTACCCTGTTTACATCTCTGGGAAAGCTGCCTTAGAAGTTACAATTTTAGTCAAGGGCGTACAAGAGTGGAGTCTGGGAAATGTACCACATCTGCTTGTCTGTTTCTTTTTAGGATGACTGGAAAATAGAACAGCACTCTTGAAGAGAGGAAATAGTCGCAGGTGGACAGTCTTGTGCCTGTAGTTCTCAGGTAAATGTCCCTGTTTATTCAGATACTGACTGGCTCACATTTGCTAGGCCTGTTGGCTAGTTGGTGTCTTCAGGAAACAGTTGAGAGACAAAACCACCTGTATTTGCCCACCAAAAATTCAGGCTCTAGGCACTAAAAAACTTGAGAAGGAATTGGGTAGTTCTGCTCTGAAGTCCTCTAGGATCTCAGCTTCTCTGAGTCATTCAGCCTGAAGAGTTAATAGGGAGCGAGGAAATGATTCACACGCCCAGAATCTGCTAGCAGCAGGACTCGAAAGCAACACCAGTGTCTTACAGTATATTGCAAGTTCCATGAGGGAAAGGATAGTGTATCTTGCCTTGGTCACAGCTAGATCCCAAGCACAGTGGCTGGCACACAGCAGGAATTCCCTAAATGCTGAATGAAACACTAAAGTGATGGGAAAGAGATTTCTCTTTTGTTTTGTTTCAAGGGTTTGACAGCAGGGTCTGGAACCAAAGCTTTCCTGCCCCTCCTTTTTTTTAAAAAAAAAAAATTGTTTTATTGTGGTAAAAATAGATCTAACATTGGCCAATTTAATTTTTATTACATGTATAATTCAGTGACATTAGATACATCTGTACTATGCAACCCTCACTACTATGTGTTTCCAGATGGTTCTACTGCCATTAAAAAACTCAGTGCCCTCTAAGCAAAGACTCCCCTTTTATCTTTTTGGCTATTTCAAATAAGTAGGATTATATTATTTTTGTCGTTTATTTGCCCCTGATCTTTTGCAGGCAACACTCAGTTCATTTTGCTTGTGTCACTGAGTCAATTCCAACTTGTAACAACCTTATGTGACAGCGTAGGGTTTCCTAGGCTGAAATCTTTACGATAGTAGAGCACTCATTCATAGTGATGCCTGTATCCATGCCTTCTACTTGAGGTGCCGAGATAATGTGAAACAACAGTAGGAAAACTGTCAAAGGAGTCACCCAACAGTTGTCAGCTATCCAGGCTAGTGTGATGCCTGTGATGGTGTTACGCTGTTGGAAGAACAAGTGCTGCCTTTACTGAGGTATGGCTATAAGCACTGTTTTGGTGTTGAGACCAAGTACCTTTGGGTAGCATTTGCATCTCTGAGAGTGGAATGACTCCTTCTATGGAGTTGGTCCTAGTCTGGATGCATACAGTTTTTTGCCTCTGGTTGAGAAGGAGCCTGTCTTAGGAACAGCCTGTCATTACTTTCCTCTTGATTACTAGGTGCCTTGACCTGAATGAGAAACCTGCCTCCATCAGGACCTCAGATGTCTTAACAGCTTGGTGTGACACCAAGATAAGTAGTGTATGTAGTCCTTTTATCATGTAAGAGCTAATTAGTTTGCTTCAACTCAGATGGATGGATAAACTTAAAACTGTTTTTTTTAGTTTTGTGGAATATCAAAATTTTAAAGGATATTTTGAATCTCAAGTCCAACAGTTAAACCAATGCCTTATTTTCTAGAGCTTTGCTATGTGGTAGCTACAAGCTACATAATTAAAATAAAAAACTTTATTTCTCAGCCCCAACATTTGTTTGACTAGAGACTACCATATTGGAAACTCAGATCATTTACATTAGTGTAATTATACACTTTTATTATTATATATAATTAATGTAATTATACATTATACAGTGCTGTTGTAGAACAGGGGTCTGCAAAGTTTCTGCAAAGGGCCAGATAATATTTTAGGCTTGTGGGCCGTGTGGTATCAGTTGCAACTACTTGACTGCAGCTGTGATGTGAAAGCCGCCCTAGATAATATGGCAACAAATTAACATGGCTGTCTTCCAATAAAACTTGAATCCTGGGCACTGAAATTGGAATTTTACAAAGTTTTCATTGTCAGGAAATGATGTTATCTCCCTGACCCCCAACCATTTAAAATTGTAAAAACCAGCCTTAGTTCCAAGGCCTTTCCAAAACACATGGCAGGTTGGAATTGCCCTGTGGCCTACAGATTGCCAACCCCTAAATTGGAGAATGAAATTCAGGCCTTGAGAATTGAACAGCTAATTATTAGTGACACAGTCAGAGCTAGTCAGCAACCTGAAAAATTCTATGGTCAATACTTTTGTCTAAAAGCCTTAACCTATTTTAGAAGACTAAACTAACTCTAGGAAATTATCTAGTAGTAGAACAGTTGTTTGCATGAGTTTTTAGGATTCTTTATGTATACTTTTTGCAGGGATTTTTTTTTTTTTAATAATGGTTCTTCCCAATTTTAAAATGTATCCAAGTGAGAGTTCTGATGAAAGAAAAGCAGTATTCAGTTTTCAGCAAAACTTATGATCACCACTTTAATAGATAGCGAAATAGAAATGGCCCCTAAGGAAAGGGGAAAAACTTAGGAGTAGCCATAGGATTTTAAATATACAGAGTTTCAAATTCCTGTGAGTATGCCAGTTGCTGTCATGACACAGTGGAGCTCCCTGTGTGCACAGACAAGGGCTTCTGTGTTGACAGTTGTACTCAGTATTTAGTGGCTCAAGAGCCTTCAATGGCTTAATCATGTGAATTAAAATGATTTAATGGGATTGCCTACTTGATAAGTGAAGTCAGTTACTGATTTATCTGTGTTCACATGAATTTTTTTAAAGCAAAGAGTTTTATTTCCTGACAAGTCTTGTGAAGCAAAACATTTCAAGGTACCTTTTTAAATTTTTCCTGTCCCTTTACTTTTCCATGATACAATGCAGAAAGTCCAAATGGGCTACTGTGCTATAAATACTCAAGCTACCTTCTCTTGCCATAGGAAGAAGTTAGTATACACAAGTAAGTACCTTTCTTCAGGTACTATAGTAAGAGGAAAAGCATTAAAGCAGAGTAAAGAAAACTCAAAAACCCGTTGCCATCATGACCCTCTAGGACAAGGTAGAACAGCCCATAGGATTTCCAAAGGAGCGCCTGGTACAATCAAACTGCTGACCTTTTGGTTAGCAGCCATACTCTCAACTGCTATACAATAGGGGTCTCCTAAAAGTGAGCAAGGGACCTCAATTATTTTTAGAGCTTTCCTTGGCTCTTGTCAATATTTTACTTGCTTTTTTACAGAGTTGAAAACTCTGTCAGTGGATTTTTTGCATTGAAGAAGTGGATCACATCTAAATTTTAAACCCGAAAATAAAAACCAGGTAATTCTGCAGTCTTCAAAGGGACTCAAAAAGGTGACGAAGTGCTTAGAATTCACACAAAGGCAAGCAACCTACTAAGAGCAACTAATTAAGAACTAAGAGTAACTCCTTGCACTGGAGAGGTGCCTCTCAGGCACCATGGCATTTGATGCAATAACTCAAGAGGCACCTTTCAGGTGCTACGACTTTACATGCAGTAACTCGAGAGGTGTGTCTGAGGTGACTGAGCAGCGATGGTTGTTATTTTAGCTTTGGTTGTGTTGAGCCTCCAAGAGGTGAGAACATGGGTCACACTGCATCTTTAGTGATAGCCTGAACTTGATGGTCATAGCAACAGGAATATTACTTACAAAGTTTTTGAGCCCTGTAGATATGGATAGTGATCAAATCAGTTCAAGTGAAGATGAGTTTGATTTTTCATTGTTGAACAGCACAGTTACCTCTATACACAAAGTATTGGACAATAAAGCGAACGAAAGCAGTGGCAAAGATAGCAACAAAGTAAGAGGTGTAAGAACGCGAAAAATCAAAAAAACAGACAGTGAATGTGAAAGTGATAGTGATACCGCAGAATGCAAAAAGTTCAGAATGGATACAGTGCAGAGAATCCAAAGAAATGCCACCAAGAGTACAGTTTGTATCTGGCGAGAAACCCACAGGACTGCAAATAGCTTCAAATGTAAAAGAACCAGTGGATTTTTTAGGCTGTTTTTTACTGATAGACTCGTAGATGAAATAGTATCTGAAACAAATAATTATGCAAAAAAAAAGCTGGAAGGGAGGACCCTGTCATCGAATTCAATATGGCGAAGTTGGCATGATGTGACCAATGAAGAATTCTGGGCATTCGTTGCAGTAATAATAAATATGGGAACCATGCAGTTGGCAAATTTACAAGAGTATTGGTCAAGGAATAATGTCAGCTACATTCCTTTTTATTCAGAAACATTTACAAGAGATAGATTCAGTTAGATTTTCTGGATGCTTCACTTGAAAACAATTTCAACAGAAAATACAAACCCAAGAACACGTTTGCAACTAGTAAGTTGCTTTCTGGATTACATTAATTCTAAATTTTTGGATTACTTTATACCGGGAGAACAAATTTGTGTGGATGAGTCCACTATCAAGTTCAAAGGTCAAATTTCATTCATTACATATAATCCAAAGAAACCAACCAAATGGGGTATTAGAGTTTACATGATAGCTGATTCACATATTGGCTATATCTGTGGTATTCTACCCTATTATGGAGCTCTCACAACAGAACAGTTGGTGAGACCTGATCTACCAATTTCCGCGAGAATTCCAGTACACCTTTATAAAATGTTGCTAGACAAAATTCCTGGTGCTCAGGGGCACTGTATGTTTACGGATCGATATTATACAAGTTACATCTTGGCTCAAGAATTAAGAAAACTGAAATGCCATTTAACCGGGATGATCTTAACAAATAGAAAGGAATTACCGAGTGAAATAAAAAAACCAAAATTCCTAAAAAAATCCACGGTAGCATATTGAAAAGGTAACACCGTACTTCTAGTGTGGAAAGATAAAAGGACCATCACTTGTTTGACCACTTGGGATAACGCAGGAATGACTAAATTCATACATACTCTATAAACTACAGAAAAAACAAAGAAAGGAAAGACCACTTACTCATTTGCGCTATATAAAAACTTGTTGAGCAGTTGATAGGAGACTATCACCAGGCTCGTGATTGAGCGTTGACCTCAAGCATCAGTGAAACCCGACTAAATGGAAAGCTGCATGTTGTTCTAAAAGGGGTGAAGAAAGATTGCATGGTCTGCTCTGACCGAAGTAAGCCTGGTGGTAGACGTCAAACCACAAATTATTGTGATACATGCCCTGACAAACCTAGGATGCACCTCGGGGATTGTTTCATAAAATACCATACAAAAAGCAATTACAGAATGTAATATTTAAAAGATTTTTGTTTTGTAAAATGTAGAAATACATAGTGTTATAATATTTGTATACAGTTGTTTGAGTATAAAGTCATCTTAAACTAGCTGTAAGAAACTTGCCTCATACACAGAATCATCTCAAGTTGCTAGTTCACCCGATTGAAAAAGTCCTGGAGTGCAAAAACAGTGACTCCTGTGAATCTTGTTGCTTAATTAGGGCTTCATGAACAGTCACTAGTTAATGCGCCTGTCAGTATTCTCCGGGAAAACAATTTAGTTGAATTAACAAATCAGCTAATACTTTTAATCTCTGCTTAGCAACGTAAGTCCCCTCACTATTTAGGAATACTTAATGTGCTAAATTGCTGGATTACTATTTGCCAAACAAGTGATCTAAGACTTGGTTCAGAGGACTCAACCTGTTAGTTGTTTGGCTTTACCGCTCCTCCTCTGAAGGCCCTTTGGGGTGGTAAAAAGGGCTCTGCTGCATTATTTTTAACCAAAGCCCATATGTTACTCAGATTACCCTAGTTTTTACCTAATACCTATTTTCTGTTCCAGAATCTCATCCAGTATACCACTTTACATTTAGTGAGAATGTTTCATAGGCTTCTTGGGCTGTGACAGTTTCTCAGAATTTCCTTTGTTTTTGATGATCATGAGAGGCTTGAGGAGTACCAGTTGGGTATTTTGTAGAAAATCTCTATTAGGATTTGGCTAAGTTTCTAATAATCAGAATGGAATTACAGGGTTTGGGAGGTAAAGTGCCATTATCATATGTCAAGCATACGTACTGTCAACATGATTTATCTTTCTTGATGTTGACCTTGCTCACCTGACTGAGGTCATGTTTGCCAGGTTTCTCTGTTGTAAATACATACTCATTTCTCCCCCTTTCCATACTATATTCTTTGAAAGAAATCATTATGCATAGCTCAGTCTCACAGAGTGGGAATTGGGTTCCATCTCCTTGAGAGCAGAGGATGTTACTTACTTGAAATTCTGCTCTGGAGGTGTATTTCTTCTTTCTCATTTGTTTATCCAATTATTTATGTGCCTCTTCCCCTTTGATGTATCCCCACCATTGTGGACTTTTTTAAAAAGGCACTTCTTTACTTTATGTGTTTACAGCCTGCTCTAGGCTGATGTTAACTTATTTCCTGTCACAGTCCCAGAATCAAGTATTTCTCCTAGGAGCCCTGGTTTCTTTTACTAGAGAGTAGTGTTAGGAACAGAGGTCTGAGTAGTACATGTGCTCCCTGCAACAGAGGTTCGATCTAGGTCATATCAACTGACAAAACAAGGAAGTATATGTGTACTAACTAGGATCTTAATTCACTGCCCCATATATTTTATAAACATTCCATTTCTAATATTTAATGCATTTTTATTCTCTGGTCGTCTTTTATTTTGTTTGGAATAGGATGCTGTGCCTGCTATCTTTTAACAAGTGTGCTAGTCCTCAGGTGACGGGTTATTTTTACCGTATGAGCTCAGAGTAGAGAAGGGGGATTTTATATCAGCTGCTAGTTGAAGGGAGGAATCAAAGTCTAGACCCTAGTGGCCAGTTCAGTTAAAGGAAACTGGAGGTATAAACTTCAAGGCAGAGACCCTCTGAATTAAACCTGGACTCCTGTAAAGTAGAAAATGGTAGAAATTCTGTTTTACCCTCTTTGTTGTAATTCTCTGAAGAACTCTCAGGGGACAAAATAAGGCTACCTGAACCTGTTGTAATATGCTGGTAACCCCAGCCAGAGGTGGGCTGGACACAGAAATGAATGGGAGGGCAAAATGTTCTGTAACCCCTCCAGTTATTCTTATGCCCATGGGACTTGCCTATGCTAGGCTTCGATTTCTTATACTTCTATGTTATTATAATGTATCTCATTATTTTCTACATTTCCCAGACCCTCAGTCTCCCTCTCATTTGTGAGTTATTTCCAGGGCTGAGACAACCAGTGTTTGTTAATTATTCATCTTGTCAGTCTGTGGTCATTTAACTGCTAACCTTTTTATGAGTTTATGACTTTTATTAACTGTCTCTTTGACGTTGGAGATGAATAAGACACACTCCCTCTTGACCTTAACATGCCTGTCAGGCCTTGGACAGTCTAACCCGTAACTCCCTCAGCCTTTGGTCTTTACCCCTCTTTCCTCTTTGACTATACTGCTATTCTCAGTTTCTGGTTTAACCTTCCCAACTTCATTGTCTACTTTGAGATCTCAGCTCAGTTGGCAGTTCTGCAGTCTTTAACTGTCAGCACCACCTGTCCATCACATCATACGACAGAGCCAGGCATAGATGCCATGTAAGAATGCTTTGGAAAGGTATTATTCATCAGCTTCTGAGAGTTTACGTCACTTTCCTACACCCAAACAGCCTCAATTTTACTGACATTGTTGATGAAAAAAAGTCCTAGCTGGTAAATATTAGTATCTATGTGTCATAAGATACCCAGAATAGAGTAAAGGCATAAAAATATTTTTCAGTAATATGCCAGGAAGAACAGGAAAACAAGAGTCAGATTTCTAAATTATTTGCTGGTAGACCTTAAAGCTATATACAACCTAGCGTTAAGTGCCGTTGAGTTGCTTCTAACTCAGAACAACCCGTTGTATGATGGAAGGAACATTGCTTGATCCTGCACCATCCTCATCGTTGTTGTTGTTTTTGAACCCATTGTTGCAGCCACTGTGTCATTCTATCTCCTTGAGGGTGTTCCTCTTTTTCAATGACCCTCTACCATGTGTAATGTTCCTGTCCAGGGGCTGTTCCCTCCTGATAACATGTTTATAGTACAGGAGGTAAAGTCTCCCCGTCCTTACTTCTAAGGCACACTCTAGCGATACTTCTTTCAAGAGTTGTTTGTTGTTCTGGCAGTCCATGGTGTATTCACTATTCTACAACACCTTAATTCAGACGTGTTAGTTCTTTGGTCTTACTCATTGTCTAGCCTTTAAATCAATATAAGGTGGTTGAAGATACTATGGCTTGGGTCAGTCAGGTATATCTTAGTCCTCAGGGTGACATCTTTACTTTTTAACAAAAGATGTCTTCTATAGCAGATTAGCCCAATGCAGTTTGTCCACTGAGTTCTTGACTGCTGCTCCCCATGGGTACTGATTGTGGATCCAAGTAAAATGAAATCCTTCACAAACTTCAATATTTTTTCTGCTTACCATGATGTTGGAGTCAGGATCAACTCGACAGCAATGGGTTGGGTTGGGTTGGGTTTACAGTGTTTATTGGTACAGTTGTGTGGATTTTTGTTTTCTTTATGTTGTATAATCCACACTGAAGTCTATAGTGTTTGATTTTCATCAGTAAGTGCTTCAAGTCCTCTTAGCTTTTAGCAAACAAGGTTGTGTCATCTGCATATCACAGATTGTTAATAAGTCTTCCTTCAGTTCTGATGCCCAATTCTTCATAGTCCAGTTTCTCAGATTACTTATCATACAGATTGACAAAATATGGTGAAGGATACATATCTGATACAGCTTTCCTGATTTCAAACCACAGAATCCGCTTGTTCTGTTTGAATAGCTGCCCCTTAGTTTATGTACAAGTTCTGCATCAGTACAGTTAGGTGTTCTGGAATTCCCGTTTGTTACAATGTTACCCATAATTTGTTAAGATCCACTCAGTCCAGTGCCTTTGCGTAGATAATAAAACACAGGTAAACATCTTTCTGGTATTCTGTGTTTTCAGCCGGGATCCGTCCAACATCAGCAGTATCACTTGTTTCACATCCTCTTCTGAATCTGGTTTACTTTCTGATGGTTCCATTATCAATGTACTGCTGTGACTATTTTTGAATGATCTTCAGAAAAATTTTACTTAATATATAATATAAATGATGTTGTCTGATTAAGTGTCTGTATTGTGTTGGATCACTTTTCTTTGGAATGGACACAGATGTAGCTGTCTTCCAGTTGGCTGACCAGGTGACTATCTTCTAGATTTCTTGGCATAAAATTTCTTGGCCTCCCGTGCACAGCCATTTGTTGAAACAAATCAATTAGTATTCTCTCCATTCCTGGAACCTTGTTTTTTGCCATCGCCTTAGTGCAAGTTGGACTTCTTCCTTCAGTACCGTCAGTTCTTGATCATTTGCTATCCCCTCAAGTGGTTGAATGTCTACCAGTTCTTTTTGGTACCCCCCAAAAATCCATTGCCATCGATTGTGACTCAGTCATCCTATAGGACAGGAAAAAAACTACCCCATAGTTTCCAAGGAGTGCCTGGTAAGTTTGAACTGCTGATCTTTCAGTTAGCAGCCGTAGCACTTAACCACCCTGCCACCAGGGTTTCCCTTTTTGATATAGTAACTTTCATCTTCTTTTGATGCTTTCTATCTCATTCAGTATTTTGCCCATAGAATCCTTCAGTATTGCAATTCAAGGCTTGAATTTTCAATTCTTTCAGCTTGAGAATTTTTGTCTTTTTCCCTTTCGGTTTTCTATTGCCATGTCTTTGTACATTTCATTACTTAGGCATTAAGCCACCTTTTTAAATCTTTGTTCAGCTCTATTGCTTCATTATTTCTTCCACTTGTTTTTAGCTGCTACTCCGTGTTTAATAGCAGGTTTCAGAGTTCCTTGTAACATCCATTTCTCCCCAATCTTTCTTCATGTTTGTTGTTCTTAATGTCTTCCCACAACTCGTCTGCTCTTAAGCCATTATAACCTTGTGAGAAATAAATTTCAAAGTGGTCCATCTTCAGGATAAGGGGAACAAAGGCTGGGATAAAAAGTTACTAGCTGACCCAAGGCACAAACTGTTAGGTGACGTCGTAACCACAGAGCCCATGTTCTTGGGGTATATGTGCACAAACAGAATGAATTGGAGTGGGGACTTTTTCAGGAAGTAAGAAGTGTAACCGCGTCTGAGAGCATGGCCCCCGGCCCTGATGCTGCCCTTTCCCATAAATTATAACAAAGGTCCACTCTTTGGACAGGAATGGATTGGACTTGGCAATGCAGAGTAACCATATATTGGAAGCAATTTATGGTTCTATACATCTATAGCATATCATCTTGCTGACCTCTGGCTGGAGGAAAGGGAGTGGACGGAGAGGAGCAGAAAGGAGACTGTTGGGAGGATGAGACATGTATGGAGCAGAGAGGAATAGTGTGCAGTCACCGGACAGGGAGAGCAGTGGAAGCTGCATATAGGGGGGCATGTAAATTTATATGTGAATGTACATTTTTACTCAGTTATGTTAAATAAAAATAAAAAGTAAAAGACAAAAAATAAAAAAAAAAAAGAAGTGTAACCGTAAAAGGGATGAAGGAACTTAGATAATGTCTAGGAAAGACTGTTCACCTCATAGTACTCAGCCAGAACTCAAGGAACCAGGGGGGAGGGACTTGCAAGTTAGGGAATAAAATGCTTATAAAAAACTGTTTCCACATGCCGGCATGCTTTTTCTTGTGGTCACGGTCATCTGATTTTTGTAAAATTGATCAATAAAACCTCGCTCTCACTAACTGAATTCAAATCAGATTGCTCAAGTGTTAATTAGGTAAAAACACTGGTGATAACGTATTGGCTACCTCATACGGGGTAAGGCAGCCTGCCTCAGCCGTTGGGGTAAGATCCTAGTCAGGAGTTTATTCCAACCCACCAGTTACCAAAAGGAATCAAGACGGTATGCAGGGTGCCAACAACGTTTCTCAGAAATTTGGGGGCTTGTCTCGGGTGACATCCTGCTCTGCCAGGGTGCCCGCCTCCTCACAAGAGCCAGAACAAACCTGAGATCATTGTCTGGAAGTCAGCAAGGGAGTGAAATCAAACTACCACAGTAACCAGGCAACCTCATGCATGAGCCAAGGTGGGAAAATTGGACTGTAAGTACTACCCTGGTGGTTGGGCGTTGCTGGAGGTTCAGAGTGTGTGACTGAGACATATCTTGGATACAAAATGAGTCCAGAGTCCCGATTCATAGTTCTGTCCTCCTGAGGAGGAGACAGAAGAAGTAAATCTTTTATGAAGGAAATGAAACCCTTCCTGGAAGACCTCCTTGGCCTGGTAGAGCAATTAGATCGGGTCCTGGGGCCTAGTTATACCTGGGTAGAAATGATGTCCATTATGACCATGCTGTTCATAGGGGAAGGAAGGGGAATGATTTAGGAGAGCGGCCATGTCAGTATGGGAGAGGGAACACCCTCCTGGGGGGTGAAATGCTCCCCTACCTGAACAAAAGTTCCCCATTGTTGACCCAGAATGGGACAACAATGGCCCTGAGGACCACCACCAAATGCAGGACCTTAGGGAAATGATAATCAAAGGAAAGGGAATCAGTCCCCAGATCCCAGAAGGTACCAAGTACCACAAGGACTCTTGAAAGTTAGCTTTGTGACACCAAGAAAGTACAAAAGATTGAAGGATGGGGTGACAAACCATTAAGATAGCCTGAGAAAGTCTTTGTGAGGAGAGGAGAAGCAGAAAGCCAAAATCATGGTATCCACTGTGGGGATGATAGTAGGAGGCTGTAACAGAGTACCCCGGCCCCAAGGAAGTGGGAAAGTGGCTGACCTCAGAAGGGAAGGAAGTCCTAGACCAGGTTTCCAAGACCACCAATGGATATTACGAGTGTGGGAAGGCAGGTCATTTTAAAAATGAGTGTCCAGAATTGAGAAGAAAAGGTGATTTCCCTCATAATCTTTGATAAAGACTAGGGGATTCATGGGTTCCTTATGACTGAGCCCCACCAGGAACCCTTGATAAAACAGTAGGGCCTGAAGGGGAGGGAGTGACTTGTAGTTGACACTGGGGCCACCCAGTCCTCCCTGACCTGACAACTGAAAGGTACTAGATTATCATCAGCCAAGCTAACAGTGCAGGGAGTCAAGGGTGAAAGATTCCGGGTTCCCATGTTTCAGAAAATGTTACTCAGGAAAGGACTGAAGTAGAAGAGACTGCTCTGTGTCCTGGAGGCAGGGGTGAGTCTTAGAATGGGCCAGCCAAGCCAAGTGCCTTAGAATGGGAGCTGACTGTAAAATTGGGGTTGGGGCTTGGGGTGAAGGGACCAGTAAAGGTAATGGTGAGACTTCTGACTGAAGAAGAGGAAGAAAGAATTGACCCTTCAGTATGGATTAAGGAAGGCAACAGGGGCTTTGGAGATCTCACCCTTAGAACTGAAGAAACAAGGGGAGGTGGTCTGTGGAAGACAGTACCCTATCCCTGGGGAGGAAGGACTTGCAGCCAGTACTAAGAGATGGCCTGCTTTAACTCTATGTCACCTTACAACACCCAGTCCTCCCAGTTGAGAAATCTGATGGGATGTACAGGCTGGTACAGGACCTGAGGGCCATAAATCAAATTGTCTTCGTCCACCATCCAGTGGTTCCTAACCCTTACACCCTCCTCAGTAGGATCCCATATGAACTTAAGTGGTTTAGTGTGGTAGACTTAAAGGATGCATTCTGGGTATGCTCCCTTGACCCCGAAAGTAGAGGTCTCTTCACTTTCGTGTAGGAAAACCCCAAGACTAGAAGGAACCAGAAGTACCACTGGACAGTGCTACCACAGGGCTTCACTGAAGCCCCAGATTTATTCAGCGAGGTCCTAAAAAGTTTTGGAAGAGTTTCAACCACATTCAGAAACCCAGTTATTACAATATGTGGATTACTTACTAGTTGACTCAATTTTCTGGCCTGAAAGGGGCTGTGGGTCTCTGAAGGTGAACTACAGTTTTGTAGAAAAGGAGGTGAAGTACTTGGGGTGCCTGATCAGTAAAGGGAAGCGGAGGATAAATTCAGAGCGAATTTCAGGGTTTGTGAACTTGCCCCTACCTGAGACAAAGAGAGAACTCAGGAAGCTATTATGATTAACCAGCTATTGTTGGCTGTGGATTGATTACTGTGCCCAAAGAACGAATCCTGTGCCTCAAGCTTTTAGAAGAGCTTGACCCTTGACTTGGTACTCCCGTAAGATTCATGCAGTGGAGGACTTAAAACATGACCTGATAACAGCCTGAGTTCTGACACTGCCATCTTTAGAGAAGCCTTTTCACCTATTAGCTATGGTAGATCAAGGTGTAGCTCTTGGGGTCCTCACCCAGACACAGGCAGGGGTGCGGAGTGGAAGCAGCCTGTTGCCCTTGTGTCCAAAATGTTGGATCCTGTCTCAAGAGGGTGGCCAGAATGTGTCAGGCACTACTGTTCTGTTGGTGGAGGAGAACCAGAAGCTGACCTTTGGGGGCCCTAATGGAGAGCACCTGAGACCATGTCAGGAACATCTTAAACCATAGGGTGGGGAGATGGTTGACAGAGTCGCATTTTAAAGTATGAGGCAATGCTACTAGAAAAGGGTGACCTGGTCTTGACCACCAAGATTTGTGTAAACCCTGCTAGGTTTCTGTGGAAAGATGGAAACCCAGAGGCCCTGGAGCATAGCTACCTGGGCATTATAGAATACCAAACCGAAGTTAGGTGAGACTTGAAGGAGATTTCCTCTGTGTGAAGGAGACAGGCTGTTCGTAGATGGGTTCTCTCGCGGGGCTGAGGGAAAGAGACAATGGCTATGCAGTAGTGGATGGGATATAAATCAGTCCCTCCATGAAAAGGGAAGATTGGCTGAAAGTTGGTCAGTACAAACTTGCAAGCTGTATGCCATTGATAGAGCCCCAAAACCTCTCGAGGGTTGAGAAGTCACCATTTACACTGACTCAAAATATTCCTGGGGGATTGTACATACCTTCGGGAAAATTTGGAGGGAACAGAGTTTCATGAACAGCAAGGGAAAAGAATTGGTCCATGGAAACTTGGTTAGGCAAGTCCTGGATGGCCTCTCACTCCCCACAGAAATAGCAGTGGTCCATGTGAGTGGTCACCAGAAGGGAAGTAGCATGCAAGCTGTGAGCAGTTGTCTTGCACATGAAATGGCCAAACAGGCCTTCCTAGAGGAAGAGATCTGACTTTTCAATCTAAAACCCAGTGTCCCAGAGGTGACAATAAAACCCCAGTTTATCCCAGAGGAACAAGAACTAACCAAAACTGGGGCCACCCAGATTAGGGATGGGCAGTGGGTTCTCCAGGATGGGAGAGAAATTATAAAATGACCCATGATGGAACTGTTGACCATACTGCATAAAGGGAGTTATTGGGGTCCACAAGCTATGTGAGATGCTGTGGTAAGGGACTTTGGGTGTGTGGGCATCTACACTATTGCCAGGCAGATGTTGGGGCTGTATGGCCTGTCAGAAAATCAATAGAAAGGTACTCAGAAGGCACCCTGTGAGAGGAAGGCTTCTGGGGCTGAGGCCATTCCAGAGCATTCAAGTGGATTTCACAAAATTACCTAGAGTAGGAAAACTAAAATATCTGCTGGTAATACTAGATCATCTTTCTGGCTGGGTCGAGGCCTTCATTTTGGCCTCAGTGTTATCAAAATCCTACAACAGGTTATACCTAGGTTTGGCCTAGTGGAAAACATTGACTCAGTGGAAGTCACTTGACTTCCAGAGTACTAAACAGAGTAATGGAGAGTTCAAATATCAGTTGGGATTACCACACTCCCTGGTACCCTCCCTCCTTAGGAAAGGTGGAAAGAATGAATCAGACTCTTAAACAGCAGATTGTAAAACTAGTCTTAGAAACTAAATTACTGTGGATCAAGTGACTCCCTATAGTTCTCATCAGAATCAGGATGGCCCTAAGGAAAGATTTAGGAATATCCCCTTATCAACTACTGTTTGGCCTCCACTACCTGGGTAGGGCCGTAGACATGCCCACCATGGAAACCAACCATCAATTTCTGAATGTGTTGGCTCTTTCCTCTGTTTTGCAAACCCTCAGGTTAAAAGGACTGCTGGCCCAAACCCCTCCACTCAAGTTCACCGTTCATCACTTTCAGCTATGGGATTTGGTATTGACCAAGACCTGTAAAGAGGACAAACTTCAGCCTAACTCGGAGGGCCCTTACCAAGTGCCCTTGACTACTGAGGCGGCCAAAAAAGGGGTGGACTCGTTATACAGGAGTGAAGGGGGTCCAGCTGAGAAAAACTCCCCGGGAGAGAAGTAGTATTCAGTGGGAGGCTATCACTTGCTCAGGGAACCTCTCAAGGTGACTCTGAGGAGGGCTTGAGGGGATATTCCACAACTGTCCCTCCACAATGAAAAGGCTTTGCTCCTGGGAAATAAACAGGTTAAAATGGATGATTATTACATTAGGAACAGTATAAAGTGACCTGTGTTCACACACCCCAGTTGGATTGGTGATTAACATGACCCAAACTACATCCCCCACAGTCCTCAAATTTGATGCTTGTCAGGTCTTGTCCTGCAGAGACTTGAACTATCAAAGATAGCTAGCAAACTCAAAGAAATACTTATGCCCTGATGACAACCCTAATAATTGGAACAAAAGAGGATCTGCATTCCCATGCCCCGGTTGGTCCAGTGTACGGTGAACAACCAGGCCTGGGGGATGGACCTATAGTCTGTTGTCCTCCAACTCCTGAAAGAGATTAAAAGATACACTTTTATAAGGCTGAAACCTCCCCCAACTAAGGAATTAGATTGCACCCCTGGACTGCTGTCTATCAATACCTCAGCCATCTTAGATCAATGGCCACCAGCTGCTAGTCAGGTATACGGATTAGGGGCAGACATAACAGGCACAGATGGCCTTGGTAGGCTGACACTCAAAGTAACAATTGCCCCCAAATCTGTTCCCCAACCCAGTCCTACTCCACCTACCAGCAATGATTCCCAGTCACTTTATAATGACCCCAAAAGAGTAGAAGTAATTGAAGTAAAATACTTAAGCAAACTTTAGAGATAGAGACCAGATATGGAAGTGTGAACACTTGGGTGAATGGGTCAAATACTCACTGCAAGCCCTCAATATAAATGATGGCTGTGCCTGTGCAGTTGGTTGACTACAGGCGCAGGTGGTTCCCTTTCCCCTTGGCTGGGACTGGGACCCAATGGGAATGCACTGCATGTGACTGTGTAGCAAGACACGGACACTTGAGGGGACAACACCTGTAAGAGCTTGTCGTTGCTCTTCCCCGCACCACAGAAATCGGACCCAAGAGTGGTCGCCTCGTTCTCCACAGGGAGATTGAACCACTCTTCTTGCCTTTCAAGGCAGGGATCAGTGCCCGTAGGAGAGTTGACAGCTTGCAGCCACGTCCAAGACATCACTGCTGAGCCTAGCAGTGGCAGTTGTTCGGCCATCTGAGTACCCTGGGCAGATGTCTAGTGGTATTGTGGAAAGGGGAACCTCCCAGACTTGCTGCCATCCAGTTGAACTGGGACGTGTGCTTTGGTCCAGCTGGCAGTCCCTTTCACCCTGGCACCCAGTCAGATACCTAAACATGATGGAAATCTCCGAGCCTGGAGATCGCTCCCTGGAACCTTTGATCCGCATATTTACATAGACTCCAGTGAGGTCCTTAGAGGGGTTGCTGATGAGTTTAAGGCCAGAAGTCAGATAGCTGCAGGGTTTGAGAGTACACTTTTTTGATGGTCTACCATAAATAAAAATGTAGACTGGATTAACTACATCTACTATAACCAACAACAGTTCATAAACTATACTGGGGATGCACCACAAAGGGTAACTAGCAAGTTAGATGCCACTAGCCGGATGGCCTGGGAAAATAGAATAGCATTAGACATGGTGCTGGCAGGGAGGGGAGGGATATGTGTAATTTTGGGGGGCAAGTGTTGTACCTTCATTCCTAACAACACAGCTTCTGATGGAACCCTCACAAAAGCCCTGCAGGGATTAAACACCCCAGTGAATGAGCTGGCAGGAAACACTGGAGTCAGCGACCCTCTCAGTGATTGGTTAGAAGCATGGTCTGGCAAGTGGAAGAATGTGGCTGCCTCAATCCTGACCTCTCTCATCATAGTAGCAGGAATTTTGATAGCTGTTGGAGGCTGTATTATACCTTGTGTCTGAGGACTAGCCCAAAAACTAATCAAGACTGCCATCAGTAAACAGACACTTACGATAGGCATACCAGCAAACTACTATTAGAGACACACAGAGATGACACCCTCTGTGAGGAGGAAAGTCAACAGACACTAAAAGTTTGAAAGGCATCAGTGATGATGAGACCAACAAGTGTAAGAAGAAAAGAAGAGGAATTTGTGAGAAATAAATTTCCAAATGGTCCCTCTTTGGAATAAGAGGAATAAAGGCTAGGGTAAAAAGTTACCAGCTGGCTCAGAGCACAAACTTATGCCACATGGCAACCACAGCTCACGCACCTGGGGTATGTGTGAGCAAACAGAATGAATTGGAGGGGGTAAACCTTTTCAGGAAGTAAGAAATGTAGCCATAAAAGAGAATGATAGAACTTAGGTGACCTCTAGGAAAGACTGTTCACTCCATAGTACTCAGCCAATGAGGAACCAGGGGAAGGACTTGGGAGTTAGGGGATAAAAGGCTTGCAAAAACTGTGCATGCCAGCCCATTTTTTCTTGTGGGCTCAGGTGTCCAGTTTTGCAAAATTGTTTAATAAAACCTCTCACTAACTGAATTTGGTTTGGAGTTCTTGAGCATTCATCGAGTAAAAACACAGGTGATAACCTATGAGTAAATTTATAAGGGATAAGTCCATTGGTGTAAGGTCCTAATCGGGGGTTTGTACTGACCTGCCAGTTACCAAGAGGAATGGAGACAACATCCAGGGTGCCAACAACATTTCTGACAACCTAGTGCACAGATATTTGGAAAATATAGCTTTAAAAGTATCAAAAATAGTGGATTTGCAGAGAATTCATTATTCAAATTTGAGACATGTTCACTCATATATATGGAAGTTTCTGAGGATTATGGAGGGGGGAGGGCGATCTGTAAGTACCTGTGTAGTTGAAAATTTGTGAATCATCTGTAAGTGCAAATTATAGCCTACAGTTTGTATCTCAGTACCTGGCATAGTGCTGCCAGTCAGGTGCCAGGATAAAAACTATGTTATAAGCAGATTTAAATGGATAATTTTAACATGTTTTGTATGGGCTTCTAGAAAAGTAAATAATTGAATGTCTTTATCATCATTTTAGGGTATTCATATAAATAAACTGTGGGAGTTATTGTCTCGTTATAGAATACTGGCAGCATTTACTGTATGTTGATCATGTGCCACAACTGTGTTAATTTCATAAGGGAAATTGTGAATATAGACCCCCATAAACAAAAAACAAAGCTAAAAGATGTCTTCCAAACATTTTCTTTTCTAAGATTCCTATAAATCAAATGTAAAAGCTCAAAAACCGGATAAATCGGCAAAACATATGAACAGTTCACTGGTAATTCTTAACCCAATTTATAATAGAGATGCAAATTAAAATGAAAGATTTCCGTTTTTCAATCATCAGATTTTCAAGTTGATTTTGATAACAATTATCAAAGAATGGGAAAACAAACTTTTCGTTTTTTCAGAGTAAATTGGTGCAAACTCTGGAGGGCAGTTTAATATTTAAGATTAAAAATGTGCATCCTCTGACTAGACAGTTAAAATATAGTCAAAACATTTCATTTTGTGAAATTGTAATTTTACTGGTACACAGCTATGCTCACTTGTTGGTATAATTGTCTCTGCCTGGTTTTGCACTGTAGTGGCAGAGTTGAGTGTTGGTGACAGAGATTGTATGGGCACAAACCTAAAACACTCTCTGACCCTTAGGATAAACTGCTGGACTTAGTGAGTGGTTGTGTCTGCATGGATATGGCTGGAACTTTCAGAGTAGTCCCAGTAGAGGGTTGCCCGCTTTGGCTGGCAGCTGTGCCCCATATGCTTAGCTAGTGCTGTGGATTAGAGGGCCTTGGTTCTCTTTCACATGGTCTCTTATATGTCTTGGGTTTCTCATAGCATGGGCACCTAGGTTTTAAGCGAATGAAAGATGTGCACTTTTGCATTTTCTTGGTGTAAGCCAGTGTGTCATCCTAGTACCGAATTGTTTAATATGATACAATTCCACTAGATTTCCGAGCTGCATGGTAGCAGAATGCCTTTATTGTAACTACTGTGTTTTGGTTACTGTGTTTGGGTTTTCCCTGCTATGTAGTAGGCTTTTCAATAGTAATCGTCGGGTGTCAACTGGTTATTGTTAATGGACAGAGTTGTGCCTCCCAGAAATTTATGTTGAAATCCTAACCCCTATACTTAAAGATATGACCCTACTGGGGAATAGATGTTTTCTTTTGTATGTTAATGAGATCAGACTCCAGTAGGGTACTTTCCTTGGTGTGTGTTTTGTGAAAAGAGAAAACAGGAGAGCAACACAACAATGACTGAGGAATCTACAAGCCAGGGAATGCTGGGGATTACTGACAAGAACTCCACCCCTTGAGCTGATGCCCTGCTTTGGACTTCTAACCTCTAAAATTGAGACAATAAATTTGTTTTTTAAAACTACCCACGTATGATTATTTTTCATTACAGCTACACTGAAAATTGAAAATAATTGGGTTCAAAGGTATTAATTCCACTTGATAATGTTTTACTTAGTTCTTTTACTTTTCTCAAGTTTAATTTTTTTTATTCCAATAAACCTTTAAGATAAAGACATGACCAACTGTATTCAACTAGTGAATTTGTTTTAATGAGTTAGGTAATGTTTAAAAAAAAATTGCCCTTACTCTCTTATGTTTGTTTTCTGCTGCTCAAAACAGTAGGTCTTCATTACTATCTCAAACCAAAATTCTTTGTTAACATTTAAAGTCTTTCACTATTAATATACAACAAAATTCTCCAAGGGCATGGCATATGGTCCCAACTCAGCAGGATCGGATGCTCACCGAGGACCAAAATGACATGGGGTAAAGACAACCCAGAAAACAGAGAGACCCACATGAGTGGGTGCCTACATCGACTTGGGACCGGAAGAATTGGATGGTGCCTGGCCACCACCAGTGATAGCCATGATGGAGCTCACTAAGTTGAGTCTCACTGGTAACACAAGAATAAAAAGGGGTGCACCCTGAGATCTCCTCTAAAAGACCACAGTTGGTGGTCCAGCAGCTTCGGGGTCCCCCTGGGAGCATGGCCCCTGGCCCTGATGCTGCCCTTGCCCATAAATCAGAATGAAAGTCCACTCTTCGGACACAAATGGAGTGGACTTGGCGGTGCAGAGTGACCACATATCGGATGCACTTTATGGTTCTTTGCATGTGTAGGATATCATCCTGCTGACCTCTGGCTGGAGGAAGGGGAGTGGGTGGAGAGGAGGGAAAAGGAGACTGTTGGGAAGATGAGACATGTATGGAGCAAAGAAGAATAGTGTGCTGTCACCAGGCAGGGAGAGCAGTGGAAGCTGCATATAGGTGGGCATGTAAATTTATATGGGAATGTACATTTTCACTCAGTCATAATAAATAAATATATATATATGTACAACAAAATTCCAACTCCAAAAGAAAGACCAGACTTGCTGGCTTGACATAGCCTGGATAAACCCTGAGGTTATGGCCCCTGGACACCTTGTGACTCAGTAATAAAGTCACTCCTGAGGTTCACTCTTTAGACAGTAATTGGACAAGCCTATGAAACAAAACCAGACTAATGGAGCATGCCAACACAGGAGCAAGGACTAGAAAGGAGGAGATGACAGGAAAGCTGGTAGTGGGAAATCCAGGGTTGGGAAGGGAGAGTGTTGACCTGTTGTAGGTTTGTTAGCCAATGTCATAAAACAATGTGTGTTGACTAATCAGTGAGAAACTTTGTTCTCTAAACCTTCATCTAAAGTATAATAAAAATTAACTAACAAATAAATAAATGCAAAGTCTTCCACTATTTAGTTGTACATAACTTTTTGCTTAAACAGAACAAGACCATAGACATCAACTTAATTCTGACTCAGAGCAACCCTATAGGAGAGACTAGATCTGCCCCTCAGGGTTTTCAAAGAACAGGATTCTGACTTAGGACCTTTTGGTTGGCAGCCAGGCTCTTAACTACTGTACTGCCAGGACTTCCACTTCAAAACAAAACCAAATGTGTTCCAGCTGATGTGGACTCAGCGACCCTATAGAAAGCCTATAGGGCTTTCACTTAGACCTCTCAAAATTTCAAGAGCAATTCTTCTCTAAGGCCTCATTCGTTGTCATCTCATCCAGGCTCATCCAGTCTCATCCAGGCTCACCTTGAGGCCAGACAGGCTTCCTTGTCCATCTCCCTGACAAGACCAGTATTCTCAATAACTGGCAATTTGACTTAACCTATCATTGTATATCTGCCCTCTAGTCATGTCTGCAAATAGGTATTTGACAAATGAATTTGTATTAACTCTGGTCTGCTTTGTGTCTTCACTATTACATTTTGTAAGCATCTGTAATATTTTGACCTATAAGATCTTTAAACATCTTTGATAAGTAATTACTGAATTTAAAAAGTTTCTGACTTTTTCTCCACATGATCACCAGATGGCATTACAGCCTTATACAAATGCTTGGGTAGGTACATATCTGAATTGAAATTTGACATGCAGACATGTTTCTGGCTTGCAGAGAGGGATCTGAGAGCTGGATATAACAGGAATCTGTTCAATCAGATGCTCAGGGTAGAAAGAAGATCAAATTTGTTGTGGAAAAAAGATAATTTGACTCTTAGTAAATGCCTTCTCCAAGGCTGTAGAAAATTATGTAATATGGCAGATTAGTTATGACAGATGTTCCTGATCACTATATTCATCTGAGTCCCAATTTTCACAATGGCCATTTTAGAATTTGTCTGTTCCGTGTAGCTCCAGTCTGCCTTAACAGATGATCCCTCCTTCACAAGAATTGAAGTTACCTGAGTAGTGCCTGTCTTTCTTCCAATAACCTTTATGAATTCTTTAGCACCATCATCTCCATTTCTTTTGTTGGAGTAGAGGCATCTCTGTCTACAGATCCCTTTTATCCTTTTAGGAATCTCTGTTACAGAAGATCCATTCTCTGTCTTCAACTACCCCTTTTCTGTGATAAAAAACATTTTACTTGTGTAAGTAAATCTTTACTATATTTAAAGTTCTCTGAATTCTGTTTCCTCCTTTGGTATCTAAAGCCAAAAGTACTCTCTACTGAGTAGTTAGCATCTCCCTCCTTTTCGTATACTCAGACCCTCCAGTCTGCTCCCACTTAAGTGGAAGCAATTATCAATGTTACTAAACATTTATTTGCAAAAATTCTAGGTGTTTTTGCTCATCACCTCCATGGCAATTTTTTTGTTTGTTTGTTTTTTGTTTTTAATTGACCTCTTTGCAGTATTTGACCTTGTTAATTGCTTCAGGTTTGAAATACTTTGGCTTTCATTCACCTTTGTGCTTTTCTCTGCCTTCTTCAGTCCCTTCAATATCCTTTGCCGTTCAGCTATACCTTGATACTAAGGCTTTTAATGATAGTGTCTTCTCATCTTCATTTATTCATTCATTCATAAATTTGCCACTAAGACTGTTTGCTAGCTTTCCCCTGAGCTGCATTAAAAATAAGGTGTCCCAAACTGAACTTGCCCTTTTATCTCATCAGCTGTTCCTCTTCCAGTACCCTTTTTCTTATAAATACAAGTGTGAACGAACCATCCAGTATCATTCATATTTCTCTTCGTCATCTCCTGTATCTTGTCAAATAGCAAGACTTGTCTCTTTTCCTTCCAAGTATCTTAAATTTATCTACTTGTTCTCTGGTTTTCTCAGTCTTGGCCTCCTCTGTTATCTTAACAGTAGAGACAGAATGGTTTTTCAGAAATCCTTTGATGGCTTATCAGTCAAAAGATTTTGCTGGCTTTTGCTAAATGGCCAATACACTGTTTTAAAAGATTTAAAATATTTGAATACTCTTAAGCAGGACTTGAAATCACTAATTTATGCCTGTCTTGAATTGTCTGCCTGTCACTCTACATTTGAGGAAATACAGCCTACCTCTTCAAGCAAAGTCTACATCAGGGTCATCATATATCCTTCTGCTGCATGGAAAGTACCAGTCCCCTTCACATAGTTAATGCCTAGAATCAAACCAGTTGCAGTCCAGTTGATCTGGTCTGATGGCATCCTCTTGTGAGTAGAACACATAGGGGTTTCAATGGCTGATTTGTCAGAAATAGATTGCCAGGTGTTTCTGCTGAAAATAGTATGGGTGAACTTGAACCTCCATCTTTTAGTTCCTACCACCTTGGGATTTCAGTTAATGCCTACTCATCAGATGTTAGCTCAAGCTTCAGTTACTTAGGAAAGCTTTCTTTCCATCCCTGAAGTTACTCAGCTATTATTAGCTTGTACATGTATTTTTTTTTATCAACTGTCTGCCTACAACAAGCTCTCTGAAAACAAAGATTGCTTTTGTCTAGTTTATTATTTTTCTGAGGCTTAACTTCCAGCTCAGATTGAAGAAAGCAATATTGTAAACCAAGATTGTTACATACTTGTTGGCTATATTAAAGGCGATTGGCCAGAAACATAATTTTATAGCAATTCCACCATCAGGTATTACATATACTTAGCAGTCTGGTTAAGAGTTTTCAAGAAGTAAGATTGACTCCATTTACTAGCTTTGTTACCTTGGCTAAATCACATAATCTTTTTTATGCCTCAGTTTTCTCAAATTCTTAAATCCATTTTGACTCCCAGATCGTGTATGGTGGGGTAGGTGTTTCGGAGTCTGTGAATCTTTACTGAAATAAACTGGCACCTCTGTCTCACTCTGCTAAAAACCGAAACAAATCCACTGCCGTCGAGTCAGTTCCGGTATAGAGCGATACTATGGGCCACAGTAGAACTGCCCCATAAAGGTTCCAAGGAGCACCTGGCAGATTTGAACTGCTGACCTTTTGGTTAGCAGCTGTAGCACTTAACGACTATGCCACCGTCATTTTCCTCCTCAGCTAGTGGACTCAAAATGTCGACTTTTGAGTTAACAGCCAAGCACTGTAACCACTGCTCCACTGAGGCTCCTCATTATCAAAAGGTTTAAGAATACTAAAATAAAATGCTTATTGTGTTGTCTCTGTTGTTAGGTGCCTTAGAATCCATTCCAATTCATCAAGCCCATGTGACAAAACTGCCTCATAGGATTTTCTCGGTTATAAACTTTATAGTAAACAGACTGCCAAGTCTTTCTCCTGAGAAGCCACTGAGTGGGTTATAACTACCCATCTTGTATTCAATAGCCACGCTTCTAGCGCTCCTTACTGTGTTACAACAAACTCCTTTCTATTTAGACTTGTGTAATTTGGGGAGAATGAGCTCGCTGTCTCCTTCCCTCGACCATCTAGTGACCTTCCTGCACTGAATTCCCGGTTTGGCCCGCAGCCAAAACGGTATTTCTTCTGGTTCCTTTCCCTGACGCTACCTAGTTTTTCGGCAAGTAATAAGAGAATCGGCATAAGTCCGGTCTACGTCATGGATTCCTGCGACTCACTTCTATTATATTTTTGCATTATGCAGTTTGCCAGCGAAGTCCCGTCGAATCGGATCAGACTCATGGCGACCCTAGACGCCAGGGTCGATCTGCCCTCTAAAGTAGTCTATGCAGTTTAGAGGTTGGAAAAACACCTTTTCGGTAAATGAGACCTGAACCCGGGTGCTATGGCTTTCAGCCTATTTCCCGCCTCAGCTGGGCGTAAGACAGGCCGATTTCCACTGAAAAGAACAACCATGGGAACGCAAAGCATTTAACAGGCGCTTGCGCCGACAGGGGCGGCGTCTGGCGCGCGCCGAAACTGGAGACGAGAGGTTGGGGGCGCGCTCTCGCGAGAGTGGAGTTAGAGCTTGTATTGCAGCCGCTGCCACCACCTCCTCCCAGCGCCGTTGCTGCGGGGGATTCTGGGAGCCTCTGTGTCCCGCTCGGTGAGAGAGAGAGCGAGAGGTATCTCTCCTTTTCCCTCTGCTGTTTCCTTGAGGTAGGCGTGAGGCGGGTAAGAGTTTGGGTGATGTGGTCGGCGGGCTCAGAGAGCGGGCAGCGACGGCGGCAAGGACAGGGGACCGGTGGCGCGCCTTTTTTGCTCGTTCTCGCTCACCCGCTCTGCCTCCCGCCGCGCTGCGTATGTGAACCGCCTGATCGGCGGCCGCCATGTTAGGAGCGCAGTGGCGGAGCAGCCAGTTTTCACGGGCGGCGGAGGTGAGCGGTCTGAGGAACACACGCAGCCAGTAAAGGGCCCAGCATGCCGAGGTTGAGTTGGGGGGCGCGGAGGGCTGCCGAGTGGCCGAGCTTCCCGCGTCCTGGGCTTGCTGGGGGCGGGGGCGGGACGAGGAGCCCGTTACACGAGGGCAGCAACGCTGAGGGGGAGGGAGGAGCGCTCGAGGCCCGAGGGACGGAGTGTCCATTGGGGGCCTTTCATTTGGGAAGGATAAGAATGCAAAATCGTGTAGCGTTTGCCCCAGTTACGGGATGCATAGTGTATTTGCGTTTTTCCCCTTCTGCGCCTGCAGATGTGTCCCAAAATGGAGGATTGCGCAGACTGTAAAAGGATTAGCTGTCTGACTAACGTTTTCTTTTTTTCGCGTTACGGCCTTGACGCAGCTGCTAGCCCTTCGCTGCGTAGCGCCCCCTAAGACGCCCACATTCTTGTCCTCCCTCCGGCACGCAGTTTTAGCCGGAGATCAGGAACAATTCTTCCCCACCCCCACCGGGTTAAAAATGGCCGAAAAATGAAACGTTAACGCTTGTTTTTTGTATGGCGTCGCAGATAAAGCCTTCTGCAATACGCAGTGAGGCAAGAAACTTGCTCTTGTTTAGAGAGTCGCTTCACCTCTTTTTTCTAATTATCAAAATACTGTTTAGTCCAGGTTCCTCTGGAGGATTGTGTGTGGTGTGGGACCTTCCGGTTTCCAGACAAAGGGTTTGGAGTACCGTGGTGTATTCGCCGCATCGTTGTTCTTTTATTGCTAGCGCTGTGCCCTGTTTTATGTTGTAAATTGGACTTTTTTTCCCCTTTTACTGTGGATGAATATCAACCTCGGTATCCATAATGTTCTGTAGCCATAGTCTGAAATAGCCTATTTTGAGGAATATGCTTATTGGATCATTAAACAACTTTTCAGAAATCGCTTCATAGTTCTAGCATGGTTATGGCGATTCGAAAGTTCTAGTCTTTCACGCTAGCCGAAATAATTAGAGCCCTTGATTTTTGCAGATCGTTGTCGTATTTTGTATTGCGTGTTGAAAAAAGCGTGGTTCAGGATTAAGAATAGTCGGTAAAACATTTTTCTCTTCAGTACATTGTACTTGAAGGGAACAGCTGGGGTAAATTTTATTTTAAGATATCTTAAATATTCAAAATAAACTTCCTTTTTTAAAACTCGTTATTTTCCTAATGACAGTCATATATGCAATCTGTTAGCATAATTTTTCGACATTAGTATTATTTTAGAAATCAGGAAGGGCTGGGGAGAGGTGTTTGGTACAAAACGTTGTGAATCTTTTCCACTTGGTGGGGAATGTTTTTGCAAACATGAAATTAAACAATTGAAATACGGCCTGAAAATTCTTCGGGTTGCTTATGTAAGACTTGAAAAAGATCAATTAGCTAGACGATGTGAAATGCTTAAAATACGTATTTTTAACATTTTTACGTATTGCCCTTTTCAATTGTGTATGTATTTGCTGTTGGGTTTTTGTGTGTGTGAAAATACAAAACATGGCCATCTGAACCGTTTCTACGTGTGCATTTCAGTAACATGGGTTATTCTTTTAAGTAGTGCATCTATTTTCGATATGATTTGCTTTTATATAGCATTTTTACGTAACCACCGTTGATCAAGTGAGAAATGCAGTGATAATGTCGGTTGTATTCTGTTTTGATTTTTAAAAGATTAAAGCCTAGGAAGGTGTGGTGATTGTTAGGTAATTAACCAGTGATACTGGTCTAGAGCACTTGTTTTGCGGTTGATTCTAGGGTTCTTCATAGTATAGGCCTCAAAATGGAAGAAATTACGGGAGTTTGTGAGGAAATATCGTGTCCAAGATTCCTTTAATATATGGCTGTTAAATGCGAAAAACCTAAAGGAAGGAGTCTCTGAGTAACACACAGTTTAACTGCTAGATGCGTTTCAGAGGGGTGGTCTGGTGATTTATTTAAGAAAAATCTGTTGTTGAGAACAGCATGGAGCACAGTTTTGCTCTCACATATGTGGGAGATGTCGTGAGTTGGGATGGACTAGACAACAGCTGGTTTGGTTTTGAAGGTGAGGGGAAAATGATAATGGTACATAGTACTATCAGGAAAGAAAAACAATTAAGTTGATGTCAAGTTGGGGTCTTTGTTTTAGAAAGAATGTGTCAGTAAGCATAAAAACAAAGGGCAGATAACACCAGAAAAAGTTGATAGCTGTGCATGATGGGGTTTGGGGTATTTGTGTAATTGTGAGTTGCTGTAATCTCCAATTACTTTTATGTAAGAAATTTTAGAAGAGTGAATACTGTAAGTGCTTTAAGGAACAATTCAGATATTCTGGAGTTCCTCGTTATTTAGAATCCTGTGTAGTTTTAAAGGGGAATTGAGATAGAAGTGAAGCCAGCTTCATAAAGTCTTAACATGTGCAAGATAGTGAAAAATGCTAAAAAACTAGTCTTTATTGCATAATGTAACCCAGGTATGTGTGACTGTATATATGTGTGTAAATGTGTAAAGATGAAATTTACTGTTTATTGGGACTAATGCTAAGTAGGTTGTGATACGAACTGTAGCATCAGCTGTTTTAAGAATGCTGGAAACTATGTTGATAGCTGGACTTTTGAATAATGGTTAGTTGTTTTCCTTAGATCTTTAAGAGTGTGTTTTCTCTGTTTTTTCATATTTCTTTTAGATGGGAAGCTTGTGTGGCTTACTGGTTAATTGCTAAGGCTGCTAGGCTGCTAACCAGAACTTCAGTAGTTCAAATCCACTGGATGTTCTTGGAAGCTCTGTGGGGCAGTTCTACTCCCTCTGGAGGGTCACTATGAGTTGAAATGAACTTGATGGTGGTGGGTTTTTTAGTTAGGACTAAGGAGTCCTGGTGGTGTGGTGGTTAAGTGCTCCCGGGTGAATCAGAAGGTCAGCAGCTTCATGGAAGATGAATGTGGCAGTCTGCTTACTAAAGATCACAGCTCTGTCTTACAGGGTCGTTGTGAGTTGAAATAGATGGCAGTGGGTTTTTGAGGATAATTAGGATTACGTTAAACTCGCTCACATTTGTAACAGGTGTTACGTTCACTGTTTTTTCTGTATAAATAATAAAAGCTATTAGAAATGAAAATCTATGTGAATAAAGCTTAGGTGTTTTCTTTTTTATAGCTATTTCACAGTTTAAAGTATAATTGAAATAAGACTTGCTGTGTGTCCTGAAAACTTACCTGAAAAATAGAGTCTCTGACGTTCTCTTTCATCTCGAGTCTCCCTACTAGGGCTAGTAGCCTGTGGTTTATTGGTCCAGAGATAGGTTAGTAGAGGGGGAACCAAGATACCCATGGGACTTGGGTAAGGGAGATCGTTGGGTTTCTGCTGATTGGCAAAAGGACAGAGGGGGGAAACATTTCTGTGGTGGACTGCAATAAATGTTAGTGTGAAAGGCAATAATTTATATTGGGTGTCTTAATAGGCTTTGTATTGTTGGTTGCTTTAAGTTGAAGAAGATGTTGGGTAGCTTTCAGATTTTTCAAAATGAGTTAATGTGCTCCATGTCTCTGATAAAACTATTTGAGTACTTGACTCAGGCATTTGTTGTAGAAGAGAAGGTAATAGCCAGTAGATACAAACATTTGTGCTTAAGTTATACTTGCTGTGTGAGGATGTGACAGAGGAGGAGGGAGGTTTTGTATTTAAGCACCAGGAGACACTAAAAAACTTTCATAGGTGCATTCTTGATAATAGCAACAAATTTGCAGCAGCCTAAATATTACTCTTGAGAACAGGTATGTGCCATAATCTCTATACTGGAGTGAAATGTAGATGTAACTTTGATTTAAAAGTGTGTGAACAATACATAATTTTACATGTAAAGTAAACTTGTCATGAAGTTTAAAAACAAGGGAATACAGAAAGGAGGGGGAATGTCTTGGAAGCTGGCAGTTAGGGTTCTAAGGAAGATGTTGTTAATGTTACTTGGGTGTTAATTTAGGTTCATGGGTATTTATACAGACTGTAGTGTTTTAGGGGTTATTATGAGTATGAGTTCAAACCAGCTTGACAGCAGTGAGTTGGGGACTAAAGGAGTCCCCTGAGTGGTGCAGATAGTTAAATGCTTGACTATCAATTGAAGTGCTGGTGGCTGGAACCCACCTAGACACACCTCAGAGAAAAGGCCTGGTGATCTACTTCTGAAAAATCACAATGAAAACGCTAGTGGAGCATGTTCTACTTTGCAAAGTGTTTGGGGGTCACCATGAGTTGTAATTGATTCAGTGGCCACTAGTTTGGTCTTTTGGTCCAAAGAGACATCGTTAAATGAGGAGGGGGAGATATACTCCAGTTAAGGAGGATTGTATTCATACAAGCTCTGGTAACAGATTAGCAAGCTAACCTTTGTCTTGTGAATATGGTGAGGGATAGATTCAGAGAAATAAGATAGGCCTGATGTAAAAGGCTTTGAAAACCGTACATAAGTACTTCATGTGACAAGTAGTAGGGGGCATTGTATGTAGCTTTTTCAACAAGGGAGTGTGATGAGTGATATTTCATGACTTTTTTACTGGGAGGTGATGAGCTTATGATCATGGAGGCAGGGACACCAGCTGAGAATTGTCCATTAATGTTACAGCAGAGGGAATAGAGAGGCAAGGGCTGGATTTCAGAGGACAAGAAGGTAATTTAAAGACAAATTGACAGTAGAGGATAAAGAAGAGATACAAGTGTGTCTGCTTTTACCAGAAACAGATTTTCTTGGTCTTTCTTTGTGTAGGCTACAAGTTTTTAAATCTTATCTTTAAAAGGTGGAAAGTGACCAAATTCAAATTTTATTTTCTTTTTAATATTTTATTGTGCTTTAACTGAAAGTTTACAGTCCAAGTTAGGTTGTCATACAAAAAACCTTACACACACATTACTGTGTAACTCTGGTTGCTCTCCGTGCATTGTGATAGCACACTTCTCCTTTCCACACTGTATTTCATGTGTTTGTTCACCTAGCTCCCGTCTCCCTCGGCCCTTTCATACTGCCTCTGGACAGAAGACAGTGTTCAGTTTTGAATCACAGTTTTGAATAGAAATAGATGGGGCCATAAAGTCAATACATTAAATGAGTACACTGTGAAAAAAGACATGATGAAATCTGTGAGATCCAGTACTCAACAAAACTGTTCTTTTTTTTAGATCTTGAAAGTTTTCAGACTGTATTCATGGCAGAATACAGTCTTAGCGTATTTTTTCTATCAAGTACTCTTGAAAATATTTTTGTTTTCCTTCTCTGTTTCCACCTTAATAGACTTTCAACTTCCACAGGTTTAAAACTCGTTTTTCATGTATCCCTGGATCAGTATTTTTGTAGTTACAGTTCGTTTTCTGATTTAAAAATAAAAGGAAAGTAAATTGTGTTTATGAGCGTTGTGAGATCGAGTTAACAAGATTATTAGGATGTTTGTTATCTACCAGACACTGTCTGTGTGTTTTACATAGACTGATTTATTTAATCTTTATAGCCTTATGAAAGTTATTTTTATTCTTATTTTGCACAGGAGAAAAGAAAAATGGAGATGCTAAATTGTTGAATGCCACATAGATGTTGTTTAGTAAACCAGGGATTTGAAGCAAAGCATTCAGGCTCCCAGTGTCTGTTTTTATGAAATCAAAGAGTTGTACAAATGTGGTAGAAACCAAGAAAAGTAGTTGAGCATTAATTGAGTGAATCTGGAAATCTTAAAGGGTACAGAGTGGAGCCTTGAGGTAAATTGCTATTTGTTAGTGAGGAGAGTAAGCTAAGGTGGTACCAGGTCAAATCAAGAGCAGCCTCAGGCAAGTAGAATAAAGTTCTCTTCCATTCTGTGAGTTTCGAATCTGTTGCCTGTAACTTTAATCTGAAAATATTTACTGCATTAATTAATTGACAGTCACTAGGAGATTTTTTTTTTAATCCTAGAAAGAGGAAAGCAAATACTGTTCCAGATCTGAACAGGAATGTCTTCTGTCATTTGAAGTTTTTAATCCTTTTTGCAGCTGCACTCTGCAACACTCTTATGTGTCATTGCCCTAAGGATCAAGATATGGTGTGGAATTTGAATTCAGATCTTGTCAGTGGTAAATAAAGAGCAATATCTTTAAAGCACTTAAAAATATTAATATTGTCCGACCTTCTTGAGGCACTGCATTTTGTAATGTTTTGCCTTTTTATTGTGTATAATGTACATATTGCTCTATACAAAACAGGTTAATAGAACTGGGAGTCTTTTATTTCCTGAGGGGTTTACTATTCACATTGCTTAGTAATTCATTCAAAAAATCCCAGCTGAACAAAGGTATTTTCTGTACTGAGATGAGATTATCATATTGAAAACACAGATTGATATTTAAGATTTTAGAGTACTTCAAACTCAAGGAAGAAATTGAGTAGTGCCTCAGATCCTGTAATACTAAATCTGGAAAATCAAGCACTTAAATGAAAGTTAGAAAATACACTGAAAAAAGATACCGTGATGCAAACTGACATTAAAATGACCATTGTCTAATAGTTGAAACTGTATTGGTAAATTCTTTATGAGCCCAGTTTAAAATTAGTGGGAAAAATTAATATGTAAGAATGAGATTGGTCAAAAGACTAATATGGGGAAACAAAGTAGTAAGAATTTAAGGGATAATTAAGCCAGCTATTTAAACTGAAAGAGTCAGATGTCTGGCTTAAAAGTCATCGCAGGAATCTTGACTTTAGTCAGTATGTTTTGTGACTAATGACAGAAGTCAAATTTACCTTTCTAAATGATACTTATTTCGAATACTGATAGTGAGCTGTTGTTCAGTAGTGACATGGTTAGGACTTTTTTAAAATACTATTTTGCTTTGTTGATTGCTACTCTAAATATTTTTGGCACATTTTTGCACTTTACAAGAATGACTGAAGTTGATAAAACATTTGGGAAATCTGAAATCGTCTACCCCCATTCTTTTACATACGTTTATAATTTGGAAGGGGAAGACACTAAGGAAATTAGTTGTTTTGAAGGAATGATTATCTTACAATTTGAAAACAAAAGTATTAGCTGTAAAGCTACTTTTAAAACAGCATTTTTTATTTCAAATTTAAATCAAACATAGTTTAAAAAACTGAATCCTTCCCGTTCCCATTTTAGTAATCCTGCAAAATAACTGTCTGAAAAAAATTTTTTATTTTCCATGTGAAATGTAGATATGGAACAAACATCTGCTTTTGTTCTGCATTGAGTTTCTGAACATGTGAAACTGAGTTCTGGAATGTTTTGTTATTCCACAATTTTTAATGTGAGAAGAAAAATCCAGTAGAGTGTCAGCTGTTTGTGGAATGTGGGTAGACTGTTACTAACTGCAGTTTATTTTCTGATTACACATAAGGATGATATTTTGCACAGATGTTGACTAAACTGACATTTTTAGGATGGTTTACTTAGAGCCATTTAATTTTTCTTTGAAGATGTCGATGTAAATGACTTTCAGAGCCATAAAGTAATAATTTGGACACCAGGTTATAGGAAACAGCATTTATAAAATCAGATTTTACGTTTTTACGTTTTTTGTTTGTTTAATGGTTTTAGGTTGTGGTGCTTTCGTTTTGGAAGTGAGAGAGAACTGCATTGATGGATGTATAGGTTTAATGGGTACGATGGATTTTGATACTACATTCTAGGTTCTCAGATGGGTTATTTTCAAAATTGTACACTTCAGATACAATATAGTAAAAGAATTTAGTAAATGTCTGTTGTGCTAACTTACTAATAGGCAGCAAGTTTTTTAAAATGAGCCTTTAAAAATGGCTTGTGTAGTGCGACTTATGTTCAGCAGTGCCATCATGTCTGAATTCTCTCGGTTTTGATTAATAAATTTTTTGTTGGTAAAGGGTTTGGTTTGGTTATATGTGTTTCAATCAAAGGTCCTGCAGCAGGACTTAAATTCCTTTTTAGTAATGTTACTGTCGTGTCCCTGTGTGTGATTGTATATTACAGTGAAACTTAAAAATGTAAAGATAATTCATATGGAGTTACAGATTATCAAGGAATTTACATTGTATTGTCCTTTTTCTGACTTTTCCATTTTATGTTCTGTCTTGTCATATTTTATCTTCTCAACTTTTCCTTTTGTAGACCCACTGGTGTCACTTTAAACCCAGACAGACCCCTTGCCATCCAGTCGATTTCAACTCCTGCAACCCTGTAGGTCAAAGTAGAACTGCCCCATGGAGTTTCCAAGGAAGCTACAGGGGGAAAAAATTGAGATCTCTTTAACATTTTCTTTTGAAATATGGTCAGTTTTTAAATTTTATGTGATCATTATACTATTACGTCATTTCCCTGAGGGGAATGAATAGTTCTTTCAAAAGACTAGCTTTTCAGTAATAGAAAACTTGGTAGCCCTAAAGCTGTGACTGCTGATCTTGATAGTTTGAATTTTTTTGTTTTGTTATACCTTCTAAGGTTTTGACTTTTTAAAGTGCATGTGAAAAATTTGGAGGGTCCTATCAGTGTTTACCTAATTTCAGCTGCCATTCTGTATGGTGTTTACATGACGTAACTAAAGAAGTTTTCATTCAGAGAAGTTCACTTACTCTTGTCTTTTATAATCTTATTTTAATGTTTAAATAGCTTTATGTAGTGGATCTCATCTAGCACTAGTTTCTTTGGTGTCTTTTCTCAAATTCATCTTTCTTGGTGTGCAAAAACATTCTCTTTAACTCTGGTCACCTGGTAGCATTTCTATGTCTTTTTTAACTTTTATTACATCTTATTTTACAAAATCTAATCTTTCTTAACTTTAACTTTTTTTTTAAACTTCTTCTGACACTGTATTTGTCCAGTGTATCCTTGCTTTAGTCTATCAAAAGTGAATTGGTCCCACACTAGACTTGTAACTATTGACTGTTGACTAGTCTTTGCTGTAATAATTTTTATATAGCAACACTGCTTAGGTTATATGAGTGATCGAACATAAAAGATTTATCTGAGCAATGCCTTACAGTTGAATTCTGTGCAAACAAATTCAGAGTTAACCTGTATATAATTGTGATTATAAAATTGTTTCATTGAGGACATTTGTTATATGCATCTTTTAATATGAGAATCACACAAATACTTTGTAAATTCTTACATAACTGAAACAAAAGATAAAATGATTAATTTCAGGAAGAAATTGAAAACAATTTCATCCATAAATACATCTTGGAAAGTGTATTCAGATTCAGAATATAAGTTTTCCAAGTAGACTGTTCTTGAGAAAAGTTTACAGGAATCTGTAACCAAGATCCTCGTTTTCATTTTTATCTATTTTGAGCCCTAGAGGTGCTGAAGCCCTGAGCATTAAATGTTCATTGAGGGATGCCAACTTGGGGAGAGTGTCACTTCTTTAAATTACCTGTACTTTCTGTACCTGGGTTATTCTTGGGAAGTCTCCAATTCCTGTATGGACCAGACTTGGTTCTCCTTGCCTTATGAGTGTTAGGTATGAAATAAGTACTGCCTGGTATAGGGTGGTCAGTAAGAAGGCAGTTATATGTTTTAAATATGGGTAGAAATCCTTACATTGTAGAAAGTGACTTACTTTTTCTTACATCTGTCTGTCTTCACCTCAAATTTATTTTGTTGCATAAAGGTCTCACCTATTGTGTTAGGTCTTAGATCTTATAGTAGGTACTTGACACTTAAGCTTCATTTACTTGTGATTTTTCTGGGTTCTTTCTGATAGTGATAATAGGTCTCGTTTTCCAAAGCAAAATAAAACTGATCATCTTTGACTTGCTGACTTAGACTTTTGTTTGTTTTAGTCTTCTCCTGGAACTTAAGCATCATACTCTAGGGTGTACTTAATTCTTCTAAAAGACGAGACCCATCTATATTTTTATTGAAGTTTTTGTGTACTCAGACATCTGACCCTTCAATTTAAATGTTTTTAAAGTTAGTATGAAATTCTTTTTAATAGATAAACTTTAGTACAAACAATTACTTTTTAAATATATGCAAGCTCTGCATACATCTGAAATCTGTTAAAGATACGTAATACGTTCCTTGTAAGTTTGAGACCTTAAATGTTTTTTCTTTCAATCAACATGATGCATAAGTTCTTTTTTTTTTTTTTTTTTTCTAAAAAAACAGCATCTACTTAAAGGGATTTATGACTAAAATTGCTTGTTTTTCTACAGAGTTGTCTGCTGGTTCTCAGCTTGAAGAAGATTCTACAGTCCTTATTGATCCTTTTTCTTGGCGTTACCATTTTTGAAGCAAAGTTAACCTAGCTTTCTAGTGTGAGCTTTCTTTTTGGCCGTCTTAAATTTTTTTTTTTAATCTATAAAGTAGACAAGAGATAGTTCTACAATGTCCAAGTCATTCCAGCAGTCATCTCTCGGTAGGGACTCACAGGGTCATGGGCGTGACCTGTCTGCAGCAGGAATAGGCCTTCTTGCTGCTGCTACCCAGTCTTTAAGTATGCCAGCATCTCTTGGAAGGATGAACCAGGGTACTGCACGCCTTGCTAGTTTAATGAATCTTGGAATGAGTTCTTCATTGAATCAACAAGGTGCACTGTCTTCTGCTAGTACTTCTTCCCATAATTTGCAGTCCATATTTAACATTGGAAGTAGAGGTCCACTTCCTTTGTCTTCTCAACACCGTGGAGATACAGACCAGGCCAGTAACATTTTGGCGAGCTTTGGTCTATCTGCTAGAGACTTAGATGAACTGAGTCGTTATCCAGAGGACAAGATTACTCCTGAGAATTTGCCCCAAATCCTTCTACAGCTTAAAAGGAGGAGAACTGAAGAAGGCCCTACATTGAGTTATGGTAGAGATGGCAGATCTGCTACACGGGATCCATCCTACAGAGTACCTAGGGATGATTGGGAAGAAAAAAGGCACTTTAGAAGAGATAGTTTTGATGATCGTGGTCCTAGTCTCAACCCAGTGCTTGATTATGACCATGGAAGTCGTTCTCAAGAATCTGGTTATTATGACAGAATGGATTATGAAGATGACAGATTAAGAGATGGAGAAAGGTGTAGGGATGATTCTTTTTTTGGCGAGACCTCGCATAACTATCATAAATTTGACAGTGAGTATGAGAGAATGGGACGTGGTCCTGGCCCCTTACAAGAGAGATCTCTCTTTGAGAAAAAGAGAGGCGCTCCTCCAAGTAGCAATATTGAAGACTTCCATGGACTCTTACCGAAGGGTTATCCCCATCTGTGCTCTATATGTGATTTGCCAGTTCATTCTAATAAGGTGAGTTAATGCAACAGATACTTCTAATTTCTTTTACATTGTAGTGCCTATTCTGTTTTTGCCTGTATCTTTTACTCTTATTTCTGTAGTCTGATGACACTGAGTTGATCAAGAATTTTTATACTTTTGAGAACACTTACTTTGTTTGGAAGGTAATTGTTTTTGAGCATTTTAAACCAGGGCTTTACATTAATACAATCTGCCTAGATTACTTCTGGCCACAAACCTGTCATCCACTGGGATTATCTTGTTGGTTTTTGGCATCAATATGTTCTTCTTAATCATATATTTAAGCAGGTTTTTGTCTGCTTCGTTGAATTGTTTTAAGTATTTTGATTTATTTTGCATTCAATGTGCTCTGCCATTCAGGGTGCTAGATTTTAGCTCTCCATCTGTCTTGATTGCTGATTTGTATGTAGTAAAGATGTATTCTTGAACAATTCTCTTTTTTTCCTTATCTGTGGCTCATAGGGAAAGAGTTAATGTAGAGCCCTGGTATTTTCAGTATGTTTCATATTTTAGATTAGTTCATTCTTCCTTTTTGATTTCCCTTTAACACAAACTCTCATAGTATGGCTGAAATTTTTCATCATTTTTTTTCCTCCTTTTCCACAACTTTCTTAAACATACTTCAGAGTTCACTGTTTATTATCCCATATTGCATCTATCCCAATAGAGACTTGGAAAAATCAACTACTGCAGTATCCTGCTCTGTGTTCCTCGTAAGCATATTCTTTTTCTGATTTAGACTTAGGCTTCTGGTATAGTCATTTGAACAACAAAAAAATCTAATTCTCCTTTGCTGTAGCTGTAATTATCATATCACATCTGGCAAAATGGGAACTTTTTCAAAATGCCCCTTTGAATACGGTGTCCTTTCTCTTTCAACTTTTTCAGTGTTATTCATTCTCACAGATTTAAAATATATATATACAGTGCAGTTGACTTAAAGTCAACTTCATAGCACTTGACTAGCTTGATCTGTGACCATCCATTTTTCCTGATGTGCTGTATAGTTATCTACTTAACTGGAACATGTTGCTGCTATGAAATTGATTTGATGGTTACTATTACAGGCTTTTTCTTTACAGTAACATCTGGAAGGGTCGTGTTCTTTTCATAATCTATTCTTTTGAAGTTTTTTAATGAGGATTGACTTGAGTAGCCTAAATCATGTATTACTGGAGATTTTATTTTAAAAATTCTACTGAATGTATTACCACTCTCTTTCCTGTGTTTGGATCTCATAATTTTGGTCTCTTAGATAACTAAGAGACTTCTCTTAGATTGTTTGAATTTACAGAGTACTTTGAATAATATATCTTTAAAAAAAGCTTTAAAGTCTTTATATAGCACAAAAATCTTTTGAATTAGTATATAAAATAGTTTACATAAATCAATATGTAAGTCTTCAGTCTACATTAAAGTAAGTTAACAATAAATGCTGAATTTAGGTTTATAGGTTTATCTTCATTTAAGAAATAGAGTCCCAAACTCATAAAAGTCATTATATTTTATTTGGTAGGTGCTTTTGGTGTTAACCTCCTATCAAATTTTCATGGAATTTATTCTTTGTGTTATTAAGCTAAGTTGTAGGTTTGCTGTGAGTTGATATAATGAAAAAAGTCCTTCAAGGTATGGTGACTTCAGTTTTTCTCTATTTTACTGTTGGCCTGTTTGTAAGAAATAATAGCTGCAGTGGCATTATGACCAGTGTTCTCAAAAAAGATATCAAAATAACAGTGTTTCAAATGAAAACGATTTTAGGAGAGTTAAAATTTTTGCTACTGGAGTTATCATAGGTCACTATAAAGCTGTCAGTGGAAGCTTACTTCCTGACTTTCAGTAATAATTTAACTTTGCTGCTTGCGCATAGACAAGCATAGTGCAGTAAAGGAATTAAAGAGGACTATTCTCCAAATTTTGCTATCTTCTATAGTTCCTGAAGGATATGAATTAATAAAAGCAGTTTTAAGTACTTACAATACTTCGGATTCAAGAATATGATGCTTTTACTAGTTTAAAAGGTACTTTCAGCATGTAAAAATGCTTAGGCCTTAAACTAGCTTTCATATTTTGTCCAAATATGGCCCATATAAGGACTTTTTTAGAGGCCTTTTGTGTAATTGCCTGATAATGAAATTTTATGACATTTATAAATTGGGCAAATTTTAAGCACCTGGCTTCTAAGTGTTTTCTAAACATACCCGATGTTGTCTTTGTATCTGTGTTATTGATAAAAATAACTGAATATTCACTTTAAAACTAGACCTGTCTGTCATTTTATAACTGATTTAGAAACTGATTTTAGGGGAAATTGCTGTGGTGAAAGTAGCCAGTGAAAACTTTTAAAACATTTAATCCTGCTCTCTGGTATTGCTGCATAACTTGGAAAATCTGTTGCTTTTACTTAGTGGTAACTTTCAAGTCTACATGATCAAAAGTTGTTCTATGAAAGAAGGAACTTGAGGTTTTGAAAACATAATTTGTCATCATAGGAGTGTCATTATTTTTGACATTTAAAGTGACTTTCAGTGAGATACTGTTGGTTTAATGTCTTCCTACGTCATTTTGGAGCATTGGGTGCTTTGCTACACAGCTCAGACTTCCCTGAAATTCTTTCCCTTAAATAAAACTGCCCAAACAAACACCCCTTTCAGTGTCTTACCACTTGAGTTTATATTTTTCCTATTAGTGTTATTCTAGAAGGAAGCCCTTACTTTATTCCTCCATTCCAGAAGTGCTTCTCCAAGTTATCTTTCTTAATAATAGCTATCAGTAGTAAAAACATTGAGATTAATGCAGTTTTCCTAAAGAAACCCCTGAAATAAAAAATCGTTACTCTTTACCAGTCTGATGTGCGAGTCAATGTAAAATCCAAGGAGATAAGTTTTTTTTAATTCTCTTTTAGTCTTCAGTTTAGACTAAGCGGTAAGAAATGAGATGTTGCCCTTACTACAGATTTTAGTTATGGTTGGGCTTGGGAGGCCCATGTCTTGCATTCTGATCTTGGAGTTTTGGCATTTTGAAAGACTGGCCCTACTTTTACTGTAGGTTTTAACCTTTGAAGACCGTGGGGGATTGAGTATAAAAATTTCAGTGAACTTTTATACCCTTCTTGTAGCCTGTGAATTAGAAGCTTGTCTAATAATAGGAAAACTTTTATTTCTTTCCCAAAATATTACTTCTTGAGTATTTGAAATCCGGAGATTTTTAGTTAAAATTTTAAATTATTTAATCCCTCTTCTAAAGTTTGTGAAAGTTACCTGTGGTGCCATCTTCCTTGCTTACAGCCTTTTAAAAAGCAGCCTCCAGCAAAGTCAAGGTTCTATTGCTTTGCAAGTACTTTTTGTATCTCAGGTGTCTTGACCATAGACCCACCTGAAGAGATCTCTTCGAGTTCCCTTATGTCAAGCATTATTTTAAAAAGACCTCTAGCCAGAGATGCACAGTAACAGTGTTTGATAGCTCATGAAAGTTTTGAGGAAGTACCAATTCTGCCTAAGCGTGTTCATCTCAGACCCTCCGCAGGGCTTTAGTTCATTCTGTTAGAGCAGAAGAATCTATATAAACTAGTATAATATAAGTCAGCTTTTAAAAACTAGGTTACTGTTTATAAAATACCATTCCGAAGCTTACGAAAAGAATGTGTTTTATAGTTGAATGTCTTATTTTAGCTCTTATTGAGACTCTCTTATAAAAAAAAAAAAAGACCATGTTTTATATTCCAAATATAATTGCATTAGATGCTGTGGATGTTGTAGAATTGTCTCACCTTGTGGAAGTTTATTAATAATAGTTTTAAAGAAAGAATTGTAAAACAGGATGGCTGTATAAGCAGTATAATGATAGTTCACCTTTTTAGCACTTTTGTATTCCTGGCAATACTGTGGTAACCTTTTTATGTTTATTAACTAACTTTCTACAACAACCTTGTGATAACAGTGAGTCGGTGAATTTAAATAACACCAAGGACTCACATCTACAGAGTGACAGCTTTGGGATGTAACTCACTTACATTTACGTTTTTGGATTTTTTTCCTCTAAAGGAAAATTGATTTGAACAAAATAGTGAAACAGTTAACTCCTTTAAATTTAAAAGGAATGACAAAGGGACAAATAGTGGCAGAATGTAATATACTTCCCTCTTAAAATCTGGAAATAGCATCCTGAAATTTATTTATTTTTGGGAAATATGACAAAAGCCTAGTTTGTAAATAAATAAATAGCATTTTCTAGAAAAGTCATTCCTGTTGAGTCATCTAAACTTCTACAACAAAAAATATAGTGTGCTTTTCGCTAAATATCTAGTAGCCAGTACTCTTGGGTACACACCCCACAGGCTAGACAAAATTCAAGATTATATTTTTAACTAATTGTTCATATTTATAGCATGTGTTTTCTAGATAAGTAGATCTAAATATGGGTGTTTTTATCCTATTTAGATTCCTGCAAAACAGTTCTAATAATATAGCATGCTTATTTCAGTTTAGTCCATAGCAAAAATTAATTTGCCCATTAACCTCAAGATCTCTTACTACTCTTGGTCTCTTGACTTAACTCTGTATCTTTTACCTGTCAGGCCTCTAAGTACAGATTGTCCAGTTTTTCCAAGAATGTGCATAGCATATTTGAGGGCAGGATCAAGCTATCAGGTTTCAGAGAAATTGTTTTAAAATTAAATCAGTGTAATTTAACAAATGGGCAGGTGTTTGTAAAACCTGTGATGCTGCAGAGATAAGCACACTAGAGTTTGGATGGTTCATATGAAAACAGTTTTATTTTTGTTAATTCTACTAATTTACTTTGCTGCAGGAGTGGAGTCAACATATCAATGGAGCAAGTCACAGTCGTCGATGCCAGCTTCTCCTTGAAATGTAGGAGTTTGAAATACCTTTAAAGCATCCTTATTCTGAATCAGAAACAGTCATTGATTGATTTCGGGGAGATCATCGTTTGCCTGTATCCACAATGTTATCACTGTATAAATTGATGTCCAGGCAGTATTAATTACAAACATAATGCTTAGATTTAGAACTTAATATGGAATACCAGATGAAGGATAGTCATATGATCTCTAGGTTAAATAAACATTGACTTTTTTTTTTTTGAATGCTTAAAGATAGTCTTTGATAGGACTCTAAATGATACATACTCCAGAAATAAAAGTGATTCAGAAAAGGAGAGGTCATTAACGTTACTAATCAGTTACCAAGCAACCTCTCGTTTTTGATATTTCTTCCCTTTGGCTCTGAGTTGAAGCTGCTAGAATGAAGCAGAATTCCTCAAGAAACTCCTTTTTAGTGTTAAAATTCTGCTCTTGATAGTTGATATTGGAGAAGGAAGAACTGTGGTCTGTTCTTGTTTCTCTATGTAACCCACATTTCTGAGTCCTTGTATAGCACTTTTCTTCTTAAGATTTAACAAATACAGAAAAAAAACCCTGACATTGTTATTTATATTTTCAGGCAATACAGAACAAGTTTATTCTCATTCATTTGAATTATTTTGAACTTCTGAAGTTTTTCTTAACTTTGGAAATACCTTTATGACTTACTTTAAAGCTGTGATATTTCTAACATTTAGGCCCTCAGATAACTTTAATCATAAATAATCTCTGTTTTAGAGCCCAAACAAGGCTGCATTGTGAGAAGGACAGTTTTATTTTAAAGTTAATTTTCTGGTCTTTTTAAAGCTACCCAGAATGGAATCCTGACAATGATACAGGACACACAATGTAAGTTCAGTTTTTTTAAGCTGTTGTTTGTAAGGGAGACCAATGTAAGGAATTCAGATTTTAACAACTTTGTATATAAACCTTTTGAAAATTTTATTACTGGATATGTGAACGTTTCGTAAAAGTTACTGTGGTTGAATTTAAAACTACCATGTTTCATGTGGGAATTTATTATTATGAAATTTTTTGTCTAATAATGCTATTACAGATTTTTTTGTTGTTTCATACATAAATGTTCCTAAGGTTGAAGAGGTCATATAGTAACTTAACAATAAATCCTAATTATTTTTAGTGGACCTCTTTATCATCTTTATCCCTTCATATTTCTAGGGGCGATGCATTCATGTTGCAGCAATCTACAAACCCAGCACCAGGAATTCTGGGACCTCCACCTCCATCATTTCATCTTGGGGGACCAGCAGTTGGACCAAGAGGAAATCTGGGTGATTATATGAAATACATGTTAAATTTCTCTAAGAGGTTTTGCCATAAAAATTAAGTGCAGTAATTACAGATAAAAGAAGTCTAATGGAAATGTTATTCAGGGATAACACTGCATGGCAAGATGTGGTGGGCATATTATATCTGTAATTCTTAGATTTTTGAAAGCTGTCTTTTTCTTTTTGTGTTGAAAAGAGCCTACTATGCCAAGCGTATTTATTATAAGGTTTTTAAAACTATTTTATTTTTCCTCCATGAAGGTGCTGGAAATGGAAACCTGCAAGGATCAAGACACATGCAGAAAGGCAGAGTGGTTAGTAATGTGATTCTTTCTTTTACTTTATTTTTGGGAGTCCTATGATTTCACTTTAAGGCTTGCTGATTTGATCTGTCATAATCCTTCTTAGAGGGAAACTGCTGTAGTGTGAAAACCACTGGACTTCTATACTCTGAGAACCCTGGGCTTGAGTTACAACTTTGCTTTTATTTGTCCAGAACTTGGAGATTTCATCTTTAACCCCAGAGCTTAGGAACATCACTATCCAGATATGTACACAGTATTCAGTATAAAAATCAACAGAGTCTATTTTCTGAAGTTTTGAGATAATATATTTAGTTGTGGTGAGAAAAGAAATCTATCTTTGCTATGTAGTTTTTAAATTCTTTTAAATTTGTGTACAGGTAGTTATGAACTCTTAAGATTCCAGTGTTCAGCGTGTAGTATTATATTTAAAGATATGCATTGATTCTGTTTTCCTGACTGATAGGAAACTAGCCGAGTTGTTCACATCATGGATTTTCAGCGAGGGAAAAACTTGAGATACCAACTGTTACAGCTGGTGGAACCGTTTGGAGTCATTTCAAATCATCTGATTTTAAATAAAATTAATGAGGTATGAGCTAAAATAAGCATACTAGTTACTCCTAAAAAAGTTAAGTGATTTTGTCGTAAGAACCCAGTGTTAATCTGAAATCATCAGTGTGGACTGGAACACATATAGGCAATAACATTAATTTGTAGTACTAATGGATTGCGAGTGTTGGTGAGTCAGTTGTAGAATTTTCATCTTTCATGCTGGAGTCTCAGGTTGACTTCTGGCCATTGCTCTTAATGCAGAACTACCACCTGTCTGTCAGTGGATGCCAAACACATTTAAGTTGAGCTTCCAGAGAAAAATGGACCAGGAAAAAAAGCTTGGCAATCTGTTTCCGAAAATCATTAGTGAAAACCCTGTGGGTCACACTGATCCAATCTACGGCTAGTCATGGGGTGATGCAGAAGCAGCCATTTCATTCCATTGCATGCGGGGGTCACTGCAGACAGGGATTCCACTCAGTGAGAGTGAGCAACAACTAGCAAATTATTAATAACTTTATTAAATCGTAAGCAAGAATTGCTGTCATCATTAAACTGCTCATGTAAGGTCTATAAAGGGAGAGTGGTTTGGAAAGCCATTTCAGGCTCTGTAGGAAAGAATAAAATTACCCTATAACCACAGTGGGTCAGATCATGACTTCAGATTCAGTAGATGTATTCCTTGTAAAGTAGTTTGGTATTAAAAGACAATGTAATCTAACATGAATTTTTAATAGCAAATTAGGACTGTTGGGTTTTTGTTTGTTTTGTTTTTTTGTATGTCTGTGTACATGAAATACCCAGAATAAGTAAATTCATGGAAGGAGATCAGTGTTGGCAGGGACACAGGTGGTGGAGAATGGGAAAAAGAGGTGATTGCTTATGTGCAGAGTCTTGTTTGGAGTGATGGATGTACAACAGTGTGTGATAAATGACATGTTGTGGCTGTGTGAATTTCATTTCAGTTAAAAAAACACATAGAAAAATTAACTCATGATGGAGGAAACCCTGGGGGTGTAATGAGTGGGTGCTGTAGCTACCAACCAAAAAGTCAGGAGTTTAGATCCACCACGTTCTTGGAAACTATAGGGCAGTTCCGCCCAGTCTTAACAAGGATTTCTGTGAGTCCGAATTGACTGGATAGCAATGTTTTTGTTTTTTTCTGTTTGTTTTTGGTTTAGTCAATTCTTAGAAATACCTTCAACAGTTAAGTATACTATCTGGAAAGTCATCAGTGTTAGTTTTTTAGAAATAATACTTTTGTGTAATTTCAGGCATTTATTGAAATGGCGACTACAGAGGATGCTCAGGCTGCAGTGGATTATTATACCACTACACCAGCATTAGTATTTGGGAAGCCAGTGAGAGTTCATTTATCACAGAAATATAAAAGAATAAAGGTAAAAAAAAATTTTAATGGATTATGTGTAACCTACCATTTTAGTACATTATTCTAATATTAGTTAACTTCTATGTAAAATTATTGCTAATAGCTAGGCTACTTTAAATTACTTTAATTATAGCATATTTTCTAGCATTTAAGTGGTTTTTTTTGTTTTCCAATATTGAAGAAACCTGAAGGAAAGCCAGATCAGAAGTTTGATCAAAAGCAAGAGCTTGGACGTGTGATACATCTCAGCAATTTACCCCACTCTGGTTATTCTGACAGTGCTGTCCTCAAACTTGCTGAGCCCTTTGGGAAAATAAAGAATTACATTTTGATGAGGATGAAAAGTCAGGTAATGTGCATGTATATCTAGAGAGAGAGATGTTTTAAAAAGCGTATTTTACAATGTGTCAAAAAGTTTTTCGGTGTATTCTCATGTTGGGGGCGGGGTAGACAGTTTCTTTACAGATCAGTTTTCTCAGTCATGTTCTGATAAATGGGAAATTTATTTTCTATTGTGATAAAGTGAAAGTATATGATCCAAGTCGATTTTCCATATAAAACCCTGAGTACCCAACTGTAAACAACATATGTATCTGCTCTCCTCACCCTGTGACAGAACACTCTTCTTTTTCACTGTCCAGTATCCACTCAACCAACACTTGTCCCCTCCTTTCTACCGTCTTCTCTCCACTCAGCAAAGAAACTGGCCAGTGGGACAGTTTCATGTGTGTATAGAGAGGGAGAGAAAAAACGTAAAGTACACACACCACATGCATCACTCTGTGTCCACAAGTCCAGCCTATTGTTTGTCTGAAGTGTTGGCTTTAGAATTGGTTTCAGCTCTGGGCTAGCAGGAAGTCTAGGGGCTGTGTTCTCACAGGACCCTCGAGGGTGTCAGACCATCAGTTCTGGTCTTTTGATAGAATCTGTGATCTGTATGTCTGTCTTGTGCTACATCAGGGATTCTACATTGTGTTCCCTATTAGGACTGTCTTTGGTGGTGGCTGGACACCATCTAGTGCTTCTGGTCTCATGCTGATGTAGTCTCTGAATGGAACTTAAATGTTTAATTGTGATTAAGTGGAAGTATACAATCCAAATCAATTTTGCATGCCTACCTATCTGTAACTCCATCTGTTCTCTTCACCCTGTGACAATACACTCCTTTTCACTCTTTACTTCTGGTATCCTCTTGACAAACACCTATCCCCTCCTCTCCACTGTCTTCTCCACCATCTAGAAAGAAACCAGTAGGGCAGCCTCCCATAAATGTATAAAACCATAAAGTACACACATCACATGTTCACACTGTGTCCCCGCGTCCAGTCCATTGTTGTCTGAAGAGTTGACCTCAGTACTGGCTTCAGGTGTGGGCCAGCAGCAAGTCTAGGCATCATGTTCCCAGGGGACCCTCCAGGGTGTTGGGCTGTGAATTTTGGACTTAGTAGAGTTCTTGAACTGCCTCTTTTTTCTGGTACTACATCAGAGACTCTACATTGTATCCCCCATCACCGCTGCCTTTGGTGCTGGCCAGGCACTGTCTGGTTCTTCTGGTCTCATGCTGATGCATTCTCCCATTCATGTGGGTCATCCTGTCTCCTGGGCTCATTTTTTCGCATGTTTTGGATATACTCGGTCGTCATCTGTTCAGCTGGGTTAGGACCAATGCGTGTTCCTCAGATGGCAGCTTGCTGCTAGCTTTTGAGACCTCAGACGTTACTCACCAATAATGGGGTGTAAAAGACTGTCTTGGCAAAAGACTAATTATGCCAGTTGATCTTGATGTCCCCTGAAAACATGGTCCTGAGTGGGGAATTTTTTAATTTACAGCAGGTGCTCATGGCAAAACATTTACTAAATGCTGAAGTTCAAGTATAAAATGCTGGGTCTTTTGTCTGGCCTTGTAACACTGATAATTGTTTGTTTTTTCCACACCCTTGCCTTCAACTAGGATTGTATTATACTGTTGCTTTTCTAGTTTGTACATAGTTCCATTAAATAAACTACTGTACTTAAATTTAGGGTGTTGATAGGTATTTTGAGTTGGTAGGGTTTTAGCTTTACCATTAGTGCAGCTGTGGGTTTTTTACCATTGTGAGAAATGTTGCTGGCAACCCAGACATTGCTCCAGTTCCTCTTGGTAACTGGCGGGTTGGTATAAACCCCCAACTGGGGCAAGGCGAGGCAGCCTGCCTTACCCCTTAGGAGGTCACCAGCAGGCAGTTACTAGTGTCTTTTTCCAACGAAGACTCAAGAAATCCAGTTCAAATCCAGTTAGTGAGGGTGAGGCTTTACTGGTCGATTTTGCAAAATTGGGCCTCTGAGCCCACAAAAGAGGCTGGTCAGTTCCTCACAAGCTCTTTTTATCTTCTAACTGGTGAGTCCCTCCCCCAGGTCCTCACTGGTTGAGTACTACGGGGTGAACAGTTTCTCCCAGATGTCGCTTAAGTCTTAGCATTTTATTTTGTGGTCTTCTCCACTGTTTCCTGAACAGGTTCTCCCCCTCCCCACCCATTCACCCCTCCTTTAGGTTAACTCATAACTTCTTATCGTGGCCTTTGTTCTGAAGAAGGACAGTTTCAAATCTTATTTCTCATAACCATGTGGATCTCTGCATTTTTGTATGCATATAGCTATGAAACAGAATTTTAAAATTGCTGTCCTAGATCTAGATATTTGCACTTTACTTTGATATTGCCAAATGGCTCTTCAGGGAGAAAAGTACCAATTTATACTCACGCCAGCATTGTATGAGACTGCTTCTGCAACTACTGGATATTACAGACTTAAAATTCTTTGTATTTCATAGGTAAATTGCATTGTCTCATACTTTATAATTTTAAAAATTCAGAGTATAGAGCGCATCTTTAATGATTTTGTTAGTTGGTTTCCCCAAACACGTTTTTCTAATGAAGCATCCTAAGTTTGTATCCTTCCAGACTTATTTTCGTGGTATATTTTGATTAATGTTGATGCTATGCAGATTTTGAAATCTGGCAGGTTGTATTTATTTGAGTGAATCTCCACACTGAAAATTAGATAGCAGTGATAATAAATGCTAAAGTTGTATAGACATCTATGAAATAAAGTTGCCCCCTCCTTTTTTTTTAAGGCCTTCATTGAGATGGAGACCAGAGAAGATGCAATGGCGATGGTTGATCATTGTTTGAAAAAGGCTCTTTGGTTTCAGGGCAGATGTGTGAAGGTTGACCTATCTGAGAAATATAAAAAACTGGTGCTGAGGGTATGTATTATTTGTCTTCATTAAAGCTTATTTTAGTGTATTTCAACCCGTTATAGTATTGTAAGCATTTTTTGTGCTAAAAATATAAAAGTTGATTGTCAAAAGGTAACAGTCCTCTTTTGAGCTTTTCTAGTAGCAAAAGGTATTTAACAAATGTTCTGTAAAGAGGGCTTTTATGTCTTTGAGGTTTTTATTTGAACAAGAGTTTGTTACCGTGTTTATAAAATCTGTTGGCAGATTAAATACTTGGTTTTGTTTATGGGGTTGGAGTAAGTTGAGGTTATAGCCTTTTAGTCATTTTTCGAAAAACTTGCTATTAGTAAAATCTTTGAAGATTTAGAATTCTAAAGTGTTGGATTTTATTTCTTTAGGCAAAATAGTCTTTAGTTTGTACTTGGTGTTGTGTTTACCATTTTAAGAAATTTCATATTGTGGGCAGTTTACAAAACGAAAAATGATGAAGTCTTTAAACTTTAAATTCCTGTAAATCTTTACTTGAATGGTGACAGTTTTTAAGTAATAAATTTTCTGTAAATGGATGTATTTTAATATATTTATTTGACTTTTTGCAAAACTTTGTCTTCTAGATTCCCAACAGAGGCATTGACTTACTTAAAAAAGATAAATCCCGGTAATTTCCTTTTTGGTCTGTTTATATGCACTGGTTTAGTAAATTTTTTCTTCTATTTCAGTAGTCCAGGAAAATCACTTGAGATGCTATCTTTTTTATTTCAGAAAAAGATCTTATTCTCCTGATGGCAAAGAATCTCCAAGTGATAAGAAGTCCAAAACTGATGGTTCCCAGAAGACTGAAGGTGCAGCTGAAGGTAAAGACCAAGAAGAGAAGTCAGGTGAAGATGGTGAGAAAGATACAAAGGATGACCAGACAGAACAAGAACCTAACATGCTTCTTGAATCTGAAGATGAGCTGCTCGTAGATGAAGAAGAAGCAGCAGCACTTCTAGAAAGTGGCAGTTCGGTGGGAGATGAGACTGATCTTGCTAATTTAGGTGATGTGGCTTCTGATGGGAAAAAGGAGCCTTCAGACAAAGCTTTGAAAAAAGATCCAAGTGCTTCAGGAGCAAAGAAAAAGCTTAAAAAGGTAAAGAAAGATTTTATGTTGACTAGTTTTAGATCAGATTCTTCAAAATATTTACCCTAGCAGAATGAGATTTAGGAAAGTGAATCAGAAAACGGTGTATAAGTCATACTACAGCATTTCAGTCTAAACTCTGCAATGTATAGATTAAATAGGATTTTTATCGTAGTTGCAAAAATGCTTAATTGGGAATTCTTTAGTAATGCAGGTGAGAAATTGATTCATACACATTTCTGTGTTGTAGAGGTAGTTTTTAAATACTGGTAGCCTTATAATACAGTTAAATGAGCCAAGATGCTTAAAACAAATTTACTACTCATTTAGAAATTTTTGAAAAATTTTCCAGTTTTAGAAATGAAAGCATGATAAAAGATATTATTAGTTTTAAAACTTCATTAGATAATAATGTCACATAAGGCAGCTTTTAAAGTGAGTATAAATATAAAAATACAAAGTAGTTTAAACTGTAGTAAAACAGAACACTCAAGTATTGACTACCTAAGGACTGACTCCTTAAAAAATTAGAACATTAAAATGTATTTGAAGCCCACTATGTTAAATGACTCTTGAAATGCAGAGTGAAAGATTCTTTCATTCTTTTCCGATGACTTCTAAGCAGCGAACTATTCGAAAGCTAATATTTGCCTCCCAAGTTTTGACACCTTGGTCAGATAACCTGATTATTACGTATCTTGCTGGCTGGAGTGATAATTACTATGTAATAGGTTTGCAGTCTTTTAAGAGCTAACAATTACTGAGCATCTGCTACATGCTGTAAATTTTTCTAAGCTCCCTAATGACCTCTGTTAAGGTCATTGTGTATTGTTGAACTTAATCCTTAAAATTACTTTTTTGTGGCAGATACCATTATTAACCCATTTCATAAATTAAGGCATGGAGAAGTTCAGCAACTTGTCCTAGATTCTACAGCTTCAGAATTGCAGAGCAACGATTTGGCCCTAGACTAGATTTCTTACCCACTGAACTAATTTAAACTGAGTGTTACCTAAACAAGAGTTCTATTGCCTTAAGAAGTATTTACAAAGGACATCACTGAACTATTTCTATCAAATTGGTCATTTTGACAAATTCTTGAGTATAATCTCAGAACTCTAGAATATGAATGCCCTTTATCACTTGTTTTCTGCTCTTGGCATGAGGCTGGCCTTCCATTATTTCATTTCAAAAACCACCTAGATTGTGAAAGAACCATAGTGAATTGGGGGGAGAAAGCAGAAGGTCAGTATTTTTGAGAGAATTACTAAAGACAAAGACGCTATCCCTTTCCTTTCAAGTAAAACAAATGGAAGGGATGCTGCAGGATAATTGTTGCAGAGTAAATTTGTCTTTCTTAACAGCGTCGTTTCCCAGGGAGTATGGAAGGTTTTGTCACTCTAGATGAGGTTGGTGATGAGGAAGATTCGGAACTTCAGAAACTTCGTAAATCGGGCATGGCATTTAAAACTGGTGACAAAAATGATGATGGTTTGGTTGAAATTAAGGTGGACAAGATGGAGGAACTTGATCAAGAAAGTGAAGCAGCATTGGAAAATGGAATTAAAAATGAGGAAAATACAGAGACAGGTGCCGAGTCTGCTGAGAATGCTGATGATCCCAACAAAGATGCAAGTGAAAATGCAGATGGCCAAAGTGATGAAAACAAGGAAGACTATACAATCCCAGATGAGTATAGAATTGGACCATATCAGCCCAATGTTCCTGTTGGTAAGATTTAAGGCTTTGTTATTTTTTCCTTTCCCCCCACAAACCCTTAGTAAGAAACAATTTTAAAATTGGTTTTAAAAGCCCTGGTAGGATTTTAAATTAGCTTTATTTCTGTGCGAAAGAGTTTGTAAACCTTCATTAATATTTTCTGTCTTTTCCTTCTTGGCCATGTTTCTAGATCTTTTATTTTACCATGTCACAATTTTTTTTTTCAACTCATAAATTTCTGATAGTTTAGCGTTGCTTTGTTTTTCTGTTACGTTTCTGTCTTAAGAATACAATTAGGACTTTTTAAGTGTCAGTTAAGTACAAACTCATAGTGTCATGGGGGTTTTTTGGTTTTTGTTTTTCTATTGTGCCATACTGGACTTCTCACAGAAGTGTTTTCAATATTCAGATTACAGTGGCAGGACCAAAGATTTAAGAATACTAATTAAAATCTTGAGTTAACTTAATTTGTAAGAATATATGTTTGTGTTTTTAGGTATAGACTATGTGATACCTAAAACAGGGTTTTACTGTAAGCTGTGTTCACTCTTTTATACAAATGAAGACGTTGCAAAGAATACTCATTGCAGCAGCCTTCCTCATTATCAGAAATTAAAGGTAAGGCTGAATCTAAAAGGATAGTTTTGTTAAAATTAACAAATCATGAATTAAAGTAAGTGGGATGTGTAAGTAAAATTCTGCCCTGTATGGAACCATCATGGTGCGTTATCCTGGAGATAACATTTCTCTTCATTGATTTTTAAGTTTAGTTAGTTAAACATCTAAATTGAACCTCTTTTCACACTTAAATAGTGATAATTTCTGGCCATTTTATGAGTTGTGTAATATTCTTAGAAGTAATTGAACTGTTTGCACAGAGATGGTAGCCCTGTACCTATCATTTGAAAGATGCTGGAGGGATAAAAACCAAATGAAATAATAAAAAGCCTGTTCAGCTTTGTAGAGTTCTGTGACCCTTCATATTTAATAATTTTTACATTGACTTTAAATTATATATTAAGACTGACACATCAGTTACTTTTATGACCTCAATGGCATACAAAGGTAAAACAGTAGTAAAGCATAACATAATTAATGAAGGAAAGCACTGTCTTTTTTTTGGGGTTAGTGGACTCATTAAGGACCAAACTGAAAAAAAACCACACCCCCCTGACCCTGAATCAGTTCTGACTTACAGTGACCTTATAGGACAAAGGAGAACTGTCCCATAGGTTTCTGAGGAGTGGCTAGTGGATTCGAACTGCCAACCTTTTGGTTAGCGGTCAACCTCTTAACCAGTATGCTATCAAGGGTTCTTTAAAGACCAAATATATAGAAGGGTAGGAGACTGGAAAGTAGGAGAGCTATAGAACTCATACTGTAGATAACTTGCTTTTGTTTTTAATATTGTTTTATAATTTAAAGACTGTAGTAATTATTCATGTGACATGGTCTACTGTGTCAATTAGATATGAGAGGCCTAAATTTAAAGGTATTCCAGTTTCTGGCTGTATCACTGTTTGTTGTTGTTGTTTTGGCTGTTGTAGGATTATGGTTATATAAAAAAATGGTTGTTATTTCTTTGTATTAATCTTAAGCTGTTTGGGACATAAACTTCATGTATTACCTAGAAGGGTGCTTAAATGTAAAAAAATCCCTAGGTTCTTGATAATTCACAAATAATATTTTGCTCTGTAATTAGATACTTGGTCTATTGAAGATGACTTATGATTATTTCCTGCTATTTTAAAGTAACTAAGTTTCAGGAATTACATATTAGTACCTTAACTATAAGTAATAAACAGTTTTCTATGAATAATAGCCAACACAAGGTTCACTTAATAGTTGTTAGCATAACTCACATACCCACTTGCCCACTTAATCATTTTGACAGCAGCGACTCATGTGGTGCTTTCTTAACAATCACTGAAGAGTTGGATCTCCACGAGTTACAAATATCCACCCAGTCCCTGCCAAATGGGTAAATGCCAGCCTCTGTGCTGATCTCCATGAGTTCAGCAATTCAGTGGAAGGGGGACTGTTAGCCATACTTTCAGTTATATATTTATTATAACCATAAACAGTACAATTGTAGAGATTAAGGTATGGGAGAGTTCAGCTCTCCAAAGGATCACTTGTTTTCAGGGATGTTGCATGGATCTTCTCACCTATATGGGGAGACCAGAGAGAGTGCCCAGGTCCAATGTCTCCTGGCTGTCTGGACCTCAGTGAATATTCATGACTATGTTCAGACTCTTCTGCCTTCTTCAAATTGATTTGCTAGTTGCAGGGCTTGTGTAGCCTGTTTGCTAGGCTGTTCTGGAAAACAGGAATTTTTTATTACCTCTCAGGTTTTAGAAATTACAGTCAAAGGGCCAAAAATAAATTCTTTTGTCTTACAGGTTTTCACTTAATTTTTCATTTATTTTAAACATAAAATGGGTTATAACTTTATCATCAGCTGGTTATAACTGCAGAGTTTGTTTCATCGGTTCCAGTGAAACAAACAAATTTTTGATGTTTTTGATTACGTTTTTTAATATATCTTTGTAATTTTGTTAGTGTCTCATGTCTAGGAACTCCAGATAGCAGCCACTGGAATAACTAATGCGTGGATCAGAAAGCTACACTTCATGGCCCAGCTCCCTACTTTCGTAACTAGTTGTATTGGAACATAGCCACTATCATCACTTTCTTACTGTCTATGTCTGCTTCAGTGCTGTATAATAGCACAATTGAGTAGTTGGAGTGAGACCAAGTGGCTCAGAAACCTAAAGTATTTATTACTGATCCTTTAAACATGTTTGACAACCCCTAGTTTGATAGAGCATTGAATGTATTATGTCATTTTAATTGATTTTTGTTTTTAGAATAGCATGAGTTCTTTTGTGTGCCAGTGGTCTTTGTTTCTCCATCTCTAAAAATTAAGATTAATCATCCTAATATCAGGTTTCCATGTTTTCTCATTTTTCATTTCTTATTGTGGTGTCCTCTGAACCAGTTTAGTTTTGTACACTGACAAACAAGATACCTCATTCTTGAAAATATTGATAAGGTTATATTGTAAATTACACTGAAGTCCCTAAGCTTGGTTACAGTACTTGATTTTGGAAATAGGTCCCTAGTATCCATTTGTTTGTTTTTCTTAGGTGACTTAATCCCTGTAATCCTTTTGTTTTTGTTTCCTCTTTCCCTTTTCAGAAATTTCTGAATAAATTAGCAGAAGAGCGCAGACAGAAGAAGGAAGCTTAAGATGTGCAAGAAGCTTAATGATTTCACAGAAAATAATGGTTTTTTTTTTGTTTTTAATGTTAACCTTTTTTAAATACAATACTGATAGTTAGAAGAAAAATAATTGTACTCTTTTGTTTTAGTGAAATAATACTAGATATCTTCATGTGTTTAAATGTTATAGAATAAATGCATACACGGTTAAGTTAATGAAGAATAGTTTTTGTTTCATCAAAATGACAACAGACAGAACTACTTTGTAGGGGCTGACATCGTAAGCTACTTAAGATAACTTGCACCAGTAAGTGAAAAATGTGTAGAAACATTGACAGAAAAGAAATTCAGTAGTTCCAAGCTTCAAAGAAATGTCAACAACTTTTGATTCCATTCAATAAAGAACAAAACCAATTGTATTTTTATTGCTTTCATCTGAAACATTCCACATTTTAATCTGAGCCTTGCAGACTTTTCATTTGGAGTTGGAAGCTTTTTGGTTGCATTTTGTTTTTTTGAGAACTTCATTAATGAGATTGGGGATTAGGATGCAGGTGCAGTTTTCTTTTAATGTCATGCTGTTGTTTAGGTAATAAGAAATATTAAGTAATTGGCTTTAGATTTTGTAATTTTTTTTCTTAAGTTCCTGCTAGATTTCGTATTCTAGTAGTCAATGTATTTTCAGTGAAATGTAAAGATATTCCTGTTCTCTTTGACCAGTATTAATTTCTTGAGATCTTACTGCTTGTCACTTGAATCCTGTAGCTGTCATACATCTCTGGTATAAGCACCACTCGATTTTCGAAGTGTGTAGACATCTCTTCATATTTTCAAAATGTAATTTTACCTTTCTGCATTTTAAAAACTGTTTGGCCATAATTCTAGACGCACGCTTCTAATTCATGTACCTGCACATGTGATCTTTGTGAACAGAAATTTGCATGTATACTCTGTGTTTACTTGTAAACTGCTTATATCTGTGGATTCAAGTTACTGAAGTGAATACCAATAAAAAAAGAAAACTTAGGCCATGTTTATTGGTTATATGTGTTTGGAATGTAACCAGCATACTTGTCCGGTGTGGTTTTTTTCAGTGTTACATTTTTGTGCATGTTTTAACAAGTTATTACTTTTTTTAATCTAGAGTGAGTGTGCTCAAGACTGCTACTAAAGGCCTGAGTTTTAAACTTTGGTGCAGGTGGATTTCTTGCTCCTGTTGCATAACTAAAAATGGGACGTTTGTTTTGGTGGGTTTTTTTTGAAACCGTGTGAGTTTAAAATGCAGACGGTAAAGAAATGGCAAAAGCCAATGTTTAGGCATGTTTTAACAATAAATTTGGAAATAACTTGACAATGATAAGATTCATGTTCTATCAGCCTTTCAAAATATATTGAGATTATTGATGTGTAGGGTATATCTGTTGTCAGAAGACAAATACTTAATTTTTTTAATACACAAGAACTGATTCTGTTTTTAGAAATGCAAGGCCAAAAATATTAAAGGCTATTTCAGATAGATAAAATATCATGGCCTCTCCATTGCAATGTAACATGCACAAAAAAATCCTTGCCAGTTTATACGATCTAATTTTAGTCTTTACTAATTGCCAACTTTTAATTCCAACTTTTAGTCAACAGTAGCTACAGAAAGCATTATGTGTATAGTGGAATCCTTGTATCAGCTAGTGACAGTTTTTCTTACTTTTGGGGGGGTATACCAAGAAAGAAATAACTTTGTTTAGTTTAATGTCATTATTACATAGCCTTTAAAAAGAATTTTTTGTAAATAAGAGGCTAATGATACATAAATCTGTAACACCTATCTCCTAGAAGCCAGACCTCTTACACATTGTTTAGAATGTATGCTACTAAATACATCTCATTTGAACTTGTTACTCAGAAAGATAAATTTTCAGCCAGAGCATAAGCCACCACTATGTCTGTAAATATTTTAAACAGCGAACAAATGAAAGATAAATTCTGTATAATCTAAATTCCAACCTAAGAGTGAGAGGTTCTCTTCTTACCCCACTCCTGTCTTTTAGGGTTGTAGGGGCAGGAGTGGGAAATGCACAGTAAATGCTATGGTGGGTATTTAGGTTACCAGAAAAGAGTATTAACTTCTGATTCTTCTCTAACATTATTCATAGTGGATTTCTGGTGACTCCAAAGCATAGCAGCAGATTTGTATAAATTAAAGTTGAAACCTGAAAAGTTCATGATGTATAAAGAATCTGAGAGATGCTGCAGAATTTGTTTTTAAATTAGCAAAGCAATACGTGGTATAATTTGTGTTATTCAATTTAAATTGCTTGCACTGCACCTAGGAACAGTATTAGGGAGTTAATCTGTGGTGATCTCAATTTCTCCATCATAGAATTTGGCCTGGTATATCAGAGCTCAATATTGAAGGATAATAGTTTGACATTGTATTCTATAGCAAGGAATAGAATTGTTGAGTTTTTATCCTTTAAAGGGTACAAGAAGCATACTTTTTGGAAAATTTCTCTGCTTTGATGCAAGTTCTTTGAATGTCAGGGAGAATTTAAGATTCTTAGGATCAATACTAAGGCACAGATGATTATGTGAATTCTTTTTCTTTAGACGAGTCATTCTCAAATGGTAGCATGCATCACAATTACCTTTAAACCTATTAAAATACTGACGGGCACCACTCCTAAAATTTCTTATGTACTAGATTTGGAATGGGTCTGGAGAGTTTGTAGTTTAGCAGGTTTCGAGGTAATGATGTCAAGAATAGGCACATGAGAATCATTGTTTTGACTGTGGCTACAGAAATGTAGTAGTGTATTAGATATACATAACCAGAGTCCTGGTTTAGTTAATTGCCTGAAGAAGTAGTCTTGCTGCTTTTTCCAAATGTAAAACTAAGGAAAACAGTAATTCCCATTTGATTACTTGTGCAAACCCTTTGAGGAGTTTTTGTTTCTGTGAAAAAATAGGAGAAACTTGCTTCAAGGCACTATATTTGCTGCTTTCTTCTATAATTAATTGCATGGTCCAGACCCTACCCTTACCTAAGTTTTGCTGGAATTCTCAAGACTTGACATTCTTTGGAATACAGTCATACATTCCAAAGAATGTCAAGTCTTGAGAATTCATTGTTTTGACTGACCAGGTTTCCTCTTGGTCTTTTCTGCTGAAGACTTCCATCCGTCACAACATAGGATTTCATGAACAGGCCTTGGTATGGACTAGTTTGTTGAAATTTCTAGTGAATGGCAAAGGGGGCATGGCTTCTCTGGTGACACTTGGTTTTGTCAAGCTTGGTTGATGATGCTTTGTGGTTTAAACTGGGGAGACCTTATTTGGAGCACTAGTGATCAGATACAAGTCCCTGTATAAAAAGAGGTGCCATCAAAGTATGAAAATTAGATGGAGGTAATTCATGATTTTTAAAAGAATATGTTCACATTTGTACTAAAGAATTGCTTGAGACTTTTGGCCCTGATCTTAAAGTTGTGGTTTTAGAAAGTTAGTGTAATTTTTATGCTGTATCAAGAATTCTGAAGTCAGATGTACAGTAGAGAGTATGAAAATGTAAAAAAGTGGAAACTATACAAAAGGCAAAAAGTATCTGTCAACCTGTCTACCTCAAGAGGATATATATACATGCCAACATACACAGGATAGAAATTAGTGACACTGGGTGGAAGGTTTAATCACCTGTAATGGCACTGCACCATACACGAGGCTCCTTCAGAACCTCATGTGAATGGGGACAAGTTAGCACCAAGCAGTTTTACATTTGTTAAGACAGGTGGTCTTTGCATTACACTCATTGCCCTGGTGGTCAAAAGCATGAACAATTTCTAGTCGCATGACATAGAAGTGATGGCTAATCAGTACCTGATTGACTCAAGATAATGAGAACATTTTGTATGTCAAGTGATTGGCTACATATAATCAAATGGCAGCCATTTCAACAGACTACTTTTGTTACACGGGTTTTTTTTTTTTTTTTTGCTCCACTTGAATATGAACAGAAGCAGTTGTCCTATGTCAGGGTTCTAATGGATTTTCAGTACTTGATTTTTTTGGAAGTAGATCAACAATCCGTTCCTTGGAGGCACCTCTGGATTCAAACACAGGTGAATGTTTTAATTGCACTACCCACATGGACTCCTTTATGGGATAAGCCGATATTTATGCTTTGTCTGGCTGCTTTCTAATTTGTGTGGTGTTTTGAGAAAGGTGGTGGGAAGAGACTTCTTTTGACTATTGGTGAAGTGGTTAAGACTTGAGTAATATCACTTAATTAGTTTTCCTTTTGTGGCTTCTGCTGCACATAAGCACCAAGTTTCTGATCCATCTTCTGTTAACACATTTAATCAGTTCCTAGATCCAGATAAGCCTGTCTACCACTATTCAAAGGAATGCTGCGTTTTTAGCTTCTAGGCTAGTGTTAAGCCAGACATGACTTTTCCAGGTAGAATTCATTCAGAGCAGGGACTTCTGGTTCCCAGACTGCCAGGCCCTATTCAGCATTTAATAATGCTAGGGTAAGATGTCTGCCCGGTTTCTTCATGAAGTTTCTGTGGAGACAAGGCGATTGCCAAACTATTACACAAACCTGTTAGTTTTTTTTATCCTTTATAAGTAAATGTACAGACAGTACAGAGAAGTATACAGCTGATCGTAAAATTGTGTTGAAATTTGACCACCTAAAGATGGTATTGACGTTTTGGTGACCATTTACTTGCTTGACAATTTTAGAATTATGTGCCATTTTATCGTTTTAATACATTGTAATTTAACTTGATAGACATTTAGGTTTTTTGGTATTCATAACAGCTGAGTACTCTTACATATGTCTTGTTTTTTTAGTAGATTCCTGTGTGCATGGTGGTTGGGTCAAAAAGTATACACATTTTGGATTTTTATGAAAAGTCTTCAGGAAGGTGGTAACAGTTGTAAGTCGGAGCCTTACTCTCAGCCGTCCTGGGCCTATATTACCATCCTCTTCATTGCTGCTCCAGTACTTAAGGTTGCTACTATGAACCAAGCAGCTGAATTTTCGTTATTTTTAAACCAAGCTTCTGCTAGTCACGTTGCAGTATCTCAGTCTTCACCATCTTCAAATGGTTGGCTAGCCTTTGCTATATGGAAAACGTTTTCCGTTTGTAAAACATCACTACCATCAAAAGAGCCTGGATATTGTGAACCTCATTTCACAAGTGGAAAAGGATCCATCCAGAGAACGCTAAAATCCTGGTCCATAATGCTTTTCAGTTGTAACATCCATAGATGGGAAAAAAAGAAAAGGGAGGTCTTTTGAGATAGTTTAAAGTAAAGCAGAACTTAAGTGTGAATGAAATAACAAGTAGCTTTAATTTCTTGATTATTGGGTTTTTTTAAGTTTCTGGATCAACTACAGATTCCACCTGTTTCGGTTTTTTGGTCTCCCTCCTGAAACCCTGGTGATTTAGTTGTTAACCAAAAAGTTGCCAGTTTAGATCCACCAGGCACTCCTTGGAAATCCTGAGGCAGTTCTAGTCTGTCTAATTGGGTGGTTGTGAGTTGGAATCAACTCGAAGGCTGTGGGTTTGGTTCCCTTCCTTACCCTACCCTAAAGTTGATGCCTCTTCCAGCCTGTGTCTCCCAGCTACCTCACCTATACTCCTTGGATGTAATATACTGAACAGACTGGTAATAGCATCATCTCCTCCGGAACTGGCAACAAAGCCAAATCTTAAGATGTTAGGTGCTGTCGAGTCGCTTCTGACTGACAGTGACCCTATGTACAACAGAAGGGAACACTGTCACATCCTGCACCGTCTGCAGTGTTGATGTGCTTGAGCCATTGTTTCAGTGCATTCTTCTGAGGGTCTCTCTTTCCAACCCCCTGCCAAATGCGATATCCTCCAGGAACTAGTCCTTCAGAACATGCCCAAAGCAAGGGACATGAAATCTCAACAGAGAGGTAGTCTTGGGACACCTGTGCTACATGGGGCTTGGAAACTGACCTAAAACAGGTTACCAATAAAGGAATGGTTCTAAAGAAAAGTCAGTCCTCTTTCTGGATTCAAGCCTCATGAAGAGGTTTCGTTGTTTTTTTCTTACAAGTACGTTTTTTTAAAAAAGATGCCAATGTTACAGGACAATTTACAATAAAGTAAGTCTTAACCTGTCTCCCAGTCTTTATTTCCTCGCCCATGAGGCGACAAGTTTTGTGTGTGTCCCCTTTCGATAGTGTATACATATTCAAAAACAACACTATTCTGTTCACTTAGCTTCACTTTAAAATGTATCTCAGAGCTGTCCAATGATAAGCATGAATGCGATTACTTAATCTATTGAGAATACTGCATCTATGATCTTGGGCTAAAAATACCATGGGCCATACAGTATCATCCTGTCTTGTCTCTAACAGGACATTCCCTCCCTTAGCCAGAAAAACATTTCCGTAGGCTTCTTCGGAACCAAGTATTCATATTTTACGTTTGTGTGTAAAGGTCTTATTTGTGTTTGTATGCTCACTCGTGTCTGACGGCAAGTGCTTTGTAGATAAGCATATTTCTGTTCATTATGTTTATCATGTTTCTGTGTCAGCATCTCTGGATGTGTCTGGGTATATAGTGTCTACCCGTTGCCATTGATTCCATTCAGCGACCATATAGGACAGTAGTGCTGCCCCACAGGATTTGTAGGGCTCCGTGTCATTATTTAGACGTCCGTATTTGGTGTCAGTGAGTGTATGAGTGACAGAGTGTGTGTGTGTGTGTGAGGTAGTGTGAGTCTGATCTGTCAGGATCTGTTGTCTACAGATTTGCATCCACTGCGTCCTATCCTCGAGAGATGGGCTAATGTAGGCAAACTGGCCCCACCCCACTCTAGCCTCTTAAAGAGAACACGACCGCGCGGGTTCTCCATGGCGCTTGCTCACGTGTGCATCCAGTAGAACGCAGAAATTTTAGTCCCGCGCTCTCTCGCGCGCGCTCTAGCGGACTCGGGATGCAGAGCTGACAGAACGAGGGGGTGGGGCCGGCGGCGTTGGCGGCGGAAGTGAGGTCATTTCCGGGCTGGGTGTTTGTTTGGACTGGAAAAGGGAGGTGGCGGGCGGCGCGCACGTCGAGCCGGGGAGCGGCGCTGCCTGTGGAGATCCGCGGAGGCCGACAGAATTCGTTGGCTGCCGTCCCCGCTGCCGTGCACTGGGTGAGGGGGTCCCTTCGGGCGGAGCAGCAAGACGGGTGCGCCGGCCCTGGCGGCCGAGGGACAGTACCTCGGCGACGCCTGACGGGCCTAGAGGGTCCTCGCTGATTGTTAGCTGCCGCTTCTCCGCGTGGCTTCTTTTTTTTCCCCCTTTCCGTTAGGTGTGAGGGACAGGCTTTGGCCGACTTCGTCTCTTTCTTCTGTAAAAAATGGTCATTGCTTTTTTCTCATTGTCATTATTTATGATTTGGTTTTTGGCAGATTTCTATCCGGGTCCTGAGTGGCGCGCAGGGGTTGTCGGGATAGCACTTTCTGGCATCCCCTCACGCCTTGCGATACCCTTTTTCTCCTCTCTACCCCCCTACCCAAGTACGCTTTTCTTGACCCCCACCGCCGCCTCGGCAACAAAGCTCATTGTTTCTGCCCACTTTTACGCCTGCGCGTCGCCACGCGCACGCTCTGCTCTGTGCGCGTGCGCGCTCTTGCCCAAGCCAGGGGGCGGTGGTCAGGAGTGTGAGGGAATGGCAGACTGACGACAGTCTACGGGAGAGCATCCTGCAACTGTCAGAGGGCCTGTATCTTTCTGAGCCCGTTTCTGCGGTTTCTTCGCCTTATCCAGTTCTTATTTCTAGTTAGATTGTATCTCATGTTGTGGATAACAGTACCTCTGTCTTGGTACTGTGGGAGGACCCTTGCTCTAAGAGAACTTAAAGCTAGTTGAACTTTGAAGAGCGTGTCTGATTTACAGTATCTGATACTTCTATTGTAATTCTTCTCATACTTTGTGCTGATATTCTCCGCCCAAAAAACAGGGCTTGTGGTGAATTTTTGTTATTAAAACATTTGTTGGAGCAGCTGGCAGTGGTGGTTTATAGCGATTCCTGAAAGGATCGTTTTCTGCCTTCTTGCTTTCCCTGAGTTTGTGACCCTCTTATCTCACAGATGCTCCAAACTCTACAAAGAATTTGGCTTTCCTTTTGCTTTGTAGAAAGGTTTAACAAACCCTTTGACATTAATTTCAACATAAGACAGATTTCTGGTTTGACAGGTGCTGGCTAAACACGTACCCTGGTGGCACAAATTGCATTTGAGTAGGCGGTTAGATATTGTTTGCATTTTCGTTAAATAACCTTTGAAATTTCGTACACGGCGTTTTGTTTGCAAATAGGAATGGGGCCTGTGCGGATTTTTAACCAGACCCCGGTGTTTGCTACTTTGTGGTTCTGCTTTTGTCTGTGAAAGAACATATTTCTGGCAATTTAGTCTTTCTTGTGTTACTTATGGGTTAGGAACTTGAACAAAACTATTTCTTACAAATACGTAACACAAATATAGGTAGTCAGTGTTCAGAGATTATATTTCTCTTTCTTAAGGGCTGGGAGTGTGGCGTGTTTTTATTTCTACCCTCATTGGGAGCAGGTAAGTTTATAATGGAGCCTTGGTGGTGCAGTGGTTAAGAGCTTTGCTGTTAACCGAAAGGTCAGCAGTTTGAGTCCACCAGCCACTCCTTTGAAACGCTCTTTCCATAGGGTCAGCAACAGATTTTTTTTTCAGTTAATAAGTACTGTACACCTTATTAAGGGTCATGCATTTATGATTCCACTTTTAATGAAAATGTGAACATTCATAAAACAGTATTACCAGCGCAGTTTCGTGGATATTGTGGGAGATTAAAGAAAGTGAAAATAAGGACCCTGTCCCTGTCTTGGAAATCCTTGTGGTCTAGTGGTTAAGTGCTACAGCTGTTAATCAGAAGGTTGGTCAGCAGTTCGAATCTGCCAGGAGTTCCTTGAAAACTGTGGAGACAGTTCTGCTCTGTCTGATAGGGTCCCAGTGACTCCACGGCAGTGTTTTGTTTTTGTTTTTGGTCCCTGTCCTTGTAATAACCTCTTATGTTTTTACATCTTGTAATTTCAATAATATTTTGTATTATTACCACAACTTAATAGGCACAGCAAATTTTTTCTTAAACATTTGGAGATTGCGGAAACTTGAGCTTGAGAAATTTGTATTTAATAAACAAATTTACTTAGTATGTTTGTTTAATAAAATACAGCATTCTGAGTGCTTTTACAAATACTAATTTAACCCTTTACTTTCTCTTACTGCCTTTTGCTGGTAGGTAATACTGTAAATTGAAGATAACAAATGAGAGATGTTAAGTAATTTGCTCAGTTTCTCTTAGCTAGTAAGAACTGGAATTCATATCCAGTTGGTCCAGTATAGATAGTATGTGCTCTTAACCATTAATGTAGTGCTACCTATTATTTAGTGACCTATACATGGTCTTGTAGGGCACTGTGAGTTGGAATTGACTCTGTGGCAGTGGGTTTGGTTTTGGTTTCTTCTGACCCTAGTGGGAGATTAAAGTTGTTGTGACCTGGATTCCCTACAGCACAATACATTAATAATTTGCATTTAATAAAGCCTAAGGTTCAATTCCAGTAGTTCATTCCTTTTATCTTCTTAATATGGTTTAGAGCAGTGCTGTCTGATGAGGTAGCTACTAGCCACTTGTGGCTTTTCAGCATTTGAAATACAGCTAATACATTCTTAATTTGTGTTTAATTTTGATGAATTGAAATTTAGGTAGTCGTGTGTAGCTAGTGATTAGAATATTAGATGGTGCCAATTTAGAGGATTCAGATTGTCTCTGACTCATACTTTTTATATGAGATTTTGTAACTAATGGTATTTTCTCATGTGCTTTTGTGAGTTTTTCTGATATGAGTTTTTATCCGTAGTGATAATAGGCTTACTCTGACACACCTGATCCCCATGTTACATTACAGTTGAAATTAGAAAAGAATACACACTGCTTGAAACCAGTATGTATGAGGCATTTCAAGGGACGACAGCTACAATAATTGAATAAAGACTTGAATTTGTAGATTGAAATGATTTGTTGAGTGCCAGAAAGCATTAATAGGAAAAAGCTACTCTCACCTAACTGAAATTTGGTGAAGTTTCTGAATTTAAATGTTAAAACATCTTAAGCCATCTGCCAAACCAGAGTGTTTCCAAAGGAAATAAATGTTCTACAGTGAAAGCAGAAATACTTACAGATTTGATGGAAAAGGACAAAAATCTAAAAATCCTTTTCCAACTAATATTCAGTATGTGAAGGCAGAAGACATTTCTGGACATGTGATTTAGAAGCACATATCCCCAGGGACGCTTTTGAGGAAACACTTTTGCAAAATTAAAACTAAACCAAAACAAAGATGTCCTGTTAGGAAGTGATGAATACAAGGAACAACGATGAATGATACATCTAGGAAAAATGTAAATATAATGTAATTGTGTTTGCCAGCCAGCCAAGTGTTTACAGATTCTTTAAAAAGGTTTGTACTATAAAGAAAAACCCAGTGTAGATGAAACAGAGTGCTAAATTATTTTACAAAACTCAAGAAGTGGGTAAGGAGGAAATGGATAAGTACAATTCTAAAGAGCTTGAATTGGCTGGGAGAAGGGATTGATGTAGGTGTAACAGAGAAAGAAAAAAGTTCTAAATGTCTTGAATTGGTTGAAGGTGTATACGGAGTATACTTTTACTTGATAGGAAAATATTTAAAACTACTAAAATAGTATAGGGAAAAATATTAATAGAATTAAGAAATTAGAGGGAAAGTAAACAGATGTAATGGTAGATGTACAATGAAACATCACCTACTAAAAATGTTAATTCCCTATGAAAGATGAAGGTACTCAGACTGGGCTAAACAGTCTAATTCTTATAGTGGAGAACTTGAATATACCACTTTCACTATTTAGTAGATGAAGTGAAAAACAAGAGATAATAGGCCAGCTCTGTGTAGGCATGTATATGGAGCTCTGATGGCACATAACAATTCATTGTTAACCAATTTGACTCCACGACTTGCTCCTTGGAAACATATGGGGCAGTTTTCCTCTGTCCTTTAGGGTCACTGTGAGTCCGATTTGACTCAGTGGCAGTGTGTATATGTGTGCACGTGTGTGGGTATATGTATGCACACATACATGTACACTTCATTTTTGTACCTGTTGAAATGGAAACCATGTATTACAAAAATAATGGTTGTCTACAAACAGAACCATGATTCTAAGAAGCTTTTTGGGGGTGTATTTTATAGCTATATTAAAGTAAAATTAGAAATCAGGGCATCTGCCTAGGAGTGGAGTTGTTAGGTCATCTAATGATGCTGTGTTCAGCCTTGTCAGACTGTATTCCAAAGCAGCTACAATTTTGTATTTCTACCACTAGTGTATAAGGGTTAACAGTTTCTCTGCATCCTCACTTACACTTGTTATCTGTTTTTTCTTTCATCCTAGAGGATGTGAAGTGGTATCTCATTATAGTTTGGATTTTCCTTTTGTGGATGACTAATGATGTTGAGCGTTTTTCATATGCCCATTGACCACTTGTGTATCTTTGGAGAATTGTTTTTTCAGAGCCTCTGCCTATTTTTTTAATTGGGTTTTTATTGAGTTGTTATGCTTATTTATGTATTCTAGGTACAAGTCTGTTATTGGATTTGTTACTTGCTGTTCAGTTTTTTCTTACATCATTCTAGAGAATCTGTGTGTTTACAAACAGTAAACACACACTTCCTCTCCCCCTTATATACAAAGAGTGTATTGTATTCACTATTATATACATTATAAAAGTTGGATTTTTTTTTATTTCCCAAAACTAAGGTAAATCCCTATTAGGTCTTACTGGGGGAAAAAACATATTATCAAATTTACCATGAGACAGAAAAATTTTTTGTTAGGAGCTGCCAAGTCAGTTTCGACTCACTAACCCTGTGGAACAGAGTAGAACTGCACCCATAGGGTTTTCTTGGTTATAAGTTTTTTTGTTTTGTTTTATTTTCACATTCAAGGAAGGACAAATTTTTAGTTTATTTATGTTCGAAAGTTGTTTTCTTCAGGGTCTAGCATTTTGGGTTTTTAGTTCTGTCTCATTGTAGTATTTTGACTTCCATTATTGAGAAGCCGCCAATTTGTCATTCTTTTGAAATAATCTTTTTTCTGCTTTTGAGACTTCTTTTCTGATATTCTGCTGTTTGACTACGTTGTATCTTGTATATATTTTACTTTGAGTTTATTGAATGGGGGGGTAATGTCTTTCATCATACCTAAAATATTCATATCATGCCTCTGCTCAGTTTTTTTCTTCTCTCCTTCTGGAACTTGGTTGTCCACTTTTTTTCCTACGTTATTTGACCACTGTTGCTGCTTCATGGATGATTTCTTCTCTCTACAAGTTCTTTTGTTGTATCTAACCTTTTGCTAATCCCATTTATGAATTTCACTTTTGTTGTAATTTTTATGTATCTAGATGTTTAATTTTACTTTTCTCTGAACCTTTTAGAATTTTTTATACTTTGTATTCCCTGAAGATATTTTCAGCTTGATGCGTACTACATTTGTTTCATAATCTCTGTTGCAAAATCACAGTATTTGAAGTCTGATGTGGATCTGTGTCTGCTTTCTGTTAATTGTGCTGGTTCTTGCTTATTCGGCCATATTTTTTCCTTAGGATTTGATTGCCTTTAATTGCACACTGTTCATTATTCTGTGGGTCCATAAGGCCTAGAATGATGGTTTCCTGGCAGGAAGTTTTACATTTGCTTTTGTTAGGCACTAGAATCGCTATCAGTTCAGGACTGCCTCATACTCAGTTCCTGATTTGAAGTGTTCTAGACATCCCAAGTAATGGGGTCTTAAACTCTTTCTTGGGCACTGGAGGGCCAACTGTGGTCATAGTGTATCAGAATCCCCCCCACTTTTTCTTTTGATCTACTAGTACCAGCGCAGTTTGTGGATGAAGTGGTACTTCTGCTTCACGCTCATCCTGAGCATGTATTGCCCTTTGAGGTCTCAGGTTAGTGTGAGAGGGTCCTGTTACATTCCCTGTCTATTTCTGGATGTGCTGTCCCTTGAGGCATCCAAGGAGACAGCCCAAACAACTCTAGTGAATAAAAACCCTCAGGGCAAAAGCAGCTTGACAGTTTAAAAGTGTCACTTAGCTCTCTGGATTCCTACTTTTTGTTTTAGTCTAGAATCTAGTTTCTTACCTTGTCATCACTGTGGTGCTTTTAAAAAATACCTTATCCAACACTGCATACTTTCAACGGAAATTCTAGTCCAGATATTGTACCGGTTGTAGTCCAGTTGATTCCACCTCATGGTAGTCCCCACCCATGTGTGTCAGAGTAGCACTATGCTTCCTCCGTGGGGTTTTCAGTGAGTGATAGTTTGGAAATAGATCACCAGGCCATTCTTCTGAGGTGCCTCTGGGTGGGCTCAAATCTTCAGCCACTAGGTTAGTAGCTGAGCATATTAACTCTTCATATCGCCCACGGACTCCCCGAAATAATCAAGCCCACTGTTAACTGGAAAAAGAATTCCATGATTCATTTATTTTTTTAAGTACTTAAAACACGATCTGAATGAGGAGACATACTGTATTACCGGCTGGAAATGTTGCTAGTGTTGTAATGATTAAGAATTTAGCTGCTGATCAAAATATTGGCTGTTCAGAGCCACTAAGCACTCCTTGGGAACCCTGTGGGGCAGTTATACTCTGTCCTGTAGGGTCACTAAGAGAATGGACTCAACAGCAATAGGTTTGGTTTTTTGTTTTGGTATGTTTCTGGCTACAAGGCTTAATTCAAAAATAGTAGTCCTGTTCAGATTGTAGAATTAAATGAAATGTCATTAAGATCTCTCAGTGGGGCATTTCTTTGCAGTTAGACCAAATGATTCTAACACTGGTAAGAAAAATAAATGTGTGAGATTTCCCCTAAAATTTGAAATACTAGGAGGGACTTTGTGTTACCAGAAGAGTATTTTAATCAAAACAAAATATTCCGAAATATTTGAGGGTGAAAGTTTGTGAAATCTATAACTTATCAGATGGATGAGCAAAACAGTTACCTAGAGATGAAACAAGTAATGAAACGAACAGTGGATGAATCCAAGGGAAAGGTACACCTGTACATTGTACTGTTGTTGCAACTTTAAGTAGCTTAAAATTCTTCAAAATAAAAAGTTTTGGAGGAAAACAGTGTGGTATTGGTTCAGTAATGTACAATTATGGAACAGAATTTTAGAAAGACATGAAAGTGGGAATATAATTTTGATAAAAACAAATTCAAATAATGGTGGGATGTTACTCACAGGGAAAAATAAATCCTTCACATTAAAATTTCGCATTAAAATCACATGAATTAAAATTTTTATTCTATTGGCAAGAATTTTGTTGAAGATTTTTGCATCTAGATTCATGAGTGATACCGGTCGGTAGTTCTCTTTCTTTGTTGGGTCTTTCCCAGGCTTAGGTGTCAGGGTTATGCTGGCTTCATAGAATGAGTTTGGGAGTACTCCATCCCTTTCTATACTGTGAAATAGTTTCAGTAGTATTGGAGATAACTCTTCTCTAAATGCTTGGTAGAATTCTGCAGTGAAGCCATCTGGACCCAGACTTTTTTTGATTCGCAGTTTTTTGATGACGTTTTCAATCTCCTCCTGTGTAATGGATTTATTAAGTTGTTCTGCTTCACGTTGTGATAATTTGGGTAGGTGGTATGAGTCAAGGAATTGGTCCATTTCCCCTAGGTTTTCAAATTTGTTAGAGTACAGTCTTTCGCAGTATTCTGTTATGATATTTTTGATTTCTGTTGGATCTGTGGTGACAACCCCCCTATTATTTCTAATTTGGGTTATTTGTTTCCTTTCCTGTTTTTCTTTAGTAAGTTTAGCCAGTGGTTTGTCACTTTTGTTGATCTTCTCAAAAAACTAGCTTTTGGTCTTTTCAATATTTTCAATTGTTTTTCTATTCTCTAATTCATTTAGCTCTGCTCTAATCTTTATGATCTTATTTCTACTGGTGCCTGAGGGGTTCCTCTGTTGTTCTCTTTCTACTTGTTCAAGTTGTAGAGTTAGTTCCTTGATTTGGTTTCTTTCTTCCTTCCAGATGTGTGCATTTATGGACATAAACAGACCTCTGAGCACTGCTTTGGCTGTATCCCATAGGTTCTGGTAGGAAGTGTTTTCGTTCTCATTGGAATCCATGAATTTCTTTAATTCATCCTTGATTTCCTTTATAACCTATGTTTTTTACAGCAAGATGTTGTTCAGCTTCCAAGAGTTCCACTTTCTATGTTTTTTCTGCTATTGATTTCAACTTTTATGGCTTTATGATCTGAGAAGATGCTTTGCGGTAATTCAGTGGTATGGATTTTGTTGAGCATTGCATTATGGCCTATCACATGGTCAATTCTGGAGAATGTTGCATGTGCACTGAAGAAGAAGGTGTAGTTGTCTGCTGATGGGTGGAAAGTTCTGTATATATCAGTGAGGTTTAGTTGGTTAATTGTGGCAATGAGGTCTTCTGTATCTTTACTGAGTTTTTTTCTTGATGATCTGTCTAGTATTGAGAGTGGAGTGTTGAAGTCTCCCACTATTATGGTGGAGTCATCTAACTCTCTTTTGAGTGTAGTCAGTGTTTCTTCGATGTATTTAGGTGCTCTGATATTAGGTGCATAAATATTTAATACAGTTAAGTCTTGCTTGTGTACTGAACCTTTCAACAATAAATAGTGTCCATCTTTGTCCACCATGGTGGATTTGACATTAAAATTGATTTTGTCTGAGATTAGAATTGCCACCCCTGCTCTTCTTTGTTCATCGTTAGCTTGATATATATTCTTCTGACCTTTAATTTTCAGTTTGTTCCTATCTTTAGTTCTCAAGTGAGTGTCTTGTAGACAACATATGGATGGGTCATGTCTTTTGATCCAAGATGTCACTCGATGTCTCTTTACAGGACCATTCAGTCCATTCAGATTCAATGTAATTATTGATAGGTGTGTGTTCAGTGCTGACATTGTGATGTGTTTATTTTTATGTCGATGTTTTCTGTGTTCTTATTAGTCTGTTCTGGGACGTTCTTTTTGGTGAGTTGATTTTTCACCTATTTCAGAGCTGGTTTTGTGGTTGTTGAGACTCTTGTGTTACATTTCTTGAAATGATATGATACATCTTCGTTGTGCTTTACAGCTGCCCCTATGATCCCCCTTAATAAACTATATATAAACCCAATTTTAATTACTACCAGTCTTGTCATCTTCCTCTCCATCTGGAAGGACTGTAGCAACTGTAGTACATCCCTCTTTTTAATATGATGGCACCATAGTTTTCATGATGATCACTGGATTGCTTCTTTCCTTATCAAAGCTGTGATTGGCTTTGGAGCCTTCCCTAACTGAGTAGAGTTTTGAGTAGTAAAGTCATTCTAAAATATAAAGTTAGTGGTTTTATTCTTCTAAGCCAGAGCCAAGAACTTCTTTCAGTATTTCTTGTAGTTTTGGTTTGGTTTTTACAAAGTCTCTGAGTTTCTGTTTATCTGGGAATGTCTTAATTTCATTTTCGTATTTGAAAGATAGTTTTGCAGGATATATAATTCTTGGTTGGAAGTTCTCCTTCAAGACTTTAAATGTGTCATGCCACTGTCTCCGTGCCGCATGGTTTCTGCTGAGAAATCTGAAGAGAGCCTACAGGGTTTCCCTCTGAATGTTAGCTTTGCTTTGAGTCTTGCTACCTTTAAGAGTTGCTGCTTATGTTTCATTGTGTTGAGCTTGATTATAATATGTCTTGGAGTCTTTCTTTTGAGATCTATATTGGGTGGCGTACTATATGCATCTGAGATGTCTATATTCTCTTCCTTCATGATTTCTGGGAAGTTTTCTGCCAGCAGCTCAGCAATGATACTGTCTGTGTTCTCAGGTGTGTCACCCTGTTCAGGGACTCCAATTAATCAAAGATTGTTCCTCTTAATAGAGTCCCACATGCTTCTTACTGTTTCTTCATTTTTCTTGTTTGTTTTTTCTGATTTCTGCTCATAGATGCTGGCATCAGTAGCTCTGTCTTCCAAGTCAGAAATTCTTTTTTCTATTTGTCCATTCTGTTTTCTTGGCTTTGCATTGAAGTTTCTATGTCTTTGATTTTGTTCTTGATCTGTTGGATTTCAGAGTACTGGTGTTCCATCAGATCGAACATCTTGCTTAATTTTTCATTTTGTTCCCCTGCATTTTGTATAAGGTCTAGAAGGGCTCTGTATATAATCACTTTGTATTCACTTCCTGATGCTTTCATAAAAGTTTCTTCATCTGGAAAACTCCTTGGTTGCTTTGTTTGGGAGCCTTCTGAAGCCATGGGTGATTTCTTGTATGCCACAATTGTCTGTTGCTTTTTGGGACCCATGTGAGTATGTAGAGGCTGGAAGAGATACTGTGAGGATGGACTGCAGATGTTTCTCAAGGTGTCTTAAAATGTAAAGCAAAAGATATCTGACCACTTCCCAAGTCAGTTAGGTTTTCAGGTGTAGAGGTCCCTCTGCTCAACTGGCAAAGTAAGCGCCACTATATCCAACCCCAGATGATACAAACTAGTTCAGAATACAGCAATGCTACTGCCCTGTTGGCCTCTGCTGACAGGGCCTAGCCTTAGACGACACTGCGTAGAGTATTGCTTTTGTGGTAGAAAAGCGCTCTCCTGTGGGCAGGCTCTGGCTCCCAAGCTAAGAATTAGGTCCAGCTGCAGCCACCGTATCCAAGGTGGCGCCCCCCACACAGGCAGCAGACAGAAGGGCTAAAGGTGCCGAGAGGTAGTGATTCCTCTTGATTCTGTTGCAGGACCCCCAAAGCAGGTGGCACTAGGTAAATTACTGCTTTTCTGTTGGAGAAGCACTGTCCTGTTTGCAGGCGCTGGCTCCCAGGCTAAGAATGAGGTCCCGCTAGAATCTCCATATCCAACATGGCGTCCTGCACACTGACTGGGAAACTCCGTTCACATGCCGCTGAGGCAGATATAAAACAACAGGCTCAAAGTAGCTAGATTAACAGAGTCCCAAGCCTGGCTCTCAAAATATGGGAATTTCACCTGCCTGTCCCCCTAGCAGCGTGTCCAAGTCTAGCCGCTAGGCAAGACCCAGCTCCACCCACCGGCCAAGACAGAGGAAAATAAAAAAGTCAAAATGGTGCGTTTACCTTCAGTCCGTGAGAGCCAGGGCTAGCCAGGCGTGGGAATCAGCGAAAGAGAGGAGGTATTTTGCTCAGTAGTATGAAGTCCAAAGTAACAGCCCTGTGCCGTGTCCTGGGGCTGATTAGGTGACCAGAAGGCTCCGTTTGATTATCATTTCAGGTCTTGGTTTCCACAGGGATATAAGGAGACGTGTGCTTAGTCCGCCATCTTGACTTCACCCCCCGAATTAAAATTTTTAATGTAAAAAAACTATAAAAAATATTGAGAGGAAATGAAGAAAAATCACCTCAAGATAGAGAAGGGATCTCCTAAGCAAGATAAGGATATCCCAGAAGTTTTAAAGGAAGACAATTGAGATTTCATCACATTGTAAAAAATAAAATATATTGATATTTAAGACTGTTGAAGATGCAGCAAAATGGAAACACGCAAACATCATAATAGGAATGTAAATTATCACGTTTTTGGCAAATGTCATCTGTTAAAATACAGCCTTTGGTGTGGATTATACCTCTGCATAACACAGAAATCATCACAACTGGACCAGTATGCAGCATCATAATAGAAGGGAAAATGTTGAAGTTGTTAAGGATTTCATTTTACTTGGATACAATCAGTACTCATGGAATTTTAGCACTCAGGAAATCAGATGATGTACTACAATGGGCAAAACTGCTACAAAAGATGTTTTTACTTCCTAGAAGTGTGGAAGGGTAAAGATGTAACTCTGAGGACTAAGGTGTTTGAACCAAGACATAGTATTTTCAGTTGTCTCATGTGCTTGTGAAAGCTGGACAGTAAATAAGGAACACCTATGAAGAATTGATGCCCGTCAAGTAGAACATTAGCCACGAATATGGTCAGAAGAATGAAAAAATCTGTCTCTAAAGATGTTTGCGAACACTCCAGTAGAAGCAACAATGGTGAAACCATCTCACTAGGGGCATGTTATCAGGAGGGGCTTGGTAAAACACTGGGTCGTTGACAAAGGAAGACTATCAACAAGATGACTTGACAACAGAGTCTTCAGCAGTGGGTTTTAACATGGTAGTGATTGTGAGGATGGTGTAGTACCAGGCTGCATTTTGTTCTGTTGTACATAGGGTCACTGTGAGTCGGAATTAACAAAATAGCATGTGACAGCAACAGTAAAATTGTAAATGCACACAGCCTTTAACCAAGCATCTCCACATAAGGGGATGTACCCTATAGAAAGCACAAATAGGAAAGGATATGTATACAAGGATAATTAGAATTGGTTGTAGTGACAAAAACTGGAAATATAAATGGGTGTTGGAGTGGGAATGGTTGAATAACTGGTACTGTATCTGTTAAAAAGAGAAGTATACTTGCAGTATACTAGTAAAGATATACGAGGTTGGAGAATTAAGTCCACAAACTTAATCATTGTAAGTGCGATGTACCTCATTGCTGAATATCGCTACTGCCACCTTCAGAGTACTCCCCTTGGGAAGCTATGCACTGAAGCTGGCACCAAGTCTACCCTTCAAAACAATTTTGAGACTTCTGGAATGGCCATTCCACCCAGTGGCACAGTGGCAACTCTGCAGACTTAATTGTATAGTTGTCTGTGAAGAAGTTTTTAGCTTGAACAACTGTATTGGAACACCGTCCCTAATCCCTCCCTACTCACCTGATCTGTCCCCCAGTGACTATTTTCTTTATCCAAAGATAAAGGAAATTTTGAAAGGAAGACATTTTGATGGCATTCAGGACATCAGGGGTAATACAACAACAGCTCTGATAGCCATCCGGAAAAAGAGTTCCAAAATTACTTTCAAGGGTGTGCAAGGCACTGGCATCGGTGCATAGTTTCCCGAGTGGAATACTTCGAAGGTGATCATAGTAATATTCAGTAGTAAGGTATATAGCACTTTTTCCAAGATGGGCTTGTGAATTGAATGTCAGACGTAATGCATGCAGTATATTTAGTATGATTCTATTAAAATGCCCTTAAGTTGATTCCAATTCATGGTGACTCCTCGTGGCTCAAGTAGAATCGTGCTCCACAGGGTTGTCAGTGACTGATTTTTCAGAAGTGATCACCAGGCCTCTTCTTCCAGAGTGCCTCTGGATGGACTTCAGCCGCCAACCTTTCAGGTAGCAGCTGAGATTGTTAACTCTTTATGCCACCTAGGGATTAAAATACAGAAACCCTTTATTGGTGTTTCTATAAGCAAAGACGAAATAAAGTGTTATAATGACATGTGTAAAGAGCTGGAAAGAGAAAACCAAAAGAGAAGAACACACTACATTTCTCAAGCTGAAAGAACTAAAGAAGTAATTCAAGCCTCGAGTTGTGATAGTGAAGGATTGTGCAGGGAAGATATTAAACAACTCAGCATCAAAGAAGATGGAAGGATTATATAGTCATTATACGAGAAATAACTGGTTGATGTTCAACCATTTAAAGAGGTAGCATACGATCAGGAACCAATGGCACTGAAGGAAGAAGTCGAAGCTGCATTGAAGGCATTGGTGAAAAGTAAGGCTCTAGGAATCAATGGAGTATCAATTCAGATATTTCTTTTCAATTTTTTCAGTTGTTTTTCTATTTTCTAATTCATTTAGCTCTGCTCTAATCTTTATAATCTCCTTTCTTCTGGTGCCCGAGGGGTTCCTCTGTTGTTCTCTTTCTACTTGTTCAAGCTGTAGAGTTAGTTCCTTGATTTGGTTTCTTTCTTTCTTCCAGATGTGTGCATTTATGGAGATACACAGACCTCTGAGCATTGCTTTGGCTGTATCCCATAGGTTCTGGTAGGAAGTGTTTTCGTTCTCATTGGAATCCATGAATTTCTTTAATTTATCCCTGATATCCTCTATAACCCATGTTTTTTTGAGCAAGATGTTGTTCAGTTTCCAAGAGTTCCACTTTCTATCTCTGTTTTTCTGCTGTTGATTACAACTCTTATGGCTTTATGATCGGAGAAGATGCTTTGCGGTAATTCAACAGTATGGATTTTGTTGAGCATTGCTATGACGTGGTCAATTCTGGAGAGTGTTCCATGTGCACTGGAGAAGAAGGTGTAGTTGTCTGCTGATGGGTGGAAAGTTCTGTATATATCAATGAGGTTTAGTTGGTTGATTGTGTCAATGAGGTCTTCTGTATCTTTACTGAGCTTTTTTCTAGATGATCTGTCTAGTAATGAGAGTGGAGTGTTAAAGTCTCCCACTATTATTGTGGAGTCATCTAACTCTTTTGAGCGCAGTCAGTGTTTCTTCGACATATTTAGGTGCTCTGACGTTAGGTGCATAAATGTTTAATATAGTTAAATCTTGCTTGTGTACTGAACCTTTCAGCAATAAATAGTGACCATCTTTGTCCACGATGGTGAATTTGACATTAAAATTGATTTTGTCTGAGATTAGAATTGCCACCCCTGCTCTTCTTTGTTCATTGTTAGCTTGATATATATTCTTCCATCCTTTAATTTTCAGTTTGTTCCTGTCTTTAGGTCTCAAGTGAGTTTCTTATAGACAACATATGGATGGGTCATGTCTTTTGATCCAAGATGACACTCGGTATCTCTCTACTGGAGCATTCAGTCCATTCACATTCAATGTAATTATTGATAGGTATGTGTTCACTGCTGCCATTGTGATATGTTTATTTTTGTTTTGATGTTTTCTCTGTTGTTCTTATTAGTCTGTTCTGAGACACTCTTTTTTGTGAATTGGTTTTTCACCTTTTTCAGAGCTGGTTTTATAGTTGTTGAGACTCGTGTGTTAGATTTCTTGAAATGGTATGATACATCTTTGTTGTGCTTTACAGCTGCCCCTATTTATAAACCCAATTTTAATTACTACCAGTCTTGTCATCTTCCTCTCCATCTGGAAGGACTATAATGACTGTAGTACATCCCTCTTTTATTATGATGGCACCATAGTTTTCATGATGATCACTGGATTGCTTCTTTCCGTATCAAAGCTGTGATTTACTTTGGAGCCTTCTCTAAATGAGTATTGAGTAGTGTGTCGTTCTAAAATATAAAGTTAGTGGTTTCGTTCTTCTAAGCCAAAGACAAGAACTTCTTTCAGTATTTCTTTTTTTTGTTGTTTTTTATTTTTTATTTTTATTTAACATAACTGAGTGAAAATGTACATTCACATGTAAATTTACATGCCCCCCTATATGCAGCTTCCACTGCTCTCCCTGTCTGGTGACTGCACACTATTCCTCTCTGCTCCATACATGTCTCATCCTCCCAACAGTCTCCTTTCCCCTCCTCTCCGTCCACTCCCCTTCCTCCAACCAGAGGTCAGCAAGATGATATCCTGTAGATGTATAGAACCATAAAGTGCTTCCAATATATGGTTACTCTGCATTGCCAAGTCCAATCCATTCCTGTCCAAAGAGTGGACCTTTGTTATAATTTATGGGAACGGGCAGCATCAGGGCCAGGGGCCATGCTCTCAGAGGAACCCCAAAACCGCTGGACCATCAATTGAGGTCTTTTAGTGTAGATCTCATGATGCACCTCTTTTTATTCTTGTGTTGCCAGTGAGGCTCCTCTCTGTGAGCTCTGTTATGGCTATCACTGGTGGTGGCCGGGCACCATCCAGTTCTTCCGGTCTTTCAGTATTTCTTGTAGTTTGGGTTTGGTTTTTACAAAGTCTCTGAGTTTCTGTTTATCTGGGAATGTCTTAATTTCATTTTCGTATTTGAAAGATAGTTTTGCAGGATATATAATTCTTGGTTGGAAGTTCTTCTCCGTCAAGACTTTGAATGTGTCGTGCCACTGTCTCCGTGCCAGCATGGTTTCTGCTGAGAAATCTGACGAGAGCCTGCAGGGTTTCCCTCTGAATGTTAGCTTTGCCTTGAGTCTTGCTACCTTTAACAGTTGCTGCGTGTGTTTCATTTTGTTAAGCTTGATTATAATATGTCTTGGCGTCTTTCTTTTGAGATCTATATTGGGTGGCATACGATGTGCATCTGAGATGTCTATATTCTCTTCCTTCATGATTTCTGGGAAGTTTTCTTTCAGCAGCTCAGCACCAATACTCTCTGTTTTCTCAGACGTCTCACCCTGTTCAGGGACTCCAATTAATCGAAGGTTGTTTCTCTTAATAGAGTCCCACATGCTTCTTAATGTTTCTTCATTTCTCTTGCTTCTTTTTTCTGATTTCTGCTCATAGACACTGGCATCAGTAGCTCTGTCTTCCCAGTCAGAAATTCTTTTTTCCATTCGTTCCATTCTGTTTTCTTGGCTTTCCATGGAAGTTTCTGTGTGTTTGATTTTCTTCTTGATCTGTTGGATTTCAGAGTACTGGTGTTCCATCAGATCGAACAACTTGCTTAATTTTTCATTTTGTTCTCCTGCATTTTGTATAAGGTCTAGAAGGGCTCTGTATATAATCAATTTGTATTCACTTCCTGATGCTTTCATAAAAGTTTCTTCATCTGGAAAACTCCTTGGTTGCTTTATTTGGGAGCCTTCTGAAGCCATGAGTGATTGCTTATATGCCACAGTTGTCTGTTACTTTTTGGGTCCCATGTGAGTATATAGAGGCTGGAAGAGGTACTGTGAGGATGGATTGCAAATGTTTCTCTAGGCTGTCTTAAATGTAAAGCAAAAGGTATCTGACCGGTTCACAAGTCAGTTAAGTTTTCAGGTGTAGAGGTCCCTCTTCTCATCTGACAAAGTAAGCGCCACTATATCCAACCCCAGATGATAACAGACTAGTTCAGAATACAGCACTGCTACTGCCCTGGTGGCCTCTGCTGACAGGGCCTAGCCTTATCCAACACTGTGTCGAGTACTGGTTTTGTGATAGAAAAGCGCTCTCTTGTGGGCAGGCTCTGGCTCCCAAGCTAAGAATTAGGTCCAGCTGCGGCCACCGTACCCAAGATGACGTCCTCCACACAGGCAGCAGACAGAGGGGCTAAAGGTGCCAAGAGGCAGCGATTCCTCTGTTTCTGTTGCAGGGCTCCCAACGTAGGCAGTGCTGTGCAAAATCACTACTTTTCTGACAGAGAAGCGCTGTCCTCTTTGCAGGTGCTGGCTCCCAGGCTAAGAACGAGGTCCCACTAAAATCTCAGTACCAACATGGCGTCCTGCACCCTGACCGCGGAGCTCCGCACAAACACCACTGAGGCAGCTACAAAACGAAAGGCTCAAGGTGTCTAGATTAACAGAGTCCCGAGCCTGACTCTCAGAATATGGGAATTTCGCCTGCCTATCCCCCCAGCAGCGCGTCTGAGTCCAGCCACCAGGCAAGGCCCAGCTCCGCCCGCCAGCCGAGACAGAGGAAAAAAAAAGTCAAAATGGTGCGTTTACCTTCCGTCCATGAGAGCCGGGGCTAGCCAGGAGCGGGAGTCAGCCAAAGAAAGGAGGTTTTTCCCTGAGTGGTATGAAGTCCCAATTAACAGCTCTGTGCCGTGTCCTGAGGCTGATTAGGTGATCAGAAGGCTCTGTTTGATTGTCAGTTCACGTCTTGGTTTCCAGAGAGATATAAGGAGACGTGTGCTTAGTCGGCCATCTTGACTCTGCCCCCTCAATTGAGATATTTCAACAAACAGATACTGTGCTGGATGTGCTCACTCATCTATCCCAAGAAATTTGGTGGACAGTTACCTGGCTAGCTGACTGGAAGATAGCCACATTTATGCCTATTTCAAAGAAAGGTAATCCAACCAAATGTGGAAATTACTGAACGATACAATTATAACACATGCAAGTAAAATTTTGCTCAAGATCATTCAAAGGTGACTAAACAGTAGATTGACAAGGAACTGCCAGAAATTCAAGCTGGATTCAGGAGAGGATGTGGAACCAGGGGTATCATTGCTGACATCAGGTGGATCTTGGCTGAAAGCAGAGAGTACAAGAAAGTATTTACCTGTTTAATTAACTATGCAAAAGCATTTGACTGTGTGGATCTTAACAAATTATGGCTGACATGCGGAGTGGGAATTCTAGAACAATTAACTGTGCTCTTTTTTTTTATTTTTTTTATTTTTTATTTAACATAACTGAGTAAAAATGTACATTCACATGTAAATTTACATGCCCCCCTATATGCAGCTTCCACTGCTCTCCCTGTCTGGTGACTGCACACTATTCCTCTCTGCTCCATACATGTCTCATCCTCCCAACAGTCTCCTTTCCCCTCCTCTCCGTCCACTCCCCTTCCTCCAGCCAGAGGTCAGCAAGATGATATCCTATAGATGTATAGAACCATAAAGTGCTTCCAACATATGGTTACTCTGCATTGCCAAGTCCATTCCATTCCTGTCCAAAGAGTGGACCTTTGTTATAATTTATGGGAACGGGCAGCATCAGGGCCGGGGGCCATGCTCTCAGAGGAACCCCAAAACTGCTGGACCATCAATTGAGGTCTTTTAGTGTAGATCTCATGATGCACCTCTTTTTATTCTTGTGTTGCCACTGAGGCTCCTCTCTGTGAGCTCCGTCATGGCTATCACTGGTGGTGGCCGGGCACCATCCGGTTCTTCTGGTCCCAGGTCGATGTAGGCACCCACTCTTGTGGGTCTCTCTGTCTTCTTGGTTGTCTTTACCGCATGCCATTTTGGCCCTCGGTGAGCATCCGTTCCTGCTGTGTCCTCGGATGGCAGCTTGGCAGCTTTTAAGACCCCAGACGCCACTCACCAATGTGGGGTGCAGAGAGCTCTCTTAGCAAAATGCTAGTTGTGCCAATTGGCCTGGAATTCGCCTAAGAGCATGGTCCCCCGCCCCCCACCCCAGCTTCTCTATCCTTGCAGTATTGAGTTAAGATGGAAGGAGTACTCAAGTTATGCTGAAGTCCACTTAATGTTGTTCTTGTTCCTAATGTGTGCTGTCACAGCTTTCTCCCAACTAGAACTGTGCTCTTAAGGAATCTTTACCTGGATCGAGAAGCAGTTATGCTAACAGAACCAGGGGACCCTGCATGGTTTAAAGTCAGGAAAGGTGTGCATCAGTGTCATATCCCTTCACCATACTTTTTCAGTCTATATGCTGAGCAGATAATCCAAGAAGCTGGGCTGTGTGAAGAAGAACAAGGCATCTGGATTGAAGGATGACTCCTTAACAGCTTCATTACACAGATGACACTACCTTACTTTTTGGAAGTGAAGATTTGAAACACTGATGATCAGAGACCATAGTCTTCAGTATGGATTGCACCTCAACATCAAGAAAACAAAAGTCCTCACAACTGGACCAGTAAGCAACACCGTGGTAAATGGAGAAAAGACTGAGGTTGTCAAGAATTTCATTTTACTTAGGTCCACAATCAGTGCTCATGAAAGCAGTAGTCAAGAAATCAGAAGGCACATTGCATTGGGAAACTGCTGCAAAGGATCTTTTTTAAGTATCGAAAAGTAAAAATGTCAACTTGAAGACTAAGGTGCACCTGACCCAAGCCATGGTATTTTGAATTGCATCATTTATGCACACAAAAGCTAGACAGTGAATAAGGAAAACAGAAGTAGAATTGATGCCTTTGACTTGTGGTATTGGAGAAGAATATTGAATGCACCAAGGACTGCCAAAAGAACAAACAGGTCTGTTTTGGAAGAACTACAACCAGAGTTGTCTTGGAAGCAAAGATGACAAGGCTGCATCTTACATGCTGTCAAGAGGGATCAGTTCCTGGAGAAGGACGTCATTCTTGGTAGAGTGGAGGGTCAGTGAAAAAGAGGAAGACCCTTGATGAGATGAATTGACACAGTGGCTGGAACTACTGATTTAAGCATAAAAGTGATTGTGGACGTGGCGCAAGACCGGGCAGTGTTTCATTCTGTTGTGCATGTGGTCGCTGTGAGTTGTAACCAACTCAGTGGCACCTAACAACAACACAATAGAAGCCAAGAAATATGGAAGGATATATACTAAGCTGTAACATTAATTACATTTAGATAGAATTGGAGTCTAGAAAGGATAAAACTTAAATTTATTTTACATTTGATTTGTATATTTGTGTTTTGTTTTTATTTTTATGTAGGATGTATTGTATATTTCTTTCACTTTAATACTTTTTAAATTTATCTGAAGTATATTCAAAGAGCAGCTATCTAAAAATTTTCAAATGATTATTTTTTTTTTTATTATGACTGAGTGAAAATGTACGTTCCCATATAAATTTACATGCCCACCCATATGCAGCTTCCACTGCTCTCCCAGCCCGGCAACAGCACACTATTCCTCTCTGCTCCATACATGTCTCATCCTCCCAACAGTCTCCCTTCCCCTCCTCTCCACCCACTCTTCTTCCTCCAGCCAGAGATCAGTAGGATGATACCCTATAGATGCATAGAACCATAAAGTGCGTGCAATATATGGTCATTCTGCATCGCCAGGCCCAACCCATTTGTGTCCAAAGAGTGGACCTTCGTCATGATCCATGGGCAAGGGCAGCATCAGGGCCAGGGCCCATTCTCCCAGGTGAACCCCGAAGCTGCTGGACCATCAATTGCAGTGTTTTAGTGGAGATCTCTGGGTGCACCCCTTTTTATTCTTGTGTTGCCAGTGAGACTCAGTGAGCTCCATTGTAGCTATGACTGGTGGTGGCTGGACACCATCTGGTTCTTCCAAGTCTATGTAGACACCCACTCATGTGGCTCTCTGTCCTCAAATGATTATTGTAAGCACTATAAGGTAATACATTACTATTTTGTGATTTTCATCTGAGATATCATACTACATGTATTTTATCAGCTATTAGACATATTAAACTACTTTTAGAATTAGTATTACTGTTACTGGAAACTGTGCATTAGATTAAGGTTGGAAAATGGTGATTCTTGAAACTCTTAATAAAATAGGAGTAGAAGGGTCATTCCTCAGCATGCTAAAGAGCACCAGACTCCTGGTAGCACAGCAGTTACAAGCTACTGCTGCTAACCAACAAAGATTGGCAGTTCACGTCCACCACCTGCTCTTTGTAACCCTATAGGGCAGTTCTCTTGTGTCCCATAAAGTTGCAGAAGCAGAATTGACTCATCGACAAGTATTTTTAAATACAGAATCAACAGCTAACATCATTTTCAATGAGAGATTGAAAGCACTCCTCGTGAGAAAAGCAGTTACTACTCCTACTTAACATTGTGCTGGAAGTGCTAATAGAGCAGTAAGATAAGAAAAATAAAGGGGATCTGAATAGGAAGGAAGAAGTAAAACTATTCCTATTCACATATGATATGATCCTGTACAGACACTAAGAAAACCATATCTATTGCTGTCAAGTTGATTCCTACTTATAGTGACACCTGTAGGACAGAGCAGAATTGCCCTGTAGAGTTTCCAAGGAGTGCCTCGTGGATTCAAACTGTTGACCTATTGGTTAGCAGATACAGCACTGAACCACTAAGCCATCAGCGTTTCCAGTCCTTATGTAAGGGGAAAAGAAGGCTATCAGAACTAATAGATTAAGCAGAGTAGCAGGGTATAAGATCAACATGCAGAAATTGCCTTACACCAATAAGGAGAACTTTGGAAAGAAAATCAGGAAAGCTATACCATTTATAATAATCCCTTAAAAGATAAAATACTTAAGAATAAATATAACCAGGGGCTTAAAATGTATGCAAAGAAAACTACAAAGCACAACTGCAAGAAACCAAAAGAGACCTACACAAATGGAAAAATATACCATGTTCGTGAATAACAAGACTCAACATTGTGAAAATATCCTATCCAAAGCAGTCTTCAGATACAGTGGAGTCCCAACCTAAATGCCAGCAGCATTTGTTAATGAGATGGAAAAACTGGTCACCAACTTTATGTGGAAAGAAACAGAGCTTCAGATAAGCAAAGCATTATTGAAAGAAAAGAACAAAGTATGAAGCTTTATACTACGTCATCTCAGAACCTGTTATGCAGTCACAGTAGTCATAAACAGGCTGAAACTGGTACAGTGGCAAGACACACAGACCCATGGAACAGAATTGAAAACCCAGATGTAAATACATCCACCTTTGATCATTGGCCTCTATCTGACAGAGGACCAAAGTCTGTTAAATGGGGAAAAGATGGATGTGTATCTGTTAAAAAACAACCAAACAACATGAAACAGGACTCATACCTAACACTATGCACAGAAACTAACTCAGAATGTATTAAAGACCAAAATGTAAAACCTAAAATGATAAAGGTCCTGGAAGAGAAAATAGGCACAATACTAATGGCCCTAATATGTGGTATAAATTGAGTACAAACCGTAACTAACAGTACACAGACACCAGAAAAGAAAGTACACAACTGGGAGCTCCTGAAAATCAAGCATGCTGATCAAAAGAGTGAAATGAACCTACAGACTAGAGGACAAAATTGACTACAACATATCTGATAAAGATTCAGTATCTAAAATCTGTGGAATACTTAAATATCTCAGTAGCAAAAAGGCAAATAATCTACTTTAAAAATGGGCACACAGATACTTCGCTAAAGAAGACGTCCAGGTGACTAACACACATGAGGAAATGCTCATGATCACTAGCCATTAGAGAAATGCAAATCAAAACCACAATGAGATGCCTTCTCAGCCTGATACTACTGGCATGAGTCAAAAAGGTGACAAATGTTGGAGAGGCTGTGGGGTGATTAGAACTATTCTATAGAAAATGAGTATGGCACCTTCTTACAAAGCTAGAAATAGAAGTACTGTGTAATCGAGCAGTCACACTTCTAGGAATATATTCTAGAGAAAGAAGAACTGTCACAAAAATGCTTTAAAGTAAAAAGTAGATGCAAAAAATTGGGTTGAAAAAGTTTTCTAAACTAATTCCTGCCAGTTGTAATTTGTCAGATTATAACAGAAGCAAAGATAGTAACATATTCCTGTGGTCTAGTCCTTATTTAGGGCCATCAAACACTGCTCAGACAAATTAAGTGCTTTTGATGTATTTCTATCTGTGTCTTTATTGTTCCTTTAAACTTTGTCATCACTATCATGGCAAAAAACTCTTGTCTCTTCCAAGGGGCACTAACATACATGGTTTGAACTCACTGACTTTTGGAGTCTTAAAGCTGCTTGTTTCTAGCTGACTCCAGATGGAATGATGATGCACCCCAGCTATACACAATTTCTTTTTACATATTTTTAAGTTGTTTGTGATTAAACTGAGGTTTACAATTAACATCTTCATTTATAACAGTCTAATTCAAATAATGTAGTTTCCTATATAGCACTGTTATTATCACAGGTTACAACTTTATACATTGTGTGCCAGTGTATATAGATTTATAATTACTGATTAATGAATTTGTCTTTTAAATCACAGAATGGGCAATAATGGAGTTGTAAACTAAAAGTACGTTAATGCTGGCTTTTGTATTGTGTAATTACTTGTGCTAATGTTATTCTTTGTGTGGATTGGAGTTACTTTCTGCTGTCCTTTCATTTCAGCCAGAAAGATGCCGTTTAGCATTTCTTGTAATGCAAGTCTGCTAGCATCAAACTACCTCAGGTTTTATTTATTTGATTCTCCATTTTTGAAGAAGTCCTCGTGGTACAGTGGTTGAAGAGCTCAACTGCTAGCCAAAAGGTCAGCAGTTCAAATCTGCTAGCTACTCCATGGGAACCCTGCCTGTGAGACAGTTCTACTCTATCCTGTAGGGTCACACTGAGTCAGAATCCACTCAGTGGTACTGGGTCATTTTTGAAGGATAGTTTTGCTCAATACAGAATCTACAGTTGACAGAGTTGTTTGTTTGTTTTCCCTTTCAGCATTTTGTGATCTCACTCACTTCTCGCCTTCATGGTTATTGGTGAGAGAGCTTTTGGGGATCCCTTGTACATGATGATTGTTTCTGTCTTGGTGTTTTTAAGATTCCGTTTTTGTCTTTGAATTTTACAGTTTGATCATAATACGTCCTTATGGGGATATCTTCACTTTTATCATATTCGTTGGATGTGTAAAATATGTTTTTCATCAAATTTAGGAAGTTTTCAACCATTGTTTGTTCAAATAGTCTGACTGTCTATTATGTATATGTTGTGTATACTTGTTCATGTCCCCCAGCCCTGTGTTCATTTTTCTTCCATTGTCTTTCTGCTGTAGACTAGATGATCTCAGTGGACCACTCCTTAGGTTCACTGATTCTTGCCTCTACCTGCTCAAATCTGCTTTTGAACCCTGCTAGTAAAATTTTCGTTTTAACTATTATAGTTTCCAACTCTAAAACTTCTGTGTGACTCCTGTGTTCTTTTTTTAAGTGCTTTATTATGGAATATATATGTATTCAGTGAGTTTCTTATGGAAAAAATATGTATGTATATAATACTTATATAAATATATAATTATGTAAATATTACAAATATATTTGTGTATACTATTTATGTGTAATATATATGTACTATAATATATAGTAATGTTTTGAATATCTATAATATAAATACGGAAAATATATACTTTTATATATTTGATAAAATATTAATATATAAAAACAATATTTGCCAGGTTTTTTTTTTTATTTAACATGACTGAGTGAAAATGTACATCCCCATATAAATTTACATGCCCACCTGTATGCAGCTTCCACTGCTCTCGCTGTCCAGTGACAGCACACTATTCCTCTCTGCTCCATACATGTCTCATCCTCCCAACAGCCTCCTTTACCCTCCTCTCCACTCACTCTCCTTCCTCCAGCCAGAGGTCAGCAGGATGATATCCTATAGATGTATAGAACCATAAAGTGCATCCAATATATGGTTGCTCTGCATTGCCAGGTCCAATCCATTCCTGTCCAAAGAGTGGACCTTCATTATAATTTATGGGTAAGGGCAGCATCAGGGCCGGGGGCCATGCTCTCGGGAACCCCGAAACCGCTGGACCATCAATTGAGGTCTTTTAGTGGAGATCTCAGGATGCACCCCTTTTTACTCTTGTGTTGCCAGTGAGACTCCTCTCTGTGAGCTCCATTGTGGCTGGCTATCACTGGTGGTGGCCGGGCACCATCCGATTCTTCTGGTCCCACGTTGATGTAGAAACCCACTCATGTGTGTCTCTCTGTCTTCTAGGTTGTCTTTATCGCATGTCATTTTGGTCCTCGGTGAGCATCCGTTCCTGCTGAGTTGAGACCATTTGCTGTGTCCTCCGATGTATTTGCCAGTTTTATATGTAAAAGTAGCTAAATTAGCAAATACTGTGTTTTGTATATACATAATATACAATATTTGCAAGTTTAACAATTTCTATACATACAGTTCAGTGAGTTTAATTACATTCATCACTGTTCATTTCCTAATTATTCTATCAAAATTAACAGGAGTTCAGTGCTTCCTAAGCATATCTGTCCCCCTCCAGCCCATCCCTGCAACCATTAATAAACTTGGTCTCCATATTTGCCTATTCTAGATGTTTTGTGTGAGTTATGATTGTTAGGTGCTATCAGTTGGTTTCAACTCATAGTGACTTACGTATAATAAAACAAAACACTGTCCTATCCTTTGCCATCCTCAGTTATTGCAGTATTTGAGCCCATTGTTGCAGCCACTATCTGTTTATCGCGTTGCAAACCTTCCTCTGTTTCACTGACCCTTGAATTTACGAAATGTGATGTCTGTCCTTCTCCAGAGACTGGTCTTTCCTGATAACATGTCCAGAGTATGCAAGATGAAGTCTCAGCATCCTCACTTCTAAGGAGTATCTTGGCAGTACTTATTTATTTGTTCTTCTGGCATTCCATGGTGTATTCAGCATTCTTTACCAATAACTTAATTCACATGCATCAATTCCCCTAATTCATACTCCAGCTTTTACATGCATATCAGGTAATTGAAAATATGATGGCTTGGGTCAGGTACACTTGAGTCTTCAAAATGATATCTTTGCTTTTTAACATTTTAAAGAGGTCTTTGGCAGGAGATTAGCCCAGTGCAGTATATCATTTGAATTCTTGACTGCTCTTTCTGTGGATGTTGATTGTGGATCCCAGTAAAATGGAATCCTTGACAGCCACAGTCTTCGCTTCATTGTTGCTTCTTGGCCGAGTTGTAGGGATTTTTGTTTTCTTTATGTAGAGGTGTAATCTATACGAAGTCTTCCACAAGTGCTTCAAATCCCCTTCACCTTCAGCAAGCAAGATTGTGTCATATGCATAATGCAAGTTGTTAATGAGTCATTTTCAGGTCCTGATGCCACATTCTTTTTCATATAGTTTAGCTTTGTAGTTTATTTGTTCAGCATACAAATTCAGTATTGGGAAAGGTTATGACCCTGATGCATACCTTTTCTGATTTTAAATCTCACCGTACCCTCTTGTTTTGTTTGGACAGCTGCTTCTTGGTCTGTGTACAGATTTCTCATGAGCACAATTAATTGCTCAGGAATTCCCATTCTTTGCAGTGTTATCCGTAATTTGTTATGATCCACACAATTGAATGATTTTACATAGCCAATAAAACAGTATCTTTGACATCACAGATGGTGTTCAGTCAGTTCCTTAGTGCATCTTGGACTTTCTTCCTTCTGTAATGTTGGTTCTTTATGGTTGGTTCTGAAATGGTTAATAATTGTATGCTCCATTCTGAAATGGTTGAATGTCAACCAATTTTTTTTGATACAGTAACTATGTATCCCTTTGATCTTCTTTTAATGCTTCCTGCAGTCATTCAGTGTTTTCTTTCACTATTGTAACTTGAGACTTGAACTTTTTCTTCAGTTCTTTCAGTTGGAGGAATGTTGAGCTTGTTCTTCCCTTGTTCTAACTCCGGTCTTTGCACATTTGATTGTAATACATTGTTTTCTCAAGCTGCCCTTTGAAGTCTTCTGTTCACCTCTTTCAGTGCATCATAGCTTCCTTTTGCTTTAGTTACTCTGAGTTCAAGAGCAAGTTTTTAGCATTTCTTTCAGAGATTCACTTTGGTCTTTGTTTGCTTTATGGTGTATTTCGTGTGTCATCCCACAGCTTGTCTGGTCTGTGGTCATTAGCGTTCAGTGTGTCAAATCTTTTCTTGAAATGGTCTCTAGATTTAGTTGGGATGTATTCAGTGTGGTACTTTGGCTCTTGTGGATTTGTTTTGATTTATTCCACTTCAGCTTGAACATTCATATGAGTAATTGATAATTTGTTCCTCGTTCAGACCTAGCCATGTTCTGACTGATGATAGTTGAGCTTCTTCATCACGTCTCTTTCCTTATAGAATCATGTAACATGTGTTCTTTTGTGAATTGCTGATTTAGCTTGATGTTTTTGAAGTTCATGAATGTTGTAGCATGTATCTGGACTTGATTTCTTTTTATGGCTAAGAAATATACCAGTGTCTTTATATCCCACATTTTGTTTATTGATTCATCTGTTGATGGAATTTCAGGTTCTTTTTGCATTTCGGCTCTTATGAAAAGTGCTGCAGTGAACATTGGCATTTAGGTTTTTGTTGGTTTCTGTTTTTGGTTCTTTTGGGTTATACAGCTGGGATGGTATTACTGGATTGTTATTTGATTCTTTTTTGTTGTTTGTTGATATTCTCTGGTGAGACACTCTTGTGGTTTCTTTTAGTACTTTATAGAAATTTCTCTTAGCTCTTTGAAAATATCTAAAATGGTTGAATTAAAGTCTTTGTTGAGTTAGTCCAATTTCTGAGTTTCTTCATTGACAGCAGCAATCTGTTTTGTCTCCTTTATATGGGCCAGACTTTATTTCTTTGCATACTTGTAATTTTCTGTGAAAAGTGTACAATTTGAATATTACAGTGTAGCAATTGGAAGTCAGATTCTCCCCTCTTCTCAGGGCTTGTTGTTGCTGCCTGTTGTAGTGGTGGTTGTTTAGTGAGTTTTCTGAACTAATTTTGCAATATTTGTATTTTTTGTCATGTGTGGTCACTGAAGTCTCTCGTGTTTCTTTTGTGGTCAGCTAATGATTTAATAGATTTCTCTAAGTGCCTGGAACAGTAATAACATAAAATATAAAAAACAAAACTTTCCCAGTATTTGTAGATGGGTTGTAAATCCGTGATGAGCCAGGTGCTTTATAATTCTACCATATCCTTCAGCTGTTTGCATAAAGTGTGAAGGTTAACCAGAGGTGAGAGCTTAGGGCCTTCTCAAGTTTTTTTGAGCATGCACCTGGCACTGGGAATGCATGTGGGCTTCCAGGTTTCTCGAACTATTCAGGAGCTTTTCAAAGCTCTTAGTGTGCAAAGCACCTATTTCCCTAGCATTTTCTCCCAGGCCATTTGGTTTGTCCAGTGTTTGCCCCAGAAATCTAATAAGCAATTCTTCATTAGCTACTTAATGTATACTAGTAGTAACCAAGCTCTGGTGTGTTCTTCCTGGCCTCAGTTGTGTTTTCTTTCTAAAGTATTTCTTGAGTGAATGTAACTTCATTTACTGTCTTTCATAGACTCTCTCACTGAGATCTACATACCAAAGCTACAGGTTATTTGGTGAGATAATGGAGGAAAAAAAAACTGACTAGGCCCTGTTAGATGCAGGTATTGAGTCATTGGCTAAGCACTGCTTATGTTTCATCTGCTGGTCAGTATCAGACAAGTGGTGGTGGGTATTTCCTGGTGATTCCTAAACTAAATTTGCTGAGACAGGTTTTTGTTTGTAGGAGCTTGTATTCACAACTTGTATGGAAAATACTCCTTTCTTTAAAGAAAAAAGTTTTGTATATATAGCTATGCTTTAGTCAGCTGAAACATATTTAAAGCCAGTTTAAAGTATTTCTAGATACATACATCACACATAGTTGCTACTTATTTAATTCCTGCTGAATATTAAGTATCCTGCACTCAGCTGTCATCAGATCATTTCTGACTGTGGTTACTCCAGGGTTTCAGAGTAGAACTGTACTGGAATACCCTTATAATCTGTGCTAAGTAGGAATTCTTTGCTCTTTCTAACTAAAGAAGTAAATGAAGTGTTTTCTGTCATTTTTTGATGCTGTGGTCTCCTGAAAGGTAGGATTTGATGGTTATTTTTTCAGCAGAGAACTGGAGGATATAAGTTGGGAAAAATATTAATGAAAAATTATTGGAAGTTGGGTTTTTTAAAGAAGTCGGGGTATTTTCTAACATAGCTTAATGATGAAGTTCATATACACACTTCAGGTAAATTTCCATCTCGTTGCAAGGCAGAATCAACTCCTACACATTATATTTAATACTAAGGCAAATCTAAAAGGTTGTTCAAGGATGAGCATGTAAATGTTTAGTAGCTTGACAAAACTAAAAAACCCCGTTCCCTCGAGTTGATTTTCACTCATAGCAACCCTATAGGACTGAGAAGAACTGTTCCATAGAATTTCCAAGGAGTGCGTGGTGGATTCGAACTGCGAACTTTTTGTTCAGTAGTCATAGCTCTTAAGTGCTGCACCACCAGGGTTTCCATAAGACAGAGGATTGTAGGGGGAAGAGGAGATGGTTGACAGAAACCTAGCTGGAGGCACCGGGGATTGAACATTGTACATGCCAAGCACGTATACTGTGCCAGTGAGCTGTACCCTTGAACTTGTGGTAAGAATGAATAATTTTCTTTAGAGAAACTGGCATTTAGTCAACTTGCTATCAAAATACGAAGTATCGAAGATACCCTCTGTTTTCTGCCTTGTCTGCTGTCAGTGGGGTAGTTTCCTAATCGTTCTTCCTCCTGACACCCTCCCGTGTACATAATTCTCAGAGTCTGTCTCTTTAATACACGTACACACAGCAACAACTAGGGCAGAAGTTCTCAGTAATTTTTAGTTGAAGACCTCGTAACAGTTAGAATTTCACCACGAGGATGCTATTTCATCAGTATTTGAGAAATAGGTATGTGGAGGGGAGTAAAAACCTCCTTCCCTGGGTGAGACGACTATATTACATGAATAGCTACTGGATTTTTATTGTATGTCCTCTTGATAGTAAGCCCGTAGACTACATTTAAGAGGCTAGTCAGTACACATAAAGCAAGTCTGTCTCCCCTGAACCTTATCCCACAGTTGGGGAAGGAATTTCTTTGGGAATTTAATTTTAGAGTTTTGCTTGATTGTGGTAACTTGGACAGAAGCAGACCATTTTTGAACTCTGCCTTTGTATTAGGTATACTCTTACCTTATTTTGGCACAAGTCACACTGCTGCGTGAATTTATGTACAAGTGACTCATAAATAAACCCATTTTCGGCTATTTCAAACTTAATGACTGGTTGAATAGTGTAGAATGTAAAACCTCATACTTGAAATATTTGGTCTGCATTGTATCAATTAGATTAAACTATGGTATCTTACAATCAGTGGATTATAAGAAACCAAGCCTATGTATTAGATACTTCTTTTACTTAGATAAAAAGAGATCTTATGCCTGAAACTTGGTGTACAGTGAGGAGATTCACATAGAGAGGAATTTAGTGGATCCATTGAAAAAAGCAAAATAGATTATGCCCTATGCAGAAAAGACCATAGCTATACCTTGGGACTGAAGAAACCAAGAGATTTTTAAAAGTTTGTTGGTTTTCGCTTTCAGTCTCTAGATTTTTGACATCATTTTTAAAAGTATAATGACCTTTTCATACAGCTACTTGATGACCGAGTTTTCTAGACTATACTTGTTTTATAAAGCAAGGATTATCCAATTTGAAATAAGATGGAGATTCCATTTAAGGCATCGATTGCTTTCATTTACTGATATTAAAGACCATAGATGAGCTTAGGCTGTTATCTATTTCCTGAAGATTAAAATCATTTGTTTCATATATCATGTGCATCTGACACTTAAGTGATACTCACTAAGAACTGAAAGAATGATTGACTATAAAGTAACTATATTGTTCTTCTTAATAAGGTTAAAAACGACAACTAGCGTCAACCATGAAAGATCCAAGTCGCAGTAGTACTAGCCCAAGCATCATCAATGACGATGTGATAATAAATGGTCATTCTCATGAAGATGACAACCCATTTGCAGAGTACATGTGGATGGAAAATGAAGAGGAATTCAACAGACAAGTTAGTTTCTTGTACAAGCATTCTTTTTGTGTAGCCCATTGTAACCTTTAAATACTAATATATTTATTCCTAAAACATGTTTTTAATCTGATTCCTTATATATGAACTATATGGATTTATGTGGCACTGCTCATTTTACTTAGGTGCTAAGATGGTGTTGTTATCAGACAACTACTAGGCTTAACTGTTTATTGGAGTGCTGTTTATTGGGGTGCTTGTTTTAGGGTCCCATCCCTAGAAGTTCTGATTCAGAAGTACTAGTGTGGAGCATGGGAGACAATTTTTGAAAGGCTCTCAGGTGGTTCCAGTCAGCAGTCAGGTTTGGGAAACACTGCCTTATGCCAGGGAGGTTGCTGTATTGCAGTGAAAGGCAAGGGAATTCAGAAATTAAGAGCAGGTAGGCCTAGGTGCTGGGATGTAGAATTACTCCTACTTGTTACTTGAGGTTCTCATTCTGGTCAGCCTGAAAAATGTGACACTAGAGTGTTCAAATTTAGAGAACTCTTACACACTAATAAATGTTCCCTTTTATTCCCCTGTTTCTGACAGCAGTCCCTGTCTTTACAATTTCTTCCTTTACTTTATGGCTTGGGGGGCATCTCCAGTGTCTGGTGATAGATGTTCAAGAATAAAACATTTGTCTCATCTTAGTGAGAATCAGAAACCGTAGAGGCATAGTGGTTAATAGCTCTGGCTGCTAACCAAAAAGTCTGCAGTTTGAATCCCAGGCGCTCCTTGGAAACCCTGTGAGTCAGTTCTACTCTGTCCTGTAGGGTCACTATGAATCTGAATCGACAGCAGTGGATTTGGTTTGATGTGGTTTTCGTGTGTGTGTGTGTGTGTGTGTGTGTGTGTGTGTGTGAGAGAGAGAGAGAGAATCACTTGTGTATCACTTGTGTTTTGTTTTTTTACTCATACCTCCCTTGAATTCTCTTTCAGTCATTTTTGGGTAGAGTTGGGGTTTATATAATTTTGAAGTATCATAGGTAAGTCTAATGCACGTTACTCAATGAGAGCCACTCCTTGATTACCTCTTTGCTACCACCCTTAATGGGAAAAAGAATATCCTGCCACTACAAGACAGCAAAACCTTAAGTGTATCTTCCCAGGTCTTCATGGTAAGCGTTTTTCCCCTTAGAATAGAAGCAGAAGAAGAAATATGAGGTGTTTTTAAAAGGCTTAGTTCGAGATATTTAAAGCTATTCCTAATGTATCTTACCAAATGTGCTATAAGTTGTCCTTTATTTATTATAAATTCAGATAGAAGAGGAGTTATGGGAAGAAGAATTTATTGAACGTTGTTTCCAAGAAATGCTGGAAGAGGAGGAAGAACACGAGTGGTTTATTCCAGCGCGAGATCTCCCACAAACTATGGACCAAATCCAGGACCAATTTAATGACCTTGTTATAAGTGATGGCTCATCTTTGGAAGATCTTGTGGTAAAAAGCTATTTTTCATCTTTTTAAAACCTAGGTAATCCTCCCTCTAAGTGGAAAAACCAGCCACGGTTTGTTTAAGAAGAGTTCTGCATCTCTTCTCTTTCAGAAATTTTTGCTGCTAATTCTCACAGTGGAAGCAGAGGCCTTTGTCAGGGTTACTTAGGACATGGCGTGACTTCTGGCAGTACTCTGGAGCTAGTCTTAGACCAAACAGACTTCTGGCCACTGCTTTTAGTGTACCTGAATGTTTTAAAGAATAATAGTACCAAAAAAGTACACATACTATATTCAGGTGACTTTTTGGACAGATTTTACTGTTTGATCTTATCCTAGACTTTTGATGAAGTTTGTGAAATTTTATCTAAAAGGTAGAATTTTGGAGATGTAGGAGCCCTGTTGGTATAGTGGTTAAGAGCTCAGCCGCTGACCAAAAGGTCAGCAGTTTGAATTCATGAGCCACTTGTGGGGTAGGTCTGTCCTATCCTGTAGGGTCACTGTGGGTTGGAATTGACTTGACAGCAGCAGGTTCGGTTTTTGGTTGGTTTATTGACCCATGGTTTTCATTGAAGTGCCGTAATTCCATTTGGAATTGTGATTTAATGACTTTTACAAGCTCGTAACAGAAAATGGACACATGCCAACTTGGTATCAGTTACTCTGAGTATCTTGTTGCTGATGACATATTTGTAGTAAAAAGTTTGTCAAGGAATTAGGATAACTACACATCAGCACTAGACTAGAACCTGATGTATCCTGCACTACAATTAAGATGCTGCTTTTGTGAAATCAAACAAAATTCTTTGTAAGTCTGAATGTTAATCTTTCTGTCCATGTTCACAATCCTAGTTGCTTTCATAAGATAGTTCTCTAGAATTTGCTCACTGAGCTCTGAAGTATTTTTTAATCGTCTTCTATTCACTGTACAACAATTTGCTTAACCTAGCTGTACAATATAATTAATCTAGAAATAAACAAGAAAACATGTTCTAAGCTGCACCCCAGGTGTGCAGAATCAGTTTCTTAGGCATGTTAATTTTTCAAAGCATTTATTATGTAGTTGGCCTGACCCAGCAGTACTGGGAAACTGTTCCTTAAAAGGGATGTATAGAGAACATTGACAGTTACATTTGGTATATAGCCTTTGTTGCAGTAAATGGTAACAACTCATTGACTGATATGTGATCTCAGTAGTCTTGGGATATATAATCATGCACTACATAATGTCATTCAGGAATGTCTGACTGTGTGTATGTCTGTAGTCTCATGAGGCTATACATACAACAGGCTTTTAGAGGGGTTGTACAAATTCAGACGCTTGTAATCCAGCAACTGCCTGTATATAGTATGGTGTTCATATGAAGTCCAAATAATAAAGCATCGTTTTTCAGAGAACATGTTAGGGCATTTAAGCTACATGTGACTATACTTTTTGATGGTTTTGTTAGTCACTGCACAGATACTCCTAATTGCCCTGAATTACAAAGCCTTTCCTGAATATAATATATAACTTTAATCTGGACCTAGTACAATTCCATAATATAGACCCTGGTTTGTTTCACTCCATCTGAGATGAATGGATTCTGATTCTTCTGTAGTTGCTAAAAGACTGCACAGTCAAGAACACTGCTTTTTTATTTAAATCTCACACTTTTAAGGTATAGATATATTTCTTTAGAGGGAAGAGAGAAATCCTGCCTAAAAATACAGTTCTGTTTAAATTATGAAACTAAAATTAACTTTTTGCTCCAATGAGTTGTGTAATATGCTTTGGTCTTGAAGTAAGTAGTGTAGGAATCAGATCGAATGTAAAAGCCTGCCAGCATACCTACATTTCAGGGCTTGAAGTCCATTCTTGTTTCTTCTTTACCAACTTGCACTCCTAGCTGTAATAGAGGAGAATTTCCAGCTATTGTTCCCTGTACTCTGAGACATCCACATCTGCTTAGGACAGTAAAGATTCAGAGACATTGAATAAAAATTCTAAGGCCCTTGGAGAATTTGACTCAGCCGCCTTTTCTTGTAACCAGTACAAAAACCCTAGAGAGAGTGACTTATCCAAATTTATATTGGAGGTTAGGGTCCCAGCTGGGATTCATACTTAAAATCTTCTGATTCCCCGTGTAGTTTTCTCTTTCTGTTACTATGCTTCCTGTGGGAATTAGAAGACAGCAATTGAAGAAGGACAATTTCGTATTTTCAGGCTCCTAATAAAGTAAAATTAATCCATAAATACTTTTCTGGTGACTTTAATCATAATTGCAACAATTGTCTCACATGTTTTTCATGGTGTGAAGTATTTAAAGAAAGTCAGGTAACAATTAAGTTAACTCCTTTTCCAGTGCTTTTTTTTTTCTTTTTCATTTCTGTGAAGTTAGTTGGCTCCTGACTACACGTAAAGGAAAACAATTTCATTTCCTATGCTTTTTTAGAAAAATAAAATTTTGATATAATGTATATAGTTTACAGCTTACACTTGGTTCTTTGCTGTAGATTTTGAGTTGACTTTAACCTTACAATCAAGAGTTCTTGCTTTTTACTCTTATTTTTTTTAGAAGATGTGATTTGCTTGTAGATCTGAGTTTTATGCTTCTGAGTATCTGGAGCTATCTGTTAATGAACTTGCTTTTTTTTTATATACTTATTTTTCAGGTCAAGAGCAATCTGAATCCCAATGCAAAGGAGTTTGTTCCTGGGGTGAAGTACTGAAATATTTGAGTAGATGGGGCCCTCTTTTGGTGGATGTAGCACAATTTCCACACTGTGAAGGCAGTATTAGAAAACTTAATTGTAAAAGCTCTCTCTTGTCACTGTGTTACACTTATGCATTGCCAAAGTTTTGTTAGTCTTGCATGCTTAATAAAGTGCTGAGACTGTTATTAAGTAAACAGCTGTCAAATATTTACTGAAAATAAAATTGTCCCAATGGCTTGATGTGAAGACAGCAAGGAAAGAAGCACCAATCAAGGAGACAAAGTACCAAATTAAATGACCTCTAAATCCTAACTGTTTTGAGGCTAAACACTTAATGTTTAATTTTTTTAAATGCATAAATCTGAATTAAATGCAGAATACTAAGGAAATTTCTTAATTCAGTTTTCAGTTTGCATTTGTTCCCATCAAAAAAATCTCCTTTTGCTAAGAAGAACTGCTAGTTAATTTGAACAAATTTATTAAAGACGTGTCTCTGGTTACTTAGGTTACAAGGTAGTAGTGAGAGCTATCCTGACTTTTATGCTAGAAATGTTGAATTCTCCTAATACTACATCTGAGGAGATAGATAATTTGAAAGTTGCATCTTCTAAGGAGCACACTGCATCATAGTTATGCCTGTGTGAGGTCTAACACTTGACCAACCCATAATCCAATTGAATAGACAATTTTAATGTTTTAATGATTTGAGTGGTGCTTTTTCTTGCTTTTGTTAACCATCACAGTAGTCTGCAGCACAACTTTTCTTTTAACAAAGCTAGAACAGTTTTGGCTTCTTAAACTTCATATTTGGGTAGGTTAAGCTGCCATATGTGTTCAGTGTGAATAGTGTTTAAGTTGAAAATATTGTAAAAAAATTATATTTTTTCAAAAATATTTAAAAAAATAAATAATAGTAGAACAGAGCTGATGGTTGTGTTTATTGGACGGTGGTATGCATATTCTACAGTGGTGATAACCACTTTAGTGTGGGCCCAGTGCTTCAGGACAATCCTACGAGTGAAATATGCAGAGAGAACCAGCTTTATGAAATTCTATAGGGACAAACATGTTGCTGAGTGAGTGTCTGAGCACTCCTTAACCTTCCCTGATCTTCTCAAACTGCAGTGTCAGAGCAGCCATGTTCAGAAAACTTTTGGCTGACTGTCATACTGCTGACCCTGCTGTAATCTAACCCCCATTGTGGTTTCTGACCTTCACAAGCCATGGCTAGTCTGATTGGTCTGCTGTACTATTTAGATTCACCAAGACCTTCTCCTCCTTCCCCCCATCACAAGCTTGTTTATATTTGTGGCTAATCTTTGTGTGGTTGTGGTGTCATTACTGTTCTATCAAGTTAGTTCCACCTCATCGCCACCCTGTGTGCGACAGAACGAAATAGTGCCTAGTCTTGCACCATCTTCACAGTCTTGCAGTGTCTGAGTCTATATTGTTGAGGGTCTTCCTCTTTTTCACTGACTCTCTTTTTGCCAAGCATAATGTCCTTCTCCAGAGATTGGTCCCTCCTGATAACATACCCAAAGTGTGGAGACAAATTCTCGCCATGCTTGCTTCTAAGGAGTATGCTGGCTGTACTTCTTCCAAAACAGATTTATTCTTTATTTGGGCAGTCCATGGTATAGTCAGCATTCTTTGCAAATATCATACTTCAGATGCATCAGTTCTTTGGTGTTCTTTGTTCGTTGACCAACTTCCACATGTATATGAGACAGTTAAAAATAACTATGGCTTGGATTAGGCATACCTTAGTCTTCAGGGTGACATTTTTACTTTTTAACACTTTCAAAGAAGTCTTCTGCAACAAATCTGCCCAATGCAATACATCATTTAAATTTTTGTCTTCTGCTTCCATGGGCAGCTAGACTGTCAGTCAGCTAGCAATTTCCTGGTTCCACATACAGTTGTGCCTCATGGCCTTAATAATGTCTTGTGTACTTTTCTTGAGTTTGTTGGGCTCTCAGGAATTTTAATGTTTGTCACTGAAGTTTGTACCTGCCATTGGCCTTAGAACAAAGTCACATCCATAATCCTGACAGTAGCGAACTCGGGTGGCTGGTGGGTTTCTCGATTTTTCCCAGCATTAAGAGCACCTTGGGTGGATTCTCCAAGACAAGATTAAGAAGGCCATATAGTTGATTCTAGCTCACATTCTCCCTGGTGGTCCAGTAGCATGAGCACCAGTACACCAGTGTTCTTTAATAGCCGCCTTACCAAATTACATATCAGCAGGTTTTTTAAAAAGCTATGAAGCAGACTGTCATGTCTGACTTTGTTTATTTGGAGGCATGATACAGCCATTTCTCCTCTGTTCTCTTTACAGCTCAGTACTGTAAGTGGCACAGCAGGTTTTCAAATACATGAGGCATAGTGTGTAGTTGGGTAGTATAAACGGGAATTAGAGATGTGCTGTAACTTCTAATGGTAAACACTGAAGGCTAGTCAGACTTCCTGGATGTGAATCCTATAATAGTGAGCAAGTCACTTTCTCTGCCTTGGTTTCCACATCTCTGATGATAATACCAGAATTACTTGAGAAATTAATGTACATCTAGCACTTAAAATGTAATGCTTGACACAGAGGAAGTTCTACTGAAGTGATTGCTATTATTAAGGAGTCATCTAGGCTGAACTGTCCTTTTTGTTGGAAATACGCACAGTGGAACCATTTTGATGTTGAACTGGAGAGAAAAGCATCTGTGCTACAGGTGGAGATGGGAGATTTTAACACCCAGGGTACTAATGATCATCAACCCCACCACCACCATTGGGCCTGTGTTGACATATCTTTAGGTTAATCGAAGCCATCTTGTCTTAGAGGGCTTTAATTTTATGGCCACTATTAAAACAAGGGAAGGAGCCCTGGTGGCACAATGGTTTAAAATTCAGCTGCTGACCAAAATGTCTATGGTTCAAACCCACCAGTGACTCTGCAGGAGAAAAGACCTGGTGATTACAGCCTAGGAGAACCGTATGGGGGTACTTATGCTGTGTCTTGTAGGGTCACTATGAGTAGAAGTCACAAGATACACAACACTGAAACAAGACAGCTTATATGAGTTTTTTTTTTTTTTCCTATTATGCTGTATCAGTCTTCCTTGTCATAAAGTATTGTCTGTTTAGCATATTGGAATACAAGAATGAGGCTGCCCGTAACTGAAGTTACTGACTGGTGTATGAATTCCAGGTGGCCCAGCTTCTGCCTAGGCACGCGGAAGGGATGGCTGTTTCAGCATAGTGGTAACGTATTTGTGTTCCACACCAGTTGGGAAATTGCGCTCTATCACAGCTAAAATGGCTCAAGAATCTGACTCAAAATGTATATATTGGCTTTTTACCCATTCTTTCTACTCAGTATATCATAACAATAGAAATTGAGTAGTTTGGGCTTTCTTTGCTTATACTGTAAGAAGGTTTTGATTACTGAACACTCCCACAAAACCACTGAATTGACACAACAATCCTACCTCTCCTGGAAGTGATTTTTCAGACCTTGGTAGACACAAATGCAGTTTCTGTATTTTCTGGAGTGTCTTCTGGAACTGGAATCTCCCCTTTTGACCTTGAAGGAAATCCTTTGAAGACTGGGCAGATTGGAATGTATTTCAGAAATGCGATCCTCTTGACAAGACCCATTCCAATAGGAAAATCATAACTCTTGAGACTGGTGGACATCTCACTGTTGGCATGTGCTCCAGCCTTCCACTGTATCAGACCTCGTTCCTGTGGGCTTCCTGAAAGAGGCAGTGGGGATGCTTAACTAGGGCCAACAACCATGTGCTGTATCTCTTCCCCATAACCTAGGCCTGAGTATGCATGCTTCAGGAATCAAATGTCTTTTTCAGATACCGTCTAATCCAGAAAAGTTGTTCAGTCCATCATTTCTATGCTAACTTGACCAGAATTCTAGGGAACTCTATAGGCTACTGGTTATTAGTATTTATTTAGTATGTACCCTGTACTAAGTCCTGTGCTAAGAGCTTTAATTTATTATCTCATTTTTTCAAAAAACAGAAGTATAGCACTATTGCACAAAATTGTAAGATGAGGAAGCATGCAGAAGGGTTAAGTAACTGCCAGCCAAGTATTGTGACTGTGTAGCCAGTGTGTGTTGGGGCTAAGGGGTCTAAATAGTGCCTAGACTGCTTTTGGGACAGGGAAATGTATTTTGAAGCCCTCTGTTCAGCAGTAGTTCATATTTGCAAAATAAACACTTGTTTCTGTAATACTAACCTCCAAAAATAAAGTAAAATCTTTGTTGGTAGTGGGAATACACAAAAGACTTATTACAACTAGGGGAATTCTTCCATAGGTTGGGGTGCGGTGCATGAAGTTGTTGAGGTTTTCACTAGAAGACTGAGTTTGACAAAGGCTGTGAAGGATTCCAACTCTAGAGCAGGGAGGGAGAGATTTCCATGTGCCTGGCACACTGAATGAAGAGATACCAGCAGATGAACCATAAAGCTGGCAGCCAGGCCCTACTGAGTCTCCCTTGTTTTGGAAGCCCTCCTGCTTCACTGACCTGGTTGCTCAGGTGAGCCCAGTTTTACTTCCTGTCTTGTTCTAAGAGCTATTCAAAACAGACTGACTTACACTTTTTGCACACGCCCTTAGTGTCCAATCCAGGGCCAAGCTAGTAGGTCCCACAGGCATTTGCTGAGCTATTGACCACCTCTCTAAGGTTGGACTGTGGATAGGTAAAAAGAAAGGGCATACACAAAGTGGCCCATGAGCAAGTTAACGATTGCAGAAAACTATACAATTCCATCATTTAAGTCTTGATTTTGAGCCAGATTTGGGTCTGAATCCAGGACATGATTTTAGGCATGTGACTCAAGCTTCAATTTTCGTAACAATGGACATTCATTGAATGGCTGTTGAGGATTACAGGGCATAAAGCATATAATATGTAATGATCGGTGGTGGGGATGGTTGCTGATGCTTACTTGCAGTGCTTAATCTAGTTATCCAAAGCCTCTCATTCTACAGGGCAGCAAGTGTCAGGCTGCCCACTTGGATGTCCTCCACTTGCCTAGAGTCCGTAGACATTGAGGCCACAGTTCATCTCTGTCACTTCAGTGTCTCAGGTCCACAGGATGGGCTTCTCTGCCCTTTAGCTCCAGGTTCCTCTAAATGGAGGGGGATGGGCACCATTGTCAGGTACCCACCCATCCCACCAAGGAGCAGCTCTTACGAAGGATTCCTTTTATCATTTGGTGCTGCCTAAAATCTCCAGTGAGCTCAGTCCCTTTGCCCATCCTTCCACCTTCTGTCTGTGTGCTGACAGCCTCTGACTTCTGTGCTCTCTGGGGGACATTCGATCTGGAGAAGGAGGGAGGCATGTAGGGCCTGGGGCTGTCTTAAGATTGGTAAATGGCTTGGGGTAGAAGGCTGTTCTCTAGTACTCTCCCACCTCCTATCTCATTCATCTCTGTGCTGATAATCTTTAGCCCCTGTATTCACTGAGCCTTCCAGATCTCCAGCCCAGGTCTGAAACCTCTGGTAGAGGCAGTGTGGTACCATGGCTGGGATACAGGCTATGGACTGCATCAGATGAACTTTGCTGAAATCTCCAGTTTTCAGTGTCTTAGCTTTGTGATCTTAGCTGTGACACTTCACCTCTATGGTTCTGTTTTCTCATTTATAAAATGATGTGAATAGTCTCTGTCTCACTGGATGGGTTTTGAAAATAAGACATGTAGCTCCATACTGTCCCCTAGTAGGTGTTTGATGAATGTTAACTGTGCATATTATTAGGAGCCCTGGTGGTGCAGTGGTTAAGAGCTTGGCTGCTAACCAAAACAGTTCCAGTCCACCAGCTGCTGCTTGGAAACCTTGTGGGGGCAGTTCTACTCTGTCCTGTGGGGTTGCTGTGAGTTGGAATCAGCTTCACAGTATGAAGCTTGGTTGTTTTTGGTTTATGCTTATTATTAATGAGAGAATCTGGCAAGTTTTTTTATACATCTACTGACTCCCAGGAACCTCAGAACCTTGCAGGACATTCTGGCACTAATGGGAAATTTTAGGGGCTCAGATACAACTGGTGGCATATTTGGGGTGGATTCTGCTAACTAATGCTACATTTCCATCTGTCCTGTAAGGAAGTAAGTGCATCCAAAGGCAGCCCTCTGCTTGGTGGCCATCAAGAAATAATTGGTTTTTATTTGCCTGGAGCAACAAAAGGAGGTCAGGAATAAATGCAGGAAATGGAATATATGGCTAATTGCCTTCATCAACAACTGCCTCATTTGCCATGAGACCAGAAGAACTGGATGGTGCCTGGCTACCATTACTGAACATTTTGATCAAAGATTCTGTTGAAAAATCCTGTTCAGAAGGGGTCAGTGTAGAACAGGTCATATTCTAAAGGAATCCAGACTCAAAAGCCGAGGAGGCTGGGCAAATGCCTGAAACTATTACCCTAAAATGTGTAAACCTTACAATAAAAATATCCCCTGAAGTCTTGAAACAGTTAACAGGTAAGGAATGTCTGCTTTGAGCCTTTATCATCTTTTAAGGTCTGTTTATATGGGATTAAACTGATACTAGATATTCAAAAGATTAGACAGGAAGCTTAAGTGTTGGTAGCTGTTACAGAGGAGGAACAACTCAGAAAAGAAGGGCGAGGATGGTTGCACAACTTGAATGTAGTCAATGTCTCTGAAATGTATGTGTAGAAACTTGGTGTATGTTTTTGCTGTGTATATTCTCAATAACAACTTTTTTTTAAAAAGTACTGGACTATATAAGACAGTGATACTGTCAAAGAGTGTGTGTCTTGGCTTAAATAAATACATGAGGCTAACTGAGCAGCTTCTGTGTAGAGGTGATATGAGTAGGCAGAGGACAGAAGCTGCTTGAATGAACATGGGAAATACAGGGTGGAAAGGAGGAGTGTACTGTGACAGTGTGGGGAGAGTGGCAAGAGTTACATAGCAGTGTGAGTTTTTTTATGACAGATTGACTTGGATTGTGAACCTTCACTTAATGCACAATGAAATACTTTTTAAAAAAGGACATTCTGGGCCTGGGAATGGTTCCTGGGCCACTGGCTTGAAGGCCTCTGAGGCACATCTGCCTAGGTCTCTGTCTTCAGCCAGCACACACTCCATCCACCCATCTGTTCCCACTTCTAGCACAGCCTGTGTTGCTTCTGGCCACAGCTCCTGCTCAGCACTGTCAACGGAAGTGCCTGATTTCACCTACTAGCACATCTCCCTCCCAGGGCTGAAACATACCTGGCACTGTGTTATCCAGTATGAATGCGAGGAACCCACCCACAAACATCTCGGTGGTCAGCAGCACAGTCAGAATCTGGTCTACTTCAGGAATGCCTGTGTAATGGGCCAAGTCAACGGACATCATAGCATCAGACCAGGGGCTTTCTCTTGTGTAGCCTGCTGCCTCCTCTGAGGAGGCACAGAGATAAAACCTTACAGAATTCTGCATTTTAAGAGGTACAGATGGCTGAAAGCTCTGTCACCTGTAGGTTCAAATAAATCCATGTTCTGCCCAATGCTAGTTGGTCACTTGAGACAAATCACTTAAGGTCTAGGAGCCTCGCTTGCCTTATCTGTAAGGTGGAGATCGTAATAGTCTCTGCCTCATAGAATCTATTGTAAATCCCTTTTACCTGGCCACAGTGTTTTAGCAAGGCAAACCTGCTAATTACTCTGAGTTGCAGAGTAACACCCAGATTTGGGCAGTATTTGTGGCTCTAGCTATATGGAGAACTGTTTTGTTTTTGTTTTTAATGTGGCTCCTTTGAGGGAGGTTGTTGTACTCGGAGTTATGGTCAGTTTCCTGTTTCCCCAGACATGCAGGCAGGCCCACGCACCTGTGTTGATGACGTCAGGGTTGGACTCCAGGTAATTGGGCAGAGTGAGCCCGAAGAACATGGAAAACCCAAGCACGAAGAGGTTGCGAGAGGAGTTCATGTCCACGAACTGCAGGTTGGACAGTCCCACTGCCGTAATCATGCCTGAAAGCGCAGGAGAGCTGCTAGAAGCACTGGGCAGCCCAGACTCTGCCACTCTGTGACCAGCGTGCTGCGTCCCTATACCCCAGCCAGTACCCTACACTCACCAAAAAGAGTGCAGAACATGCCCCCCAAGATGGGATCAGGCAGGGAGGCAAAGAGTGCCGTGAACTTGCCGATGCTGCCCAGAACCAGCATGATGCCCGCGCCATACTGAACCACGCGCCGGCTGCCCACCTACCAAAGGAATCAAGCATTGGGGTTAGCCCAGAGGGGGCAAGGCTGGGGCGAAGGGGTGTGTTTGGGCCAGAAGTCTCTCACAGACAGTGCGGGTTGGGGCAGGGCCAAAGTAGGGGCCAGGTGTGGGCGGGCGGGGCCTGCAGAGCATGGAATGAATACAGGGACTTCATGCTGCTCCAGTGGGTGGCACCTTGGTAATCCCCAGGACGCCGATGTTGGGGCTGGATGAGGTAGACCCATTGCCCGTGCCCAACAGCCCTGCGATAATGCAGCAAATGCCTTCAGTGAAGATGCCCCTGGAAGGAAAGGGCAAAAGGGGGGGCCTTGGTCTCTACCCCAACCTGCATCCTCTGATCACCCTGGCCAGGCTGCCCACCGTCCCGGGGACTATGAGGGCTGCAACTGTCTGTCCTTAGTACACCACAGTCCAGGCCAGAGGCCAGAGGCAAGCCTGGGAGCTAGGAGCCAGATTCAAGCACTGTTACCAGTGTACTGGTATTTATTTACTCCCTTAGGCAATTCTGGGCTTCTGTGTTCTCACATGTAAAATGTGATATAAAGGTACCTGTCTCAGCGGCTTTAGTGGATTGGAAGGCTAGACACAGGGAAGGTTGTCAGTGGTTGTGGTTTTCCTCAGACTCCATTATCTCGTCAGCTACTCCCAACAATCACAGAGTAATAAGCATCCCCATTTCAAAAGGAAAATGAGATCTGGAGAGAGTAATTTACCATGTCTACATCTCTGGTGCTCAGCCTGCTGTATGTTTGCTCAGAAAGAGGGGGTCAGGTGGGCATACCTGTTGATAGCATGCACTGGAGGGGGTGGTGCACCAGCCAGGCGTGCACAAGCATAGTAATCTCCAATGGATTCGATGATGCCTGCCAGTGTAGCACTGAACATGCCCAGGACAGCAGCTACAGTCACTGTGGGCAGGCCCCACTGACCTGGGTCAAAGAGACAGGAAGAAGAGGCAGTGAGGACACTAGGGAATGGACAGGGACCATACTGGGACAGAATAATGAGACCTCAAGCTATGGAAATTTATTTGGGGTCACTGAGTTAGGAAGCTGGAGTGAGGCTGTGTCAAAGTAACACACCTCTCAGTATGGCACACAGCAAGTTGTAGCCTGTGCTGTTTACGTTATTGGCTGGGTTGGGGTCACCAGAGGGTTCATAAGTGGTCTCAGTTGTAGATAGAGGGATCTTGGCCTGAGGTGGGATCACTCACAGGGGTAGGGGATGCGTATCCAGGGTGCAATAGCCAGGATGTCCCCACGAGCGTCTGTTCGTGCCTGGTAGCCGTAAGTTTCTGGGTCTGGGGGTAGCACATCTGTCAGGGTCAGGATGTAGCAGAGCAGCCACACAGTCATGATGGCCAGCATGATCTGAAGCAGGGTGGGCCGAGGGGGGCACTAAGGGCAGTGAAGGCTCTTGGTCCAGGCTAACCAGTCCCTACTTCAGCCCTAGCCCCGGCCTTGGCACCAGCCCTCTCTTAGACCTTAGCCCAACACCCACTCCAGCCCCTGAGCTGAGATCTTGTCTCTGTTCAGGCTCTTGCTCCCATACTATGCTTGCCCGTGGCCCCACCTCAGCCCTGGGCACAAGTCCAAACCGTGCCCTAGTCCGCGCCCTAGTCCCAAACCCAGTCGCCTGCCAGCTCCTCACAGGAAACATCTTGAAGATCTGGATGCGGAAGAGAGTGAGGCCCTTGCCCCAGCGGTAAACAGGCAGCACAAAGGTGAGGTTTCGCAGGTACTGGGAGAAGAGGATGATCAGGAGAATGGCGCTAGGGGTAGAGGCACAAGGAAGAGGTGGCTGGTAGACCAGGCTAGGCTCAGGAGTCTGAACTAAGGGGGCAGGACATGGGGGCCAGGGGCTAGGGCTGGGCAGGGATCAGGCCTGGTGCCTGCTCACCAAGATGAGATGCCCCAGTGGGAGCCAGCTCTGTCACCAGCAGTTTGGAAGACAGAGAGGCCAATGAGCGAGATGGTGGGGGTGACTGTGAGAGGTCCAATGTAGCTGAGCAGGGCCCCAGGGAGCCCCATCAGTCCAATTACCACTTCTACCATGCTGGACACTATGATTGCACCCTGGACCTGTAAAGGGCAAAGGTCAGCTATCAGTCACCATTTGGAGACCATGAACTGGCCACCAGTAGGATGAAACTTCCTGTCCAACCTTTTGGCATTCCCCAGTGTTAACAGTGGCTCTCACTCCCACCTAGATCTCTCATCAGGTCCAGACTTGTTCTACCCCATGTGCAAACCCACCTCTCTTATTCGTGGGTGCCAGATATGAGAGGTGTTCAGAGGCAGACTCCAGTTACCGTAGATCTCCTCTGAGGGCGAAAACAGGGACATGCATTCACACACACAAGGAATAGATAACAGAAAGAAAGAAGAAGTACCCTGGTGTCTGGGCTCAGGACACTCGCCCAGACCTCCAGGCCTCTGGGACTGCCCTTTCCTCCAGCACAGACCCCAGGAGTTTGCCCACCTTCTGGAGGGCATTTCCATTTCTCCAGGGCCAGGATGGATTTGGCTGGGATCAGAAACGCAAAGGCACTGGCCTGGAACAGTGGCAGCCTAGGAGGAGAGGGACAGAGAAGTGGTGGGGGAGGAAGGAACACAGAGAATCAGATAGACTGGGACAGACACAGAGGACAAGGGTAGGGTAGAGGGAAGTCCTTGAATCCCCAAGCAAGACTATTCCTAACATTTTTGAGGCTCAAGGAAGAGAATGAATGCATGCCTCTGACTCACAGCCTACCTCCTCCCTTCTCAGCAACACCTCCTGCAATGCAAGGTGCCAGGCTCACAGACATGGACAGCTTGGTTTTTGCATCCAAGCTCCACTCACCTTTGCTCCCCCTACTCCTGTAACAACCATCCTTTGGCCCCCAGGCTTAGGGCTGGGCACGCAGACACACATAGGCAGTCCCAGGAGGATGGACTTGTTGAAGACACTGGAACAGGCCCAGGAAGTGGCTCAGGGCCAGTTGGGCCAGGAAGTCCAGGGTTCTGAGCACTCAGAATACAGTTTAGGAGGGTAAGAACCCAGCTAGGGCACCCTCTTTTAAGTGCACAGACTCATTCCTGGTCCTTTGGGAGCACCAGAGTAGGTGCTCTGAGTCAAGGGGCTCAGGGTTTAGGACCCAGCTGCTAGGCTCTGAGGCTGACCCAAGGGTAGGATGAGCAGGTGAGGGTGGGTGGCAGCCTTTTTTGTCCTATCGGAGTGATCTGAGACTGCCTCCTCTGTGATGTAGATTGCGTTAGGGGGTGGTGGGGGCGGGGCAGCTCACCGGATGCCCAGTGTGGTCTGGATGAGGGTGGTGATACCCACACATGTGAAGATGGTGCCGATGAGCTGGCTCACCATATGCTGGTCGCGGCCCACACACAGCGCCTCAGCCAGGAGGAAGGGCACAGCAATGGTGCCACTGAAGCATGTCAAGTAATGCTGAGGGGCAGGGGGAGGGCATGAGTCAGGGACCACAGAGTTCACGGGAAATGGGGGGATTCTAGTGGTCCTCACCTGCCTCAGTCATCCACCCAGGATTGACAGTCCCCACCAGGGATTCCCAGAGAGTTACCACTCAACTCTCTGAGGGTCATTATCTCCTGAAGTCATTCCTGTGGCTTCTGAGGAGCAGGCACTCCTCCATGCCACTGACACTCTGATGGGCAGGTGATGAAACTTCTAGAGGGTTAATCCTCCCTTAGGCCTCTTCCCCACCTCTGTTTAGTGACAGCCACTGTGTTGATCTTAGTTTTCTCTTCCTGTTACCCAAGATAACCTGGCCAGGGAGGGGGCTGGGATCAGAGAGAGCCCCAAGTGAGGCACAGAGAGACCCTGGGGGAAGCCTACCTGGAAGCCCAGCAGGATGCACAGGTGCCAAGGTGGCACGTCCTCAATCTTATACAACATGTCAAACTTGGGATCTGTGGGCAGCGGCGTCTGGGGGTCCCTAGTGGCTCTTGAGTCCAAGGACACATGCTGAGGGCAATAGACAGAAGTAGCTCAGGTGGTGTTGTGGGGGACAGGCAAAAATCCATCCCACCTGAGAACCAATCAGCTCAAGTGGCCTGTCAGCTACTCAGAGTGGGATCCAAGCCTGGTGTCCCACCCTCTCCGCCACAAGTCCATCCATCCAGCTGTCACTCTACCCAGCCACACTTGGCTTCCACTTCACTCTGCTTCATGCATGGATGAGTATGCTGTGCTAGCTTCTGGAGCAATTGGGACCCAGACACTCTAGCCAGGGGAATAGGTGCCTAAGTCAAGTGGCCTAAGGGGTGACGAGAAGAGGGGGCCAAGTGGGTTCAAGACTGTGGACAGGATCTCCCCGAACTGTGCCCAACTCAGGTCCTCAAGACTCCTACCCCAGCCCTCAATTCTCACAGTTCAGCCTGATCAAGTTCATCAGAACTTTTGTATCTGCTCTCCCAGAAAGGCCAGCACAGGCTCTCCAGGCCCCCAACCCACTCGCCTCCACCCAGCTCCTACCCATCCCCCAGCACCTGTGTCTGGCTCTCGGAGTCCTCCTGGGCACTCATCTTTTGGGCACAGCTGTGAGCAGTTCCTGAGGAGAAGAGGGAACAGTTTTACAAAGCTTAAGAAGGACTTTACACATCAGACATTGTTCAAAGTAAATCTGTAACCAGAGCTCCAGCACTGGATTGCGAAAGGGGAACCCAGGTGGAGGTAACGTATTAACTCTGTCCATAGTGGTAAAGGCCACCAAGTCTCTGTCATGCTTCCCTGCTAAGCATTCTCTTCCCTAAAGGCGCCTGAGCCTGGGCATGGGACCTGTTCTTGTGTGCCAAAAACAGACTGGAGGGGGGTTGCCCAGGCAGTGGGGAGTCTTGGAAGTTTATGAAGAACTGAGTGAGGTTTGAACAAAGGGAAGGGAAAAGGGCATTTAGTGCTCACCACACCCTGCATGAGATCCTTCCCCACTTATTAATGGCAAGTTAATCATTATCACCATCATCAAAACCACTTTTATTATCGAGAACTGGCTCCACTCTGAGCAATGTATACACACTGTCTTAGTTAACCCATGGTGCTGGGTGGAATTATCTCCTTGACAGTTGAGAAAACAGATTCAGAAAGATGTGAGTACATCACCCACGTAGCCAAGTTCTAGAAAAACATTCCTGAAATTCAAGTTGGTCTAACTCTAGAGCCTATGCTATCAATGATCACATTACATGTGATGAATTCCTGCCCTCCCCAGGCCCCTCTACTTTAGGGTCCCTGAGGCACCTGACAGGGAGGCAGCCCTGGAGAAGGAGCTGCTGCTGGGGCAGACTTGCCATTCCCTGTCCCTGTGTCAGGACCCAGAGTCCCTTCCCCTCCCGTGGCAGGACCAACTGCTTAATTGGAGCCTGGTGCAAAATGAAGAGGCAGGGTTCCTTGTTCAAAAATGGAGAATTTTAAGGTGGTAACAGATCCGACTCGATGGCACTTGGCTTTAGAACCTTTTTGAAGTGCAGGATACATGTCATAAGCCCATGAATCCAGCCTTACTCTTAGCCTATATCCAGCTGTCAGGCCCAGCCCACTTTGCCCTGGGATCTGAGGGCTGGCTGAAAGGGAGATGGAGAGGAACCCAGGGGTTCAAACCTCCTCCTCTGGTAGGGTTGGGCCTAAGATCCCAGGTTCTACTACCATCAGCGCTGCCCCCCTGAGGCCCACCTACTTCTGGGTTGCTGTGTCCACAGCCAGGTCCTACCCCGAGGTCCTGTGGGCATCACCACTCTCCAGCTGGGCAGCAGCTTCATGACACAGCCCTGAGTCCGTGTGCCGGTCTGGCCTCCAGCCGTTTCCTCTGTCGGTCTGTCCTCTTCTCTCTCTTCTTGGCTTCTGCTTCCAGGTTTCAAAGTTGTCTGACCAGTTCAGAGCTTGGAGGCATACTCCTCAGCACTTTTCTCCCCACCCTCTTCTCCCAGTATTCCCCAAGGGGCTGTGGACGCAGAGCCCAGTGCTTTATAGACGCAGCCCCATGGACACATGATTCAACCAAAACCACACAACACATGGAGACAGGAGAAGTTGAACATGGTGCCAAGTATACAGGCGCACAAATGGACCCAGAGCACCCAGACTCTTGTTGTGAAGAATATCTCTGAATCTATATAAACACAAAGTCACACAATGTCGCAGGTGCCCGGCTCCACACCCCACAGGCTGATAGCTCATCTGATTCTTTGGCCCTGGCTGTCCTCCTGCTGCCTAGGGGTTTTCACTAGGATGAGAGTCAGGAAAGGAGGAACCTCAGGCAGATGACTAGGTGAAGGAATGTGGAGGTAAGAACTGCAGTTCAGCCCCAAGGAAGCTGGAATGGTCCTGGCTTGCAGGAAGTATTCCCACTCCTCCCGTAACTGGCCAATCTGAATCCTCCTCCCAGCTTGTCACTACCCAGTTTGGGACTGAGTCGGCACCCTTGTGTTGTCTAAGCCTTGGTTTCTGTGTCTATGTCAAAGGAAAATTAGAGTCTCCATTCCTGTCACTTCCCAAGGCTCCAGTGGGAACAGAGACATTCACAAATGAAACTGCAAATTGTTACTCCACTTGACCCCAGGCTCCCAGATCAAGGTGTAGGACCAGAGCTCACCCCTGGTTCCCAGATCTAGGTAAGGGATCGGGGCTCTGTTCTTAAGGAAGGGACCCCAGACCAGAAGAGTTACTGAGAGGTGGACTAGGAGCTAAGATACTGAATCCAGCTAGTTGCTGGAAGTCCACCCTGTCCCAGGCAGGGACCTAGCCAGGATGCTGGGGCCAGAGGCCACAGAATCTAGACAGTGAGGGGTCCCTGGCCACGGCTCAGTGAGTCTTCTGAGCACAGAGCATGGAGTGGCCGTGGCAAGTATGTGCACAAGGTGGCCTGCCTGTGTCTATGCCCTTGGCTGTTCTTTTCTACCATACTGGTACTGAAGATCTGGGGTTACACAGAGTGTGTGACAGGTTCCCCTGCCTTTGGCAGCCACCAAAAGATCTCCAGCCTCTGGGAAGCTGCAGGCACCCATTTGGTCCTCTCCAGCAAAAACACCAGTGCCTGTCCTCTCAGCCCCCAAAGCACCTTTTGCAGAGAGAAGGAGTCAAAGTTACTGGGTTTTATTAGAAGCCAGAAGGGAAGACTCTGGCCCCCACCCCGGCCCCAGTGCCTTGAAGCTGGAGGAAGGAGGGAGAGGGGCAGTGCAGGGCAAGACCTCCCTGCCCTCAAGACAAGCCAGAAGAAGAGAATGTGGACGATCCAGAGAGAAACTCCAGCTTTCAGGCTGATTAAGTCTGAAAAGCAGAGTCTGACTACAACTCTTCCCTTGTGACTGGTGTCTCCTCCAAGCAGGCCCCCTGGGGGCCTCCACACAGCAACACCTCCAGAGCCCCTCGGCCTTCTTGGTAAGCTTCATAGATCTGATCTTCTCCAAACTCCCCCAGGTAGCGCAGACATGTCCTAGAGAGCCTAGGGAAACCCAGCAGGAGCTCATTCTCTGCCCAGCCCGCAGGGCAGATCCAAGCTCCTTTCCATTCCCCTCCCTCCATTATCACCTAATGGGCCAGGGGCCTCCTGTGATCATTACGCTGATGGTTGGCTCTGTCCCCTTGCTGAGCCCTGGGCCTGTGAGTTGTTTCACCTGGTTCACTTCTCGGACACCGTAGCTGGTGGCAGTGGGGGGTAGAGAGATATAGCATTAGTGGTGGCTTGCCCAGGAAGGGGCCTATCTGCACAAGAAGCTGAGCACCCTCCACAGCATCATGGCCATTTGCTGAGATAGGTGCCCAGAGCCTCCCTGGCAGAAAACTTTGGCCCAGAGTGGGTAGCCCCTGGCCCAAGGTCACACAATAAGCCAATGAGGTCATGTTCCCTCCAATGGCCACTTCACTAGTCCACCTGCTCCCAGCCAAAGTCCAGGCTTCACCCTAGCTAGCCCCAGTCTCGAGCCAGAGCCCTTGTGGGGTATGTGTGGCCTGAATGGGAGAGTGGGGACCTCTACTCACCAGCCTTGCCACTAGAGGACAGGGGATGGGGCTGGGTTGACAACTCACCCCTCCCAGCTCTGGGAGCAGCTTCTGTCCAGGACATCTGTGTACACCGACTCACTCAGCTCTCGCCGTATCCTGGACTCTGAGGTATGAAGCTTAGCCTCGGTGTCTGCCAGATGTTTCCACATCTGGAACAAGAAGGGGCTGGGAGCCAGCGCTTTGGGACTGCAGAGTAAGGGGAGGGGACTACACACAGGGATGAGCTCTCAGGGGAGCTGTTTGGGCAGGAAGCACCTGTGAGGCGAGCTACACAGCACCTCCCTGAGTGCCTGCAACCTGGGCCCCGGGGCCAGCCCAGGCAGGATCTGCTCCTTAGGATGGTGGTAGAGTAGGAAGTCCTCAAGTGAAAGGTGAGGCCTGGGCACAGGGTCCCCTGTACCTACTTCTTGCACATCTACCTTGAAATCTTCTGCCCATTAGCGCATGTTATTTTAAATCATGGAACAAGACAGGGAAAAAAGCAGAGTTCAGTCTTCAATGGCATGTGTACTCAGTTTCGTGTGCACACACACAAAGATATACAGAGGCACAGGTGTGTTCGACAAGTGTATGTGTGAATTCAGACATGCACTCATATATGTACACCCTAAACACAAGTTCAAACGTGTACATAGTCAAAGCACCCAGTCATGTTTGGGAGGGAGTACAGATCTAAGGACAGACCTTATGACTGATTAAACTGTATTCCCCCAAAAGGTGTGTCAACTTAGCTAGGCCATGAGTGACAGTATTGTGTGGTTGTCCTCCATTTGGTGACGTAATTACCCTGTGTGTTATAAATCCTAACCTTTATAATATCAGTGAGGCTGGATTACAAACAGTTATGTTAATGAGACAGGACACAATCTATAAAGGATTAAGGGGTATCTTGAGTCAATCTCTTCTGAGCTATAAAAGAGAAAAAGAAGCAAGCAGAGAGGAGAGGGACTTCCTGCCATCAAGAAGGATAAGCCTGGAGTGAGTGTGTCCATAGGACCTGGAGTATTTGTATTGAGAAACTCCTAGACCCAGGGGAAGACTGACAACAGAGAAAGCCTTCATCCAGAGCTGGTGCCATGAATTTAGCTTCCTAAACTGAGACAACAAATCTCCTTTTGTTAAAGCAGCCACTGTGGTATTTCTGTCACAGCTGTACTAGATAAATAAGACAGACCTGGAAAGTGAGGGATCTGAGAGGACATGAGAGTGATTCGCTGGGATTCCAAGACACTCAAGGTATTCCAGAATGCTATTTTCTGTTAAGCAGGCAGATGGATAAACTGAGGCACTAGCGGGGGTTATACGAACCGGGAATGCTACTACCCTGGAAGGTTGGATCTGGGGCTTGCTGCCTAGGGCTAAGAGTGTGGAGCTACAAGGTCAGTGGTGGAATCTGAGGTCGAGGGAAGAGTCTGGCTTGAAGAGACGGATTGGCAGAGACAGGGTGAGTGTTGGGGGGCTTACCTGGTAGGCTACAGCCCTGCAGGCATCACAGCGCAGGTGAGAAGGCATATGAGCTGAGTACCTCTCTTCATCATCCAAGTCTGGGGCAGTAGCAGAGAGCGGAGCTCTGTCCCCGAGGCCTCCTGGGACAGCCCAGGCCCCCAGCAGCAGCAGCAGCAGTGGTAGTGACAACCTCATGGCCCCTGGAGCTAGCTCAGCAAGCGTGGGCTGTGTTGGGGTGCAAGTGTGCTTATGCATGTGTGTGGTGGGGCTGCCACGGCTGTCTGGCTCAGCCCAATGAGGAACCGACACCTCACCCCTCCCATTCTCTCTCTTCCCCCAGGGCCCTGAAGATGCCACGTGTGCATTTTCTGTGGCAGGACCACCTGGTTCTAGATGTCTCAGATCCATTTTGCAGACAGGGAACACTGAGACCTGGGTAAGAACATGTGGCAACAAACATCTTTCACATCTTGGGATTTGCCCGTTTGCCACACACTGTGCTGAGCACTTTGTGGGTGGAGGTGGTTACTGTCATCTTTATTCTACTGCTGAGGACTCTGAGGTTCAGAGAGAAATGGCAAATCCACAACCACCCAGTTAGAGGGACAGGACTGAGATTGGAACCCAGGTCTGATTGGCCCCAAAGTCTATCAGCCACTCAGCTACCACGCAGAAAGAGACTGAAGACATGGTTGTCAACCTAGGACTCCCTTCCTGGGAGGCATGTCAAGCTCACCAAGTGAGCAATGCCACAGTATGTGAAAGACACACATGATCTCCTTCCTTAGGCCCTAGGGTCCCCTCCACCCAGACTGTACCCAGGCATAAGGGGGCAGTGTGTGTGTATGCAGGGAGGAGGGCACATGGGGTTCAAGAGACCATGGCAGGAAATGAGGCACTTACACCAGTTGTTTCAGCCATTGTGGTTCAATGGCTAGCATTTTATTGCACACACAGGAAGAGGTGAGGGGCCCAAGGGTGTTGAAGGGCCCTCCTTGTCAGTGTCTGACCAAGGAGAGATGTCTGGGTCATTCTGACCCACAATTCTCCCAGTCAGCTTCCAGTTCGGGGCATGGGTATAGGGAATCCAAGGGACCCAGCTACTGCTCCCCACCCCTTCATAGGCCTGGAGCTTAAAGGAGGCGTCTTTGTACCTGATACTGCTTCTAATGAGAACTGTCCCTCTCCAGACTCATCACATCACACACCAGCTAGCAAGGCTCAGCACTTTCCCACTCAGAATTACTACAGAATCCCCACACAGACCATTGCCAACACCCAGCCCCATACAGATCCTTCCAAGCTTGCTCAGATCCCATCCTGCCAGAGGCTCCTGGAACCTCCAGATAGTGACAGTTGGAGGATCGGCTCTGAGTTCTGTCCCTCCCAGAGGTCTATAGGTCCTTCTGGCCTGCCCCACTGCCGGCCCTAACCCAACTTCTGCCCCTACTCAGAGGGGTCAACAAACCAATAGCCTTCTTGCTTTAAGTCTTTCCTGAGAATGGCTGAAGTATCCCACCCCTGGCCACAGGATGTCAGCTCAGCTTTGTGGGTTTGAAAGAGAAACTGAGTAAAAGGCAACCTCAACCTGCTTCATCCCTAGCATCCCTAAATCCCAGGCAGCCCTCCATAACCCTGCTTCATATTACTTCCCTGCTCCACCTCCACCTGCTGTCCCTTGCAGATCCTCAGACCCAGCCTGGCGAAGGCTGTTCTTGTCACCTTCCTCAGAGCTTTCCAGGCCAAGGCTCAGATTTCTCTTCCAAAGAACAGATCTGATAAAAGTCTTTCCCCTCCTTCCCCACCAGTGCCTATTGGCTTGCTCCACCTCAGATGGACCCACCTTCAGGGAGGGACAGACTGTTCACTACTTCTGGGGGCAGCCCTGTCCTCTCCTACTCCCATCCCCTACTGTGTCCTGGGAAATACCCTCACCTCCCAGGCATGCTCCTGGAGTCAAGGAACATCTCACTTTTGCATGTTTGTTTATGTACACACACACACACAGAGACACACACCACCCTGGGAATGACTGGGAAAGGGATATACGTTTTTGTTGGTAGAGTGGGCAGCCACTCTCTGAGCTCTAGCTCCATCGACTCTGGTCTCAGGCATTTTCTGAAGGAAACTTCAGGTCTGAAGACTGGCAGGGATGGGTCAAGGACAGAGGTGACAAGCAAAGGGGGGGGGGGGCTGGATGCCAGAGCCTCCAAGGCCATCAGCTGGCCCCAACATCACGGGGGTCAGGGCACCATGGGGCCTCATACCGGGAACAAAGAGCCCTTGACCTGCTGAGCAAGACCGGAGCTGGAGGGTGGGGCACAGACGAGCAAAGGAGCCGCAGGGCTGGGGGTCCCACTCACTGGCACATAGTACATCCTGTCTAGTGGTGCTGTCTCAGAGACCCAGGGTAGTTGGGGGCTGCTAAGGGCCGGCAGGCCTGGGGACGAGGGTAAAGAGAGGCCAGAGATGGGCCCATAGGCAGGTGGGTAGAGGCTGGGCCCTAGGGCTAGCGGGGTGTAGACTCGGTGTGGCGGCCTCGGGGGCGAGGGTGGCAGCAGCACCTCCACATACTGCCCGCTCTCTGGGTCGAAGAGAAGCCGCAGTCGAGGCTGCCGCGGGGCTTCCACATAATAGCAGCGGCCACTCTCGGGGTCCACCAGGACTCTCCCCAGATGCGCAGCCCCGGGTGGCCTGCGCGCCCCCTGGGAGGAGCCTTCTGGGAGCCGGCTCATGGGAGGCGCTGAGGCAGCGCGAGGCTGGGCAGGAGCTGACCTGCCGGCCAACCCCTGGGTCTCCCGCGGGAGAGGCTCCTGGACAGCAGCCACGGGCTTGTGGGCCACAGGGGGTGTCTCCACTTTCGGGGACATCCGTGGGCTCGGGGTGGGATGTCCTTGGGGGAAGCTGAGGCAGGGTGACCGAAGAGGGTGGGTCTCCAGTGGCTCTACGGGGGACCGCTGGGGTGAGGTGTGAGCGCCGCCCGGAGGGCTGGGCCGACCCTCGCCGTTGGGGACGAGGCGCTGGGCCTGGGCATTCCGGTTCTCTCGGCCAAGAGAGTGCACTTGGACGCCTGGGAGTCTCTGCGGTCGGCGGCCCAAGGCTAAGGCAGCAGGCAGACGGATCTCAGTGCGTGCGAAAGGTTTTGCCGTGTTGTTTTCTGCCCTCCGCCGCTGGAGCCCATTGGACTTCGAGGCATCCTGGGGGACAGTGTCGAAACTCTGGGATATCCCTGGGGTCTCGTAGGGGTGAGACACGACTGGCAGAAAGTCCTTGAGAAAGATGGATGTGTAGTGAGCCGGGGTGGAGGACCCTAGCTCTTTGAGCTCTTGTGCCTTGGAGGCGCCTTCCTCCTCCACGTGGGGGTCTCCAGGAGACACCGGCAGCCCTGAGCCCGGGCTTCTCGTCGGGAAGCTTGGCGCGTACGTGGTCTTCACCATCTTGCGCACATCACGGGGCCGCGGGATGGCCACGCGCTGCGGTCTCGAGGCGGGTTCTTCAGAGGCCAAGGCTTCGGGGCGCTCGCCGGGGTCCAGGGCGCTCGCGAGGTGACCGCGGGGCGGCTCCAAAGCAACCAGCTCTGGAGACGGCTGACTGCCTCGGAAGACGAGATCCAGATTCTCATGCGGGGACGGACTTCGCGCCTCTGTTGGCTCCGGAGTCCCGGGTGTAGATGGGGTAGACACTGACTGCTCTTTCTGAGTTAATCCATTCAGAGCTTCTCGCGTAGATACTACCGATGACTGCTGCACTGTAGGATCCCATGTCTCATGGGGCAATGGACTCCACGGCCCTTCGATAGGACCATCTGGTACCTCCCACAGGGGGAAGGCCGGCGGGGACGGGCTCCCCCTCCCTGTTAGGGTATCCTGGATTGCCGGACGTGTCACCTCCCACTGGCAAGGAGCTTGGAGGGATGGGCTTCTTGTTCTGGCAACACCCTGATTCCACTGGGAAATAGTTGAAGGCGAAGGGCTCCTTCTCCTGCTGACAGTTTCCTCGACGGGCAGATTTCTATCCTTCAGTGTGGAAGAGGCTTCAGGAACAGAAGGGTTCTTCACCCTCTGGACAGCCCGATCTCCCCGGGACAGGGCCTGGCGAGGCGGGCAGCGGGGACTCCGCAGATCCTCATCTGGAGCTTCCCACGGCGGGGATGGTTTCCTCGGCTTCACGGCCGAGGGGACACTAGCCTGGAAGGGCAGATTCCATGCAGGAGCCGGAGTCTCACGTGGGAACTGAATCTTGGTTTCCTGGTGATGTGTCTCCTGGTTCTTCTCCTCTGACTGCAGGAAGATGCTGGAGCTAACAGGACCCAGTGGCTCAGTCCCTGGAGTGGGTTTGTCTCGACGAATTGCGCGTTCGCGGAGGCTGGGCCACGGTCTTGGGGCCCTGGAGGGGGAGGAACCATCTTGAACACGGCGTGGCCGAGATCTGGGCTTCTCTAAGAGAACTCGGGGGCCGCGGGCTGTTTCCTGGGTCTCAGGCTCTGGCCGCCCTATGGGCCTGGAGGTGGCGCTACTTAGGGCAGAGGGCGCCTGGCTCAGTTTTCTAGCTAGTGCCGTCTGCACGAGGTCTGCGGCAGCCTGCAGGTGACCCAGCGACTCGTCCAGGGAGCCGGTGCGCAGGAGCAGCGGTGGGCGCTGCGTGCTGGCTGCCCCCGGGGGACTTCGGGGCCGAGGTCGCAGCTCTATCTGACGCTTAGGCACCGTCCGGGGCCTGGCAGGCGCGGCGCGCTCCTCTAGCGCCACCTCCACACACTCGAACTGTGCTGGTGCGGTGGGGCTCGGCCCGCGGGGCCACAACTCCAGGTAGGTGGCCCAGCGGGCGCCGCCGTCGGAGGCCTGGGACTTCGGTGGGTCAGGGGCAGGAGTCGCTAGCTCTGGCGGCGGCGTGAGGCTGCGGAAAGCCGGCGCGGCGAGCTGTTGCACCTCACCATCGGTCACGTCGGGCGGGCCGAACAGGGGCCCGGTGCTGAAAACGACTTCCATCTCCCCCGACGGCAGCGTGCGTAGCTGGGGCTGGGGTGGCTGCGGGCCGAAGCCCGGGCCTCGCCGGAAACCCGAGACCCGCCAATACTGCTGGCGGCTATTCTGGGCGCTGACGGACAGGCGAGGCTGCGCACCCGCCCCCGGTGCAGGGGCCAGCCTGAGCCAACTCGCCCGTCCCTCCGAGCCCGGCCCAATGTCCGGGGGCTCCGGAGAGCCTGGAGCCGTGTGGTAGGAGCCTGACGAATCTGAGGAGTCCTGGCGGCGCGCGGGGTACGCTGACAGCCGCCCCGGGAGTCCCGGCAGGGCTGGAGGGGCCAGCGCGGTCAGCATGGTCGCGTGGGACGCTGCCGAGCACTGCCTCCCTCGAGTTCGCCTCCGCTAGGGCCACCGCCTGCACTGTCCTCGCCCCGCCCGCGGATGCCATGGGGTCATAGAGCCTTAAAGCGGCCGCATCCACTCCTGAGCCAGCGGCGTCGCGAGCAGGAAAGCCGTATCCCCCACCCCACTTTTCGCCCCACCGAATTTGCAAGCCACTGCTCCTGCAGTGGGACTCCAACCTTTGGCTGAGAGGCCAGTGAGGGGAAAGCAGGTCTTTAACTTGGAGCCAGATGCTATGCCAACCCAACCCATTACAGGTGAGCAAACTGAGGTCACAGCAGGGATATGCTTGAGGTCAACCACCATTGTGCATTTATCTGGGTGGGAGCCTGCGACCCAGAGGCCAGGCAGTTCAGGTCTTACCAGCATCTTCATCTTCCCTTCAGCCCCTCGGGCTTCTTAATTACTGCAGGGAACCCTCCAGGCCCTCTCTTTGCCTAACTCAGCTAGGGCTCCAAAGAGGGTGCATCTACAACCTCCTTTAACTCAGTCATCCTTCTAGCCTCTGACAGAGGAGTACCACTGAAGGGCTCCTCCTCCTCCAAAGGTGTGTGTGCTGGGGGCTTCAGCAAAGTCTGTCCCCAGCTGGACCCATTTCCCTCTTCCCTTAGTAGGAACTTACTGGAAAAGAATGGAATGGGTAGTTGTAGCTTTTACAAGGCTGCCCTGGCACCTAGTATAAGCCCTGGATGCAGATGGGAGGTCCCTTGGGAAATGGGTAGCTGTGGTCCCTCTTATAAAGTCCCTCTGAAGCAGGAACAGCCCTGTAACCCCAGGCATTCACAAGGCATAATTCCAGCTCCCATGACCTAAAGACATGTTTAGGGGCAAGTGGGGAAGGGAGGGGTCAGCCACCACCTGTTATTGTCCTATGACAATGGGCACCACTTGCCCTTAAATGTCTGGCTTCAAGGTCTTGCTATGACTCAGGACTCAGCTAGTCCAGAAGACTGGCGTCAGCTTCTCCTTTGCCCTCACCCTCACATTGACACTGACCCAGAAGAGGCTGGACTTGACAAATCCGACTCAACCTCCCTGATGTGTGTCCCTGTCATCACCTAGGGCACATTCAGTGATGGCCACTAAGAGCAGCCTGTCCATTGCATTCAACCCTGTATGGGCAACTTGAGCAAGTCAGGGCCCCTTCCCAGACTGAGTCTCCCACTTTAGAAACAGATAGAGCATTGTCCTTTTCCCCTTCCTCCCATCTGTGAAGACCTGTGAGCTTCTATGAGATATAAAAAGGAGGTGCAAATGTGATACACGAATATAACACTATGCTTATTACATGATAGAAATAGATGTCTCAAATTATGTTCCTGGAACACACTGTCTTTGAAGTCTCTGGGCATGCCTCACACACGCACACATGCATGCGCACGCACATGCACACTCTCTTCTGCCCCATGGTTAAATTTACCAGGGCACTGGGAGTGTGTGTGTGGAGTGTTACTGGAGTCATCAGGCCTATTTTATATAAGGAAGAATTAAACACAAAGAACAGTAGGTACCTACTAAACAAAAGGGTCCGCTCCTCCTACTCGGCTACAATTCCCCAGTCCCATGGACCCCCCAACTCCTATCCCAGGGAGGCAAGGAGTAGCAGGGGTGGGAGGCTTTAGCAGAATCTCCTTCTAAGCCCAGGAGTGGCTCTGTAGGTGTTGGTCTAAGGCTTGTTCCCACCTAATAACTTGATACTCAGGCATCCAGGCCCAGGAGTCTGCCCTAGAAGGCAGACAGGAAGGAAGGAGCAGGCCTGCTGCCTCTTCCCATCTCTTCCCTAAAGATCAGGTCACTGGCCAGGCCTGGGGAAGGGATACCCACAGGAACAGCAAGGGCAGGGTTAAGGATCCCCAGAACAGGAAAGGCAGAGGTCAGCCAGAGAACAGGAAAGCAACCACCATTTTATTTTTCCCTGCGGTGCTGGCCCCGGGCCCGCCTCATCCCCGAGGACTTCCTATGCTTCTGGTCCAGCACCTGGGCCATGTAGTTCTCCTGTTGCTTCTGGATCCGGAAGTCAGACATGTGATTCCTGCAATGGAGTCGGCCGGACATGGACCGGGGACACTCAAGGTAGAGGCCATGGGTCTGGTTCCTCACTGCCACCACAGCCCCCAGCCTGGCCCAAGCCCTCACCTGAAGATCTGTTTCTGTTGGCTGATAACTTGCTGCAACTCCTTAATCTCATTCTCTTTGCCATTAAGAATATCTTCTTGCTTTATAATGTGAGACTCAATTTCTGTGGGGGAGAGAGGAAGGGAGGAGAGCCCATGCCACAGGCTCCTTCCTGTGATATTCCCTCCTGGGTCTTTGAACTTGGCTCCTTCCACTAGGGCTTCTCCATAAGTGGTTGCTAACACCTTAGTATGAATGAGTTTATTATGGAGTCTTGGTGGTGAGAGGTAATGTCTGATGATGTGTCAGTGACTTCATAACTCTATTATGGGCCAGGTGACCCACAAAGGGCAGGCCTGCCAAAGCAGGAGATGACTAGCTTCTACCCTCAACTCTGCAGGTTTTTACAGATCCCACCTCTGTGGCGAGATCTTCGCTAGTTTAACTCACAACCTCTGCCAATACTTCTTATGTCTTTTTCCTGCTTGCTTTTTCTTCTTAACACTTCTGTCTCTGTTTTACTCATTTGTTTTCTCCCCTACTATGATGTAAGTTCCATAACGACAAGGAATTTTGTTTTACTCACTGTTAAAACCGCAGGGCCTAAAACAGTGCCTGGCATATAGTAGGTACAGAGTGAATTTACTTGTGGAATGGACAGACTGTCCCTTGGAAGTTTAAGGAAGCAATACCTGGGTCATGAGGACAGCCTGGATAGCCACCACTCTGTGCTAGGACTTTAGGGGTGGTAGGAGAAGATAGTATCTCTGCCTTCAAGGAGGCAGCTCCTGAAAGAAGAGTTGTGACTCAGTAACTGGTCAGAGAACAGAACAAGCTAGGTTTCAATAAAGTTCATATTCACCAGACTGTATTACTACTTGGACAAGTTGCATTGTTTCTCTGACCAGTTGCTTCATCTATAAGATGGGGATAGAGACACCGCCATTCTACAGTGGGGGTAAGGAAGACCCAGTGAGACAGTGGTAACAAGGACTGCCCATCAAGAATGTTTTTTATGTCTTGGGTCAAAACCCAGGGGCTATAATGATCTGGTGGTACCGCAGGCATATAACCTGACTTCATGGAGCCCTGGAAAGTTCTGAGCCTCACAAGAAGAAAAGTGCACTGTCTTTGGAGGTTAGACAAAGATTATTAACTAGGATACAAACTCTGAAAATGTAGAACTGCTAAATAAAGCATTTAAGATTTAAAAGGTGAAGATCTGGTAACAGTTAATATGGAGTACATAAAAGAGACAGTGAAGGGGAGAGAATGGGGACGAGGATGGCTGTACTCCCTTCCCGAGGTCATCTACTAATCTGCAGTGATTATTTTTGGAGTTCTTCTGGGGAAAAGAATAACAAAGTCATGTAAAAGTCTTTCAAAATAAAACCTGTATCACTCAAATGAGAGGATAGTTAAAAAATTTCCTTGAGAAGAGTAAAGGACTATGAAGGGCAATGATGAAACCCAAACCACACAAAGGGAAGCTGCGGGAAGGGGGTGGGCTAGGTGGGGCTCAGGTCCCAGATTTGCTCAGGTGTGGGCTTGGTCCCCACTGGAGGGCTGGTTTGGGACATTCTAGGAAGCAGCAGCCAGGCCCTGGCCCCATGACTAACACACGTACACACCCCTTCTATGAGCAGACACAAAGCCCTGGGGACTCTGCTGATCTCTATAGGAAGAAAATATAGAGGGAAGATGTTTCTTGTTCACCAGGATGAAATCCAGGAAGCAGAGAGGGGGAAAGGACCAGGGGAGCAGCAGCCTGGGGTATGGAGATAGAGACTGCCTGTTAAGCCCCAGGAGACTTTGGCTGGAACCCTTGGTTGGTACTCTGAGGCTGGGCCAGATCAAAACCATTTGCTGGTGCCTTACCAGTGAGAGCGCTCACCAGGAGACTGAACAGGCTGGGGTGGCGGGCAGGGTATGGGGTACGGGGTACCCAAGGTCCCAAGTAGGGGTCCGGCCAGGAAGGACTTTGAACCCTTTTTTTTGAGCCTGGGACGTGATCTCTGGCCTACACAAAATCTGTTGCAGCTAATGAAGCAGATGTTGCATATGGAATTCATGGGCAGTTCCTAAACCAGGTAACGGGAGTTCATCATTCTAGGAAAATGAAACGAGTACCTTAGGTCAAGAGACTCTGGGGAGCTGTGAAAGTGCCGCACCACTGCCAGCACTGCCTGAGCCAACAAGCGGGTCACAGGCATCTGTGTAGAGCCAGGGTGACAACTGCTGGCCCACCAATAACCAGGTGCTGTCAAGAAGATTCTCACTCATGGCGACCCAAAGCGTTTCAGTGTGGAACTGTGTTCCATAGGGGTTCATGGCTGTGACCTTTCAGAAGCAGAACACCAGGCTTTTCTTCCAAGGCCTCCCTGGGTGGGCTTGAATATCCACCTCTTGGTTAGCAGTTGAATGCTTAACTGCCTGTGCCTACAAACATATTCTATTTGGCACAGACGATGCTTTAAAAAAATTTAAATCAGTTGCCCACATTCAAAAATCATTATAATGGAGACACTTAATGGAAAAGTATCCATTGAAACTTCTGTTCTGGTTTCTTTTTTTAAAACCCTGGCAAGACTGGGCCCCCTTGCCACAGCAGAGGGGGCTAAACCTTTGAGAGGCAGCATCGCTTTCCACGTCACCATGGTTCCCACTCCTCTCTGTTTGGTCGTGCCCCCTGCAGCTAAGGGTCAGCTCCCACTAGGACTGTCCTAGCCCTGTGGTTTCTCTTGCAACAGAGTTACAAGTTAAGTATACTATAGTACTCATCCAAAGTGGGAAAACAAAAGGTGGACTAAGAAGGTTGTAGGTTTCAAGAAAAATGGGAGCGAGCCCGTTCCTTTATGGCTGTCAAGAATATTGTACGCCGACTGCTTCCCTCATTTCCGTGCCCTGCCTGGTCCCTGAAGACTTTTGCGAAGGTGTGGGCTTGTCTGTATCCTTGGCCGGGTACAGAAGCTGGGGTGAATCCCTGCCCTGGACCCAGGCACTGGGCTGCCAGGGAAGAGCCCATGCACGTAAACGTGGTGGGGAGCACGGGCCTCCCGCCTACCATTGCATTTGGTGATGAGTTGGTCCTTCTTGCTGGATTCCTGCAGGACTTTGCTCTTGACACTGGAAAGACTGGGTGGGGAAAGACAGGTGTGAGGGTGGGTAGGAAGGTGGGCAAATGGGATCTTCAATCCTCTTTTCCCTCTACCAAAGCCCACTCACGCTTTTTCAAAGGCCAGCTTCTCTTTCTCCAACTGTTTGGACAGCACCTCTACTTCTCCAAGGGCAAACTGCAATTTCTCCTCTTCCTTGGCCAGGAGGACTTTGGTCTTAGCATGAGCAGCTTTTTCTTCCTGCAGAAGCAATGGCAGTGATCTCATTCTTCCCAGTCACCTTGGGTCTCAGGCTCTCGTAATCACCCATATTTCTGAAGGCCATACGGAAGCTAGGGTACTGGAAGATTCTGGCCTCATTACTGTGGCTGGAGGCTCTCAGAGGCCAAAACTCAATGACCCTCCCCAACCACAGGGTGCCTGGGAAATGGGGCAAGACTAGGAGCCAGAAGAGGTCATTACTTACCACCAGCTGCTTCTCTATTGCCTGGAACTCTTCTTTACTGACAAAATTTTCATCCTGGAGAACCATCTGTAACAGAGCCTGGCTCAGGCAGGGCCTGGGGCTGGGGTGGGAGGGCCTGAGGGCTGGGATGGGATGGGGCCCTCTAGAGACCAGGACCAAGGATGAATAATGGCATGATGTCTGCAGCACCAAAGATGAAACTGAGGCCCTGGAAGAATTCAGTTCCAGAAGATTCACTGAGGCTCAGCTCTTGATCCGACCCTCATGCAGCGGACAGGCACTTGTGAGATGATGTGTGCTGTGATGGGGAGGAAGGGGCTGAAGCACATGGAAGAGGGCCCTGCCTCAGCCTGGAGAAGGTCAGAAAGGCTTCCAGAATAGGTGGCATCAGAGCTGAGATGTAGTAAGTAGGTGTGAGCCAGAAGAGTGGAGGAGAAAAGCTTCCAGACTGTAGAAACACATGTGCTAATGCCAGCTGCCAAGAGAAAGATCTGGGTACCTTCAGGGAACTGAAAGTAATTCAATGCCTAGTGTTGCATACATTTTGTTAAAGTCGGGCATTAGGGTAGCAAAGAGTATGTCTCTCTCCCCTCACCCCACATTCAATTTCCCAGGAAGGATAATTTTTTCTAAATTAGAAGCAGCACAGTGAGAAATATACGGGGATACATCCTGTTCTTCTTAGCAAGATAAAAACCAAAAAAACCCAATCCCACTGCTGTCTAGTCCATTCCAACTTACAGCAACTCTATAGGTCAGAGGAGAACTGCCCCACAGAGTTTCCAAGGAGCACCTGAGATGTGAACTGCCAACCTTTTGGTTAGCAGACATAACACTTGACTACTACACCACCAGGGTTTCTGGATCAAGATGGGGAAAAAAAACCCAGAAAAACCATGAACTCCAGCTAGTCAGGATTTCACCGTGTCCAGGTAGTCTGTGGCTCCAATGTTTCCACCCATGAAAGATGGTTCAACTGAGAAGGAAAAAGCAAAGGGACATAAAGAGGTGGGAGGCCCTTAAACTACGGTAAGCAAGGCCAAATCTGTGTTTCCTGCACTCAGTAGGGTACTGCATTTGATACTGATACCAGAAAAGAAGACACATGGTAATTTCTCCACCTGCTTATGATAGCAGCAGGAAATCTGTTTCATGCTCGCCACTTAAAAATGAGGAAACTGAGGATCAGTAAAAAGACAGGAAAGGGGCATATCTATCACACCCTGGGGCAACCAGAGGCAAAGAGAGTAACCACGTTTCTACTTTCCGGTTAAAACTCCTCGAAAAATAGTTCTAAAGGTTCTTCCCTTTCGGCCCAATCCCACCAATCCGGACTCATCCGGGCCCCGCCTTATCCTAATGACGCCATTGCGAATGTGAGATAGCCACGCCCCTTGGCGTGGGATCGTCCATAGGGTAGAGTCCGGCCCCGCCCCCAAATGAGGCGTCCAATACGACCACTCCCCAGCTTTTCTGGCTCCGTACCACGTTCCTCAGCTGGTGGATCAATTCCTCCTGAGATTCAATCACGTCCCGCAGTTGATCGAAGGCTAGACACACAGATCCCGAACCCCCCTGCGACCACCCGACGGGCGTCGCCATCTTTCGCCCCCGCCAGCTAGTTGGAAATGGCTGCTTAGGGCTGCCTCGCTACCGTTGCCCACCAATGAGAATACGACGCCACAAAGCACCCTGGCAACCGGGGGCGGGCACTTTGTTAGCTGGGTGGAGGCGTGGAGGCCCGCCTCTTAAAGGAGTCGCTTGCGAGGAGAGCCTTCAACTCCCAGAAATATGTGTTTACATGGAATTTGCACATCCATTACAACTTGTGTTTCTTACGCAGTTTCTCAGGCTGCTGAGGAGCAGGCAGGGCCCGCTTTGTACTCCCTGTAATCGCCTGTGAGCAGGCAACACTCCACACTGGCCCTCAGGTTTCGCTCAGGGCCTGTAAAATCGCAAAATCCTGAATCTTTACTCCCCTCCCCAATCCCTCAACAACTCCCCGCCCCCCGCACCTGCATCTAGCTTCACTTGGGTCCTCCTGTAACAGTCTCCAAATTTTGCGCACAGTAGGAAACTTCATCCTCCTGTGATCTTTTTTCCTCCTAAGAACATAATTGGTACTTAGGAGTCTAAGTAATGAAGGAAAGCTCAAAGACAGTAGAAGACAATGATTACATTAAAATAGGAACCCCTTGGTGGTGTAGTGAGTTATTAAGTGCTACACCCGGTAACCAAAAGGTTGGCACTTCAAATCCGCCGCAAAACTCTTCTGGAGCGGTTCTACTCTGACCTGTAGTGTCGCTATTAGTCGGAATCGACTCGACTTGACAGTGGGTTTGGTTTTGATTTGGCACCCAAAATAATTCATCAGCCTCTGATACAGGCAGCCACACTAGAGTCCTGTGTAATCATGTCAGGGTGCTGGTGAGGCTCTGAAGAGCCTAAAGGGATAGTTTGTGTAGTTGGGTGCCTTTGGGTCCTAACTCATGGCAACCCTATGTACAACAGAACAACACACTGCCTGGTTCTTTGCCACCCTTACAATCATTGCTCTGTTTGAACCCATTGTTGAAGTCACTGTCAATCCATCTTGTTGAGAATCTTCCTTTTTATCTATATCCTACTTTACTAAACATGGCACCCTCTTCCAGGAACTAGTGTCCCTCACAATAACACATCCAAAGTACACAAGATGAAGTCTTACCATCCTCTTTTCTAAGCTGCATCCTGGCTATACTTCTTCCAAGACATATTTGTCTGTTCTTCTGGCAGTTTAAGGTGTATTTAACATTCTTTGCTAATGGCATATTTCAAAGGCATCAATTGCTCAATCTTCCTTATTTACTGTTTAGCTTTCACATGCATACGAGGCAATTGAAAATATCATGGCTTAGGTGTGTGCACCTTAGTTCTCAAGGTAACATCTTCACTTTTAACACTTTACAGATTTTTTTGGCATCAGATTTGCCCAATGTAATATATTCAATCTCCACTTTCCACAAAGCTAGGTTCCAAAGACTACTCATTATGTGAAAATCAGTGTTATGCAAAAATGGAGGATGATGACCACATCAGATCACAAAATGGATGAAATATAACTGCTAAATTATATCATTACACATTTGCCAAGTTACTGAAACTTATGGCCCAGCCAAGAAGACACGTAATCTTAACTATCACAACTAGCAGTAGTCTCACTGTGTTTTTCTGACTGACAGACATACCTCATTAATGCACAAAGTAGGCAGACAGCAGATTCTTTTTTTACTGTTGTCATAAATGCCAAATGTTGGATAATGAGATCATTGATCAGTGAGGAGCTGATAGGTACTTCATTTGATTTTTTTGAGTGTTAATTCCATGGGTGTTGATTGTAGATTCAAGTAAAATGAAACTCTTCACAATTTCAATCTTTTCCATTTATCAGTTGCTTTTTTGTTACTTGTGAGGATTTCTGTTTTATGTTGAGGTGTAATTCATATTGAAGACTGTAGTCTTTGATGTTCATCAGTGCTTCAAGTCTTTACTTTCAGCAAGTAAGGTTGTCTCATCTACATAACACAGGTTGTGCAAGTCTTCCACCAATTCTGATGCTCCATTCTCTTCATATAGTGCAGCTTCTCAGATTACTTGCTCAATGTACAGATTAAGGAGAGTGAAAGGATACAATTGAAACACTCCCTTCCTAATCCTAAACCATGTAGTATCCCCTTGTTATGTCTGGACACTGCCTCTTGGCCCATGTACAGGTTCCAAAGGAGCACAATTAAGTGTTCTGGAATTCCTTTCTCCACAGTGCTATCCATAATTTGTCATGATCCACACAGCTGAATGCCTTTGCACAGTCAACAAAACACAGGTAAACATCTTCTAGTCTTCTCCGCTTTCAGCCAGGATCTGACATCAGCAGTGAAATCCTTAGTTTCACATTCTCTTCTGAATCTGGCTTGAATTTCTGGCAGTTCCCCTTTGATATACTGCTGGCACCCTTCTTAAATTATCTAGAGCAAAATTTTATTTGTGTATGATTTTAATGACATTGTTTGATAGTTTCCACATTCTGTTGGATCACCTTTCTTTGAAATGAGTACAAATACAAATTGCTCCCAGTCGTTGGCCAGGTAGCTGTCTTTCAAATTTCTTGGCATAGATGAAAGAGCTCTTTCAGCATTGCATTTGTTTGTTGAAACATGCCGGTTAGTATTCCTTCAGTTCCCAGTATCTTGCTTTCACCAATGCTTTCAGTGTAGCTTGGACTTCTTCCTTCAATACCATGAGTTCTTTATCGTATGCTACCTTCTAAAATGGTTGAATGTTGAATGTTCTTTTTGGTACAGGGAATCTGTGTATTCCTTTCATCTTCATTTGATGCATCCCATGTCATTCAATATTTTGTCCATAGAATCCTTTAATATTGCAACTCAAGTCTTGAATTTTTTTGTTAGTTCTTTCAGCTTGAGAAATGCTGTGTTCTTCTCTTTTGATTTTTCTAACTCCAGGTCTTTGTACATGTTGCTGTAATACTTTGTCTTCTCGAGCTACCCTTTGAATTCTCAAACAGAACAAAGGGATACTGCAAGGTTTCAAGTCGAGAAAGGTAAGCATCAGGGCTGTATATATTTATTATATTTATTGTCTTAGTCATCTGGTATTGCGCTAACAGAAATACTATGAGTAGATGGCTTTGCCAAAGAGAAGTTTATTTTCACACAGTCCAGTAGAATAGAAGTCCAAATTCACAGTGCTGGCTTCAGGAGAACACATTCTCTCTGTTGGCTCTGGGGGAAAGTCTTTGTGTTGCATTAGCCTTTCTTTGGCCTGAGAGCATCTCGGCATAGGTCTGAAGGATGTGCTCTGTCCCAGGTGCTGCTGTCTTGATGGTATGAAGTCCCCAACTCTGCTTGCTTCCCTCCCTTTTATCTCTCATAGGATAAAATGTGGTGCAAGCCACACTCCAAGGAAACTCCTTTTACATTGGAGCTTGGAGGTGACTTTAGGAAGGGTGTTACAGTCCCATCCTAATCTTCTTTTGACATAATCCTTTCTATTAACCACAGGCAGAGATTAGGATTTACAGCATAGGAAAATCATAATACCAGGAATCATGGCCCAGAAATTGCGGCACACATTTTTTGGGGGACACAATTCATGACACTTATTCAATCTTTATGCTGAGTGAAGAATCAGAAAAGCTAAACTACGTAAAGTAGAATAGGAAGACGCTTTAGCAACCTGAGTTATGCAGATGAGACAACCTTGCATGCTAAAAGTGAAGAGAACTTAAAGAGATTACTGATGAAGATCAAAGATGAGAGCCTTCAGTATGGATTATACCTCAGCATAAAGAAACAAAAATTCTCACGACTAGATCAGTAGGCAACATCATGATAAACAGACAAAAGACTGAAGTTGTCAAAGGATTTAATTGTACTTGGATTGACATCAATACTCAGGAAAGCAGCAGTCAAAAATTCAAAAGATGTGCTGCATAGGGAAAACCCACAGCAAAAGACTTTTTTAAAGTGTTAAAAAGCAAATATATGTCACCCTGAAGACTAAGGTGCACCTGGCTCAAGCCATTGTTTTTTCAGCCATCTCATGTGTATGTGAAAGCTGGACAATGAATGAGGAAGATTGAAGAATTGATACCTTTGAACTGTGTTGGTGAAGAATATTGAATAAGCCCTGGACTGCTAAAAGAGCAAATGAATCTGTCTTGAAAGGAGTACAATCAGAATGCTCCTTAGAAGCAAGGATGACGAGACTACCTCTCATCCTTTGGACATGTTATCAGGAGGGACCAGTCCCGGCAGAAGGACTTCATGTTTGGTAGAGGGTCAGTGGAAAACAGGAAGACCCTCAAAGAGATGGAGCGATGGAGCACTTCAACAATGGGCTCAACCGTAACAAGTATTGTGAGGATGGGGCAGGTCTGGGGAGTGTTTTGTTCTGCTGTACATACAGTTGCTGTGATTTGAAATCGACTCAGTACCTAACAACTACAATCTGGAAATGACTACATTAGGAAGAGTTTTGAAGGTGACAAGGCAGGGGAGCTAAAATTTCACTAAGTCACTCAAGCTGCTGTGCAAAGTCCCCTAAACCCCCAAAAATCCAAACCCATTTTCATCTAATCGAAGTCTCCTAAAGGCCTCTTTTTCCTTTTTTTTATTTGATATGACTGAGTGAAAATGTACATTCCTGTATAAATTTACATGCCCACCTATATGCAGCTTCCACTGCTCTCCCTGTCCAGTGAAAACACACTATTCCTCTCTGCTCCATACTTGTCTCATCCTCCCAACAGCCTCCTTTCCGCTCCTCTCCAACCACTTTCCTTCCTCCAACCAGAGGTCAGCAGGCTGATATCCTATAGATGTATAGAACCATAGAGTGCATACAATATATGGTCACTCTGCATTGCCAAGTCCAATCCATTTGTGTCCAAAGAGTGGATCTTCGTTATGATTTATGGGCCAGGGTAGCATCAGGGCCAGGGGCCATGCTCCCAGGGGAACCCCCAAACCGCCGGACCATCAATTGAGGTCTTTTAGTGGAGATCTCAGGATGCACCCCTTTTTATTCTTGTGTTGCCAAAGGCCTCTTTTTGGGCTCGATGTTGTGGTAGCCTGTGATAGCCCTTGTTTTGTCTGTCCTAGTGTTTCATGTCTGTTCTCATGTCCCTGAGGACCTTTACTGACGTGTCTCATAAGGGCTCAGAGCACCCAGTCTAATAGGACTTTCTGTGACATAAATGTTCTTTATCTGCACCATCCAATATGGCAGCCACTAGCAAGCAACTTATGGCTACCAGGTGCATGGAACATGGCTGATATGACTGAGGTGTTGATTTTTAAAGTAAAAAACGTTTTAATTCAAGTTGCCTCAACACCGAATTGTCTCAGAACTTTGTTTGCCAAATGGGAATGTTAGCCTGAATCATTCCAAACAAAGTTGCATATTCCTCCCGGGCAGTGAATCCTGAGTTTTTCTCATGAAATGTGTCCTCTCCCTAAGGTCTTACATGAAGTGCTTCTTGACAACCCTTGTAATATTCAACCGCACCAGCTAGAACGGGTTGCCCTCCATGTATCTAGGGCAAAATTCTGCAGAGCAGTAGGCTCCAGTAGCCAGTTCCCTGGGGTGGAGCTTACGAGCAAGGAAGAAGTGTGGATTAAGGTTCACACCCTACAGAGGAGTATGAATGTGAGGGATAATCCTCCTGGTGGGGGACTGCCAGATACCCACTTTGTCAATAGGCACTTTGGGTCTTTGACCACCCAGGACTCAGGGAGGCTCAAGATGACATGATATCACAAATGGCTCTGTAATTCTGTCCCTAGGAGGTGGAGGGCGTGGGACGCTTCTGCTTTTCTGTACAGAGTTGTCATCTTGGTTGATGTTCTAAGTATCCATTGCTGTTTTAACAAATTACTCCCCAATTTGGAGCTAAAAAAACCCAACAAAACAATCATTTATCTTGCCCATAAATCTGCCACATATGGGCAGGGTTCAGTGGGGGGAAGCTTGTTTCTGCTCCATCTGGTGTCAGCTGGGATGGCTCAACTGTGGGCTAGAATTTCTACAAGATAACTAGCTCACACAGATGACTGGCCAAGTTGGTACTGTTACCTGGGTTCAAATGGGGTTGAGTGTCAAGGGTCTTCCTGCCTCTCCACAATCTGTTTGGGCTTTCTAATAAGCATAGTGGTTGGGTTGAAGAGCAAGCAACCCATGTGACAGGAAATGGCAGTTGCCAGTTTAAGATCTGGGCCTGAAAGCTGGCACAGTTGTCACTTCTGCTGTGCTCAGTTCACCCAAGAGTCACAGTTCAGACTTAACAGGAGGGGACACAGACAAATCCTTGATGGGGATAGTGTCAAAAAATCGGAGCAGCATTTCTAGAGTGCGTTTAGATAAAACTTGGTCCCTCCCTTCAAGACTCAGCTCAGGCAAAACCAGACTGGAACTTAGCTTAGTAAGGTTAGACAGGCAATAATCAAATAAATACCCAAATAAATCTCAAATTATGTCACTATTCAAATAAATATCAAAGCTTTACAGGTGTGAACGAAATGACAGAGTAATCTAACAGGAGATTCGGTTGAGTCTGCGGCACCAGGGAAGGCTTCTGTGAGGGAAGTGTTGGAGTGGAAGTCTAAGGATAACTAAAGGGCACTTAGCAAACAGGGAAGAGCAGGTAAACGGATTTTTATTTTAGGAGCAACTGAAATCCATTGACACATTTTAAGCAAGAGGGCAGCAGGATCCAATTTATGGTTTGAAAAGATCTCTCACTGTAACATGGTGCGCAGGTTGGAGGGGTCTTGTGGAGCTGTGGTAGTCTAAGAAGGCTACCACGGTAGTTTTTAGGTGGTGGTTTGGGAATCAGATGTTATTGGGGGACTGAGAATACACGGAGTTAAAGGTTCTGGAGATAAAACTGATAATGGAGGCCATATGTGAAAAAGGGAGACAGAGTGTTCTGGTTTATCTACAGTTACGAACAAATGACCACGAATCATGACTTACAGTAGCAGCCTTTTGTTTTCTCACAATTCTTCAGTTTGAGCAGGGCTTGGCCGGGTAGCTCATCTCTCGTTTACTCATCAGCTGGGGTGGGGCAAACAACTCAACTTGGTTTCTCTGCCTGGGACCTCAGTTCTGTCAGTGGGGTTCCTACAGGCTGCCCTGCACGGCTTCTCCACGTGGTTAGCATACTGGTTTCAAGGTAACTGAACTTCCTACATGGTGGCTGGCTTATCTCAAAAACAAAACAGAAGGTGCTGGTTTTCGCTCTGTTCTACTGGTTAAAGTAGATCAAATGCCAGCCCAGGTCAGAAAGAGCCTACCTAATGGCACAGATATCAGGTGTGGTTCACTGGGGGACACCAAATAAAGTCTACCATGCACAGTTTCCAGGGTTTCTGTCTCGGTACCTGGACAGACGTGGCTGCTCTTCATGGGAAAAGCGGCATGTGTTCTTCACCTCATCCCCAAAGCTCAGCCATCCGGCACATAGCAGGTTCTCAATATCTGCCAAACTGAATTTAATTTCAACTTTCCTTCAAATGAAAGGTACTATGACCAGTTGGGCTCTTTACAAAGCTGTACTTTTACACCAAGATTTTTCTAAATATGGCTCACTGGGAACAAAGAATTGGGATGATAGTAGATTTCCTGATACTAAGTGTAGTTTTGACCTGTACACTGGCTGTAATATTTGCAGCTTATGTTATCTGATAAAAAAATAAAAATTAGTGATGTCACCAATATGCTGTTATTCTAAATACACTCACGTGCACACTCACAATCACATGCACACACACTTGCATGAGGGCAGACAAGGGCAGAGGTCAACGCTTTCTCTAGTCCCAAGTGGCTCCAAGGCAGTGTGGTGATGTGCACCGCTTAAGGATGCCATGGGCAAAGCTTGCAAACGAACAAAGGAAAAATACAACACCATTCTTTTTATAAAAAAAAATTTTTATTTATTTTTTTGCTAAAACACACTCAATCCAGATGCAGTGGATCAGGCGTCCAGATTTTTTAAGATTCTTACTCTGCCAGGAGCTGATTCCATTTGTGTCAGCCCTGACTCTGGTCACAAACACAATCATATCTTTAATTCCAAATACCGAGTGTATTGCAAATGATGTAATCAATATCTAACACATGGGCTTATACAGTTACTGCACAAGGTATCAACAATGCAGCCTGAAAATACAAGATGTATAGTAACATGGCCCTCTTCAAAAATAAATATATCAGTACACTAAGCTTATACTTTAAATGAGCCCCAAATAAATACAAATTAGGTGCTAGCTCCTGTGAGGAGCAATGCATGCAGACACAATGAACTTGGACGTGTGGCCACTTTTAACAGAAAGCTGCTGGAACACCATGTGCCTCCTCACAAAGCCAGTCCTGAGTGTGAGGATGAAAATGAGAATAACACATAGCTTGGATAGGCTACCGGCTCCCATGTTCCTGTGAGGTTTGGCATTCAATGTAATTTCTAACAGTTTGCAACAGAAAGCTGTAGTGATGCTAGTTTCTTACTGACCACTTACTTCTCCCAAGCTGTGAAGCCTGCAGCCAATCAAGAGGAAGCACAGAGTTTTCTGGTTTGAGCAGATAAGCTGCAAGGTGGCTAATCTAGGGACAACAATTTCTTCAGGTTACAGTGTCCTTTGTGATGAGGATTTTCAACCTCTCCTTCTCACTACTGGTCCCTTACAGCAGAAAGAGTACCTTCATTCTAATGAACGAGAGCTTCAGTTTCTGCTTGAGCCACCAGCCCTATTTCTTACTCCCACTCCCATCACATACAGCTCTAATCTGCAGTAATGCTCACAGAAACTGGCTGGAGCTGTGTCCTAATTTCTGACAGCAAGAATAAGCCATACCCAAAGAGCTTATATATAATCAGGAAACCTTCCAGAGGATGTAGGCAAGAGGAAAAAGCTATTTTATCACCATGCAGACAATTCATCTAAAATAGTATAATTTATCAATATTCTGGATAGTACAAATAGACCAAACTACCCTTCAATCAAAAGCAAGAACCATTTTCTTGAGAAATCCAGATGTGATTGTTTGGGTCTACCAGGTAATACAACAGTATCATCAGTGCTATAGAAAGACACTAGATTCAACATTTAATGGAGTTAATATTGCCTCTGCTTAGCATGTCACAGGTAACATCTTTGCTATGGAATCCATAAAACGTGTGACTATCGTATTCATGAACATTTAGAGCAAGGTCTTTTAACTTATTAAGTTAGGTGAATTATGACCCATTTTCTAGCAGAGGTTAGGACTGGGGAGAGGAGAGCTTTAATTTTAGGTGTATAGGAAAACAACCCTTTATAGCCTGTTTGTCTCATGGTCACATTTTACAGTGTCAGTTCCTTCAGTCACTCAGAGGAGTTTAAGGAGATCCTCCTCCAAAAAACAGAAGCTAGATTTACTTTGGTCAGAGACCAAAATCTGGCTATCTCTGGAACTGTTTCCTCCTTACAGCTGAGCAGCTGTCCCCTATCAGCCTCCAGCACCCCACTCTGTACCTATGCCCCGACTCCTGGACTGTGGAACGCATGTTGAACCATGCTGGATGCTTCTGTCTAAAAACATGGCTGTAATTGAAAGGGGAAGCTCTCCTTTGGAAATCAGTTTGAATGAAGAGTCTCTCTCCAAGAGGAAAGGAATCTTCTGTCCTGAAGGAAACATGGAATGTAGGCTACAGTTACATTCAAGTTAAAAAAAAAAACAACAAACACCTCCAGATTCAGAGACTCTTCACAATCTGGGCAGCTCATCTCAGCACGAAGGTCAGACCATACAGGCCAGGCAGCAACGTGACTCTCCCCTTGTTGCCAGTGAAGAGACTGCTTGTCTTTGAGGTACTTCTAAAGAACTTGTGTCAAGAGTCCTGCTTCCTAAAGACCAGTCGGGAAGGGGTCCTGAATGACCGCAGGGCTGATAGAAGGGCACAGGGCACACAGTGGGAGGGACTCTGTCTTACCAATCTGGCTAGAATCACCCAAGTGATGGGGATCACTTCATACTTCTTATTTGATAATCAGCCAGCAACTAGCTCTGCCACTAGCTGGGTGACTAAGGCAAACCATTCATCCACTCCGGGTCATTGTTCTCATTCACAGAAAGAGGGACAATAGACATAGTTCACCGAGTCAGGAGGGAGCTTACACAAGAAAATACACGCAAATGCCCCTGCTCTGTGGTAGGTACTTAGCAAGTGCTGAATAAGTGAAACAGCATCTTGTAGCACAGACTACATGGCACTAAGTTAAAGTGGCTGCTGGGGCCAATGCTGGTCTTCCCATGCCAAGGAGAGAGGACCTTTTCCCTGGGTGGCAATACCATGTGGGTGATGCTACGAGGGAGAAAGACATAAATGAAACAAAACGCAACCCAACCTAACATAACACTCTCCGGGTCCTATGATGGACTAGGGGAAGTGAACTGAGGAGCCGAGAGACGCAGTCTTGCTTGTCCTTGCTTCCTGATACTTAGCTGTCAGGTGAACTGTTTCACAGCTCCACTGGTTTTCATTTCTTGTCCCTCTATAAGAGGGGGGGTGGGGTTGGGGAAATAAAAGAACCTTAAGTCAGGCAGTTTTCAAGCACTGGCAACTCTGAACACAGATTAGGAAAAGAAGAAACCACTGGCTATGATGAGTTTAAATTTTCCCACACTTCCCTTAGCATGTTCCCAACATTGAATCTCTGGGGAGAAGATGATTCCAATGAAGGGAAGGTTCTCATTCTTGGAATGCATTGTGAATAACTAATATTAAGGTGTTTTGGCTAAGCCTAGGCATGCCTGGGTATTGAGACTTACCTGAAGAAGGCAGAAAGGAAGAAAATGCTTTGGGACATCCTGAACTACATTCACAGAGGCAGTGTGGGCAGGGTACGAGCAGGGAGCTGATCAAATTCTTTACCATTAATTCAATTTAGATGAATTGTCCCTCACCCCTGGAGCCAATCCCTAGGAAGGATTCCATCATGACAAGTTTGGCTCAGTGCTGCTTTAACTGCCCAGCAAACAGTTAGCAAAGAGTAAAATGTTCATTATTTCCTAATTTTACATTATAAAATGGAATTAGGAACATAAATAGTAGTAAATAGCAAAAACCCAACCCTGTGTCGCACTACCATCCTCTCAGCCACCTCTGCGCAGGCCAATAAGTTTGGAAAGTTTTTCACAGTTTTCAAGTTTCAATGACTCTGCTTTCTGTTTCAATCGTTCATCTCTGTATAATCCTGCCAAATTTGTCAGTTCTGACTCTGAAAGACAGAAGAGGCAATCAATTCATAAAACAAAGCGGAGATCTTTTGTTTCATTCAGTATTTCTGGAATCAAAACTTTTTAGTTTATCTAATGGTTCTTCTTTCAATTACACCGAGGAAACCTTTACTCATTTTCACAAGAAACATGCATTAGGCAGCTACACTATGTCAGGTGGTGAGGATTAAAGGACACCTGTGACCCTGGAGTCCCACAGTATCTGTGCTCTACTATAAAAGCATCAGACTTAGGAAACCTGCACGTGTGCCGTAAGAGGAGCCTGCTTCACAGCCTTCCCACCAATGGTATGCAGATGGCAGTCAGAAGGGAATGGAGTCCAAATGCCTATTCCTGTCATCTGCAACAGAGACAGCTGCTTCATTTTCCCCGGGCTGCTGGATCACAACTCACACACGTTAACTGACACAGAGCCTACTTCTGTTGGGTATGCCTTCCACAGAAGGCCAGGTTGCTGGTAGCTTTCTGCATCCCCTTACCACGTAGGGGTGAGGGGAGAGGAAGGGGGTCCACAACTCAAAGGTCAAAGGCAGCTGGGCTCTTTTAAAAGTGAAATCATCTGGATCTGGTGCCCTTTGTCTCCCTGACTAAATGAATTTCATTTTCTCTTCACGGTGGAAAAGGTCATTCTATTTTTAACCAGAATATAATCTTTGCTGTCTTTCTCAAGTCACTGGTGGCTTGGCTGCCTCTCCGTCATTCTTTTGTAAGGCAGAGACACTCTCAGGAAGAAATGCCTGGAAAGCACCTCTAGAGATGAGTTGTATAGAACAGGATGGCATGCTTGGCTGGGGTGTGCAGCTTCTGAAAACCTCTGACAGAAGGCAGCAATTCAATGTTTAAAGGACCATACTTGTGAGAATGCTATCTTAATCATTTTGAAATATGTCTTTCTCGTCTTAATCAGCTTGCTGACAGATTTTGTTTTTCTCAGTGGAACGAGAGGCACCTGTCTGATTAATCAGCAAACTGCCTGGAAACCGGAATTAATACTTAGCCAGAGGCATTGATTTCTGAATAAGTTGCTATCAACACAAACACTGTCTGGCATTTCTACTCACAATGATTCTATTTACACCAAGTAAGCCCAAAGTGCACATTAAGTATAGGACTCCAGGGTGAGGGGTGGATATGCATGAAAACCCTCCTTCTACAATGGGGGCTGCAGAGCCTGGGCTCTAGCCCAGCAATTGCTTGGCAAGTGACAGGTCTCCCAGGCTCCAGAACAATGTGCTTTTGCCCCTTGGCACAGGCGTGTGCAGAGCCTGCTAGCCAGAGCTTGCCTTGGCACAGATGTCCCTGCAGGTGATGGGCTTCAAGGGGGTACAAGCACCGCACCCAAATGAAAACCCACTGCTCCTGCCTCCTGCCTAGATCTCACCACCAACGCCATTTCTTAGGCTTCTCTGGCGGGAGGGAGACCCGCCCAAGGTGTCTCTAGGAAATCAGCTTGTACTTTTGGCCTTATGGAGTCATAGTTACATTAATTTTTGGAACACGAATGGCTTGGCTTTGCTTTGAAATTATTTTGTTAGAGTTTACTGAGCTTTTTGAAATGCTTCATAGCCTGAAATCTCACTCCAGAAAATATCTAGGGCTACTGACTCTTAATAGTTTTTGGACTGAAGACCACCCTATGTGGTCTTTAACAACTGCACATATTTTAATACTTTTCTCAAAACATTATATTGCTTTACATAAAGTTCACTGAAACCAGGTCACAGGCACCAGCACCTGAGCAATGAAATGACCTTGTATAAGGTCAGGGTTTCAAGGAACCATGTCTCACACCCCACTACCAAATCTCACATCTCATCACCAAGAGCAGCTTTCCTTCACACTGCTAAGGAATCCTTTACCCTTCAATGAACACAAGTTCACCTCACAGAACATACTACTTTTGACAAATTCTGTTAATGTTCAACAACTTTTAACTAAAAAAAATTTAAACACACTGTTTTATATGCCAGTGTAACAGATGGACAGAGCATTGAGCCTTAAACGTAAACTGACTCACGCAAACGGCCAAAAGAAGTCAGTCCCAGAGCCTCTCCCATGAATTCTCTGCACAAGAGCTCAGGTCAGAGACTTCACAGCTAGAAGGTTCCAATAGATCCCAACTATGCTCATGATCCAGCCTACATGACAAGGCTGGCAGTGAGACCACATCCACAGTGAAAAGGCAACTGAGGCCTAAACTTTACTATGCACCAGATATTCTGCTAAGAGTTAACACACATTGACTTGTATGATCCTCACAAACTCTAGGAGAAAGGTACTTTCATCTCCATTTCCAAGAGTAAGCTTCTGCCTACTCTGCCACTCTCCTTAGGGGCACAGACAGACGTGCTCTTCTGGCAGGTGCTGAGCTCAGCTCAGCTAGGACAGGAGGTGGCTGCTGCTCATTACTTTCGTTCATCCTAGCCTAGGGTTAAGGCCACTTGCCCTGGCTTCAGGATTATTAACCAGATTCAGCTTTGAAGGAGTCAACAGGACAGTGTTTACAGCAGGGATTACTCATAAAAAAAAGTTCACCCAGGTTAAGCATTCTAAGGAAAAGCAGAGGGGAAAAAATGAACAAAAGATTAACAAAGACAATGGGTAACTTTGCTAAAAGCAGTTGCCACTCGGTACTTTGCCAAGAGTGAACTTTGTTCTCAAGTGGGTTTATTTTTACAACCTCCAAGTGCTAAATTTAACTCTCCTGGCTGCACTTGCTGCGGGATCCGGAGGACAGATGCTGCTCATTCTCAAATGGCACTTGTGCTGCGTGGAGGCTCCGGACAGCCGCCATGTTTAAATGCCAGGAACAGATTTTTAAGGGATGTGTACTGATAACAGCCCCCCTGGGAACTTGCCAGTAGACGCATCACGCTCACCCGTTGGATTTTTATTTGTACCTGGAGAGTGCCAAAGCCCTGAAACCAGGCTTCATGGGGATGGATACAAAAACCCAGAAGCCACCTTAGATGAAACTGTAACTGTGAGCTCCTTGCACAGTTCCAGCTTCATGTTGCCACAAAGGAAGACATGAGATATGTGTGGCGTGTGTGTGTACGTGTGTGTGTTTCCACCCAGCTCTTGCTGAAAGCAATGATTCCAAAACCTTCCGAAAGCCCCCCAAAATGGGGACTTTCAGGACATACACCATGGCTTTATTCTTATTTGGAGCTATGTCTACACTACCTTTTTAAAATTGTCAGTTGTTATTTTAAAAATATATATATATATACAACATTCACCAATTCAACATTTTTCAGGTTCTACCCATTTCCACTGAGGCGATTCTGACTCATAGAGATCTTATAGGACAGAAAAGACCTGCCCCATAGGGTTTCCAAGGAGCCAGTGGTGGGTTTGACCTGGTGACCTTGTGGCTGGCAGCTGGGCTCTTGACCACTGTGCCACCAGGGCTCTTTAGATTTTACACTATCTTGTAATTGTTATGAGATGGACACAACTCGATGGCAGTATGTTTGGTTTCAGTTTTTGGAATCCAAGGCCTTTATCTTGCTTCAAAATTCTTTTCTGATCTTTAAAACCTGGGAGGCCTGATCTAACAATGGGGTAGGATACTTCGTGATCTCTTAGGTCTTTTGCTCGATTAAGATGGCACTTCTTCCTTCTACCTGACTCTACCTTATACCCTGGAGTCACTGCCCACTAACCTCCTACTATACTTTGAGAGTTCAGCTGGGTTTTGCCCTACAGAAATAGAGGCAGAGGTTAGGTTAGGGATAGGATACACAGTCCTCAGCATTTTCATTGTTTTCTAGTCTTACAATTCCTCTCTTCAAAGACATTTGTGGAGCCCCTGTTCTTAAGTCAGGACTGTGTCAGGGCCTAGGGTGTAAAATTAGTAAGACATGGTTCTTGTCCTCAGACAGCCCACAGTCCTGCAGTGGGAGTGACATGCATCTAAGGAACCTAACACTGGGAGACCAGTACTATGCTAGCAGGATGAAAACAGTGCTTTAAGAACAGAAGGAAAGGAAGGATTAACTTGGGGGAGGGGCTGGGCATGTGATGGGTCAGAGAGGGCTTAGCAGCACGGTGACTGAAGAGCTAATTTTATCACACACTGTTATGTTTTTAATAATATCCAGGAACATTCTAAAGAAAACCAGAGTTTTCTCTTTAAAAATTAACCACATCTAGGTTTGGTTAGATACAGTCAGTAATGGTACACAGGTGGGTGTGGGTAGGGATGAGGGTAGAGGTGGGTGGGAGGGGAGCAATTCAAGAGGAATAAAAAGGGAGCCTACTGACCGACTGACAGGCTACCCTTACTACCACCACTCCTCAGTGACACTCACTGGACTGGGAAGGCAAGTTGCCAGCACTGTCATCCCTATCGTCTCCAGAGGAGAAAAAAGAGTAGAAGGGCTGTTCACAGCCGCTGCTACCGCAGGGGCAGACCCAGGGTGTTTCTTTTGTCTTGTGTTGCCACAGCTGATGAGAGACAGGGATGGGTACCTCACTTGAGGCCAGCAACTAAAACCTTTGATCTGGCTTAAAAAAGCCAGGCTGATTCAACTAGATTTCTCTCTGTGGAATGCAGAATTAGGAAACTGTAGACCAAACCAGCTAACAACAAGTAGTGAAAGGAAGAGCTTGTAATGTAGAAAATAAGCAATGCCTGGTGAGGCTGCAGAAGCTGTGAGAGTGACTAAGAAGACAGCAGCTGCAATAAACCATGGGAATACGAGGTTCTGAAGGAGGAAAGCCTGAAGCAGCAAAGGAATGCGGTTGACAGAGGGAGGCACAGACCCCAGAGAGTGACAGAGACACAGAAAGGAAGACTCCTTGCACTGCATGAGTTCCTAAGATTTCTAAGTCCTGGCCACATGCATCCTGTCAATAAACTTCCCATTTTTTGCAGTATCCTAAATGAAACTGTGTTCCCTATCTCTGTTTATACAAACACACATGGTCCAAACAAGGAGAGTGGAGCAATCAGGAAGCTGGGGATGCCTCAGCCTGGGAATCATGGCTAGCTGCTAGGATCCTTTCAGAGTGTCTTACTTTGTTGTTTCTCCTTCCAACAACTGGTCTGGATGTAATCGATGTAATCCTTCTCTATTGTCTTCTCCAGGTCACGCAGAGATGCTCCTCTGTAGGCCTTGTCAAAGTTTTTATCCACAAAGTAAGGTACCTGCAGGTTCTGGGTTTCCCTAGAAATGGTGTAGCCCAAGGTCCTGAGGCAAGGACAGAGGCTGAGGTGAGTTTGTTGTATTTGTCACTATCACTCCTACCACCAGCCTCACAGATACCACAATCACTTCTCTTCACGGGGCAGAAGCTGGTATCATTTGCTAACACACCTCACATTTACTATTTCCCCAGTGAAACAGTAAGTATAATATCATCAGTGATGCTATGTGAGCAAGTTCACATTGTGAAGGCAGCCTTGGCATGTACATACAGTTCATCGTCTTAAATGATTCACCTCTTTTATGTGGTTTTGTATGGTAAAAGAATACCAGGGCTTAAATAAAAGGGTATATTGTGTGTAGACCCTACCAAAGTACCTGGCACACAATATAGGCTATTGGCAAATGCTGGCTGAATGAACTGATTACCATTACAGTAAATTATTTTAACATAGCCAGATAGCCTGCACTGCCATGATAAAAAGTACCTTATACATAGTTGTCACATGAGAACTACAAAAAACTCAGACAAAAGATTTCAATAATGATATGTTCTAAGGGCGCTAGACATCTCATGGTATCTGGTGTTCAGAATGATTCAGAAATCTGGGTTAAGTAAATTCTAATCACATAGAGATATAGAAAGGATCTCAAATTCAGGTTAAAACAATGTGACAGGTTTGTGAAATCCAAGTGGATTTTGTTCAAATTGGACAAGTTCCACCTTAAAGGAGCAACATACTTGGTCCTGTCTCAAGCTTTCTCTTTTGATCTCTACTTAGGGATCTTGCCAAATGTCTAAGAGCTCAGTGGCTGGTCCTGCCTCACTCTGGGGAACAGTGGGCAAAGCAGCTACCTATCTGTCTCCCCTGGTCTGACAAAAAAAGAGTACCACATGGAGAAACATGGGAAGTTGAGAAAGAGAAGGAATCAAGCCACTCTAATCTAGAGTAGTATCTCTCCCTGAGTCTCAGCTTCCTTTGATACTCTCCTTCAAAAACGGAAAAGACTGACCTACGGTGATCACGTTCAATCTACAGTGATCACTAAGAAAGACTTTCTTGTCATGTATCACCCCATGGATTCCATATTTAGTAATGATTTTGTCCACTGAACTGTAATAATGAATAGTAGCTTATTATTCATTATTAATTAGAAAAGAAAAAAAATTCATTGATGTTCAAATTTAGTGTGCACCAGAATTACCTGGAGGGCTTGCTTGAAACTCAGATTATTTGTTCTCACCCCCAGAATTTCTGATTTAATGGACATAAAATGGGGTCCAAAAGTCTGCATTTCTAATGAGTTGCCAGTTCATAATGATGAGGCTGGCCCAGGGACCAAACTTGGAGAACTGACTCAAATGAAATAATTAATTGAAGATATCAAAACTTGCCCACCAGAGCTTTTAACTGATGCAGAAATCATCATTAAAATGAAATTTCTATATTTTCAGCAAAAGTAAAGAAATGTGATAATATAGTTTGACATGTAGCCTTATCATTAATATCTTATTTCTTAAAATTTTTTGTATTTAAAATCGTAAGTGGGATCACAGGACCCTAGTTACTATGTTCCCAGATCCACAGTAGTAGTGATCTTATCACAAGCTCAGTAGAGTCCTTTCCATTTCTAACATGGTGTGTGACAGGCTTTAATTTGAAGCTGAAGTTATTCTATGGGCCCTTATTAAAAGCAAACAAAAACTTGCTGTCAAGTTGATTCCAGTTTATAGAGACTCTATGAGACACAGTAGAACTAACCCATAGAGTTTCCAAGGAGTGGTTGGTGGATTCAAACTGCCGACCTTTTGGTTAGTAGCCAAACACTTAACCGCTGGGCCACTAGGGCTCTGCAACCCTTCAAAAACCAGTTACTGCTGTTCCATAGCTGACCAGATGATGTCACTGTAGAACAAAACAATCCATTTCCTGAGCAGCACATGAAACTGCCTACGTATTTTTGAGTCTCTGCACTATTACCATCCAGATGCTCTCTTAAACATAAAATCAGGGTTTTCTATAGTGAAAGGTGAAATGAAACGTTAGTAATCTGGACACCCCTCCAGACTGTCATTAAGAAAGCTTTATAGGTACTTGACTTACGATTTGTAAAACAGACTGTATGGGGGGCTAGCAGCCAGCAGCTGAGTAAGGACCGATATCATCACAATGACAAGGACAGGAAGTAACTGGATAAACGCAGAATATGTATTCTGAAAAAGAAAAGCATTTGGTATAAATGTTACTTTTCACTATAGAGCATACTGGAAAACAGGATCGTTTTCCCCAAGAAAACATAAATTACCAACGCACTGCTCAGAAGGTCCACAAAGGCTAATGTCTTCTGGGAAAGACGGTACTTCCCAGCAAGATGTACCAAACAACCCTGTTCCTGCTAATGAGAAAGCTGATACAGGCCACTTACTACCGGGATGGATACCCAGTAATCACCCTACAGTTCCCTTTGCCAAAACCAATGGAGCAGGCACCTCTGGGGAATCTGCCCCGACCTGATCCTCACAGGGGTGGGCTTTGGGGAGCCATGTTAGTAGCAAACAGCTCCACTGCCTTTGGCACAGGTGACTGCACTGGGGAACAGTTCCCTCTAGCAGGCATAATCACAGTCTCTATCACAGACTGAATTGTGTCTCCCCCCAAAAACGTGTGTAGTCATTTGGCTGGGCCATGATTCCTGGTATTGTGTGATGTTCCTTTAAGCTGTAAATCCTGCTTCTAAGATTTTAATGAGGGAGAATGGGCAGCAGTTGTGTTGGTGGGGCAGGGCTCAAATGTAGGGGACTGTACTGTGCCTTGGGGCAACCTCTTGGGATATAGGGGGGAGGGGGGTAAGCAAAAAGTTGGGGACCTCACACCACCAAGAAGCAGTGCCAGCAGCTGAGTGTGTCCTCTGGAAAGGACCTGAGGTCCCTGTGCATCAGAAGCTCCCAGTCCAGGGGAAAACTGATAATAAGGATCTTCCTCCAGAGCCAACAGAGAAAGACCTCCCCTGTAGCTGACACCCTGAATCTGGACTTTTAACTTACTGGACTGTGACAAAATAGAACTTCCCTTTTTAAAGCTATCCACTTGTGGTATTTCTGCTATAGCAGCACTAGATAACTAAAATAGTTTCTCTACTAGGAATCTGGGATTGAGAGTCATCAGTTTTCACTGTTAGTCAGTCATATGAAGAAAAAGGAAATAGTCTCAGGCAATGAGGACTGACCATTGCAAGGAGAAATAGAAGACTCAGGCTGCTGAGACAGAACACAGAAGATACACAGATTTGCAGCAAAACTGGTGACACTGACAGGCCTCACAGAGGCGCGGACAGCAAAGCTGCCTGGGCGCCTGATAGTCCTCACCGGCTGTGACCCCCAGCTAAGCTTCCTGCCCTTGAGCTTCACGTGATTCCTTTGAACCCTAACCTTAAATCCTACTTTAGTTCTGAATATTCTGAAGGGGCTTACTTCCTGCAGTCAAGATTAAGACAGCTTGACAGCAGAACTGAGATCCTGGAGGAGCCACCACAGGATGCGGTAGGGGAAAGGAGAGTGCTGTGCTGGCCACTTGGACCAGGTATCCAGTTTATCTTAACCACTGCCTCCACTTTCCTAATTTTAGCAATGTACCTCAAATTTCACTTATAAAACCTGATCATAGTTCATAAATGTCAGCTCAGTACAACTGTTTATGGGTTTACAGGCAGCAACTGTCCTCTCTTCTCTAGGTACCTGAGGTTTATCTTCCACCTCTTCCTTCCGCGTCTGCATCTTCTCATGTCTGTGACGCCGGCGGTAATACTGGGTATCATCTGTCACATTTGAAAACATATGAATATTTCCTGGTTGAAGGTAAGAAAAATGAATACTTAGTATGGTTATGAGGAAAACTCTTTCTTTGCCTTTTTCAAGGTTTTCATTCCCAATGAGGTTCTTTGAGGGCATTAACTCACTTTACTTGCTGGAATAAAAGACACAATAGGTAAGCCAAGTGAACCTATGTCTCTTACGTCTCTTGCCTTTATTTAAATAGTTTTTTGTAACTACTGAGTGAGGAAGCCCTGACAGGCTAGTAAAGGGGAAGCATTTGGGCCATGGATCCTGTCTGACCCGCTCATGTCTGCTTTTCTGCCCACTTCAGACTATGTCGTTGATGTCTTTAACAGCAACATATAAAACTCAGTTTACCTTCAGGATACTTAATTACTCCAACTTCTAGTTCTCTGGGCTACTTTTTTTTTATTGTGATTGAGTGAAAGTGTACAGTTGGGTTTAAAGTTGCATGCCCGTCTATGTGCAGCTCCTACTGCTCTCCTTACCTGGTGACAGCACACACTCCTTTTTGTTTCATACAAATCATATCCTCTTAACAATCCCCTGTCCCCTCTTCTCCACCTTCTAAACTCCCCTCTTGTAAGAGGCCAGTAGGACACGTTATAGATGCACAGAACCATAAAGTGCACACATGATATGGTCACTCTGTGTCACCAAGTCCAATGCATTCCTGTCTGAGGAGTTGACCTCAATAATGACTTATGATCAGGGGCAGCATCAGGTCTAGAAGTCATGCTTCCAGGGGAACCTCCAGGCCTTCAGACCATCAATTGCGGTCTTTTAGTGGAGTTCTCAGGGTGTACCCCTTTTTATTATCATATTGTCACAGGACTTAACTTTGTGAGCCCCATCACGGCTGTCACTTGAGATGGCTGGTCACCATCTAGTTCTTCTGGTTGCCTGTTAATGTAGTTACCTATTCACACGGGTCTTTCTGTCTTCTGGGTTCTCTTTCCCCCATGTAGATTTTGTACTTGGTGGTCATCTGTTCCTGCTGAGTTGGGACCATTTGGTGTACCTCAGATGGCAGCTTGCTAGTTTTTAAGGCCCCAGATGCCACTCACCAACATAGGGTGGAGGAGACTCCCTTGGCAATAGGCTAATTATGCCAGTTGGCCATGATGTCTTCTCTGGGATACTTTTATCTCTACACAACTGCTATTTTACAACTGCTCTATACAACTGTAGTAAGAACAGGTATATTGCTACTTATTTCTAAAGCACTTAAAACATCTAAACCTTATGGAGACCATCCCTATATTGCGTGTGAAAAAACTGAGCATTAAAGGGACTAAGTGATTTAGTCAAAATCATGCAGAGTGGGAGAATGGCCACAAACACCAGATAAGCTGATTCTAAATTCTAGCTGTTTCCACCACACCACTGATCCTCTATCCAGGTCTTTAGATAAGAGCTTGCTAAGAGCTTCAAGCACAAATGTATATATGTATGTATGTATACATACATATTTATTTATTTTAATAGTAATTTGGGGATACTAACCTGTAGGAAAATGTCCCCCAAAGAAGACGTTGAATAGTTCTTCTGGAGTGATGTCAGCTTCAAAGTCCCTGTAATAAGTATAAGGTCTGGCTTGAGGGGCAGTGAAAGTCACCTGCTCATCTCCGTATTCATCATAGCGGAGCCTCTTCTCAGGATTGCTCAGGACTGCAAAGGCATTTCCTATTGCTGCAACCCAAAGCAAAAACCACAGTGAGAATACAATCTTTCTTGCAGTCAGGGGTGATCACAGCAGCAGTGATGAAAATCCCAGAGTTAACTGCCACTGGATAACTTCACAGGGCCAAAGGAGGGGTGCTTGCCCTGGAAAGTTTATCAAAGTGCTGGTGCTTGAAATTTTCCATGCTCTAGTTTGATGAGCAAGAAATAACACTGGAATCAATCAAATTAAGAACTGTTGCTGACAGAGCAGGAGAAAAATGTAGAACGAAACTCATCTTTATAAAAAAGACCAGGCTAACTGTAGGTAGAATAAACTGCAATTTAGCTTAGAGTAGGGGATATTTTTTTAAAAGCAAAACTACCGCATCCAGCCCACTGCTATCAAGGTCAATTCTGACTCACACTGACCCTACACGACAGAGGAGAACTGCCCTGATATGGTTTCCAAGATTGCAATCCTTAAGGAAGCAGACTGCCACATCTTTCTCCTGTGGAGAGAAGGTGGGTTCAAACTGCCACCCTTTCTGGTTAGCAGCTGGGTATTTATCCACTGCACCACCAGAACTCCTCACATACACACATGATAAGTACAATTTTGTTTTGCCAAACCACTTAAAAGTAAGCTGCACATACTGACTTCACCCCTAAATACTTCAGCATGCATCTCTGAAGAAGACATTTTCCTTACATGACCACAATATCGTTATCATACCTAAAAAAAATTAATAGCAATTCACCATCATCAACAGGTTCCTTTAAGATTCATGTATTACATTAGGTTCTGTCTCTTTTGTTTCTTTTGTCTAGAACAGTCTTCCACTTTTTTGTTTTTGATTATATTGGAATTTTTAAAGAGCTGGTCAGTGTTCTTGTAAAATATCCCATATTCTGATTGTTCCCTCATTATTAGATTCCACTGGAACATTTTGGCAAAAATACTACATAGGTATTGTTTGTATCACATCAAAAGATGTGATCTGGAAGAGCATTGGATTTTCTGTAACGCCAAATTACATAATACTAGGCTGTCCCACTACTGGTGATACTAGGCTGGACCACTTGGCCAAAGTGGTGACAACCAGGTATCTTCACTGTAAAGCACTTTCCCCCTTTTATAATCAGTAAGTGGGGTGTAATCGATAATTCTGTGGGGTGAGACTTTGAGATCATGTGTATATCTTATTTACCAACAACCTATCTATCACCCAATGGTTTTGGCAGCCACTGATGATCTTTGCCTGAAATCAATGACTTCATTGAGTATGAAGCTCTTAAGTGGGATTTCACTATATTATGGGTACAGAAACCTTTTTTGAGACTATTTATAGAATTATCACAAAAGTCAGTGGGAAAAATAGTTGATCTACAACTGTATTTATGCTATGGCTTTTTAATATGAGTATGTTATTAAGAGGGATTTCATGAACAAAGAGTTCCATAGTCAAAAAAGTTTGGGAATGCTGCTTAGCATCTACTTACAAGCAGCCATCATCTTAAGTCAGACAAAAGGAATCATGCCTGTTTTACTCACCCTGACACTTGGCACATAACAGGTCTTCAATAAATACTTGCTAAGTCAATGAATGAATGGCTGTAATAGGTACTACAGAAAAACCAAATGCTCTTCCAAAAGTAATCAAATTAAGGTAAATGAATGAGGAGAGGAAGGAGTTATGCTGATAATCATTATTTTTGAGATGTCTGGAGGAATAAACCTGATTATGGCCTTATAATCAATTGTAAGTGAGGCTGAAAACTTGCTAGGACCAGCCATTACAAAACCTACAGAAAGGCAGAATTAAGCATTAGTTTAGGATCAAACCTTTGAAAGCATCTGTTGCTCCAGGAGCACAGTTCTTGTCAGGATGAAATTTTAGTGCAAGTTTTCGGTAAGCTTTCTTAAGTTCTTCATCACTGGCATTTCGTGAAACCCCCAGAATTTCATAGTAATTTCTGCATTTCTTGATCCTAAAAAACACATCAGAAACGGGTATGTCTACAAAGTCTACTTTTGTACAGGCAGCTACAAAACAGCACACTGACTGACCCTCCAAACTTGGAGCCCCAAAACAAAGCTAAAAGAATACTGGTGAACACACCAACGAAACACGCCATTCATTAACAATGTTTTCCTTGCACCAAGACCTTAATGCCTTTCTAAGGGCTTTCCCATCTACTATTTTATTCTTTTTCTATTCCTGAAAGTGGGTAGAACAAGTATTCTAATCCATACATCAAGGTACAGGCTGAAGTCCCAAGAGATGAACCACAGGGCATGAAAACTGTGGGAAAAAACCTAGCCCATCCATCCTATGTATTGTTTTCTCTTTTTCCTTATGGGTGTCCTTTTAAACTGTGTTTTGAAAAGTTAATATACATACATGATAGAAGAAAAATATCTGACAGTACTAAACTGTATACAACACAAAATCTCTGTTCCCCATTGTTTCTTCTCTAATCTCCCATCCTAGGTACAACTACTGTTAGGAGCTTCCTGTGAATCTCATGTACAGAGTTTATATATCTGTGTGTGAATATATATATATGTATAGAGTCTTCTTATCTAAAAAGAAGCATATTATAGATATATCTTGCCTTTTTTAGCTGATAATTCATCTTGGAGATTGGTTTATAACCAGTAAGAATTACAGAATAATGATTTAGAGTACAGCAGCAGCTCAAAAATCCTTTATACTCTTAAACATGATTGACAACTTCCAAATAGCTTTTGCTTGTCAATCTTTACTACATTAGATGGCACTGGTATAAGAACAGGCATACAGACCAACTGAATGAAACTGAAAATCCAGAAATAAACACATAGGACTATGGACAATTGATTCTTGAGAAGGGTGCCATGTCTATTTAATGGGGAAAAAATAATCTCTTCAATAAATGGTGGAGACAACTTGATATCCACATGCAACAGAATGGAACTGGACTCAAATCTCATATAATATGCAAAAATTAACTCGATGGATTAATGGCTTAAATGTAAGAACTCAAACTATAAAACTGTTAGAAGGAAACATCAGGGTAAAGCTTTGGGATCTAGTTTTTGACAATGGTTTCTTGGATAGGACACCATAAGCACAAGCAACAAAAGATAAAACAGAAAAAAGGGACTTTATCAAAAGCAACACCTTTTGTGCATCAAAAGATTTTAAGAAAGTAAATAACATACTGAGTGGGAGAAAATATTTGGTAACTGTATCTGGTGAGAGTTTAATACCCAGAATATGTAAAGAACATATATACAGCACAGTGAATTACTTAACATGGCCCTTCTAGCCATAGACTTTGTGACTCTCACATAACGATTAGGTGGTACTACGCAAATAAGGTGCTTATGGCCCACCAAAGAGATTGGACAGCTTGCTAGTAATGCAAATAAGGTGCATGGAACCCTTGTGGGAGTGGGATCACGCAAATAGTGTGTATGGAACCCAAACAAGGGGATTGGTCACTTTCAGCATCCTGCTAGGCTTAAAATGAGCCATCCCAGCAGGAAAGAAGAGCCAGGAGTGGACCACATACATTGAACCTGGGGTCTCTATATTGAGAACCTCCTAGATTCAGGAGACATAGAGCCAGCCATAACACTGGAGAAGTGCAAGAGGGCAAGAAGTAGCAGCAGAGCAATGGTGGCAACAGAACGAGGAAACAGGCATGAGATGGTGCAAGAGGCTTTCTGGTGGAGTCGGGTACCTTCTGGCACTTACTAGAGGAGCTAAGGAGCTTTGCAACCCTTGACTGAAAAGGGAAGCTGATGAGGGGTTCACAGGCCAAGAGACTCAAGGGCTGAGAAGCCAAGGGGACACAGGCCAGAGAGAGGATTATCTATGCGCAAAGCTGAGAAGCAGCTGGCACTACTGAAGAACTGTATCCTGAAGTGTAGCCCACTACTTCTCTAATAAACTCCAAAACTATGACTATGGTCTGTGAATTCTGTGCAGCTACTACAATGAATTATTGAACCCAGCAGAGAAGTTAAGAGCGACATGGGAGGGACAGCTGGTGTTGTAACCGGTATAAAGGCTGGGGAGAGGAGGTATATCTGACCTCCACTTCACAGGATTGGCCTTGGGCTGATGTCAGTTTTGATTCCCTCTCTTCCCCCTTGTTCTGGTCATGCCACTGGGCCATTTTTACAATATGCAGTGTAGCAACAACAAAAAAAAACAATCTAATACAAAATGGGCATAGGGCTTAAATAGTTCTCCAAAGAAGATATACAAATGGAGAACAAACATATGAAAAATGCTAAATGTCATTAGTCACTAAGGAAATGCAAATCAAAACCACTATGAGCTATCACTTCACTCCCACTAGGATGACCACTGTAAGAAAACTGAAAAATAACATCATGGGTGAATAATAATTCTATTGTATGGATATACCTTTTGTTTACCCATTCATCATTTGATGGGCATTTGGGCTGTTTCTACTTTTTGGCTATTATGAATAATGTTACTATGGACATTCATATACAAGTGTTTGTGTGGATGTACGTTTTCATTTTTCTTGGGTATCTAAGGACTGACAATGACATTCACAAATTCATTCCAGGAAAAGTGCTATGCACCTTGGGAAGCTATGCACCAACACCAGTGCCTAGTTTACACTTCAAAGCCATTCTGGAACTCTTTTTCTGGAATGGCCAACACAGCTGTCATCATATTACCCTTGATGTCATGAATGTCATCAAAATGTCTTCCTTTCAATACTTCCTTTATCTGACAGTAAAGAAGAAAGTAACTGGGAGCCAGGTCAGATTAGTAAGGAGGGTGTTTCAGTACAGTTATTTGGTGACTGGCTAAAAACTCCCTCACAGACGACTATACAATTAAATTGGAAAACTTGCCACCATGCCATCACGTGCAATGGCCATTCAAGAAAGAGTTCCAAACTGCTCTGAAGGGTGGACTAGGTGCTGGCATTGGCGCATCACTTCCCAAGGAGAGTACTTTGAAGTGACTAGTAATATTTAACAATGAGGTATGTAGCACTTAGAACAATTAAGGCCATGGAGTTGTCAGACCTTGCATAGCTAGGAACGGATGGCATGGTCAAGTTATGTTTAGAGGAACTGCCAAACTGTTTTCAAAAATGGCTGTACCATTTGACATTCCTACCAGCAATGTATGAGGGTTTGAATTTCTACATTTCCTTTCCAACACCTGCTATTCTCCATCTTTTTTATTATAGCCATTCTAAGAATGCGAAGTAGTATCTCATTGTGGTTTTGATTTTAATTTCTCTAACGACTAACGATTTGTGTAACTCTTCATGTGCTTATTGGCAACTTGTATGTTTTCTTTTTGAGAGAAATGCCATTCAAATCCTTTGCCCCTTTTTCATTCTGGTTATTTATCTTTTTATTGTTCAGTTGAATATGTTCTCTATGTATTCGGGATATGAAATCCTTATCAGAGATATAATTCAAAAATATTTTCTTGCATTCTGTGGGTTGTCTTTTTATTTTTTTGATGATATTCTATGATATACCACAATTTTTAATTTTGATGAAATGTAATTTACAGGTAGTCCCTGACTTACGATGTATTTCAGTTATGACAAATTGCACTTATGACCAGCTACATTTTAAAAATCTTATCATTAGTACTATGTACTACAATGTGCAGTGTGTAATACGCTGATGTTATCATTCTTAGATGTTCACTCACGGATACTTAATTTTATAATTTACTGTTCAAAATGCTGCCATATACAAGGATTGCCAATTAAGTGTGCAAACTCATCCTAGAAAAAATGCTACATACCTCATCGCTGAGTATCACTATGGTGACCTTCAAGTACTTCCTTTGGGAAGCTATACACCAACGCCAGTGCCTCGTCCACATTTCAAAGCCATTCTGGAACTCTTTTTCCAGAATGGCCATCAGAACTGTTGTCATATTACCCTTGATGTCCTGAACGTCATCAAGACATCTTCCTTTCAATATTTCCTTTATCTTAGGGTAAAGAAGAAAGTTATTGGGGGCCGGATCAGGTGAGTAAGGAGAGTGTTCCAATACAGTAATTTGGTGACTGGCTAAAAACTCCCTCACAGACAACCATACAGTTAAGTTCAAGAACTTGCCACCTTGCCACTGTGCACAATGGCCATTCCAGAACAAGTTCCAAAATTGCTTTGAAGGGTGAGCGAGGCACTGGCATTAGTGTATAACTTCCCAAGTGGAGTACTTCAAAGGTGACCATAATGATATTCAGCAATGAGGTAAGTAGCACTTAGAACAATTAAGTTCATGGACTTAACTGTCAGACCTTGTAACAGACTACAGCCTAATGATATATGACACACGCACTGCACATATACCTCACAGCTGTTGAAACTCTAGCTTTGTTGGGTATCAGGCCTACAGTGTGATCTTATTCAGTTTCGTCCTATCAGAAGCATCAGTTACTCATCTGAAGCTCAGTTGTCCAAGTTTCTCACATTATAACACCTACACTACTTATCTCCCCAGTAATACATCTAACAGAAGTCATAGCACTATAAATTCCCACTCAAAAAAGAAGGCAGGGTAGGCTCTAGACATCGATAAAAAGCCGAAGATAATTAAGGTCTATGATAACGGAAAAAAAGTTGGCAAAATAGCACATGAAGAAGGACTGTCTCATTCAAATATTTTGACAATCATTAAGGATAGGAACAGGATTTTGGAGGCAGTTAAAGGAGCAGCTGGCATAAAAGTGACAAGTTTAAAAAGAGGCCTAAGGGCCAATCCATAAGATAAACCCAGTGCCATCAAGTCAATTCTGACTCACAGTGACCCTACAGGACAGAGTAGAACTGCCCCATAGAGTGGAGAAGCTATTAACGATTTGGATAGAAGATCAAATCCAGAAGAGGATTCCTGTGAATGTTTTCAAAATCCAAACAAAAGCACATAGCATTTTTGCAAACTTGAAGCAACAGTAAAGAGAAGATTATCATAAGCATTTAATGCCACCAAGGGCTGGTTTCATTGCTTCAAACACATGTGGCTTATATGAGGTACGTATAACCAGGGAGGCAAGAAGTGCTGGTGTTGAAGCTGCTAAAATCTTCAAAGATGAGCTGGATAAGATGATACAAGATGAAGACTATCGACCAGAGCAGATTTTCAAGATGGATGAAATAAGTTTATTTTGGAAACGGAGGACAGAATGGAGCTATATTTACAGTGGTAAAGTTGATGCCTGGTTTCAAGATATCTGAAGACAGAATCACACTGCAGCTTGGAGGAAATGCTGCTGAATTTAAATTAAAACCTTTTCCTGTTTATTGTTCTGAAAACCATCAAACATTCAAAAGCACTGACAAAAATAATCGGTTGATCTACTACACGAGTAACTCCAAGGCCTAGATGGTGATGGTATTATTGGACAACTGGTTTTTAAATTGTTTTATCCTGGAAATGTGTCCCTACTACCTTGAAAAGAGCACTTCTGTCAAGATTCTGTGGCTACCTGATAATGCCCCAGCATATGCGCCACATATAGATGATCTAAATCAAGATGTGAGTGTGGTGTATCCATTTTCCAATACATTAGCTGCGATTCAGCCTATGGATCAAGGTGCAATTGCCCCTTTCAAGACACATTACCTTGCTACATTTGTTCAGGCAACAGCTGCAAAAGATGGAGATAAGGTAACATTATTCAATTTCTGGAGGAACTACAATATTTTTCAGTGTGTCCTGGGAGGAAATTAAAGGAAAATGCATGCAAGGGATACAAAAAAAGTTGCTGAGTTAAGCACACACGCTCCAAGCACAGGATAAGAATAATACATATGATGAAAGAGACTGGTGGAAAAATCGGCCATATGGTAAGAACACTGAATTTAGAGCTTGATATTGCTGATGTAACACAGCTCATAGATCAAGAAGAACTGACAGATCAGGACTTAACGGATCCCACACAGGAAAGAAATGCTAAAGAAAGAAATAATGACGAAGAAGGAAAGTGTCAAAAATTCTTACAGTGAAAAGGATTAGCCAAAGTTTTTTCTAAAATAAATCAGGGTCTTCAGTTGCTTAAAGAGAAGGGTCTAAATACATGTATCCCTTTGCTAAAATTGATAAGCAGATTCAGGAAGAACCAAGATGTTACCACGAAATACACTAACTTATCCTAGAAAAAGTGCTATACTTCATTGCTGAGTATCACTATGGTCACCTCTGACATACTCCCCTTGAGAAGCTGTGCACTGATGCCAATGCCTAATCCACCCTGCAAAGCAATTTTGGAACTCTTTTTCTGGAATGGCCATCAGAGCTGTCGCTGGATGAGGTCTGCCAATTAAGTTTGCAAATTTACACTAGAAAAAGAGCTCTGAAGGGTAGACTAGGCACCGGTGTCAGTGCAGTTTCCCAAGGGGAGTACTCTGAAGATGACCACAGTGATATTCAGCAATGAGGATGAGTTCATGAACTGAACTGTCTGACCTTGTATTTGAAGAAAAAAAGAAAAGGACCACACAAACAAACCTCACCAATTTTCTGACTAGCAACACTATCCACAGGTGGAATTACTACTGTAACTGACAAAATGCTAACACTGGCCAACCTCTTCATTAATTTTTTATGACTTGTATATTTTTATGCACGTATGTGTGTATTAAAATATATCTGTAAATTTATACGTTTCCAACACCCAAAGATCAAATTTGTCAACATACTGATAATAAAAAGCAGTAATAATGAAAGCTTCACACACATAAAAAAGAGGTATTTGACTTAACATCAGAAACAGTTTAAGACAGAGTTATCGGAATGGAAATATCACCAGCTGGGAACTACCTTTATCTATTTTTGCTTTTGCCACTTGCATTTTTGGTGTCATATCCAAGAAAATTCTTGCCTAATCCAAAGGCATTAAGACTTACATTTATGTTTTGTTCTAAGATTTTTATAGTCTTATATTTGGATCTTTGGTTGACTTTGAGTTTATTTTTGTTTTGTTGTTGTAAACATACACACACAGAGATGCATAAGTGTGGTCTGGGAAAAGTTATCAGCATGGAACTTCATGTTCTAAGAGACATGGTGGTCCCCTTGCATGCATTATCAACCCAGAAGCTCCAATTCTGAGCTAACGGTTTTAGTATGATGTGAAATAGTGTTATGGTTTGAATGGTGTCCACAAAAAATATGTGCTGTAAATTCTAACCTCTATGACTATGGTTATAATACCATTTGGGAATAGGTTGCCTTTGTTATATTAAAGAGACAGGATTAGTGTAGGATGTGTTTTAAACCAATCTCTTTTGAGATATAAAAGAGATTTAACAAGCCAGCAAAAGAAGCAGAGCTACAGGAAGAGAAATGATAGGCCACCTGAAAACTGCCCAGGAGTAGAAGCTCAGAAGAGAGAAGGTCCTTCTCCCAGTACAGGAGAGAGAAAGCCTTCCCCTAGAGCCAGAATCCTAAGACTGAAGTTGTCAAGGGTTTCATTTTAGTTGGATCTGCATCAACACCTACAGAAGCAGCAGTTGAGAAATCAAAAGACACACTGTATTGGGAAAATCTGCTGCAAAAGACCTCTTTAAAGTGTTCAAAAGCAAAGATATCACCTTGAAGACTCTGGAGAGTCAAGCTGCTTTTAAGGTGTGTCAGGAGGATGAGCTCATCATTCAGAAAGATGACAGGCAGGGCTTCCATGCCCAAGAGGCAGAAAAACGGAGTCTGCCAGGACCAACAGGGTGGGGTTGCCACTCAGACTGACTAAGAAAACAGAGCCACCCAAGGCCAAGGAAGCATAGTTGCCAACCTAGTGAGCCTGTAAGGTGGGGTTCAAGTCCAGGGCTGAGGGCTCTTCACTCAGAATCTAGAGGGTGTGGACAGTACCCAGATGGCAGAGCCACTGCCTAAATGGCCTCAAAGAACTATTTTCACATTTGGAGAGCTAATGTACTGTGTTCTGTTGGATTTTAGAATGGCTTAGTGCCTGTTATTCTTTTTTTCCCTCCAAATTCTCCCATTTACAATGGAAGTGTCTGCCTTGTTCTTGTTCTACCACTGTATTTTAGAAGCAGATACCTTGTACTCTATAGCTCACAGGTTCACAGATGAAGAGAAACTGTGTCCCAGGGTGGCATATGCCTAAAGTCTCACTGACATTTCATTCACATGCTCAAGAAAATGAGATTTTGGATGCAGAGTTAAGAATTTTATGATGATATAATGGGTCAACTGTGTTTTATATGTGGCACGAATTTTTGGGTGCAAAAAGGTGGAATGTTATAGAATGAAGTCCCCCAAAATATGGGTCTGTGGTTATAATCCCATTTGGGAATGGGTTGTCTTTGTTACGTTAATGAGACAAGATTAGTGTACGATGTGTTTAAAATCAATTTCCCAGATATAAGAGATTAAACAAGCAAGTGAAAGATGCAGAGATAAGGAAAGAGAAATGCCAAGCCACACGAAGATTACACAGAATCAGAAGTTCAGAAGAGAAGACGACATTCCTGCAGTGCCAAAAAGAGAAAATCTTCCCCTAGAGTCAGTACCCTGAATTTGGATTTCCAGCCTCCTGCACTTACTGATGAAGATCAAGGTCCACAGCCTTCACTATGGATTGCACCTCAACATCAAGAAAACAAAAATCCTCACAACTGGACCAGTAGGCAACATCATGATAAAAGGAGAAAGGATGGAAGTTGCCAAGGATTTCATCTTACTTGGGTCCAAAATCAACACTCATGGAAGCAGCAGTCAAGAAATCAAAAGATGCATTGCACTGGGAAAATCTGCTGCAAAGGACCTCTGTAGAGTATTAAAAAGTAAAAATGTCACCTTGAAGACTAAAGTGCACTTGACTCAAGCCATGGTATTTTCAACTGCATCATACGCATGCAAAAGCTGGACAGTGAATAAGGAAGACAGAAGAAGAATTAATGCCTTTGAACTGTGGTGTTGGAGAATCATATTGAATGTACCATAGACTGCCAAAAGAATAAACAGATCTGGAAGAAGCTCAACTAGAGCGCAAAGATGACAACAACTGCACCTTACATACTTTGGACATGTTGTCAGAAGGGATCAGTCCCTGGAGGAGGGCATCACACTTGGTAGAGTGGAGGGTAAGCAAAAAAGAGAAAGACCTTCAACTACATGGACTGACACAGTGGCTATAATGATGGGCTTAAGCATAGGAACGACTGTGTACATGGTGCAAGACCAGCCAGTATTTAGTTCTGTTGTATGTGGGGTCGTTACGAGTTGGAACTGACTTGATGGCACCTAAAAACAACAAACTGTGAAAAAATAAATTTTGTTTAACATAGCCACGTATGTGTGGTCTTTCTGTTACAGTAGCACTAGATAACTAAGACAGGTACTAAGGGTTCAAGTTCATTCTTATGCATGTCGCTATCCAGTTGTCCCAGTATCATTTGTTGAAAAGACTCTTCTTGCTTTCACTGAATGGACTTGGTGCTTTAATTAAAAAAAAAAAAAAATCTACTGATGACAAATTTAAGGGTTCATTTCTGGACTCTCAGTTCTCTGCCATTGACCAGTATGTCTACCTCTATGCTATGTACTTTTTTCTTTAAATAACATTTTCTTGAGTTTTTGGTGAAACTTTACATAACTTCAGTTCCTATTTGACAATTTCCACACAAACTGTTCAGTGACGTTAGTTACATTTATCACAATGTGTCAACATTCTCTTTGACTGTGTTCAGTTTATTTTCTTTCCAGAAGTTTTCCTGTCCCTTTATCTTCTCATTGCTTTTGAGTAGTTGTTGACCTTTTGGTCTCATACTGATTGTTTTTTTAAGTATATACCCAATATTGTGGGTAATATGCTTTATTTTGTGTGATACTCTGCTACTTCACTGTGATCTCAGGGGATAGATCAGGTTCTAGGATCAAAGACTGTCTCAGAGCAAAATTATCATGAAGTCCTTTGTTCTCTATGTTCTGGGACTAACTGTTGTTACACTCGTCATAAGGGTCAGTGGTGGTAGCCAGGCACCATCTAGTTCTCCTTATCTCAGGGTAGATGAGGTTGTGGCCCGTGTAGACTTGTTTTCTTTTCTGCATTTTTGGTTATCTTATTATTTTGATCCTGGTAAGTGGAGATCTATAGCTGTGTCTTAGATGGCTGCTTGTATGCTTTTAAGACCCCAGATGTTACTTCACCAGTACGCATGTCATGATTTTTGTGAACTGTTATTATGCCAACTGACCAAGTTGTCCCATGAAACTATGATTCTAAGCCATCAATCCAAAAAAACCAATGCTGGAAGGTGTTTGGTTATGTCTGAGTATCTGTATTTGTGTCTTCAATGAATATATGTCCCTGTACCCACATATCTGTACTTACATACACCTACAGATATTCTGAGGAAACCCTGGCAGCGTAGTGGGTTAAATGCTATGTCTGCTAACCAAAAGATCAGTAGTTCATAGCTGTCAGATGCTTCTTGGAAACTCTATGGGGCAGTTCTACTCTGACCTCTACAGTTGGCCATGAGTGGGACCCAACTCGACAGCAGTGAGTTTTTGGTTTTTGGGGCCACCATGGCACAGTAATTAAACACTTGGCTGCTAACTGAAAGGTCAGCAGCTTGACTCCACCAGCTGCTCCTTGGAATCTCTATGGGGTAGTTCTACTCTGTCCTACAGGGTTGCTATGAATTGGAATCGACTCGATGGCAACAGGTTTGGCTTTGGTTTCTTGTAGCTATTTCTCCCAGTTCTCATGTATGTATATACATGTACCTACCCTGTTTTAGTCATCTAGTGCTGCTGTCACAGAAATACCACAAGTAATAGCTTTAACAAAGAAAATTTTATTCTTTCATAGTCTGGTAGATTACAAGTTCAAACTCTCGGCCTCATCTCCAAGGGAAGACTTTCTTTCTCCGTCAGCTCTAGAGGCAAGTCTTTGTCATCAGCCTTCCCTTGGTCTGTGATCATCTTGGTATGGGAACCTCAGGTCCAAAGGATGTACTCTGTTCCTGGCACTACTTTCTTGGTGGTATGAGGAGCCTGTGTCTCTTTGCTCACTTTTCTCTTTTATATCTCAAAAGAGATTGGGTTAAGATACTATCTAATCTTGTAGATCTCATCAATGTGACTGTTGATAACCCATCTCATTACTTTGTAGTGATAGAATTCACAAAACGTAGGGAAATCTCATCAAATGACACAATGGTGGATGATCACACAACACTGAGATCAAGGTCTAACCTTGACAGATATTTTGGGGTTACACAATCCGTGACTCTGTCTGTTATACCAATTTGCTAACACCCATCTAAAAGTTCTATGCTACCTTCTTGATAACTGTAGTTCTGTATTAAGTTTTGAAATTCAGAGTCTTTCAGTTCTGTTCCCCTTTTTCAAGATTGCTTTGAACATTCTGGGTACCCTGCATTTTGATATGAATTTTAGGATCAGCCTGTTTATTTCTGCAAAAAAAAGGCCAATGGGATTTTGACAGTGACTGTGTTGAATCTATTGATCAATTTGTGGAGCATTACCACTTTACCAATATTAAGCCTTTTAATACATGAACATGAGTTGTCTTTAATCCATGAACATAGGATGTCTTTCCATTTATTTAGGTCATCTTTAATTTCTTTCAATAAAGCTTTGTTGTTTTCAGTGTAGAAATCTTACATTGCCCTTATTCTTAAATTTATTCCTAATTATTTTATTAATTTTGATGCTATTGTAAACAGAATCACTTTCTTAATTTCATTTGGTGAATTGTTCATTGCTAGTGTATTGTGAATTATTTAGGATTTTCTCTATACAAAATCATATCACCTATAAATAGAGATAGTTGTACTTCTTTTTAATCTAGATGCCTTGTTTCCTTTTCTTGCTGAACTGTCCTGGCTAGAACCTCTAGTATGATGTTGAATACAAGTGGTGGCAGCAACACCCTTGTGTTCTTCCTAATGCTAGTGGTAAAGTTACCCATTGTTAATCATAAAGTATATTAGTTGTGGATTTTTCAGATGCCTTTATCAGGCTGAGGAGGCTCTTTCGTATTTCTAGTCCACTGAACACTTTTGTCATGAAAGAAATTGAGTTTTGTCAAAATTTCACATGCCTCCATCAGATGATCATGTGGTTTTTGCTCTTTATGTTACTAACATGATATCTGTCATGGATTGAACTGTGTCTTCTCAAAAATGTGTGTAGCCAACTGGCTGGGGTATGATTCCCAATATTTTATGATTGTCCTCATTTTCTGATTTTCCCATGCTGTATGTTAAAGAGGATTACGGTGGTACTGTAAATCCTTTCCTAAGGTCACCTTCCTGTCTACTGTAAAAGGAGTTCCCCTGGAGTGTAGTTTGTACCACCTGTTATCCTACAAGGGAAACAAGCGGAGTTGGGAACCTCATACCATCAAGAAAGCAGCATCAGGAGAAGAGTGTGTCATTCACACCTGAGGTTCCTGTACCAAGAAGCTCCTTGACCAAAGACTGATGCAACACAAGGACTTTCCTCCAGAGCCGACAAAGAGGGAAAGCCTTCCCCTAGAGCAGACATCCTTAATTTGGACTTGTAGTCTCCTGGACTGTGTAATAAACATTTCTCTCTTTAAAGCCATACACTTTGTGGTAGTTACGTTAGAGCAGGACCAAATGACTAAAACAGTGTATTACACTGTTTGATAGACTCAATCTTGCATTCTGGCCAATCTTACAATCTTGCATTGCAATCCCATTTGGTTATGGTATATTATACAATTATTTTCACATGTTGCTGGAATTGGCTTACTATTATTTTGTTGAGGAGGATTTTAGCATCTTTTCATATCATGTATGTGCATTTAACACTTTTTGTAAGGGTTATTAAAGTTTAGTTTTCTTTTAATGTTTTTCTGGTCTTAGTAGCCAACTATTACATAGACAAGTTGGGAAGTATCCCTTCTCTTCTGTTTTTTGGAAGAGTGTATAAGAGAACAGTGTTAATTCTTCAAACATCTGGTAACCAGTGAAGCCATCTGAACTTCTGTTTTTCTTTATGGGAATTTTTCTTATTACTAATTACTTTACTCATAGGTCTATTCAGATTTTCCATCTTGAGTCACTTTTGGTGGTTTGTGTCTTTTTAGGAATTTGTCCATTTCATCTAGGCTATCTAATTTGTTGGCACAGAATTCATAATATTCTCTTATAATTCTTTTTATTTATATAAGGTTGGTAACATTGTTTTCTCTTTCATTCCTGATTTTATGTTAGAGTCTTCTGTTTTGTTCTTAATTAGTCTGGTAAAAGGTTTATAAATTTTCTTGATATTTTCAAAGAACCAATTTTTGGCTTTGTTGATTTTCTGTACTGTTTTTCTATTTTCTATTTCATTTCTTTTTACTCTATATTATTTCCTTCATTTTGTTTGCTTTGAATTTAGTTTACTTTTCTTTCACAGTTTCTTTTTTAACTGTATTTTTGGTGAAAGTTTACATAGCAAATTAAGCTCCCATTTAATAATTTCTATATATATTGTTCAGTGATGTTGGTTACATTCTTCACAATGTATCAGCATTCTCACTATTTTCAGTGAGCTTGCTTTGTTTCCATTAGTCTAGCTTCTCTACCCACTTCTTACCTTTTCATCTTTGCTTTATGGGAAATATTGACTATTTGGTCTCATACAGACGATTGTTTAAAGGAGTACAGTACACATGGGTGATACTGTTTATTTTATGAGTCAATCTATTATTTGGCTGAAAAGTGACTTTCAGGAGTGGGTTCTGGGTGATTATTTTTGTGGCTTCTTAAGGCAAAGATTAGGTTAGTGATTTAAGATCTTTCTTTTTCTTTCTTAAAATAGGTGTTTACGGAAACCCTGGTGGCACAGTAGTTAAGTGCTACATCTGCTAACCAAAAGGTCAGCAGTTCAAACTCACCACGTGCTCCTTGGAAACCCTAAGGGGCAGTTCTACTTTGTCCTACAGGGTTGCAATAAGGCACAATTGACTTGATGGCAGTGGTTTTTGTTTTGTTTTGGTTTACAGCTATAAATTTCCCTCTAACTACAGCTTTATCTGTATCCCATTAAGTTTTGGTATGTTGTTTTTTCATTCATCTCAAGGTATTTTCTAATTTCCCTTGTGACTTCTTCTTTGACCCATTTTTATCATTATTATTTATTTAGAAGTATACATTTATTTGGTATCTGTACATAACAGACACTATATGATTTTAATCCTCTTAAATTTATTGAAGATTATTTTATGGCCTATTCTAAAGAACGTATACTTAAGAAGCAGCTCTATGTATATGTGAAAAGAATGTATATCCTGCTGTTGTCCAGTAGAGTATTCTATAAATCCTGTTGGTTTCTCCTGCCTCTTTTAAAGCAGAAGCAGATCAGCCAGTTCAGACCATACCCTGATACTCTACTGCCATCCAGTCTTCCTTCTGAGGTTAAGAAGCTACTGTGTTTCAGTAATTATAAAAACAGCAGTCAGTACTCACATAGCACATTCTCTGTGCTAGCCACGGTTCTCGGCACTTTACATAAAGTCACTCATTTAATCCTACCACAGGCTCACCTTTGCACCCCAAGCAGCTGTTCTTCAGTGTAAGTGGCACTCCCCTCACCCTGCCAGGTATGATTCCACTCATTTTCAGACTTCTTTTCTTTCTGTCCCTTCATGCAGTTACAGCAATGACAGGAGTCATGACTCTCAGGAGGTCTGTCTTCTGAGTATTTATTTCTTCTAATTGCATCAATATAGGCTGCAAAGCAATAGCCTTCCATTATACCTCAGTTTGACCCTGAAAATCAGCTTTGTTACCTTCCTTAGCTCTCTAGGAGACTGGTAAAGTAGAGATGAATTTAATCATTTTTAGCTAACAGCTATAGAACTAATATATACAAGACACTTGACTAGCTAGATCAGAGGGATTATGAGTAAGACTTACTCCAGACCACAAAGAGGTTATAGTGTAACTGAAAGGATTCAGTTAAACAAAACACATGCAGAATGTAAACAGGGACACAAGCAATGAGTCAAGGAGTATAGAAATTTCCTGTCTTACCCGAAGGATCTGAGAAAAGCTTTACAAGTCTTTGATCAAATGACCAGATAGGATCACAGCCTTCTTCCTGAAGTGACTATCCACTGTTTCTTTTCCAAATTTCTTTTCAAGGCCTCAGCCTGCCTTTCCTACATACTCCTTTGCAACATGCTCTAGCCACACTAACCTCTTTTCAGATCAGCAATGCTTTTTCTTTTCTCTCTGCCTTTGTACATGCTGTTTACTTTACCTGGACTACACACTAGGTCTGCCTAGCTGATTCCAAAGTATCCTTCATGTCATGTGTGATATTTACTCATGAGGCTCTCCCGACACCCAGTCTATATTGGGTGACTTGTCAGTGTGCTCCCAAAATCCTTGACCTTGCTGTGTAGTCCAGGACTCATTAGCTGATTTCTAATGGTCTGTTTACCTGTTAAACTACCTAAGTGGACTGAGAGTTTTCCGGGCCCCATATCTACCAACTTCCTGCTGTATTTTCAGGCTCAGCCTAGTGCAGACCACGTAATACATGTTGGATCAATGCTTTTTGCCTGACTGCGGGAAAGAAGCATAAATCAATAGCCTGCTCAGAACAGAAAAGACTGGACTATCGGTTCTGATGCTGGCTGGGGCTTGGGGGCAAGATTACGCCGGAACCAAGGGTCAGGCGCCCTAATTTGTCGATGGGGAGACAGGCCTGTTAATAAGCTGCTGGTGACCACATCACGCTGCTAGCCTCAAGGTATCCTGGCACAGGTGGGCTAGCTAGCCGCGGAGGCAGGAGGCAACAAATCATCAATGGTGACCCGGGTTTCCTCCAATTTGGGCTAGAGCTCCCGACTTCCAGATCTTGACCCTGGTCCTGGGCGGGCCCCCATTCCATCAAGAACCCCACTCAGGCTCAGCATATTTTCACGGGCCTCCATCCCTCGGCTCAGGCCAGGATCTCAGCCCTTAAGCGCCTTCAGAAGCCCGATCCCTGGTATCTCCCTGACCCCTCCTTGTCCTACCATTCAACCAAGACCTAGTACCTTCTGTCCAGCGTTCCCCGCTGCCCAGAGTCGCCGCCATGTCGGTTCCCTTTCTGGAGGTCTGTGGGGCTCCCCCGCGCCGAAGGCTGAAGGGGAAGGGGGCGCGGAGCGCAGAGGCATGCTGGTCATTGTAGTCCAACTCACCTAGGCTACGGGGGACGCGCCAGGGCAATGGACTACAACTCCCGGCAGGCTCCGTGGGAGAGACCGTCGGAGATGCAGAGATGTAAAGAAGGTTGAACTTTTGGGGGAGGTCTTTGGAGATGTTTGCTGCTTGCTGACAGCTGCAAGCTAATGACCTACAATAGGAAACTGTGGTTAACTTTGGGCTGCTTTTTCTTTATCTCTGGAGTGGGGATAGTGGCTTCGTCCCCGCCTATCCCAGGGCGTTTCCAAGGAGGCAGGACTGAAGCCCTGTCGGGGAAGGACTTTGTAAGCTGTATCCTAGAGGGTGACAGCATGACTGCTATTCTACTCAGGGGTGTCCTTTTAAAATACACGCTAACGCCCACTCTAGGGTCGCTGTGAGTCGGAATTGATTTGTCGGCAGCGGGTTTGGTTTTTTGTCGATTAGTTTTAATGCCCATTCTGTGCAAAGCCTGTACTAAGTTCTGGAAATTTAGAGATGAGGTTTAGGGAAGAGCTTAAAAGGTCCCTAGGGACGCTTAAAAACCAAGAATACTAGGAAAGTGGGATGGATTTATGGCGTTAGGGAACATCCTGGGAATGTCCCTTGTCCTTCAGCACCTTGGGCACAGACTCTACTCATTCACAGAATCTTTATGTGGACTGCGACAGAATCAAGGGTAGAAAGACAGGGCAGTGCTTTGGGCCTGCATTATGGTCACCTCTGCTGTGCCTTACATTTCCTCTTTTCTATCCTACTTTGAGGCCTCTCTCAGACTTTTTCTCTCTCAGCCTGATTGTTTCCTTTGCCGATTCCTTTCCTTTCTGAAGGACCCCAAACCCAAACCAAACCCACTGCCGTCAAGTCAATTACAACTCATAGCGACCCTGTAGGACAGAGGAGAACTGCCCCCATAAGGTTTCCAAGGAGTGGCTGGTGGGTTTGAACTGCCAACCTTTTGGTTAGTTACCTGAGCTCTGTGCCACAAGGTTTCCTCTGAAGGACCATACTCTAGGAAATGAGTGAAAATGAAACAAAGAATTATTCTTGCAGATATTCACCCAGATTTATAAAACAGATTAACTCTTCTAGGCAGATGGGTATAATGTTGACACCCACTGACTTATGAGCGCAAGAAAGTGGGTGGGTTGAGATAGGCCAAGATCAGGTCTGCAAAGGAAAAAAAACGATCGTGTTCATCCCTAAGTAAAAAATTATGTGGAATTCACTGAGATCTTGCCGAAGAAGACTAAATCAGTGATAGTACCAACCAACAATTATTTAGGCAGTAATGGGTTTGAGGCAGCTGTACAGCCCTGGATATAAACTGGAAGTGTCAAAGTCCCTAATGGCATGCAGTTCTAGCCCTTCCCTGCAAATACTAAGCTTCTAAGGAGTTTCAAGAGGACAAAGACTTTTCAGTGGAAAAAGCACCGATCTACAAATTAGATAAGAGTTCTAGTTTGGGTTTTGCCACAAATCATTGTGTGATCATGGTAGCTGACTCCCTTTTCCTTTAGCCTGAGTCTCCCCACCTATAAAATGAGAGGGTTGGAATAGATTAGCAGTTTTTAAATTGAGGCATCATTTAGTTCTATGTGCAAATATCGTGAGGCTTCATATTGAGTGCTTGGGAAAGGAGAACAGTTACAGCAGAAGACCTAGTCCCTCATCCTTTTTCAGTGAAAGCAGCTCTGCTCTTTTCTATTTTATACTTTGTGGTCTACTAAAAGGGGTAAAAAGGAAGAAAACCAAAAACAAGTTTACCATTAAAGGCTTGTATCATTTCTAAAATCAGTTTTCCCTGGAGCACTAGAGAATGGTGCTGTGTTCACACCCTCGACCTCATAAGCACTGAGAAAGTGACAGCTATCTAGATATTTAGTAGTTTTCATTTTTTCTAAAGAGACTGAATTTAGTATAGTGTTTAAGAGATCAGCATAGGACTGCTATGGAATGTAATACTTGTGTTTAGTTTCTTCTCTACCATGTAGTATGTGCTTAATGAATACTAACCACTGATACACACTGGTTTGGAAGGAGTCATTTTTTTTCTATGCTTTGATATTGTAAAATAGTAGTGGGAGGATGTTGTTGGGTGCTGTTGAATTGATTCTGACTCATAGCAACCCCCTATGATGGAGTAGAACTCCCCCATAGGGTTTCTTAGTCTGTAATCATCACTGGAGGAGATTGCCAAGTCTTTCTCTCGTAGAACCACTGAGTGGATTTGAACCACCAACCTTTTGGTTAGCATCTGAGTGCTTGACAGTTATCCCACCAGGGCTCCTTAGTGTGGAGATAGTAGTGGGGTATACTCAGTGTATCATGTGTCTAATTAGATTCTTTGCCAGTCTGTCTGGCAATCATTACTTACAAATAGAACAAGGAATGAACACTACCAAAAAGGGCTGAAAGCTGCTATTTCTTGCACACTGGTCCCTGTACCCAGCCACTAAAGCTGGAGATCGACCTCCTCTCCCCAAAACAGAAGAACACAGCAAAAGTGAGCCAGTATAAGGGGATTATAGGTCATCCCTAATCAGATAAATTACCTAATGTCCTTAAACTGAAGAGACAAGAGAGATGCCAAAATCCTAGGGTGAGTCAAAAGCCCAGTTCTCAGACACTGTACCTACAACCAGCTCTTCTACCCAGACAAGAGTGTGATCATAAAAGGCTGGGTTCTGAAGATGACACTTGTACTCTGCAGCCAGTGGAGCTGATTAGGGACATCCATCAGGTGGCTGAATACAAAAAGAAGCTTCTTTGGTTTGGGAACGCTAGATAGCCTGCTCTAGCAGATGGACAGGGGAGGACGTAGTACACTATAAAGTCCAGAGTCACAGGGCTAAGGTCTTGAGATTCTCAGAGGTGCCAGAGAACTATGAATTCAGAACTATCTTCAGAGAATGGGAATGCTAGAGGGTTATAGAGGATAACTGAACTGAGAAGGGTTAATATGAATTCTGAAGCTACTTAGGAGCAGGGTCCAGATTCAAGGACACTGGGCAAAATTGGGGGGTAATTGGTGACTCAGCATCCCCTCCCCTCCTTATTTTCTGTTATGGATTGGATTGAATTTCCCCAAAATATCTGTTAGCTAGTCTAGGTTATGATTCCAAGTATTGTGCGATTGTGCACCGTTTCGCCATCTGATATAATTTCTCCCATAGGTAGTAAATCCTGTCTGTATGATGTTGATGCACTGGCATTAGCAGTAGTTGTGTCAGCTCAGTCTCCAAGATTAGATTAGGATTTAAGCCAATCTCTTTTGAGATATAAAAGCAAGCAGAGAAGCAGGGGGACATTGTACTACCAAGAAAGTAGTGCTATCAGCAGAGCATATCCTTTGGACCAGAGATTCTGGTGTGGAGGAGCTCCTATCCCAGGGGAAAATTGACGACAAGGCCCTTACTTCAGAGCCAAGAGAGAAAGGCTTCCTCTGGAGCCAATGCCCTGAATTCAGACTTCTAGCCTTCTAGACCGTGAGAGAATTAACTTTTGTTGGTGGAAGCCAGTCACTTGTAATATTTCTGTTACAGCAGTACTAGGTAGCTAAGATAGGTCATCCTGTAGCCACATCCCTTCTTTTTCATTTAATTTTAGATCAGCAAAAATAAAAATAATGGTTCAACATTGCCATTCATGTCAGGTATTGCCACACAAATGTACCCTTCAGCTTATTTATACTTAAATTAACCATTTTGGATGAATTTTCCTATGACTGTATCACTAGAAATAACTTAGAATCCAAAACCTCAACACTTAAACACTTTAGTGCCAGATTTTGTTTGAGTTTTCAAACCACTCAATTAAAATTATTGCTACTGTTGAATTCAATCTTTGTGTTCCATAGAAGAGGAAGTTGCAGGCTCGCAGAGTACAGGATGGAGGTGCCAAGGAAAGGTACCCAGTAAGAAAAGTCAGAGGGTAACTAGGTATGAGATATGGGAAGAGAAGTAAGACCTCAGGGATAGTTCTTACAAAGGAGGTAGATGTGGAAAGAAGTTTGAAGAGGAGAGAAAGGAAAGTATCTACTGATCCACGGGGAGACTAGTAAGCCAAAGCATGTTTTTCAGCAGACTCAAGTAAAATTTAATACTACTAGCTTGCCTCGGTAAATTGAGTGCAAGGATTAGGCCAATGAGATTCTTTGTCCACTAAGGGCTGGCCTCAGGTTTCTATGAGTCATCTATGCTTACTTTTAAAACGACTGAACTGTAGTGAATTTTTGTTGGTGATACTGAGGTTTGCTGTGAGCCCTGTGTGATTAAATGTTGGACCTACCTCATCCAGCCCTTAAAGAGAGATACTGAGTAAGTGACCCCTGTATCCGACCAAGCCTGTGTACCTGAGCTGTTTTTGGTTGCCCTTCCACAGGATCAAAGAAGAAATGTAATTAAGAACACTTGCATCAACCACACCACACCAGCTGCCTGTTCCTGCTTTGGGGCCATATAGTCCTGTGTGAGAATAAGGAGGAAGCTGTTTTGTAAATGGCCACCATCCTGTTGTCTAGACATCAAGGAAAGGATGTGGTCTCAGGGAAGCTGCAGGACTGCAGAAGGCTGTACTCAGATTTCCTGTCAGAGATAGGGTCTTATACTTGCATGAATAGTACCTTCCCTTTGCAGAACCTCCTCTAATAGTTTGCTGTGGAGCTGAATTCAGCTTTCAATGAGTTCATTCTGGACTCCTTCCCAAATGATAGTTACTTAGCAAAAGGGCAATCCACATGTCACTGCATTATCAAGGTAAAAGCTTTTCAGTCTCAAAGATATTAATGCCGGTTCACCCCTTTCTAACCACACACATAAATACCTTATGGCTAACTGCTCATATCTGCAGAGCATTGTCCAGAATCAGGGGAAAGTTTGTGTCCTTAGAATGGAGATGTCAGTTGAGTTACATAGAGTGAAACCCATATTCTTGACCTGATTGTTCAATATGCTAAGCAGTTGAACTAAATGTCCATGGTAGTCAGAGTGCTCATAAGAATTGAAACAGAATCCAGTACTTTAGACATTGTTATGTCACCTGGAGAATTCTAGCCGAGTGACAGGCTGTTACAGTATCAGAACTGACTAGTATAAGTCCTATGATTTTCACAGTGTGGTTTAAATCAAATATATTTGAATTATTTTTAAAAAAGTGCTGTCATAGGTTGAGTACCTTAGGAAATAGACTCTGGGACTCAGATTTGCACACCAAGAGTTTATTAATCAATGCTTCTGGAAACAACAGCTATGATGGGTAAGGGAAGCAAGATTGGGTAGAGGGAGAAACTGAGGCAAGGGATCCGAGACTTCATCCCCACCACCACACTTATCAACCAGTTATCAGCCAGCTGTGAGCCCTCAGCCAACACTGCCAGCAGCTGAGGAACAAGCATCCTGATGCTGAAGTGAGATCTTGGCAACACTCCACACTATCTGCTTCAGTTGCCAGCTAATATCTTTACTTCCTGAGTATCTCCACATTTCTTATCCCATTTCACCTACCCAGTAATCTGTGAGGTAGACAGAGCCAGTAGAGCACCCTTTCCTATTGGTACATGGGAATATTAAAGAGTTGCCCAGAGAATATCAAAGACTTGCCTACAGTCACATCAAATTTTTCTTTGATTCCCACACTCAACAAATTGTCTTCATCTTTTTCTACATTTAGAGTTTACAGAACTGTGAAACATAAGAATTAGAAAAAACAGTGAGGGCTGAGTAATTTATCCATCTCACTTTAAAAATAAGAAACAGGTTCAGAGAATGGGGGTGATTTGGTTAATGTTAATCTGCAAGTCTGTGGAGGGGCCCAGCGTCGGGGCAAGATTTCCTTCACCCAAGAACTTGTCTGGATTACCTGTGATGTGCTGGAGTTACAGACATGAGTTACAGGCCCTACCTTATATTATTTTAGAATCCAGTAGGTTTCTTTGGTCTCATTTTGTTTTAATTAGACAGAAGAATAGTGAAACTTTTTATTCTAGGCTTGCTCATATAACTTTGTGAACTCTAAACCCAGAAGAAAATGGCATATCATTCCTTGAGAATGAGTATGCTGGAGATCAGGAATGGTGTTCTCCACATCTTCCAAACTGCTGGTTAGTAGATGCTTATAAAATTAAGCAATCTCTACAGATATACACAGAAAACTTTTCCATTGATTCTACCCAAGCAGTATTTATTTCCAAAGCAGTATCATGGCAAAGATCTATTAGTAAGAAAACAGATACTACCTTTCTCTTTCTCTTCCAATATCTTTACGGTATTTATGTGATTTTTTAAATTCTCTTTCTAGGACACAAAGATAACAGCTGTATTGGGTAAAGTAAATGGGTTTTCTGTTTATGCAGTCATGGACATAGGCTCATATCAAACTTTCCCGGTGATAGTCCCACATTTAGGGCCAAAGTAATACTATTTCTAACCTAGGGCAGGCACAGAACAGCTGCCGTCATGTTAGTCAACTCTCACCATTGGAATTTCCTAGTTGGAATGCTTTGGGCCTCCCATGTTCTGTCTCTCCAGATGTGATACTTCTTTACTGATGATGATTTATATTCCTTTTTCTTTCTACTCTGTTGGGGTGCATAGGCACTCACCTCAACACTGCTTAATAAACCAGGTGAACCAAGGCATACTTGACAAAAAATTCTCTATATCTTCTAGGTTTCTTACAGAACTCCCCACAGGAACAGAACCGTGCATGCATTCCTGGCCTAAGAAAGGAGATTCCAAAGCTGCTAGAATACTCAGTAAGGAAACGTGCATGGGAGCAGAAATCTTAAAACAAGTTAGACTACAGGCCAGAAAATAATTTTAATGCAAAGTAGAAAAAGACCAGCCTCTCCCCGACCCCGTTCTCCTTTTCCTCACTCTTTCCTGTGACTCTGTGAAGATGGCAGATGCAGAGTGTGCTTCTAGAATGCCTATCCACACAGGAGAGCGTCTCTTACATCGGTAGCTTCCTCTCAGATCCAGAGGAATGCTAGTGTCTTTTAGATCTGGGAATAGATGTGAAACAATCAAATAATTTATATGTAGTTCATTGTTCCTGCTAATCCCATCACTTCCTCCTCACAGTCACAGAGAAGCTGAATAATCGTCAGGCCCATGGGGCCCCAGTGTGGCCTTTACAGAACCTGCAAAATAAACACATAATGAGAAAGCGTGAACTTCTTGGAAGTGGTGGGGTAGGAAATATGGTCAAAGAATCTGGGTTTTTGAAAGCCTCTCCTTTCTGGCTCAGGAACTAAAGGACAGGGGGCAAAGGGGGAAGGGAACTTGAGGAAGGGAGGAAGGAAACAGGAAACACACACCTTTTCTGCTGAGGAGCATCCTTTGCTGTTGTTCGTGTTGATATTCTTCATGGAGATGAGGGTGATGCTGCCTTTCTCACCATTGGCTGGGGAGCAGCTAGGGGTAGGGAGGGAGTTTGTGTTACAGAGAGGAGGTGGAAGGAAGGCAGTGGAGAGTCAAGGAATTGTGGGATTGGAGTTGTTGGAACTTGGGTGTTTGCTTTGAAAACTCTATGTTGTGTTGGTAGGTCAACACGAACTGAGTGTTTCCGAGCCTAAGTCTTGGTTTTTACTACTTACTACTGTGTAATCTTGACCAAGTTAAAACCTCTCTTAAGCTTTATTTTATTCATGTGTAAAATGAAGTAACAGCTACCTTAAAGAACTGCTTAAAGATTTTAGATAATATTTCAAAATATCTACTGTAGTACTTAGCACATAAAAAATACATTGCTGTTGAGTCAATCCTGACTTACAGTGATATTATAAAACAGAACTGCCGCAACGAGTGCCTGGTGGATGTGAACTGCCAACCTTTAGTGAGCAGTGGTATCTCTTAAATAGCTCCTAAATGAGTGGCTACTATGCCCAGAGAGAAAACCCTGGTAGCATAGTAGTTAAATGCCAAATCTGCCAGGTGTTCCTTGGAAACTCCATGGAGCAGTTCTGCTGTGTTATGTAGGGTCACTATGAGTTAGAATTGATCTGACAGCAGTGGGTTTTGGGTTTTAAGCGTAGGGGAGGTATCTTCGTATTTAAGGTGCAGATTAGAATCTGAGTTCCCACCCTTTCATGGGAGGGTTACAGAGTTTTAGCTCTGGGGATAAAAGAGTTCCACTTCCTTTCCCATCACTATCCCCTGATTGTCTCCTCTCAGTCTCTCCCTGTCCTTGTCCTACCCCTGCAAGGGCTCAGTGGAGGCTGTCAGAATTTCGTGTGTGTGTGTGTGTGTGTGTGTCTGTGCATACATCTGTATGTATGTATGTGTGCATGTAATTGTGTCTAAGGCAGGAAATGTTGCCTCCTTCTTGGAAGTGGGGGAGAGGAGATCAGACTGCAGACTCTTTGTTTATACCTTTGACAGTCTTACCTTTCTGATATCCCAGAACTCCCTGGTTTCTGGGGATCTGTAAAAACCCAAAGCATAGATGAGAATTCATGGGCTGTAATTCAGACTCCTGTCCTGCCCCTCACAGCCTGCCCAAGTGACACCTCAGAATTCATGGTGCTTAAATGTCAGTCTTTCTCTCAACTACAGTCTAGGTCTCAGCCATAGAACTTAGCTCTGGAGCTCCCCAGCAAAAGAGACAAAGAGGGGGGTCTCAGATCAGGGCTTTACCTTCAGACTCCTTGTTTTTCCGACATTTAAACCGTAGACTGACCACGCTGACTAGGATGATCACCACAACCACCAGTATGACGATGAAGCTGATAACACCTAAACAGGAAAACAAGAGGGTAAGAGAAAAGTTGAAAAGGAAACAAAAGGGGGCAACAGGAGTCCAGAATTTCCTCTGCTAGGTGCTGTATAGACAGGCTCCAGAAGGAAAGTCAATTTTATTTCTTTGTGGAGCAATCGAGCTCACAGCCTTCTGCCCCTTGCCGGAATGGGGCACGTCAGTCCTCCCACAGAAACACGGCACCCAGCAGAACCAAGAAGAGTAGACTCAAGGCAACTCTGTTAGATGCTGCCTCCCACCAGAGCCTTTCCTTCAGCCAAACTCTCCTGGAAAAAAATGGACCAGATTTGAACTGTACTTCCATACCCAGAGTCTAGGTCAGTTCCAAGGGAAACTCCTGGCCATGCCCCAACTTCTCCTCCAGACTCACCAAATGCAGCCACAGTGAGCACCGACTCTGATGTAGGGGTAGGCATGATGGTTGAGTATTCCTCTATCCTCAAGCTTGCGGTGGTTGATTTAGGAGTGCTATTTCGGAATCTGTCTAAGATGGAGTGGTGACAGATACATCAGGCAGGGATGGGGGCTGACAAGCCTACCATTGAGAGTTAGCTTCCTGCCCTGACACTGCAGACGAGGGACTGCCGGAGGGGAACTCGCATCCTACAAAAAAGACTTCCTCCCTGCCACGTCAACCAGATACCAAGAGAATGGAGATCAGACCATGATGAGGTGTGGTCATGTGGTTGACACTGCTGGCTGCTCATGTTGCTGATTCCAGAGGACTCCAGGAGATTCAGGATCCTTCTTTCATTATGCTCTTCCAACTCCCCATGAGGCTCAGGGGGAAAGGATTTATGCACCACAGACAGGGAGCTAGACAGGGCAAGGTATAGCCATCTGTGTTTTGCCAAGTGTTGAAGTAGGTGGAAAGACAGGCACAGGATGTTTATCCTCAGGAATTGATCTAACTCAGGCTGCCAGTTAAAGGGCACAAGTTTCTGTCCTCTTGAAAAATGGTATAGCCACCTCTCTCAGCATCTCAACTCCCTGTACTTCAGGCCTGATTACTTTTCCATTTTATTATCTCAATGCACTGTCCTCCCAAGTAATTCTGGGGAGTGTAAAAAAATCTCACAGCCAAGGAAAAAGATGAGAGCAAGGAGTAAAAGCAATCTCACAGGGTCCTCTGTGTTGTAAGCACAGACAGGACATTCCTCTGCTTGGGCTTCCACTGCTCATGCTGCTGTGTGGGCCACCTGTGCCTGTACCATGGCTAAAGTGGAGGGTGTCCTCCCCCTCCCCAGCTCTTTTCCCACATTGATTGGTGAGCACCAGCCTTCACTGAGAGGAGGAAAGCACTTTCCGAACATTTTCTGCCTCTCTTTCCCCTCATTTTGGGTTCTCCTACTCTTCCCACTTTCCCTCTATTCCCGTACTAGCCCAAGTCCAGGCTGCTTTACCTTCACCATAACCAGGTCCAAGCTCTTGTCTCTACTTTCCCACCAAACCTCTTTGAAATCAGGGTGTCATTGATTTGGATCCTTGCCTCAAGGCCCCTAGTTCTGGAGCAGGACCCAGGCCTCCTGAAGTGGGGAAGACGTAACATACCCAGGCATAATCCAGTGTCCTTCACCCCCACCTCCTGCCCTGGTCCTGGGTACTCACCATGTTCTGCTGTATGTGTCTGTGGCTGGGACTGAGGTAGGCCCACTGAGGACGAGGAACGACCATACATCATGCTTGACCTTAGTGTGGTGGGTTTACTCGTTACCATGGAAACCTGTGAGGTCTTCTTTGGAGGTGCTGAGCATCAGAAAACATGCCAGGGGCCTATTTAGGGCCTCAGTTAACACACGGACAGAGACAGCTCTTTTGTCCCAAATCCTCCCTTCCTTTACTGCTTTCTGTTCCAGGAGAAGGGCCATTCTCTTTCTCACCTCTGGGCCTTTACCTGTGCAGAGCCCTCAGCCTGAAATATACCCCACCACCTCCACATCATAATCTCCATCTGGCTAACTCCTCAGTTCTCAGGTTCAAAGTTCACTTACTCTGAGGTGTTTTCTCTGGCTCCTAAACTGATAGTGACTGACATTTTTCTGGGCTCGTATAGCACCTCCTGCCTATGCCTTTCTTGCCTGGATTTATAATTAGCCATCTGAGGTCCTGTTTATTTGTCCATTCCTCCACTAGTTTATGTTTTCCTTTAGAGCAAAAACTGTATCTGGCTCTTCCCTGGGCCCTCCTTAGATGAGGTTGCAGTCCGAATGGCACATTACCTGAGGTACCAATGCTGGACAGAAGTACTGGGCTGTTAGTCTCCAAAGCACGGATGTCTCCTGCAAAGATGGAGTCAGATATGGAGCTGGCAGTGGGACAGGCTTGGTAACACTGCACTTTGCCAGCCATCCCAGGACTCTTGAATTCCAAAGAGGACTAAATCTCTGGGAGCACGGAGGGGGGGGCGCACATCTCATCAAGCACACTCACTTACCTGTGTTGGAAGAAGCTGGCTCTGTAATCACATTTAAACTGCCAAAGTTTCCTGAAACAGATGATCAGAGACTGAGGGAGCTGTTGCTTCCTGGTGCTATCTCTTTCTCCTCTTCCTTTTGTCTGGTGTTTTCCAGACTTTCTCCCTGCCGTACCCCAACCGTTCATCTCTCTCCTCTTTCAAGGCATGTTCGTATAGATGACGCAGAAAAAAAGTCCCTAGATAAGCTCAGCTTTGGATGTCCTGAAAGCTCTGGCCTCGGATCCCATCACCCTAGGTGAGTGCAAAAGTGACCTAGAGGTCCTCTCAGTCCTACATCGCCTGGACTAGGCCCTGAGTATTTGGTCCTACCCTGTGGGCTAGAGGTCTGAGTTGTGGTATGCCATGAGTCGTAGCCTGCAAGAGAAAGCCAAACACGTGCGCTAGGTTGACAAGTCTCCTACCCAGGACAGAGCTATAGTGGAACCCAGACTTTTTGGCTTTCTACGTCTCACATGCTGGAAGCTGACACATTCAGCCGAGGACTACAGGACGTGAGCTCTAGGTCATGATGCTGGCTTCCTCCAAGACTGTGATTCAGTAGCATCGTCACCACCATCCCATCACTCAGAATCCCAAAGTCCTTTCCTGTCTTTTCAACCCCATGTAGGTCTTATATCACCCTGACACAAGGTCAGGGAAGGTTGTTTTAAACTGATGACAAGAACAGAAAATCAGTGACCTGCCTAAATAAGAACCCGGGATTCCAGGTCTCTAGGGTACATTCTCACCACTCCATCATTGTGACGTTTGTTTTCCCCATGAAGATTGTTATCCCAGACCCATCCCAAAGGAAGTGGCGACAAGTGGTGAATACGATAGTGTTAGGGATTAGGGTTTGTATCTGGGTAATCCCACTGTGTGGCCCCAGATGGAGGGAGTCTTGCACAAGAAGCAGGTTCTGAGAGGTACATTAAAAACAGAGAGCTCTAGACCAAGTGACCAACTTACTCTCACAAGAAGTTACTCTTGAGGGCATGCCCTACCTCAGAACAGCCACTGTTGGCCAGAGAAGAGTGGCTTACCAAAAGTCCCCAGTCAGGTCTCATTTGTTTTTTGGCGTGTGTGTGTGTGTGTCTGTGAGCCTCTCTGCAAGTGCATGTGTGTATGCTCATGTGGCCCACATGCGTGTCCTGCTCTGTGTGTGAGACCTGAGAGGTCAGGTTGTGTTTGCTCATTTTCCACGATGAAATCATTCTTGAAACCTGTGAACAATGTGAAAGGAAAACAACGTGGGGAAGTGGAGCCGCCCAGCTGGGTTCCCGTCCCTCAGTTCAGACTGGGCCTGCAGCCCCTCGCCTGGCCCTCCTGCTCCCTGGTCCCTTCATCATCAGGGAGCACTAAGCCTGCTGCCCTGTTTATTTTCCTTAATCCACCGCCTTCCTCCATGGGGCAATCATTGGGATGGTGTGGGATTATTTTTCTCCAAGCCTAAATTTGCCCAAACCCTGGGTCACGTTTTCCCAGGTCACTGTTTCTGCTAGCTCCATTGGGTGTGAGGTGAAGAAGGAAAGTTAAAATTTGTGGGAAGTCCTTTCCCCTTGGGGTGGGGATAGATAGAACAACCCTGGGAGAACACATTCAGCCTAAGGCACCTCTTGAAAGCAATGATGGAGCATATCCAATGTGCCAGCTAAGTTCTATAACATTGTAACTTTATATTTTAGTGGGGGCACAGTGTACTGCCCTCCTGTGCTTATTTAGAAATAAAACTATTTAACGTCTCAGGAAAAATTCCACTGTCACAAATTTTGGTTTATGGTTTGCCAGCCTTCTCTCTGCCTTCTGCCCCTTTTTCTCACCAAACGTTTTGTCTCCAATAGAGATTCTTATGTGAGTAGAGCAGGAATTGAGAGGGTCTGCTTTTGTGGGCTAGGGTACCTTTGACTACCGGACAGTAAGACACCCAAAGAACACTCACAGGAAAGATTTCTCATTTTCCTACTCTCCCCTGCCTAATCCCCACTCGCTTTATTCCCCTCTAGACCATCTTCTCCCACTACCCATCCCCCCATTCTCTTTAATAACATAGTTTAGTAGTTAAAATCTTGGATTTTGGAGTCTGACAGGCTTGATTTCAAGTCCTGGCTCCACCACTCCCTGTGTAAATCTGGGCCTTAGTTTTATCTTCTTTAAAATGCCTCGTAGCTACCTCATAGGTGGTTGGGAGGATGAGGAGATGCATAGAAAGCATCTAACACAGTGCCTGGCTGATAGTCCTTACTCAGTGAGTGCTATACATTTCTTTTATTTTTAGCTCATTCTCTGAAATCCTCCAAGTCTCAAGTCTGTTCTGACTCTACATATCTACAGTCAAGCCCCTTTATGGGCTTGGATAGCCTCAGAAAGACTCCTCAGTCCACCAAATTGGAGGACAGAGTCAGTGCTCTGAGCTCTTGGCATGAGAGGTTAGGAAATACAAGGAATGCTAGGGGCTTAGGTAAAGTCTATCAGGGCATTTGGTAGCTCTGGCATTTGCCTGGGACAGGATAGTGAGTAGGGAAGCTGGGAGAAGTCACCTGCTAAATCTTATCTTTCACTCTACTTTCATTTCTGCCATCTCTGCAGTTTCCACAACAGCCTAGTCCTCAGCCCCAGATAGAATCTGAGGGGGACAGTAATCAGAGTTTTTGCCCCAGCTCACAGACTTTTTGAGATGTCTTGCTCTCCAGGAGGCACGATATTCTGGTAATCTAGCCCTTTCTCTCCACAACCAAGAAAGGATCAGTTTGACAGATTTCCCATCACCCCTTCCCATCAAAAGCACTCTTGCTCTTTCTTTCTCTGTGCTGCTTTCAGCATCAGTTTATAAATCTTCCACAGAGAATTTGTGGAGGGTAATATAGGGAAGTGATGACCAAAGGGAAGTTGTTGCCCCATGAGTCACAGTCTCCTGGATTTTTCATGGTTCCCAGCAACTGCTCCCAAATTAGAGGACCCCTTATAAACTGCTTCACAGGTCACCACCACACGGCACAGCGCTTTCCCAGGGGTGTTGTTTCGGAGTAATCTTCTCGAGAGGCTATCTCATCGAGCCCCTGGGTGAGGCTGTGGTGTACTGACAAACAGTTCTTTGTGTCTAATTCCAGTCCCTCTGGCTGTGATTTGAGCTTACAGTCAATAGTTGGAATTCCCAGGTTATTATTCCTCATATGAAAAAAGATCATCCATAAAGCCTAAGGTGTACTGGAACAGCTGATAGACTGGGGTCAGTCTTTCACCAAAACCAGAGGGTGAGTTTTAATGGGGGCAGTTGGGGCCTGCCCTCACCCTGGAAGGAACTTTTCAGTCTCAGTCTCACACCAAGATAACCACTTCACATTTTGTGAGACCAGCCTCCGTCAGGGCCCCAGTGTTCTCTTAAAATTTTCTCACTAAAGAGTTTAATTCTATCAATTTTACCACTGCCTAGTAGTGACTACTCCCCACTCCAACTGGTCCTCTTTGTGGAAAGTCTCTGGAAATTCCCCCAGGGACAGCCTTGGATGGAAAGTGTGTGTTGTGTGTCCTGAAGGAGGGACCGGTGTCCGGGACCGCCAGCCTTCCGAGAGCAATTGCTGGAGGAAGGTGGCAGGCACCTCTTACCTTGGAGTAGAAGGAAGCTCAGGATCCCCCAGCACAGCAGCATTGCTCCGATGGTCCCCATGTCAGCAGGGTGTGCGGTGGGCAGGCAGCCACTCGGCAGAGGCTCTGTCCATAGCGGAGAAAAGAGAGGGAATGCTGGGGCGGGGTGGGGGGTGGGGGCGGCTCTCCAGGAGCTTCCTGTCAAAGAATAGAAGGAAACAGATTGGGCCTGGCTCCAGGGGCTGGGCTCAGTTTGGCAATCCAGATGAGGAGGCAAAGCTGCAGCAGTAGTGAATCACTCAGGATCCTGCGTGGCCTGGGCCAGGACCGCTGCGGTCTCCTCCGGGACCTGTGCGCACAACCAGTGACAGCAACCTGCCCCGCGTGTGCACTCTTCTCCCCTAGAAGTTTTTCTGTAGTCTAACTCTAACCCCATTCCATACTGCTTCAGGCCAGATCCTCCTCTCCCATGAATGAGCCCAAAGATCAGCCCACCAACGCCCATGCTCTATAGACTCTGAATTTTCCACATTCCTCTCCCTCCTCAGTGTTGCCCAGCATCTTTCATGGAGGCCTATATAAGCATTATTGTTATTCTTAATGGGAAAGCAAGAGGACCATATCCCAAACATCCTCCCTCAAAAGAATCTCCCTCCCCCAGAGGGGATAGGTGTTTCTTGGAAGAAACCTGCCCTCAACATCCATTACCAGGGATGGCCTTGGCCATTGCAACCCACAAACAAGTTCTTGTTTTCTACTGAGTAAGAATAATCAAGGAGAGATTTTACAGTTTTCCACACTAGCAAAGATATGTTAGAAAGGAGCTTGCAAGCAGACGTACAAAGAGCCCAGGCACTGCACTTGCCAGTCGTCGTCCCCTCCAGCTAAGTCTTTGTTGGGGTTTATAAAGGATTTTAGGTGGGAAAGACCTCATGTTTTATTCCTTACAAGGTGGGAAAAAGGTGGGGTGTGGATAAAGAGGTATGTAGGCAAGCAGATTTCAAGAAAGCTTCTGCAACGGGGGCTTCTGGGACTGGTAGCAGGACTTACTACGGGGTGTCACACCTGTGCAGTTTCTTGCTTCCCTGGTTTAATTCCCTGGGCCTGGGTGCAACTCTCTGGTGCTCCCCATCGGAAGAACATAGAGTGATCACCACTGTCTCATTTGCACATGCCTCTGAATTTGATCTAAATTAGCTTTTCTGGAAAACAAGTTTAGGGATAATTTAAGCAACTGGTTGCTTATCACTCCAGAATGTTTCAGGGTGTGGTTCCCTTCAGGTCCCTGTCTCCTACGCAGTACATATCCCGCATCCCACAGTACTGTGTCTTGCAGACTGCAAGCCAGCACTATTACTTATTTCAGTATCCATAGGACCTGGCAAGGGAGTCCTGGTGGCACATTGGTTAAAAACTTGACTGCTAGCTAAAAGGTCAACAGTTCAAACCCATCCAGTAGCTTTGAGAGCCAAAAGCCCTGGTGACATGCTCCCGTAAAAACCCTATGAGGCAGTTCTAGTGTGCTACACAGAGTCACTATGAATTAGGATCATATTAATGGCACATAACAACAGGTCCTATAACAGGCCCTCAGCACTTGTGTATTGAACTAAATTCAAAGGACTTAAAAGCAGAGAGAAATGTTGTACAGAATCTCATCTTCTTAATACAATTATTGTTGTGGATTTCTTTCCGTTCTGTGCCTTCAGTCTGTGACCATACGCATACACATCTGCGATCATTTTTATGACTAGTGTTCTTTTTTCCAGTATTTTAACTTTTTTAATAAATATTCTATTTTGAAGCAATCACAGATTTAGAGAAAAATTGGGAGTACATCATATGTAACTTTTTCCTGCCGAACTCCTTGACAGTAAATTACCAACAGGATTTCATCACCCCTGGATATATATGACCAGGAACTGATGGAATTGAAGGAAGAAATTGAAGCTGCATTGCAGGCACTGGTGAAAAACAAGGCTTCAGGAATTAATGGAATATCAATTGAGATATTTCAACAAACAGATGTAGTACTGGAAGTGCTCACTTATCTATGCCAGGAAATTTGGAGGACAGCTACGTGGCCAGCTGATTGGAAGAGATCCATATTTATACACATTCCCAAGAAAGGTGATCCAACTGAATACAGAAACTACCAAACAATATCATTAATATTGCATGCAAGCAATTTTGCTCAAAATCATTCAAAAATGACCACAACCATACATGGACAAGGAACTGCCAGAAATTCAAGCCAGATTCAGAAGAGGACATGGAACCAAGGATATCATCGCTGATGTCAGATGGATCCTGGCTGAAGGCAGAGAATAACAGAAAGATGTTTGCCTGTGTTTCATTGACTTTGCAAAGGCATTCTACTGTGTGGAACATAACAAATTATGACTAACATTGCACAAAATGGAAATTTCAGGACACTTAATTGTGCTCATAAGAAATCTGTACATGGATCAAGAGGTAGTTGTGCAAACAGAACAAGGAGATACTGTGTGGTTGAAAGTCAGGAAAGGTGTGCATCAAGATTGTATCTTTTCACCATACCTTTTGGTCTGTATGCTGAGCAAATAATCTGAGAAGCTGGATCATATGAAGAAGAACGAAGCATCTGGAATGGAGGATGGCTCATTAACAACCTGCGCTGCACAGATGGCACCATCTTACTTGCTAGAAGTAAAGAAGATTTGAAACATTTGCTGATGAAGATCAAGGACCACAGGCTTCAGTATGGATTGCACCTCAACATCAAGAAAACAAAAATCCTCACATCTGGACCAATAAGCAACATCGTCGTAAGTGGAGAAAGGGTTGAGGTTGTCAAGAATTTCATTTTACCTAGGTCCACAACCAATGCCCATGGAAGCAGCAGTGAAGAAATCAAAAGATACGTTGCTTTGGGAAAATCTGCTACAAAGGATCTCTTTAAAGTATTCAAAAGTAAAGATGTCACCTTGAAGACCAAAATGAGCGTGACCTAAGCCATGGTATTTTCAATCACATCAAGTGCATGTGAAAGCTGGACCATGAACAAAGAAGACAGAAGGAGAATTGATGCCTTTGAATTGTGGTATTGGAGAAGAACGTTGAATGTACCAAGGACCACCAAAAGAACAAACAGATCTGTTCTGGAAGAATTACAACCACAGTGCTCCTCGGAAGCAAAGATGACAAGACTGCATCTTATATACTTTGGACAAGTTATCAGGTAAAGGTCAGTCCCTGGAGAAGGACATCATGTTTGGCAGAATGGAAAGTCAGTGAAAAAAGAGGAAGACCCTCAACAAGATGGATTGGCTGCAACAATGGGCTTAAGCATAAAAAAGATTGTGGTCATGGTACAAGACTGGGCAGTGTTTTGTCCTGCTGTACAGAGTCACTATTAGTTGGAATGGATTTGACAGTACCTAACAATAACAACAATGAATACTTTAGTGTATACTACCTATAAACAATGATGTTCCTAAGTAATTATAATACAGCCATTAAAATTAAGGGAGTAACACTATAGGGTTGCTATGAGTTGAAGTAAAACCCATGGCAATGGCTTTTTTAGTCCTCAGATTGTATTCTAAGTTTGGTAATTAGCCCAATAATATTCTGTGCAGCAAGTGATTCAGTTCTGAGTTAATCATTGCATTTAGTTGCCACTCTGTTTAAAGCCCATTTCAGTCAAATTGGTTCTTTAGTCTCCTTCGATGTAGAACAGTTCCCTGGTCTTTGCTTGACTTCATGACTTTGAAACTTTTGAAGATTATAATCCAGAAATTCTGTGAAATGTTCCCTCAATTTGTCTGATGTTTTCTTATGATCAAATTTAAGGCATGCTGTCTTTGACAGGAATGTCACAGAAGCAATGCTGTGTATCCTTCCTTGTCTTCTATCAAGAGGTGCTTGATTTTGATTGGTTTCCTTACTGAGGAGGTTCGTTTTGGTCACTTGCTTAAGGTGGTGTCTGCCAGTGTATTAGTTTCCTGTGGCTGCTAAAAACAATTTATCACAAAATGAAGGCTTAAAAAAACAGAAATCTACCCTCTCAGTTCTAAAAACTGGAAGCTGAAATCAAAATTGTTGCTGCCTAACTGTCCACCGGCGGAAAGAAGACAGGACACACGGATTCGAGCTGCTTGCAATGCTTCTTTATTCTTCTTCTTCCTACTCCTCCTACCCCTCAGGGGTGGTTTTTCTCCTGTATATATATACTCATGCTCTCCTCCAATCCCATTCAGCCACGCTCAGACACGCACTCCTCCCGGAGGAGATCAGCGATTGGACGCCATCTCACGGCTCTAGTGCAGGCATGCGCTGTGCCAGCCCAAGGTTGGATAAACAGGAAATGACAGGGTGCGGTCCGGCTTTGTCAAAGGGCCCAGGCACCATCTTGGGCCCCTTTCCACCTTCCACATCTCTCCCTTTTTGTTTTTATAAATGCAGTCATAGGAAGGTGTCTGTCCTAGGTCACCCTTGGCTGGGATACTCCTTACCCGTCTTGGGGTTACAACACAGCTTGGTGTTGTCCCTGTCTTAGGTTGGTAGTACCCCCAAAGGGAGTTGCCCATCCTTGACTACCCTTCCAGCATGCTAAGCCAGATGCCGGCAGAGGGCTGGCCATCTTGCGCAGCTGCAATAGCCTGAATCAACATGGCCCGTTCATGCCTCTGATGTCGGGAGGAGCGTTTCATCACCAGGCACACAACAATCATAGCACAGAGGAGAACCACACCCAACACACCGATACCCGCCCACTCCTTGATGGTGGAAAAAGCAGATTTCATAAAGTTCAGGAAGCCTTGTGCGGTATGCACGTCCACGCGCATGGAGTTGACGGTGATGATGGACAGCCTGAGCTGTTCCAGAGTGCTTTCCAGATCAGCAAACCAATTGCCTTGCAGCTGTAGGGAGAGATGTCTGGAGAGATTAGCAGCTCGAGAGAAATTAGGTTGATTAGGTGAGGGGAGAATGCACAGCTGAATTTCAGCGTTGGGATCATGCCGCCTAAGGGCAGCTGTGCTGATGGCCTGCTCGATGTTATTAACTTACTCGTACACCTGTTGAGAATAGCCAGTCTGCTGGTTAGTACCTGGCCCCTTTTTTACCTGGGGACCTTCCTTCTCCCCTTTTTGGCCCCAGAGGGCGTCGGGCCCTGTCCACCACGGTCATAACTGCGGCTGCTAGGCCGGCATTAGTCAGGCCTCCACCAATTTCCCGACAGACTTTCATCCAAACTTCCAACCCTTTCTGCTTATAGGGGGTAATAGCCGCTCGGCATTCTTTGGTGCATTGTTCGAACACGAGCTGCTTGACTAACGGCATGGCGGCATCTGGATCCCCAAATATCTTAGTGGCACAATCAACCATGCGGCCAACAAAGTCAGAGAAGGTTTCTGTGGGTCCCTGAATAATTTTTGTTAAATTCCCAGCCGGTTCCCCTCGGTTTGGGAGGGACTTCCATGCCCTAGTACAGATTTGATTGATCTGATCGTAAACTTGCTGAGGATAACCAGTCTGCTGATTAGCAAAGCGCCCCTGACCCATCAACATGTCCACATCCCACGCCTGCTGATTGTTGCGGATGTTATGGGCAGCCTGCTCAATGGCAAATTCAATAGTTAAGGACTTCCAGTCTAAATACTGGCCTGACGTTAGGCAAGCGCGGGCCAGGTTCTGCCAATCTGAAGGTGTCATACAGTATCTATGGAGATTTTCTAAGGATGCTATCACAAAGGAGGCAGCCACACCGTATGTTCTTACCCCCTCTGCTATATTCTTAACCGCCTTCCAGTCTAGGGGCTCGTAGTACCTATTGCCCTGCTGGTCCTGAAACACTGGAAAAGCACCCATGGTGTGCGGCACTTCTCTCCATACCTCGGGGCAGAAACTTCTGCCTGATCCTTCGGTCCCTGTCCTAATCTTTTTTCTATCCACATTCGGTTCCCCACAGACACTGCCCTGCTGGGAGTGTTCCTCTTTAACCTGCTCTAAGGCTGATTGCCCCTTCTCTAAGCACCTCTGGAATACACCGGACTCGTCCTCCAAGCAAGTCAGAAGAGTATCCAGATACCCATCACTCCCGGGGGTAGCCGCTCCTTAGCATCAGCCATTATAAGGTCCGTTCCTAACTTATTCCATGCCGCAACAGTGAGATGTCCTGACACCAAAAACCAAGGGGCTACCTCCTCGACCGCCAGCAGGAAGCGTTCCAGTGTGCCCTGTTCAATGCCTATACCACGCTGTTTAAATAAGCTCTTACAGGCATCCTGAAGGTGTCTGGTGGAAGGTTGGTTCCCCATCTTGTAGCACAGGTGCTTCAAAGGGAAGCTCTACAGTTGTGAGTTTACCCCTCCAATTGGGGTTTTAAGATCGCCCCTTTAACCCAAGGACTTGAGATTGCCCCTCTAACCCGGGGACTTGAGATTGCCCCTCTTACCCGGGGACTTGAGATTGCCCCTCTTACCCGGGGACTTGAGATTGCCCCTCTAACCCGGGGACTTGAGATTGCCCCTCTAACCCGGGGACTTGAGATTGCCCCTCTTACCCGGGGACTTGAGATTGCCCCTCTTACCCGGGGACTTACTTACGCTAGTGTTCCTCCTCTTGGGCTCCTTGATTGAAAAAGTGTCCCCGTATGGGCCACCACTTGTCGCTGCCTAACTGTCCGCCGGCGGAAAGAAGACAGGACACACGGATTCGAGCTGCTTGCAATGCTTCTTTATTCTTCTTCTTCCTACTCCTCCTACCCCTCAGGGGTGGTTTTTCTCCTGTATATATACTCATGCTCTCCTCCAATCCCATTCAGCCACGCTCAGACACGCACTCCTCCCGGAGGAGATCAGCGATTGGACGCCATCTCACGGCTCTAGTGCAGGCACGCGCTGTGCCAGCCCAAGGTTGGATAAACAGGAAATGACAGGGTGTGGTCCGGCTTTGTCAAAGGGCCCAGGCGCCATCTTGGGCCCCTTTCTGCCTTCCACACAAAATGTCATCAGGGCTGCATTCCCTTTGACGGCTCTGGAGAGAATCCATTCCTTGCCTCTTCAAGCTTTTGGTGGCCATTGACATTCCTTGGTTTGTGACCACATCACTTCAGTCTCATCTGCACATCACCTTCTCCTCCACTGGTCTCTTATATGGACAATTGTCAATGGATTTAGGGCCCACTTAAATAATCCAGAATGATCTCATCTCAAGATCCTTAATGACTGTATCTTCAAAGAACTTTTTCCAAATAAAGTAAAATTTATAGGTTCCAGTGATTAAAACCTCAAACCAAATCAACTCTCTCTAGTTGATTTAAACTCATAGTCATCATACAAGACAGAGTAGAACTGCTCCATAGAATTCCCAAGGAGCGTCTGGTGGACTTGAACTACCAACTTTTTGGTTAGCTCTTCCAAGGTCCTTCTTTGACAGTGAGAAATCTGCCTACCATTGTTTTTAATATATTTACTTGCTTGTTCATTCCCCTTGTAGTAACCAAACTCCCGTTTTTGTCATTACCATCTGCCTCACAGATGACTTCCACAACCTGCTCAGGCTCTGACACTCCTCCCTGGGCTGTTCCTCTGCTATCAGGACACCCTCCTTATCCTTCATGGTCTCTGACATCCTGCTTATTGCCACTGAGGCTCCTCCACCTCCACTGACACAGATGCCTACTTTGTCCTACTTCAGTTCTACTTTTAGAACCGAATTATTCAAGAAGTGAAGGGAAGGGAAGAGGAAGAGGAAGAGGAAACATTTCCCTTATTTTCCTATCATATGTGTTTTCTGCTGGCTTACAGTCTTTATAGTGACCATATATAATTTTATTTTTTGAAATATTTATTGTGAAAAATATTTAAAACAATGTGTGAATACTGCTTATTATTGTATATTTTCTTTTCCCGCAACACCCTCCTAGCCGGCATTTCGTGAGATGGCTTTAGTGGGGGGAAAAGGTCTATTCAGCAGCCAGGTGTTTAATGCCTATCACCAGACAAAGACGTTTGTTCCTATTTGAGCTGTGAACTCTTTAAATGTGAATACTGTTTATACGAAAAGCTAGTAGCAATATAAGATATGATTAATTTAGTTAAATGATAAGCTACATCTCTGAATATATTTTACAAAGAATTTTTACCATCCAAGAATCCTAATCAATACCAGTTGCCATCAAGTCAATTCCAACTCATGGTGAGCCCATGTGTGATGAAGTAGAACTGTGATCCATAGTGTTTTCAATGGCTGATTTTTCAAAAGCACATTGTCAGGCCTATCTTTCAAGATGCCTATGGGTAGACTTCAACTTCCAAACTTTTGTTTAGCAGCCAAGGACACCAATTGTTTATGTTACTTAGAGAATCCTAAAGGAAGATATTAACTGAGGTGGCTGTGAAAATTTAAATTGTGTTAATACTTCTAAATGCGGAGAATTTTTTTTCCTAATCATTAAACAAAAGTACATTTCCTGTCAGAAACGCAAAAATGAAAGAGGCAAAATGAGTGGCTACATCTTGAACATAACCTGTACCATTTTGTTTCTTAATTCTGTCTCCAAGCAGGAGCCCACTGTCTCCTTCAGTTTCTCTCAAGATAAGGACTAATCTGTGCTCTCTTTAGGACTGTGGAAAAACAAGCAATAATAAAATCTAAAGACCAGAAAAGCAAAACAAAGGAATCTGCTAGGAGATTATAGGATAGCCAGACCACTGCTACTTGATATTCAAGAACAAGTTTCAGAATCTCTTATGACATCCAATTTGGTCTTTTCTTTTTTCCCTGTCTTTTTAAAGACCTCTTGCTGTCTTCATGGATAATGTCTTTGATGTCATTCCATCACTCATCTGGCCTTTGATCATTAGTGTCCACTGCAACATATCAGCTCTTGAGGTGGTCTCTAAACTCAGGTGGGATATACTCAATGTCATACTTTGGCTTTTGTGGATGTGTTCTAATTTTCTTCAGTTTCAGTTTGAACTTGCATATGAGCCACTGATGGCTTTATGCTGCAACTGGTCTTGTTCCGACTGATGATACTGAGCTTTTCTATGGTCTCTTTCCACAGATGTAGTCGATTTGATCCCTGTGTATTCCATCTGGCGAGGTCCATGTGTATAGCCACCATTTATGTTGGTGAAAAAAGGTATTTACAATGAAGAAGTTGTTGGTCTTGTAAAATTTTAACATGAGATTTCTGGCATTATTTCTCTCAGCAAGGTCATTATTTTCCAGCTACTGATCCTTCCTTATTCTTTGTTTCCAACTTCTGCATTCCAATCACCAGTAAGTATCAATGACTCCTGATTGACTGTGTGATCAATTTCAACAACAGAAGCTGGTAAAAATCTTAAGTTTCTTCACCTTTGGCCATAGTGGTTGGTGCTTAAATTTGAAGAATAATCATATTAACTGGCTTTCCTTGTAGGTGTATATATATCATCCTATCACTGACTGCACTGTACTTCAGGACAGATTTTTTTGTTGCTGTTGTTGTTGTGATTAAGTGAAAGTATACAAACCAAATCAGTTTTGCATGCCTGCTGTTTTAGTCAGCTAGTGTTGCTCTAACAAAAATACTACGAGTGCATGGCTTTAACAAAGGAAAGTTTATTCTTACACAGTCTAGTAGATTACAAGTCCAATTTCAGGATGTCTGCTCCAGGGGAAGGCTTTCCCCTTTGTCTGCTCTGGAGGAAAGTCCTTATGTTGCATCAGTCTTTGTTCTGGGAGCATCTTGACACAGGAAACTCAGGTCTGAAAAACACACTGTTATCCTGGTACTGTTTTCTTGATGATGTGAGGTTCCCAAATCTCTCTGCCAGGTTTTTCTCTTTGTAGCTCAAGAGATGGCCTCAACACACAAAACATACACATTGAATGTTGCTCTACCAACACAACTGCTGCCCAACCACGCTTATTAACATCATAGAGGCAGGAATGCCAACATGGAGGAACATCACACAATACCAGGAATTATAGCGTAGCCAAATAGGCAACATATTCAATCCATGACACCCACTTATCTGTAGCTCCTTCTGCTCTGCTTGTCCAGTGACAGCACACTTTTCCTTTTCATGCTATACTTCTAGTATCCTCTCAAGCTTCAGTCCCCTCCTCTCTACTCACTTCTCTCACATCTAGAAAGAGACCAGTAGGACAGCCTCCTACAAATGCATAGAACCATAAAGTATACACACCATATAGTCACACCATGTCCCCAAATCCAGTCTATTCCTGTCTGAAGAGTTGACCTCAGTAGTGTTTTCTGGTCAGGGGCAGCAGCAGGTCCAGGGGCCACGCTCCCGGGGGACCCTCCAGGCTGTTGGACTATCAGTTCTAGTCTTTCAGTAGAGTTCTTGATCTGTACCCCTCTTTAACTCGTGTTGCCAGAGGGATTCTATATTGTATTCCCCATCATTGATGCAGCACAAATCTTAAAATGTTCTTTTTGATGATGGACACAATACCATTCCTCTTCATATTTTCATTCCTGGCATAGCACATTATATGGCTGCCTGATTTAAAATGGCCAATGCCAGTCCATTTCAGTTCACTAAGGCCTAGGACACCAATGTTTATGCATTTTATTTCTGACAATTTCCAATTTTCCTAGATTCATACTTCATACATTATGCATTGTGATTATTAATGGATGTTTGCAGCTATTACTTCTCATCTGGAGTTGTGCTGTTAAAAAGACAGGAAGATGAAAAAGAAAGAAGAGATGAAATTGGATGTCACTAGAGACTGAAATTTCTCGTTGAATGATGAGTAGCTAAAGCAAAAGGAAGAAATAATGAAGTAAAAAGACTGAACAAACGATTTCAAAGGGTGGCTCAAGAAGACAAAGTATTATAATGACATGTGCAAAAAGCTGGAGATAGAAAACCAAAAGGGAGAAACACTCTGCATTTCTCAAGTTGAAAAAACTGAAGGAAAGACTCAAGTCTCAGAGATGCAATAGTCAAGGATTCTACAGGGGAAATATTAAACAACTCAGGAAGCATCAAAAGACAATATACCAGAAGGAACTGGTCCATGTTCATCCATTTCAAGTGGCAGCATATGATGGGGAACTGATGATACTGAAGGGAGAAGTCAAAGCACCATTGAAAGCACTGGCAAAAAATAAGGCTCCAAGAAGTGATACAGCATCAACTGAGATGTTTTAACAAATGAATGCAATGCTGCAAGTGCTTACTCATCTATGCCAATAAATTCGGAAGATAGCTACCAGGCCAGCTGACTGGAAGAGATCCATATTTATGCCTATCCCCAAGAAAGGTGATCCAACCAAATGCGGAAATTACAGAGCAATATCATTAATAGCACACACAAGTAAAATTTTGCTCAAGATCATTCAACAGCGACTCCAACCATATACTGACAGGGAGCTGTCAGAAATTCAAGCCAAATTCAGAACAGGATGTAGAACCGGGAATATCATTGCTGATGACAGACGGATCTTGGCTGAAAACAGAGAATGACAGAAAAATGTTCACCGGTGTTTCTTTGACTATCCAAAGGCATTCTACTGTGTGGATCGTAACAAATTATGGGTCATTTTGTGGAGAATGAAAATTCTAGATCACTTAATAGTGCTCTTGAGAAATCAATACAGAAAAAGGGGACACTGCATGGTTTAAAGTCAGGAAAGGTCTGTATCAAGGTTGTATCCCTTCACTGTACCTTTGCAGTCTGTGTGCTGAGCAAACGATTTGAGAAGCTGGGCTATATGAAGAATGAATGAGGCAGCAGGATTGGAGGGAGACTAGTTAACTACTTGTGTTCTACAGATGACACAACCTTGCTTGCTGAAAGTGAAGAGGACTTGAAACACTTACTGATGAAGATCAAAGACCACAGCCTTCAGTAGAGGTTGCACCTCAACATTAAGAAAACAGAAATCCTTACAAGTGCAACAGTAAGCAGTACCATGATAAACAGAAAAAGGATTGAGCTTGTCAAGGATTTCATTTTGCTTGATTCCATAGTCAATGCCCATAGAAGTAGTAGTCAAGAAATCAAAAGGCCCATTGCATGGGGAAAATCTGCTGCAAAAGACCTCTTTCAAGTGTTGAAAAGCAAAGATGTCACCTTGAATACTAAAGAATGCCTGACTCAAGCCATGGTATTTTCAATTCCATCACATGCATGTGAAAGCTGGACAACGGACGAGGAGGACAGAAGAAGCACTGATGTCCTTGAACTGTGGTGTTGGAGAATATTGAAGATACCATGGAATGCCAAAAGAACAAACAAATCTGTTTTGTAAGAAGTACAACCAAAGTGCTCCTTGAAAGCAAGAATAGTGAAACTGTGTCTTAATTCTTTGATCATGGCATCAGGAGTGATCAATCCCTGGAGAAGGACACCATGCTTATAAAGTAGAGGGTCAGCAAGAAAGAGGTAGACCCTCAAGGAGATGAACTGACACAGTGGCTGCAACAATGGGTTTAAGCATAAAAATGATTGTGGGTGTGGTGCAGGAGGAGGTTCATAGCCCTCGCTAGGGGTTGCAATTGACTCAACAGCATCTACAAACAATAAGAATGGACCACCACTTCTGGGTCAAAAACACCAATTAAGATATCAATACATCTGGAATGTAGCCGCTGTGACCATCTAAAGAAGATTAACATTCTGCAAATTCCTAGGACCCACTAAACTTTACCCTCTTCTCATACAAAACCTCCACCTAGTCACCACTTTAAGGAGGCAGATTTGGGAGGAATGTACCCCCACTGTTTGCTTTGTGTACCAGTATGCAATAAAATGTCTTGCTTCTCATCTCACCCGTCTCAAAAGCCGGCTGCTTGTGGCAGGTGGCATGAACTCCACTTATGTTTGTGGTAACAAAAATATGTAAAGCATTTAAAAATAAGTATTATGCATATAATCTTCTTTAATGGCAATTTACTTCCTATTCTGTTGTCTGTTCAATCATGTCCCTTGTGAGATGATGGGAGTAGCATCCGAATCTAACTTCGGGGAGGATATGACTAGGACCAGCCCAAAGCTGATTCTGATGAGGTGGAAGTTAGATACACCTTCAACTTCAACCCTTTTACCAATTCATCCATCCCTCCCAAGCACTCTCTACTTCTCACCAGGGTTAGATAATCCATTGCAATGGCCACGCAGAATTTGCAGACCATGCTTACAGTGAAGTGGTTTACTGAGGAAGTAACAGTACAACTCAGGATCAGGATAAACAGGCTACAATTCAGGATTAGGATCAGGAAGCCTGTAGGTCAAGTTTCCCTTCTCCAGTGCCGGACAGATCTCTCAGCTCCTCTTAGCTGTGGGAGTCTCCTTGCAGTCTCCTGGGGTAGGCCTTCTCTCAACCCTCTCAGTACAGGCTCTTCTCTGCCCTGCTGTCACCTCTGACTTCACTCTGCATCCTTTCCTGTCACTGTCTTCGGTATTACAGCTCTCTACTAGGGTTTCAACTCAACAGCACTGGGGTGGGTTTACCAGTGTTTCAGAAACTCTGGTGGAGGTGTGATTAAGAGCTATGTTTGCTAACCAAAAGGTCAAAAGTTCAAATCTGCCAGGTGCTCCTTGGAAACTCTGTGGGTCAGTTCTATGCTGTTGTGTAGGGTCACTATGAGTAGGAATCGACTCTATGGCAATGGGTTTGTTTTGGTTTTGTTGACCAAGTGCACACCAATTACAGGGCTGGAGACCAGAAAAAAGGTGTGAAACCACAAGTTGTTTACCATCTACCCAGGAAATGTCAGTTCAACCTGCACCAAAGTAACAAATCCTCTGCAGCAGAAAACTAGGGTAAAGGTAACTCCTCAGGGTTTAGAGGAAAAACTTTTCCAAGTTTCCGAAAGAATGAAGGCAAACAGTTACTTAAAGCAATTCATTTCACCACACCCAGTTTTGAACATTTAAGCTGCTTTTAGTTTTTCCTTTTATGACTGATATACTCTGTGTAGCTGCAAGCTTATATATTTTTTTGTTGTTTTTTTGGATTAGCCATTTTAATAGCTGTGTATCTCATTCTTTGTTTCAACAAATGGTTGTAGCACTGGAAGTGCTCACTAGTCTATGTGAAGAAATTAGGAAGACCTCTTTAAAGTGTTGAAAAGTAAAGATGTCATCTTGAAGATTAAGGTGTGCCTGACTCAAGCCATGGTATTTTCAATGGCATATGCATGCAAAAGCTAGCCAATGAATAAGGAAAACAGAAGAAGACCTGATGTCTTTGAATTGTGGTTTTGGAGAACATTGAAGATACCACGGAGTGCCAAAAGAACAAACAGATCTGTTTTGGAAGTACAACCAGACTGCTCCTTGGAAGCAAGGGTAGTGAGACTGTGTCTTACATACTTTGGACATGTCAGGAGGGATCAGTCCCTGGAGAAAGACATCATGCTTCATAAAGTAGAGGGTTAACAAAAAGGAAGAAGACTCTCAAGGAGATGGATTGAAACAGTGTTGCAACAGTGGGCTTCAGCATAAAAACACTTGTGACACTTGTGGGCCTGGCGCAGGACTGGGCAGTATTTCATTCTGTTGTGCATGGGGTCGCTATGTGCTGAAACCGACTCAACAGCACCTAACAACATCTCATTCTTATGTTTTTAAAACAGTTTTATTGACAACTTACCCATTTAACGTATGTAATTTAATGGCTTTTTAGTATAACCACAGAGTTGTGCAGCCATCACCACATAATTTTGAAATATTTTTCTTAAACCCCAAAAGAAACCTTACACCTCTTATAAATTTAGTACTTTTTACAAGAAGGCTAGAAGTGGGATGAGGTTGAAGTAGGCAGTCCTTGCTGCTGGCATACCACTAACTAATCACCCCCTGCCATCAAGTTGATTCCTATAGCAGCCCTATGAACAGAGTGGATCTTCCCCACAGAGTTTCCGAAGAGCGACTAGTGGATCTGAACTGCTGATCTTTTGGTTAGCAGCACTTAACCGCTACACCACCAGGGTTTCTGGCATACCACTGCAGGGCTTCAAGTGGACCTAGAAAATTAGCCAGTTCTTCATTCTACCCTGACGGCCCTCCTTGGGTCTGCTCAGAATGTCTACGCAGGCCCTTATCGTTCAGCTGCCTCCTCAAACCTCTAATCCTGTTTTTTTTCCCCCCAGTGGAGTCAGTGGGAAGAAGGGCTCCTCTTTACCTTCCTTAGTTCACAGGAGCCCCTTCCTCTCTCCCTTGGGGAGTTCCAAAAGCGTACAGAACTGAGGAAATAGCTTTCTGCCCTAAGGGACAGTGGTAGGGAGGCTTGGACTCTTCATCCTTGGTTCTAGCACTTGAGCCTAAAAAGCCAGGGTGCTTTTTGTTTGTGAACTAACAGCTCATTTTTGAAGGAGTATTTTTGTTTTAGTTTTTAATGTTGAACCATCCCTGCATACCCAGTGTGAATTCCACTTGGTCGTGGTGGGTTTTTTTTTTTTTTTTTTTTTTTGAGATGTTGTTGAATTCGTTTATTTAGAATTTTGTTGAGGATTTTTGTGTCTAGCTTCATGAGGCATATTGGTTTGTAATTTTTTTAAAAAATTATTTCAGCCTTCAAATCCACCTTAAGAGACTCCATGAGAGCAAAAAGCCAGAAAGAGACAGAGGAAGTGAGTCAGGAATACTCCATTGTGGCTCAGAAGTGTTCTCTCCTCCTCCCCAGGTATAGGTGCTGTTTGTGTGTCTCCAGGAATAAGGACAGGATGTGGGATGCCTGCTGTTTAACAGCTGTTTAACAGCAGGCACAGTGATAGACTGTGGGACACAGAAAGGAGTGAGACATGGTCTCTGCCCTCATGAAGTTTGCAGCCTAGTAGGGTGGAAATGAGCACCTATATACCTGTAAATTAAGGCCAAGTATGACAAATTTCAGGAGCATGGTAAAAAAGATAATATTATAGGGCTTAAGATAAAGAAAAAAAGCTACTCAGGGGTAGTAGGCTGAAGAATATATTTCTGGAGGAGAAGACACTTGAACTAAGCCATAAGAGATGTAATTTTTTAAAAAAAGTTTTTAATAGTTTTTTATAGTTTTGACAGTGGGAATGGAGGAAGCTCAGATAACCACAGAGAGCATGGAGATGTGAAAGTGAAAGACAGAGAAGGCTTGGGCAGTAGTCTGGTTCCAGAAATACCATCCTCTTACCCTTTCTGAAGCCCTGTGAGGGATAAGTCCAGATCTGGTGAGAGAGGGAAAGAGATGAGTTAGTTATGAGAGGTTCAGAAATTGGGCTTTTGGACTAAAGGATTGGGAGCCCCATTGGTGGTGTTTGTGGGACCAACAGGGTATGTGTGTTGAAGCAGGAGGCAAACAGCAGTGGCTGAAGCCCTGGGCTAGTAGCAGTCCAGATTCCCGCAGATTGATGTCTAGGTAGGCCCAGATAACAGGCAGAGAATGCTAATAGCCTATGTTTGCATTGAGAGGAGGTCTGCCTAGGGGGTTTAAAGGCCAGCCCCCCCACTGCCCCACTGGTTTTATGCAGTTATTAGGGCAGGTCAGTAGCCCAGTATTTGCTCAAGTGAGATTGGAGGTCTAGCTGGGGGTCCCTGAATTGTCAGGGTGTCAGACTATGGGACAGCTTGACTGAGAGACAAGGAGCTGGTAGACTACATCCTGCCTTGTGGAATCAAGTCACTGGGTGAAGAGAGCACCCAGGGAGTCTTCTGATCCAACTGAAAAGGGGAATGGTGTGTGTGCAGCATGGGACAAAGTGAGGGGATGGAGTTAGCTGGAGCCAGAAATTATATTCTGATAACTGTCTCCACGGGGAGTAGAGACCGCTGATACAAAGAGACATTGTTCTTTCCAATTGCTGTGGAGTTCATTCTGACTCATGGCCACCCTATGTAGTGAGTAGAAGTATGTTCCATAGGGTTTTTAAAGGTTAGTTTTTCAGAAATAGATTGCTAGGGCTTTCTTGTGAGGCATCTCTGTGTGGACTCAAACATCCAAGTTTTTCATCAGCAGCTCAGTGTACTAACTGTACCACTGTGGGACACATACATAATTCTTATGTGTAAAAAACCAAAAGGGATGAAGGATAAGACAGTATATAAGAATAGGGAAGCCAGCACAACTTGTGCAAGCATGGAAGCTCCATAGACACATCTAGACTTCCTGAGGGACTGAATTGCTGTGCTGAGGGCTGGGAGGGACTGTGGTCTTAGGGAACATCTAACTCACTGGCATAACATAGTTTATAAAGAAAATGTTTCATATTCTGCTTTGGTGAGTAGCTTTTATGGTCTTAAAAGCCTGTGAACAGCCATCTAGGATACTCCACTGCTCTCATCCTTCAGGAACAAGGAAGAATGAAGAAATCTAAAGACATAAGGAAAAGATTCGACCAAAAGACTAATGGACCACAGCTACCATGGCCTCTGCTAGACTGAGTCCAGTGTAACTAGATGGTACCCAGATGCCACCACTGACTGTTCTAACAGGGATCACAATACAGGGTCCCAGACAGAGCTGGAGAAAAATGTAGAAAATTGTAACTCTTTCTCTCTCACATACATACACACATACACACACAAATACACACAAAACCAGACTTACTGGCCTTACAGAGACTGAAGAAACCTTAAGAGCATGGCCCCCTTGTTGCCATTTTAGCTCTGTAATGAAGTCATTCCTGAAGTTCACCCTTCATCTAAATATTAGGCAGGCATACAAAACAAAACAAGACTGAAAGGACACACCAGTTCACGGGCAAGAGCTAGAAAGCAGGAGGGCACAGGAAAGTTGCTAATAGGGAACCAAATGTTGAGAAGGGAGAGTGTTGACATGTTGTAGTGTTGTTAACAAAGATCATAAAATAATACGTGTACTAACTGTTTCATGAGAAACTAGTTTTGTAAATCTTCATCTAAAATGCAATAACAAGAGAAAAACAAAGGGAAAAGAATGCTTTGCATCCCTGGGGTAAGGACAGGAGTAATCAGGGAGTGAGGGCTTCTATTCTATTTGTAATATTTTAGTTACTAAATTTTTTGAAATAAAAATAGCAAAATGTTAAGAAACCTAGAGGAAATGGACAAATTCTTAGATTCATATCAGCTACCAAAATTATTACAAGGTGAAACAGAACAACTTAATAAACCCATCACAAATGAAGAGATTGAAAAAGTCATCAAAAACTACCAACCAAAAAAAGCCTTGGGCCAGATGGCTTCACAGCAGAAGTCTACCAAGCTTTCAGAGAAGAGTTATCTCCAATACTACTGAGACTATTTCACAGCATAGAAAAGGATGGAATACTCTCAAATTCGGTCTATGAAGCCAGCATAACCCTGATACCAAAGCCAGGGAAAGACCCAATCAAAAAGGAGAACTACAGACCAATATCATTCATGAATCTAGATGCAAAAATCTTCAACAAAAGTCCTGCCAATAGAATACAACAACATGTCAAAAAAGTAATTCATCACAACCAAGTTGGATTCATACCAGGGATGCAAGGCTGGTTCAACATCAGAAAAACAATTAATGTGATCAACCACACAAATAACACAAAAGACAAGAATTACCTGATTTTGTCTATTGATGCAGAAAAGGCATTTGATAAAGTCCAACACCCATTCATGCTAAAAGCTCTCAGCAAAATAAGAATAGACAGCAAATTCCTCAGTGCAATAGGGGCCACTTATACAAAGCCAACTGCCTACATCATTCTTAATGGAGACTGAAACAATTCCCCTTGAGAACAGGAACTAGACAAGGATGCCCATCCGTTCTCACCTCTCCCATTCAACGTTGTACTAGAAGTTCTAGCCAGAGCAATTAGACAAGACCGAGAAATAAAGGGCATCTGCATCTGCAAAGAGGAAGTAAAAATCTCCCTATTTGCAGATGATATGATTGTATATGCACAGAATCCTAAAGAATCCATAAGTAAGCTACTCAGATTGATAGAAGAGTTCACCAGACTGTCAGGAGACAAGATGAACATAAGTAAATCAGTAAGATTCCTTTATACCAACAAAGAGATTATTAAAGAAGAAATCACCAAATCAATACTATTTACTATAGCCCCCAAGAAGATAAAATACGTAGAAATAAATCTAACCAGAGAAATAACAGATCTTTACAAAGAGAACTACAAGACCTTACTACAAGAAACTGAGAGACTTACATAAATGGAGAAACCTACCCTGCTCATGGCTAGGAAGACTTAACGATGTGAAAATGTCTATTTTACCCAAAGCAATCTAGTTATATAATTCAATCCCAATACCAGTTCCAGCATCATTTTTTAATGAGTTGGAAAAACAAATCACCAGCTTTGTTTGGAAAGAGAAGAAGCCCTGGATAAGCAAAGCACTACTGAAGAAGACGAGCACACTGAGAGGCCTCTGCTACCTGACTTTAGAACCTATTACACTGCCACAGTAGTCAAACAGACTGGTACTGGTACAAAAAGAGACAGATAGATCAGTGGAACAGAATTGAGACCCCAGAGATGACACCATACTCCTATGAACAGCTGATATTCGACAAAGCCCCTAAGATATTAAACTGGGTGTTTTAGTCAACTAGTGCTGTTTTAACAGAAATACCACAGTGTGGATGGCTTTAACAAAAGAAGGTTTATTCTTACACAATCCAGTAGGCTACAAGTTCAAATTTAGGATGTCCACTCCAGGGGAAGACTTTCCCCTTTGTTGGCTCTGGAGGAAAGTCCAGTATTGCATGAGTCTTTGTCCAGGGAGCCTCTTGGCTCAGGAACCTCAGGTCTGAAGAATGCGCTCTTCTCCTGGTATTGCTTGCTTGATGGTGTGAGGTTCCCAATTCTCAGCCTGCTTCCCTTTCCTTTTATCTCTTGCAGGATGAAAGGATTAAGGGTGTGGCAAGCCATACACCGGGAAACTCCCTTCGCAGTGGAACAGGGAGATGATCTTATAAGGGGATTTACAGTCACACCCTAATCCTTTCACATACAGCATAGGAAAACCACAAAATGAAGGACAGTCACAAGATACTGGGAATCGTGGCCCAGCCACGTGGCTACACCTATTTTGGGGGGACACAATTCAATCCACAACACTGGGTTAAAAACAATCACTTCAGCAAATGGTGCTGGCAAAATTGGGTATCCATCTGCAATAAATTGAAACAAGACCCGTATCTCACACCTTATACAAAACCAACTCAAATTGGATAAAAAGCACAAACATCAAATCTAAAATGGTAAAGCTCATCCAGGAAAAGTTAGGATCAACAATGGAAGTGTTAATACACAACGTCCACAGACTTAAAAATCTGACAAACCACAATCAACAGCAGAGAAAATACATAGATGGAAACTACTAAGAATCAAACACTTTCGCTCATTCAAAGACTTTATCAATAGAGTTAAAAGACCACCAATAGAATGGAAAGCAATATTTGGCAACTATATGTCAGACCAACGTCTGATCTCCATAATCTATAAGGTACTACAAAATATCAATAAGAAAAAGATAAGTAATCCAGTTAAGTGCTGGGCAAAGGAAATGGGCAGACACTTCTCTAAAGAGATCCAGGCAGCCAAAAATTACATGTGAACATGCTCACAATCATTAGCTATTAAAGAAATTCAAATCAAAACTACGATGAGATAGCATCTTGTTGTAGGTTGGTCATAATCCAAAAAATGCAAAACAACAAATGTTGGAGAGGCTGTGGAGAAACTGGAACTCTCCTACACTGTTGGTAGGGTTGCAGAGCACTGCAACCTCTTTGGAAAGCAATCTGGCAGTGTTTCCTTAAAACACTGGAAATAGAAGTACCACTTGACCCAGTAACTGGGTATATTCAACTGCTTGGAATATATGCTATAGAATCAAAGCCATTCACACCAACTGATACATGTACAAGAATATTTATTACAGCACAGTCCACAATAGCAAAATGATGGAATCAACCCAGATGCCCAACAACAGAGGAATGGACAGGTAAACTATGGTATATATATTCAATGGAACACTGTGCAATGATAAAGAACAATGATGATTTTAGGAAGCATCTCATAACTTGGTTTCAATTGGAGGACATTATGTTGAGTGAAAGTAGTCAGTGGCAAAAGGACAAATATCGTATGAGAACCCTTCTATAATAACTTAAAAACAGACTAATGCGTAGAAGAAAAGACTCTCTGATGGCTGCAAGGGTGGGGAGGGAGGAAGGGAGAGGGCGCGGTATTGATCAGATAGTTGATAGAAAGCTGGTTGGGTGAAATCAGTGACAGCACACATTACAAAGAAGATCAATTTTAACTGGACTTCAGCATGACACGATTACTCCTCCCATCTTAATATTGCAAAGACAGAGTAGTTGGGGTAGGATTCTGGGAACCATGCTCTCAGGGGACATTGGGGCCAATTGGCACAGCTAGCATTTTGCTTAGAGAGTCTTCCACATCCCCAAATTGGTGAGTGGCATCTGGGGTCTTAAAAGTTGACAAGCTGCCACCTAGGTACACCAAATGGTCCCAACTCAGCAGGAATGGACGATCTCCAAGGACCAAAATGACATGGGGCAAAGAGAACCCAGAGAGACGCATGTGAGTTAGTGACTGCATCGACATGTGACTGGAGGAACCAGATGGTGCCCGGCCACCACCACTGATAGCCATGATGGGGCTCACAAAGTTGAATCTCACTGGCAACATGAAAATAAAAAGGGTTGCACCTTGAGATCTCCACTAAAAGACCTCAATTGATGGTCCAGGGACCTTAGGGTTCCCCTGGGAGCATGGCCCCTGGCCCTGATGTTGCCCCTGTCCATAAATCATAATGGAGGTCAACTCTCCAGGCAAAAATGGATTGGACTTGGTGACACAGAGTAACCATATCATGTGTGCACTTGATATGCATGGTTCTATGCATCCATAGGATGTCATCGGGCTGACCTCTTACTGGATGCGAGGGAGAGGGTGGATAGGAGGTGACAGGAGATTTTTAGGAGGATATGACACATACAAAATGGAAAGGAGGAGAGTGCTGTCACTGGGCGGGAAGAGCAGTGGGAGCCGCTCCTTGGTGATTATGCAAATTTATATGGGATTGTGTATTTTTACTCAATCATAATAATAAAAAAAAATCATGGAAAGTAAAAAATAGCAAAATGTTAAGAGATGAACAGAGCTGATTGCTGCACAGTAGGGACTGTTTGTATCATAATCTATACTTTTCAGTGTGTTTGAATATTTAATTTTTAAAAAAAAGAATTAAAGGACAGTGACTTCAGGAAATTGGTGGGTTGGGGTTGCCATGTCCTGGGGGGAAGGGATGGGAAGGATGGAGGGTTGCAACACTGTTCAGGCGTCTGGAACCTGTTGGAGGAATGGTGGGCTAGCTACCCAGGCTCCTGAAGCTGGCACAGGGCATGAATGGAGGTAGCAAGGAGTAAGATTAAGGCTTTAGCAGAATGAGACGGCTGGGCCCAAGGTGGCTCAGATGTTCACAGAAGTGAAAGCACCAGAGAGAGCAGTTTGGGTGTGTGCAGTGGGTGTGTGATCTGTAGACGTGGCAGCAACTCAGAATCAGGGCCAAACCAGGCAGCCAGCTCTCCTCTGGTGGCTGTCACCTGTCCTGAGGGAGTTCTGCACCAGGCTGGAAAATGTATCAGGTAGACTCCCCACTCACCCGTTCCTGCCAGGCTGGCTGGACTCCCTGAAGGGGCCAAAACCTTTCACCAGCCTGGGCTTCCCTTTTGACCTCTGTATATGAGGAACTGCTTCCCAGTACTCTGAGAGTTGTCGGGGGAAGGGAGAGAGTAAAGGAAGAGGAGGGAGTGGGAGGAGGGTATTTGGGCTTTCTAACTCTCAATGGACACGTGTTGGGGGTGGGATGCAGTAGATACTGTGACTGAGGAACTGAAGGAACGGGTTTGTCCTGGACAGCTTGTCCTGGGTGGCTTCTCCTTGACTCCTGTTGCCTGCTCACAGGGAGAACGAGGCTGAGAGTTCAGGGTTGGAGGGTTTACTCCAGTCTGTTCCTGGATGATGCAGTGAAGGAGGGGGACGTTAGGGAGAAAAAGTTTCTGGAACCTGGGTTTGGAGGTTTTGCCGCCTTCACTGCAATCTCCTTCACTATCCACCTTCGTTGCACTTCCAATCCTACCCCAACCTTCCCTGCAACCCTGTACCCCAACCCAACACCCAGCCAGGTGGGGACAGAGATAGAGATCACTCATTCCAGCTTTGGGCAGGGACCATGAATCTCAGATGGCACAAGCTCTCCTCAGCAAGTCTTAGGCGGAGCCAAGAATCCACACTGGGCTTCCGTCCCCTCTCCAACTCCCCTGAACCGATCCTGAGACCAGGGGGGCAGGACAGAAGATGGGATAAGGCATCCTGGTTTCAGGCTAAGCTTCTGGGGTTCATGTTCCCTCTCCTTCTCCCCCTTCTCCCGGAGTACCACTCCACTCCTCCTATGTGAGTCACAAGTATGGGAGCCCAGGAGGCTGGACAATGACTCTCTTTTTCAGGGCTTTCAAAAGTAGCTGCTCATTGCCTACTACCCATGCCATGGGACACAGCCCACAGAGAGCTAGGATTCCTGACACAGGATCTATTTAGGAATTTTGCTGGAAATTTGGGAAGAAGGGGCAGTGGGAGGACACTTTGGAGACCCAGCCCTGTATGTCAGGCTGTTTCAGTGAAGTCTGTCTTTGTCCTTTTTGTACATTTTTGTTTCCCTGTCTCTTTGTTTCTTTTTTAAACTCTGTTTCTCTTTGTCATCAATCCATCTTTTCTTGTTTCTATCTTTAACTCTCTTTTTCTTTTTGTATTTTTCTCTCCCTTTGTCCCTTTCTGTGTGACTGTCTCTTTGATTCTTTCTGTTGCCATGTATCTATTTTGTTTTTTTGACTTTATTTTGTCTCTGTCTCTCCATGTCTTCGCTCTTTGCCTTTGTCTTTATCTCTGTTCCTCTTATCTCTTCCTGAGTCTCTCTCGGTTCCTTTAGAGTTTCTGTGTCTATTTTTGGTCTTTTTCTGGGTGTACATGCCCATGTTACCCTTTCTCTCTGTCGTGCCCCTCCCAGGCTTGCTACTACCTCTGGCCTTCTCCAGCTCTGAACAGCTCAGTGGGGCAGGAGTCCCAGAAGCAGCTTCCGGAGGTACTGGGTGGAGCCTGGGTGACCTCTGAAGGGGATGGGCTCCCCCAGCTCACCATCATCATCACCGTCTTTGTCCTGCTGGCAGTCTGTATCGTGGTGGTGGTCCACTTTGGACCAAGTTTGCACAAGGGCCATGCCACTCTCCTCAAAGAACCATCAGCCCCAAAGCCAGAGGGTGGGATCTATCTCACCCACTGGCGTGTGCTGGGCCTGCAGGATAGTCATGAAGAAGCCCAGCAGAGAACTCCTGCCCTTGACTGCTATCCTGATCCAGACGAGCCCAGGCTCAGCATCGATGAATTGACATATCTGTAGGAGGTAGGCTTTGGAAAGCTGACCTTTCCTGATTCAGAATAAGAAACTGGACACAGAATTAGGACAAATTGGGGCTTGGGCTTCAGAAGGCCACACGTGGACTCAGCTGGAGCTACCCTCTCAGCCAAATACTGGGGGAGAAAGCCCTTTTGAGGACAGGAGAAATAAAAGAAACTAGAGGAGACTACCCAAAAACATACTGCTGTGAGCATACCCAGTGTGCAAGGTCACTTTTATAAAGCTCCTCTTCAGGAGTCACCAGACCCTGAATATCCTACTCAGAGTCCTTGCTCCCTTCTTGCACCTAATCTTCTTGCATTCTATATCCACTTACAATGCTCCGCCTACCATGCCCCATACATGAATGCACAGGCCTCCATACATTCCACCTACCGTGCTCCATACATGAATGCACAGGCCTCCTGTAGAAGCCTTTTCTCCACCACCCACGAGATCTTGAGATGGCCAGCCATTGGCACCATGTTAAAAAATTAGGAGTCTTGCCCTCTCTGAGACACTTTGGAATTCAGGGAAGGAAGGAAAATCTGTGTCTCTCACCAACTGGGGGCAATGTTTTGGCTATCACAGTCTCAGGCCCAGGGGACAGATAATCTTCAAGGGCCTTGTAAGCCTGAAGCACCATATCTAGCCCCCAAGTTTGGCTTTCAATGGCCCCACTGATTGTCTTGCCTTCCCAAGGTGAAAGGGAGGGAGACCGAGGACGCTAATTACCTCCTACCTTCTGTGTGCATGAGTATGTTGTACTTCCTGTGTGCATGAGCAGGTTGAAATCAGCCTAGAACTTATTGAAGGATATTTCCCAGAAGCTTCCGGCTGGTGAGAAAACAGGAAGACAAAAGATGCTCCATGGAGCTTGTTTAGGGAAGGATGGAGTGAGGAGGAAACCAGGAGGGGGAGGAAATAGGGGTATATAGTCTGGAGGCTGCGAAAGGAAGCTGTCCAGGAAGGCAAAATTGAGCCTCTTGGTGGCTCTGTGGCAGGGTGATCCTCTTTGCCTGGCATCCCTGACTCCCATTCATGTACATTCGGAACATGCAGATGGACATTGATGGAGGGATTTGGGGTGCTGCATCTTGAGGGACACCTGAGGGCACAAAGTCATCCCTGGGTCCTACCTTCAGTGAGACAGTCAGAGAGCCTGGAAAATAACAGAAGATTCAAAGAAACAGAGGTAGAGATTGTACTATCTGCAGAGGATGGGCTTGCTGCTTTTGAGGCTGGTGAGAGACAGCTACAGTGTTAACAGCTGCTATGCCTCATGGACCAGCTGTGCACTGGGCACCAGGTTTATCTCTGGACCTACATGCATATCTCAATTGCTCCTCACAACCACCTTCGCAGAGGGGCTGTTGTTATCCTCATTTTATACTCAGGGAAACGCAGATACTTGGGTGCACAGAGATACCAAGTGACAGAGTCAGAATTTGAACTGAACACTGGGCTTGTGGTTTGGGGAAGATCATGCTGGGGAGGCCCTAGTCATCTGGTACTGCTCTAACAGAAATACCACAACTGGATGGCTTTAACAAGGAAAAGTTTGTCCTTACACAGTCCTGTAGACTACAAGTCCAAATTCAGCGTGTTCACTCCAGAGGAAGGCTTTCCCTCCTTGTCAGCTCTGAGGGAAGGTCCTTGTGTTGCATCAGTCTCTGGTCAGGGAGCATCTTGGTGCAGCAACCTCAGGTCTGAAGGACGCACTGTATTTCCAAGACTGCTTTCTTGATGCCGTGAGGTTCCCAGCTCTCTGCTTGCTTCCTTTTCCTTTTATCTCTTGTAGCATAAAAGGTGGTACAAGCCACAGTCCAGGGAACCTCTGGAGCAGGGAGGTGATTTTAAGAAAGGCTTTATAGTCCCACCCTTATCCTTTCTAACATAACTCACTCTGTTAACCACGGGCAGAGATTAAGATTTACAGCATAAGAAAATCTCAAAATGGGGGGCAATCACAGAAGACAGGAAACCATGGCCCAGCCAGGTTACTGCACGTATTTTTGGGGGACTCAATTCACTCCACGACAGGGAGTTTTCTAGGTGTGATGAAGGAGAATCTGTGGGCCTCAGGGCAGGGTGGTTGGGACAGTTGAGGTGTAGAGGGGACTTTTCCCTCTTCATTCTCTAGGTTCTGCACCTCTGGCAAGTCGTGTGTGTGTCTATGTGTCTGTGTCTGTGTCTGTGTATAAGAGGGAGGGAACAAATTCAGCCTGTGTGGAACAATAAAACTAGTAGAAATGGCTCCTTTCCCTCTCAGACAGGAGCTTCCCCACTATTGTGTTGTTACAGTGGCTCAGTTCTAACAAGGATGACATAGGTATAATACAGTGGTTGACTATGTTGTCCAGTGTCCTCTGGGACATGTGCCACCTCTCAAGGTCCCTTCACCTTTTATCCCTGTGCTGATTCTCTCATCTGGGGACATTTCTTTAGTGGCCTCTACTCCTTTGTACTGCCTCTTGCCTGGGACACAGCTGTGTGGCCCTCATGGCACCTACTACTTCTGGCCTAGCCCTATGAGCCCTTCCTGCCCCTCAAGCATCTCCCTGGAGACAGGGTACTGAAACAGCAAGGGGCATTAGGGATGCTGCCCAGCTCTATGCTCTCAGTCCAGCTGGTGGGCTCTGTCCACACGGAAAGACACTCACTACTCCACTGTCCTGTACTTGGATGAGGAGGTGTACAAGGACACATGTATGTACAAGTGTATTTGGCTATTAAGTATAGTAACTGCCAGTCTCTTCTGTCAGAATCCTAGCAGGAAAAAGATGTCATACTCAGATTGGGTGGTCTGAGAAATGTTTTTTAAAAAGATATTATTTAGAAAGAACAGATGGAGAAGAACCACGTGGTGCTTGGCCACTACCACCAAAGACAGCCTTGATAGGGGAGAGTCCTATCAATGTAGAGCCCTGATGTAGCATGAGAAAAAGAGATGTGCAGATCAAGAACTCTACTAAAAGACCAGAATTGATGGTCCGCTGACCTGGGTCCCCTGGGAACACGACCCCTAGACTTGCTGCTGCCCCAGACCTGAAACCAATACTGAGGTCAACACTTCAGACAAGGAATGGACTGGACTTGGTGACAGAGGGCGAGCATGTGGTGTGTGTACTTTACAGTTTCATTAATTTATGTAGAAGGCTGTCGTATGGGTTTCTTTCCAGGGGGGAGAGGAGAAGGTGGAGAGGAGGAGACGTGTTCGTTAGGAGGGTACTAGAAGTAAAGAGTGAAAAGGAGGAGTGTTCTATCACAGGATAGGGACAGCAGATAGAGTTGTAGAGAGGTGGGTATGCAAAATTGACTTGGATTGTATACTTCCAGTTAATCATACTTTAAAAAAATTTTAAAAAAGGAAAGCAAGAATAGGTGGTAGGGAAACCGAGATTAGGTGAGTATTCCAACATGGACATCAGGTGAAACAAATACCACTCCTAGACCTGAAAGAACAAGGAGAGGAAGCAGATACTGGCACCTGAATATAGATAAGATTATGGAGATGGGTACCCAATAGGAGATTATGATTTTAGGTCCAGAATTCAGAGAGCCAACAAGCCCTCAATATTGCAAGGAGGGAGCCTGAATAAACCCTCAACCTCATCTTCCTCCTTCTACCCATTTTCCTGCTGGGGCCCCCCACAGACTCAACATGACCGGAAGCCAGAGTATAAGGAAGCCCATTGATGCCATCTAGCCAGGTCAGCATCTTGAGCCAGAGGACGTGGAGAAAGGTGAAGAGTGAGTCTGAAATGTGGACTGAAAGACAGCCACCACCACATCTCTTAAGTTTACCTAGTATTTAGAGTTTATACAAAACTTCTATACACACATAATCCTCACAACAACCTTGTGAGATAGGAAGGGCGACAATTACAATCCCATTTCATAGATGAAGGCACTGAGGCATAGAGAGACGAAAAGAGTTGCCCAAGGTCACAGGACTCATCTTTGGATGTCAAGTCCAGAGCTCTTCTCTGCATGGTCCGCTGTAGGAGTAAATGGCTCTGTTGGACCTTTAGCTGCTGAACAGAGTCCCAGTTCAGAATCTCGGGGATCACGTGAGTCTCAGGCAAGGTGACTCTAGGTCTCAGAAGATATCCGTGCGGAGCGGCAGAGGTTGTTCCATGCTGCTAATGAGGAGCTGGGGATCTTGGGACATTGAGGAGGTAATGGGCAAGGAAGTATTAGGTGAAGAGGGACCAGGCACTGCGCCGTCTACAGTAACCTCCTCCTTTTCCTCCTGCCGCAGGCGCCGGAGAATTTCCTGGGACAGCGAGAAGCTGCTTCCCTCTGCAGACTCTAGAAAGAGTGTGTGAGGAGAGTACGGTGAGGACCTCACACATTCCCACTAGCACACACCCAGAGGACTTGCTGGGAAGACAACCCCTGGCCTCCACAGCTCAGCCATTGGACCTACAGTTTCAAGGAATCGTAGAGCTAGAAGTGGTTTTAAAGATACGTAATTCTACCCATTCAGTTTTAGAGATGATGTCCAGAGAAGGGCAGAGACCTGCCTAAGGTTATACAGTGAGAGGGTAGCAGAGTCAAGGCCACAGCCCTCGTCTCCTGACTCCTATGCCTGTGCTCTGTGCACCCTGGCCTAGGCTGTTCTGCTTCCTCTGGCACCCCTACATAAAGTGAGGGGCCCCCTAAGCCCAACTCTTCAAGTGCCGTCCAGGGTCCATGGCCAAAGATCTCAGAAAGCAATCAAGTATGGGGAGTAGGGATGGGGGTCTTGACTGCTTCCACCACTGGGGAAAGCCAGGGTAAAGGCACTGCCATATCTCCTCCTGACCCTGTGGGGGAACTCCAGAACCTCTGACTGACTCCTTCTGCTCTCCAGCCTACGAGCCCCTCACCTTGATAGACAATGAGGCAACACTTGTTCTGACATTCAGGGGCATCTGCTAGGATGTCCTCAAGTGTCCGGCAGAAGAGTTTGGCCTGCTCAAGCCGATCCTCCCGGCTAAAGCCAGCTCGACCATCTTGTGACATGGCAAACAGAGTCTGCAAGGGAGTGGCGTACTCCAGGACACAGATGCCAGCCTGGAGGAAGTAAGAGGAAGACCAGACTAAGGCAAAGGCTGGGCAGCCAGACCAGAGACCCTGGTGGCATGGTCTGGGGGCCCACTCTTTCAGTATATAGTGATGGAGTCTTGGAAAGTGCCTCTCCTGAGGAGGTTCCTGCCATTCAGTCTGCCTTTGCCTCTGACACCTCCTCTCTCAAAATTAGGTCCAGACTAAGCTGAATTCACACTTCACAGATCCTCCTTCTTAGATTCAAGGGTGTGCAGAGCTCCAACTAGAAATGAAATCTGAGATCTAAGGTTCAACTCTAGGTTCCTCCCACGGATGGAAAATCCTTTCTGCATTCTCACAGCCTTCAGCTAGCGCTTTATGATCAACAGCATGGGATACGAAGGCTGAAATTGTTCACTTTCTAGCAGCCTCTCCAAATCTCAGTTTCCTCGTCTGTAAAGTGGGGATCACAACAGTTCCTACCCTTAGGGTGGTCATGAAGATTCAACAAGGCGGTCACATGAAGGGGGTAGAATAGTGCCAGCATTCAGCGAACACTCGGTAAATGTCACTTGTCAACATTATTGTCGTTCCTGGCTGAATCTTGCCCGGGCCTCAGATCCACTGGGGAAGCTAAGGCTCCCAGAAGTGCAGTGAGTTTCCTCAGTGCCTGGCCCAGGACCCAGCAGCCCCACCTCCCTGCATGCTCACCGGCTGTCCGTGCTCCAGGAGCTGGTAAACACTGTTGGTGTAGACCCGGCCCTTGATGCCAGCACGGTCAGCGCTCTGCTGGGGTAGCTTCTGCAGAAAGTGAATGTTGGGGTCGGCCACACTCAGGTCGTCAGGCACCCCACAATCCAACGGGAAGAGGATATGCAGCCTCTGGCTGGCTGCACCCCATAGCCTGTTGTGGTTTTGCTGATTATAGATTCTGATTCTATCCTGGAGCCCTGGAGTGGGGAGGCCCAAGAGCAGAAGAGAAGTCATCCCCACTGGCCCTGTCTCCTGTTGGACCCAGGACAGAGACTCAGGTCATTGGTCCCCTTAATGTATAGGTGCAAAGGAATGAGGTTCCAGTCTACTCTCAGTGTATAAGAGGCCAGAGGGTATCTTAAACCGTAAACCAAAAATATTCCCTGAAATCTTCTTTAAACCAAATAATAGTTAAACTTAACTAGCTCAGAATGTCTGCCATAGAGCACTGCGTTCTTTTAAGAGCTATCTGTATGGGATCAAGTTGACAAGAGCAACTGGAAAGATTAGACAGGAAATTTAGGGAAACCTTGGTGGCATAGTGGTTGAGTGCTACGTCCGCTAACCAGAAGGTTGGCAGTTGAAATCTATCAGGTGGTCCTTGGAAACTCTATGGAGCAAGTCTACTCCATCTTATAGGGTCCCTACGAGTCGGAATCAATTTGACAGAATTTGGGTTTTTTTTGTTTTTTTTTTTTCTAAGTTTATGTTAATAAAGGAGGAACAGTTCAGAAAAGGAAGATGAGAACGGTTATACAATTTGGAGAATGTATCCAGTGTCACCGAATGGTACATGTAGAAATTGTTACATTGGTGTATGTTCTGCTGAGTATGTTCTCAGCAACAAGAGCCCAGGAGGGGCAGAGCATCCAAGAACCCTCACCATCCACTACTTGTCACCACCACCCTTCTCCCTACCAAAGGAGCTCTGCCTCCCTCACATCTTCCCTCAGATTGCTGTGTCAGCTCGACTCCTTCCCACACAGACTTCAGGGCTCTGAGAGACAGACAAGGCCTCAGGAGGGGCATAGCAAGGGGGCTGAGTGCACAGGTACAATCTCTCAACTTCAACCCCTGCCCCCAGTGTCAAGATGAGTAGACACTGACAGAAGTGATGGGTCAGCCGAAACGCTCCCCTCCCCCGCCCTTCATCTGGCTAGCTCAGTCAGACACCTATCATATTTGTGGTGCCTTGGAATGTCATTTCATGCCTTGTCTGGCTTCCTCGGGGACTTGCGCCTGGGGACAGTCACCTTTCCCATGCCTCTGATTCCTAGGTACACAGGGCCAGGCCTCTAACTTCAGACCAGCTACCTAGCTGAAGCTCCCACCCGCTGTGGCCAACATAAGACAGCGGTGGGGCCTGCAGATCAGAGAAATGAGACACAGATTCCGCACTGGAGTGACTTGGTGTCCAGGCTCTGGACAGACCCAGGTTCAAATCCTATCTTCTCTCACCGTGTGTGAGTGAGACACACAACAGCTGTGTGACTTTGACAAGTTACTTTACCTCTAGAAACTATGGAGTTGTGATGATCTTTTTCTTACAGTGTGAATTTAAAGAGAAAATGCAAGTGGAGGATAGAGGATACAAAGCATGCAGTAGACAATTATCAAAAGAATTTATGGGTGACCTTAGGCAATGGCTAGGTAAGTCACTTAATGGCTCTGAGATTCTATTCGTACTGTAAACCAGATACAATAATAACATCCTTCATGCCCACAGGGATATTTTGGGTATCAAATGATTTGACTGACATGAAAATGTTTTGGTCTAGAAATGGGAGCAAAAGGGATGACCCACCTGGCAGGATCAGCCGAAGATACCCAATGTAATATGACCATGCTAGGCCATGGGCAACATTGAAGTTCCTTTTTTCACAGACTGCAGAGAACTCAGCCGGAGTCAGGCCCTATAGACAGCAGAGTGGGCTTGGAGGCCTTCGTGAAGCTTCCAAGAAGACTTCCCAACCTACTGCCAACTTGCTCCCTTCTCCACCATCCGTGAGCCTACTGTTTCAGGACATTATAGGATCCGCTCCAAGAAGTCCAATCCTAAAACCAGGCCCAGAGCTTGCCCAGTCCCCACTCCCAGCACTGAGAGCCATACAAGTCATACGAGTCACAGCTTCCACTTTACCAGACCCTCTGCTGTACTGTACCTGGAGGCTCAAGAGGATATTCACTGCCTGCAAGAGGCCCAGGAGGGCAAGCATCCAAGTGAGGGGCAAGTCAGCCATATTTGGGATGGAGAAGTAGAAATAGCAGGCCAGCAGCAGCAGGGCTCCATGGCGGATAGGGCAGCCCATGCAGGCCTGCACAGCCCTCCAGTAGCTGCCCTGGTACCTGCAAGTGACAGACAAGCACCAGACCCCAGCCCAGTTCAGTCAGAGAAGTTCAAGGAGGGGCAGGGCTGGGGGTCATAGAAGTAAAACATGTTGGGTGCCCAATCACCACCACACCACACTGTAAAATTACCTGGAGTGGATGTGATGTAGCTCCTCAGACAGGATACAAATCCACTTTAGCAAGAGCCCCAGCTGCAGGAAGACTAGTTGAGACACCAGCCATTGGAGAGTGTAGTCTGGTGGCTCCCCTAGCCCCCAGAGGGCCACCAGGCAGGCAACCAGCAGGACCAAGGCTGCCTTCTGTATTCCATTACCTCTGTGGCATGGGATAGACGGATGCAGGTTGGAGTGAGGCATCTGTGAGTACCAAGAAATTCACTCATGGACTGCACACAGTAGAAGGCAGGTCAGCATGACTGGACAATACCATAAGCCAAAAGGTTTTCTAAATTCAACCCAATATTTCAGAGGACAGAGTAGCAAGGACAGGGGCCTGGGGACCATGTTTTCAGGGGACATCGAGGTCAGTTGGCACAACTAGTCTTTTTCTAAGAAGCGTTCTGCACCCTATATTGGTGAGAAGTACATGGAGTCTTAAAAGCCAGCAAGCTGCCATCTAACGAACATCAGTTGGTCTCAACCCGCCTGGAACAGGTGAAAACTGAGAGCATCAAAGACACAAAGAAAAATGAGCCCAGGAGACAGAAGGATCCTTGTGACTGGGAGACTACATGAGCATGAGACCAGAAGAACCAGATGGTGACTGGCCACCACCAAAGACAGCCCTGACAAGGAAGATAATGTAGAGTCCCTGACACAGCACGAGAGGAAGGGGTGTGCAGATCTAGAACTCTATTAAAACACCAGACTCGATAGTCTAACAACCTCAAGGGTCCCCTGAGAACATGGTCCCTAGACCTGCTGAAACAAGTACTGAAGCCAACACTTCAAAGAATGGGCTGGACTCGGAGACACAGTGAGATGCAGATGGTGTGTGTACTTCATGGTCTAGTATATATATGAGGCCGTCCTACTGGTTTCTTTTTAGAGGGGAGAGGAGAGGGTGGAGAGGAGGGGACAAATGGTTAAGTGGATACTGGAAGTAAAGAGCAGAACAGAATAGCGTGCTGTTACACGGTGGGGAAAGAAGATAGAGTTGTGTAGAGGCAGGTGCTAGGGTTTTATATGGCAAATTGACTTAGACTGTAAACTTTCACCAAATCACAATAAAAAGATTTAAAGAAAAAAGATACTGATATTTAGAAAACAATAAAATTCTTATTTTGAAAAAGAAAGCAAGAGGGAGAAAGAAAGGAAGGGGGAAAAAGAAAGAAATTCACTTACTCTCCTGCCCTCCCAGGACCAAGGTCTTGCTGGGCACCTTCCCCCAGCTCTCTCTTTCCCTGTGTCTACCCATGCCCAGGGGCTGGTCTTAAAGACACCTGTAGTATACAGGCTGGACAAACACATTCCAGAGCTTGTCTGTTTCTAGGAGAGGCTTAGAGAAAGCAGAGCAGGTGGAGAAGCGTATACAGTGCAGACATGTTCCACTGAACCCCCGGTGAGACCAAAGTGCGGTGAAGAAAGAAGGCAGAGACTGCACCAGGCCCAGACCCAAAAGTGTCCTACATAGGACCCACCCAAGGACCCTTGAGGACTGGGCTTCCCTCTCATGGAATTCCCCTCCAGGAGGACCTTAGCCAGCAAAATGGAAAACCAGGTTCAGGGAATGGTGGCAGGGCAGCTCAGAAGTGCTGGCTGCTCACTTTTGGGTCCCTCCTGCACCTTGAACTCCAGCTGAGCTACTCCTGGACTTACCTCCACCTTCCTGGCCACAGGTTGTCTCTGGAAAATGACAGGGAGGGAAACCTAGGCTTAACAGCTCCCAGCGATCATGGACAGCTTCTTTAAGCACAGCCTGAAAACGAAACAGTATAATAAACAGAAGTCTTCCTTACAACACTGCAGTACTGGCATCTCACCAGACCGCAGCTTTGGGTATGATGGGGAGGGGAAAGCTTCCTGCTCCCAGAGCAGACCAGATGGCCTTACTCACAAGGACTGCACTGTGCCTGAATCTGGGGGTAGGGCAGAAAGCTTGAGAAGGTCTCCATTCCACGTCCCTTTGAAGACCCCAAAACTGAGAGCATTTAGAAACTCGCACCCACTCGTACCTGCTACACTGAACACTACACTCTCCTCAAGCCCCAGGGCTTTTTGTAAACATTGTGAGATCAGAAAAAAGGCAGAGAAAATAATTTCCTGTAACCAGAGCCTTTCTAGGAAAGGGCTTGGTGGAAGGAGGAGGTGCCTTGTGGGGAACAGGATGGCTTTGGTTCTTACAGAAAGTGGCCACACCTGTGACTTCTCTTTGGTTCCAGCCAAAACAGCAGTTGTACTCCACGCACCCTGCTGAGAGCTTACATGCATCACCCCATTTAGTAGTCTGACAGCCACTCTGTCTGGTAGGTATAATACTATCCCCTGTTTTGCAGATGGATAATCTGAGGCTCAAGGAGGTAAGGTTGCTTGCTCAAGATCCCACAGCTAGTCAGTCAAGGAGTGTGGACTTGAGGACTTTCTCTAAAGTCCAATTTGCTCTGTGCCTTGATTTCATGAGGATGGGGGGAGGGTGGGCGGGCACAGGAAGCAGGGCAGAGGGCTCCAGGACCAAGTTTCTTGCTTACTGTTTCCTGTGAGTGCCAGGGGTTGGGTGCGATAGGGTGGGGTGGCAGTGAGATGGGGAAAGGGATGTCTTTGGTTGTTCCCTGGCAAGCCAGATAAGCTAATTCAAGGGAAAAGACAGGCCTCAGGAGGGGGACCGAGGTGGTAAGCCAGGGACGTGAAGGGCCAGCCTAACCACACCTTGAAACATTCCAGACTGATAAACGACTTGTTTTACCACTCGCACCTGGGGACCAGTTGCTTAAATTATCCTTAAGGTTTTTTTCAGAAAAGACAGTTTAGACCAAATTCAGAGACGTGTGCAGACAATACAGAGGTGACTGCTGTATGTCCTTCGGACTATGGGGCACTACAGAGCTACAACTAGGCCCAGGGAATGGAACCAGGGGAGCAGGAAAGTGTGCAGATGAGACACCCCATTGTAAGTCCTGCTACCAGTCCCAGTGTCATAGTGGTTAAGTGCTACCACTGCTAACCAAACGGTCTGCAGTTCCAATCTACCAGGCACTCCTTGGAAACTATATGAGGCAGTTCTACTTTTTCCTATAAGGTTGCTATGGGTCAGAATCGACTCGATGGCAGTGGGTTTGGTCTGGTTTTTTGGTACCAGTCCCGGGAACCCCCATTGAAGAAGCAATCTTGAAGTCTACTTTTATGTGCACCTCATTATCCTAACCCCACACTTTTTCCACCTTATCAAGAATAAAACATGAGATCCTTCCTATCTAAAATCCTTTATAAGTCCGAACCAAGCCTTAGTTCGAGGAGGCAGGGGTAAGCATTGCCTAGTCCCTGCTCATCTCTGCTTGCAAACTCCTCTCTAATAAAGCTTTGCTCATGTGCCAAGATTCTCTGTGCCTACCTGTTCACTCCTGATCAATGAGGGGCAAGAATCTCATATGTGTTTGTGGCATCTAAGATGCCACAGCGACAGTGGCACCTACAAACTGCAGTAATTCATACTTGTCCAGGACAGAGGACCTTTGCCTAGATTCTTCCCCATAGCATGATCCAGACAACGGAAGACACAAAATATGCATAGATGCCACTGACTTCTCAGGAGCAATGAGGCTTCCTAGAAAAATCCCTTTATCTACTTATTTGTTACAGTAAATGAATAAAATTTCTAATATCTATCAACTATCTCATCTACAATAAATCCTCACAGCACCCCCCATGCTTGTAGCCATCAAAGTTATTTTCTTCTGTAGATAATTCTATTTTTAAGTCCTTAGAACAGGTGTCTCATACAACATTTGTCCTTTTCACACTGACTGAATTCACTCAGCATAATATCTTCCAGTTGAAACCATGTTATCAGATGTTTTCTAAAATCTACACTGTTTTTTATCATAGCATAGTGTTCCATTGAGTATATGTACCATAGTTTGTTTATCTATTCATCTGTTGATGGGCACCTGGGTTGATTCCATTTTTTTGCTATTGTGGACTGTGCTGCAATAAGCATTCATGTACATGTATCCGTTCATGTGACACCCTTTGTTTCTGAAGGATAAATTCCAAGCAGTGGAATTACTGAATCAAATGGTATATCTATTTCCAGCTTTTTAAGGAAGCACCAGATTGCTTTCCAAAGAGGTTGTAAAAATTTGCAATCCCGCCAGCAGTGTAGGAGAGTTCCAATCTCTCCACAGTCTCTCCAGCATTTGTTGCTTTGTGTTTTTTGGATCATGGCCAACCTTATTAGGGTGAGATGATATCTTGTTGTAGTTTTGATTTGGATTTCTGTGATAGCTAATGATCGTGAGCGTTTTCTCATGTGTCTTTTGGCTGCCTGGATGTCCTGTCTAGTGAAGTGTCTGCCGATCTCCTTTGCTCATCGCTTAATTGCATTATTTACCTTTCTCTTGTTGGTGTTTTGCAGAACTTTGTAGATTATGGAGATCAGACAACAGTCCGACATGTAGTTGCCAAATATTTTTTCGTATTCTGTAGGGGGTCTTTTAACTCTTTTGGTAAAGTCTTTGGATAAGCAAAAGTGTTTGATTCTTAGTAGTTCCTGTTAATCTATTTTCTCCTCTGTTAATCATGCTTTGATGGTCAGATTTTGAAGTCTGTCTGAGCTGTGTATTAGAACATCCATCGTTGATTCTATTTTTTCTTGCATGGTTTTTATCATTTTAGGTTTGATATTTAAATTTTTGATCCATTTAGAGTTAGTTTTTGGGTAAGCTGTGAAATATGGGTCTTGTTTCGATTTTTTGGAGATGGATATCCAATTTTGCCAGCGCCATTTGTTAAAGAGATTGTTTTTACCCCAGTTTACAATCTTAGGGCATTTGTTGAATATCAGCCATTCATGAGAGGATGATGGTATCTCTTAGGGTCTCCACTCTATTCCGTTGGTCTATATGTTTCTTTTTGTACCAGTACCAGGCTTTTTTGACTACTGGGGCAGTGTAACAGGTTCTAATGTCAGGTAGTGTGAAGCCTCTCAGTGTGTTTCTCTTCTTCAGTAGTGCTTTACTAAGCTGGGGTTTCTTCCCTTTCCAAGCAAAGTTGGTGATATGTTTCTCCATATCATTAAAAAATGACACTGGAATTTGTACCGGGATTGCATGGTATAAGTAAATTGCTTTAGGTAAAATAGACATCTTCACAATGTTAAATCTTCTTACCCATGAGCAGAGTAGGTTTTTCCAATTTTGTCAGTCTTTTTTGGTTTCTTGCTCTGTAAGGTCTTGTATTTCTCTCTGTATAGGTCTCTTATTTTCTAGTTAGATTTATTCCTAGATGTTTTGTCTTCTTGGGAACTATAGTAAATGGTCTTGATTTGGTGATTTCTTCTTTGATGAACTCTTTGTTGATATAAAGAAGTTCTATGGATTTACTTATGTTCATCTTATATCCCAATACTTTGCTGAAGTCCTCTATTAGTTCCAGTAGTTTACTTATGAATTCCTTAGGGTTCTCTGTATACGCAATCATATCATCTGCAAGCAGGGAGATTTTTTACTTTTTTGTTGCCAGTACAGATGACCTCTATTTCTTTGTCTTGTCTAATTGCTCTGGCTAGAACTTCTAGCACAATGTTGAATAGAAGTGCTGAGAGTGAGCATCCTTGTCTAGCTACTGTTCTCAAGGGGAATTCTTTCAGTCTTTCACCATTAAGGAAGATGAAGGCAACTGGCTTTGCATAGATACCACTAATTGCACTGAGGAATTTCCCTTCTATTCCTATTTTGCTAAGTTTTTAGTGTGAATAGGTGTTGGACTTTATCAAATGCCTTTTGTGCGTCAATTGACAAAATCAGTGATTCTTGTCTTTTGTGCTATTTAAGTGGTTGATCACATTAATTATTTTTCTGATGTTGAATCAGCCTGGCATCCCTGGAATGAAACCCTTGATCATGATGAATTAGTTTTTATGTATGCTGTTGAATTCTATTGGTTAGGATTTTGTTTAAGATTTTTGCATGCAGGTTCATGAGATTTTTGCATGCACATTCTTTTTTTTGTGGGATCTTTCTCTGGCTTTGGTATCAGAGTTATGCTGGCTTCATAGAAAGAATTTGGGAGTACTCTATCCCTTTGGATAGTGTGAAATAGCCTCAGTAGTATCTGGAGTTAACTCTTCTCTAAAAATTTTGTAGAATTCTCTGGTGAAGCCATGTGGGCCAGGACTTTCTTTAGTTGGCAGTTTTTGATGACTTTTTCAATGTCTTCCTTTGTGACAGATTTGTTAAGTTGATCTACTTCTCCTTGTGATAATCTTGGTGGGTGATATGAATCTAGAAATTTGTCCATTTCCTCTAGATTTTCAAATCTGTTACAGTACAGCCTTTCATAGTATTCTGTTATATCTTTTATTTCAGCTGGGTCTGTTTAACATCTCCCATCTTATTTCTTAATCGGGTTATTTGTATCTTTTGTTGTTGTTTTTCTTTTGTAAGTTTAGCCAGTGGTTTACCAGTTTTGTTGATCTTTTCAAAGAACCAGCTTTTGGTTTTGTTAATTTTTTCAATTGTTCTTCTAGTCTCTAACTCATTTAGTTCTGCTCTAATCTTCATTATCTGTTTTCTTCTGGTTCCTGAGGGTTTCCTCTGTTGCTTTCTTTTTACTTGTTCAAGCTGTAGGGTTAATTCTTTAATTCAGGCCCTTTCTTCTTTCCAAGTGTATGCAGTTATAGAGATAAATTGACCTCTGAGCACCACTTTTGCTGTATTCCACAGATTCTGGTAGGATGTGTTTTCATTTCATTTGATTCCATAAATTTATTTATTTTGTCCTTGATTTCTTCTATTACCCATGGCTTTTTGAGCAAAGTGTTGTTAAGTTTCCATAAGTTTGAATTTCTACCTATGATTTTTCTGTTATTGATTTCAACTTCCATGGCTTTATGGTCCAAGAAGATACTTTGCAATAAATCAACAGTTTGAATTTTGTAGAGAATTGTTTTATGACCTAACACATGTTCTATTCTGGAGAAAGTTCCACATACATTGGAGAAGGTGTACTTATCAACTGATGGGTGAAAAGATCTGTATATGTCGATAAGGTCAAGTTGGTTGATTGTTGCAATAAGATCTTCTGTATCTTTACTGAGCTTTTTTTTTCTGGACGATCTATCCATTACTGAAAGGGGAGTGTTGAAGTCTCCAGCTGTTATTGTAGAATGATCTATCTCATTTTTCAGTGCTGTCAGTATTTGTTCAATGTATTTAGATGCTCTGGTATTGGGTGCATGTTTAATATTGTTAAGTCCTGCTTGAGTATTGAACCTTTCAGCAATAAATAATGACCATCTTTGTCCACAATAGTGGATTTTACATTAAAATCTATTTTAGCCCCATTTGCTCTTCTTTGTATGTTGTTAGACTGATATATATTATTCTATCTTTTAATTTTCAGTTTGTTCATATCTTTGAATCTAAGGTATGTTTCTTGTCAGTGACACATAGATGGGTCATGTCTTTTGATCTGGGATGTCACTTGCTATCTGTCTATTGGAGTGTTCACACTGTTTACGTTCAATGTAATTACTGACAGGTCGTGTTTAGTGCCATCATTTTGATGTAATTATTTTTATGTTAATGTTTTCTATATTGCTCTTAATGGTCTGTTCTGGGTCATTCTTCTTTATGGGTTGACTTTTCAGTGTTGGCTTTGTGTTTGTTGAAACTCCTGTATTGTGTTTCCTGTTTTGATATGCTGCATTATTATTTTGCTTTGCAGCTACACCTATGATCTCCCTTAACATTCTAAGATTAAACCCAATTTTAACTTTTGTGTAACTTTTTAACTTTGTTTCCATCTGAAAGGACTATAACTACTGTAGTATATCCCTCTTTTAGTGTGATGGTGTCATAGTTTTCATGACATGATCACTGATTCCCTTCCTTTAATATTTAATACTTTAGTTTGGCTTCTAGAGCTGCCCTTTTAAATCTGCTCAGCTCTTTCACTTCATCATGTCTTCTGTTCACTTTGACTACATGCTAGAGTAAGTTTCAGAGTATCTTCCAAAGATGATCATTTTCCTCTTTCTTTCCTGTCTTATTTTTTAATGACCTTTTGTGGAAACCTTGAAGGAGTAATGGTTAAGTACTATGGCTGCTAACCAATCAGTCAGCAGCTCAAGTCCACCAACTGCTCCTTGGAAACTCTATGGGGGCAGTTCTACTCTAACCTATAAGGTTACTATGAGTTGGAATCAACTCAGCAGCAATGAGTTTGGTTTGGTGGGTTGCTTTATTCATGCATGATGTCTGTGATGTTTTTCTACAACTCACCCGGTGTTTGGTCTTTACTGTTCAATGCATGAAATCTGTTCTTGAGATGGTATCTAAATTCAGGTGGGATATACCCAATATCATATTTTGGCTTTCATAACTTACTCCAGTTTTCTTCAGTGTCAACTTGAACTCACATATGAACAACGGATGATCTGTTCCTCAGTCAAATCCTGCCTTTGTTCCTATCGATGTTATTGGTGTTTTCCATTGTCTCTTTCCACAGATGTAGTCAATTTGATTCCCATATATTCCATCTGGCAAAGGCCAAGTACATAGTCACTATTTATGTTGTTGAAAAGGAATTGCAATGAAGAAGTCATTGCTCTCATAAAAGTTTGTCATGCAATCTCCAGCATCATTTCTATCACCAAGGCCATATTTTCCAACTACCAGTCCTTCCTTATTTTCAACTTTCACATTCCCAGTCATCCGTAATTATCAAAGCACTTTTTAAAACTGGGATTTAGCTGAAAGCTTACAGAGCAAATCAGTTTCTCATTAATACACAAATTATTTTATGACATTGGTTTTCAGCCCCATGACGTGTCAACACTCTCCCCTTTCCCACCCCCACCTTCCCTACCCCTAGTTTCCCTATTTCCGTTTGTCCGGTTTTTCTGTCCCTTCCTGTCTTACTGTCTTTGCTTTTAGGCTGGTGTACCCATTAATCTCATATGCATGATTGAATTACGAAGCAAGACCCTCACGTGTGTTACTGTTGTATTGGAGGATTTGGAGTGTGTGATTTAAAAAGATGTCTGTAAATTCTGTGATACTTGTCTCTTTCAAAAATAGAAGAGTTTATTCACCTTCCCGAGAAGCTGCCAGAGGTGGTGGACTTCAAGGAGGGCAACTTTTTTTTTCTAGACCATTTTAATTTACTTTTTAAATTTAATTTCATACAGTGAAAAGCATGTAGCTTTAGGGTACATTTTGATTAGTTCCAACTAAAAAACACCCTTTTAACTACCATTTCAGTCAAAATATAGCATATTCACATAACACCAAATATCTCTTGTATTCCCCTCTAGCCAACAAAAATATTGAACACTTCATGAATTTGGGCATCATCCTCAGGCAGGGGCCATGCTAATCTTCTCTACATTATTCCCATTTTAATATATATGCTGGAAAGTGAGCATGAAACTTACTTTTAAGGAATATAACATGTTAAAAGTAATAACGTATAACTTATAAAACTAGATGATCAAAGGCACTGTGGCTTCCTCCTTGTTCTCTGTGTCAGATTACTCACTCTGGGAGAAGCCAATTGCCATATCATAAGGACATTCAAGCTGCCCTATAAAAAAGTCCAAGTGGAGCGTCTAAGGCCTCTGACCACCAACCAGCAAGAACTTGCCAGGTGTATGAAGCAGCTACCTTGGGAGTGAATCCCTCAGCCAGTCAAGTTTCTCAATGACAGCAGGCCTGACTGACATTGTGACAAATTTCACAAGAAACCCTGAGTCAGAATCACCCAGCTAAACTGCTTCAAAATTTCTGAACCTAAGAAACTGTGAAACTATAAATTTTTGTTGTTTTAAGCTACTATATTTTGGGGTAATTTTTTGCAGAGCAGTAGGTACATTAATTTTAAACTCCTTTTATTGGTCTTATTTTAATATTTTAGTAAAACAAACATGCATTACTTATATAATCAAAATTGATGGAAAGGAAAAGAGAAAAAATAGGAATAAAGCTCTTTCTGAGGTTTATAAGCTCAGCTGTGTGATCCCCACATGGAGAATCTCTGACTTCTTAGCATTTTAAGTGAAGAATCTGTGAGGGCCTAGTATAGTGCACTGTGAGTTACCATCAAAAGGCTAATGCATCCTTGGGCTATGTGAGGGGGAATCTAGTGTTTACATCACGGCAAGGAAACTTGTGTTTCCCCCAGACCCCAGATCAGAACAGCTCTGGACTTTGGACAGAGTGTCTGGAAGGTTGGAGGACCTAAAATACCTCTTCCTTCTTTATGGGCCTCTGGCCTCTTATCTCCTTTCTCATTTGAGTTCTCCAGCAACACTGGGCCTTGACAGCCTTCTGACACTTCATGTTTTGTCTCATTGCCTGGATGGCTCTTCCTTTCCTCTCTGTTCCTCTAACAAGCATCCCATCCCTTCCAGTGATGCTACATTTCCCAATGAGTAGACTAAGCCCAAGCGCAGGGCACCAGTAAAACCCTCCCAGTTTTTCTTAAAGACCGAAAGCTGAACAGCATTGAAGTTGCTCACTCCTTGCCTGGTTACAGTGGACTAATCCTTATACATAACTTCCCCAGGAAGTCTGCTGAGCTAGATAGGTGAGGTCCCTGCTTTCTACTCCAGATCAGACAGAATCTCTCCCATTTGGCCTTGTGCATATTTTATTGTTACTGCTAGTCTGGTTGTTGGTTTCTTGAATAGACTATTAGCTATGAGAGAACCTTGTTTGGCTCTGGAGACTGATACACGTGTAGGCTCTTTATATAGTCATGAATGAGCGAATGAACAAATGGATGAACAAACAAACGCAGAAGACCTGGGCAGTCTCTTCAAATTTCTGAAGGTTTATTAAAAGTAGAAGAGCCTTGGTCTTCACAATCCCAGATGACAGAACTACTAGTCAAAATGAGAGTCAAATTTTGGTTCTGCATTAGAAAGAGCATTCTAATAATACAGACTGCCTTGTTTGGAGTTGCTGAAAGAGTTTAGAAGAAGCCCAAATGATAGGATCTCTGTGACAGAGGGGCTATACACACTCCAGACTACAGAGAAGTGATGAGTTTCCAAGGTCTCAGGCAAGCTGAGCTACTGAGAAAGTCACGAGGGCTTCTTTTTTTGTGGGGGTAGGGGGAGTGGGGAAGAGAAGGAGAAGGTAGATTTTCTTCCATTTGAAGAACTTGCTTCTGATCCAGACGGGTGTGCAGACCCAGTCAAATTCATCGATCTATACTTCTCCATCCCAAAGCATCATCTCTCCTATATAGTAAGAGGAATGTGACTGGCACTGGTGACACCTGGTGGCCAGTTGGACTAGGACAGAGGTAACCCCACCACCTGTCTGGTTCATGACTAGATCCCAGGGCCTATCACAATGCCTGGCACAGAGGAGTCCCTTGACTTTGAGGAATGAATGAATGCATGGACACGGATTATAAAAAGGAGGAGGAGGAAGACAGTGGTGTCTCTTTGAACCTATCAGGGAAACTGTCCAGGACAACTGAAGACAGAAATACATGGAAAGGTGCAGCTGCTATGGAGCCTAGAAGAGCAAGTACAAGTGCCTGAGCCTGGTAATCAGGGCTCGCCCGATCACTGAGGACCCTCCCCAGCTGAGGCCCTATAGCTCTGTTTGCCCCCAAACAAGTGTGCATCCCCTTCCAGCTTGCCCAGGCCTCCTCCTCTCAACCACTGTGCTTTATATCCATCCCTTCAAAAACCAAACCAAACCAAACCCATTGCTGCTGAGTCCAGCTCATGGTAACCTTATATATTACAGCGTAAAACTGCTCAACAGGGTTTTAAGTGCTTGACTACTAGCCAAAGGGTTGGCAGTTTGAACCCACCTTGAGGCACCTCTGAAGACAGGCCTGGCTATCTGCTTTCATAAGCTCTACTCTGCACACGTGGGGTTGTTATGAGATGGAATCAACTAGACAGCATGCACAACAGCAGTCGCCAGGCTATTCTTATGCAGCACTGCTGAGTGGGTTCAAATTGATAATCTGTAGGTTAATAATTGAGAGCAAACCATTTGTGCCACTCAGGGACCCCGCTATCCCCTTAAGTGTATGGAATACCTTAACCTCTCTGAGCCTCAGTGCCTGATCCACACAGGCATTGTGTGAGGAGTGGGAAAGACTGCATGCCAAATGCCGACAACAGTATTGGATGCATGGTAAATATTCAGTAAGAATCATAAATGCTATTAACATTAATATTTCAATTAAGACTCATTTCAGGCCCTTCCCTCAATAGCTATCTCATCCAAATCCAGAGATATTCTTGAGGACAGAGGCAGGGGCCCCTTATTCTGTATCTAAAGAAGTCCCTAAACACAGTAGCTGTCTGTTTTGGCTCTACAGGGCATTTTCTGATTGTTTTCCTGTGATATCTTCCCAGTGGAGTCTCAGCTTGGCTTTATAACTTCCATTCCTTGAGGCCGTAATAGGTCTTTTATCTGGCACGGGCTTGCGATTTCCTTGACAGATTAAGAAACAGAGATAAGGTGCTGCTGGAGCACAAAGATGCCATCCCCAGCTGTCCTGGGTGGCACAGGTGGGACTCAAAACCCCTAAACAGGGGCCACAGGGAAGCAAGCCAAACTTGGGCACAGCTCTCCTTGGCATCCTTGGGAGGAATTGTGTCCCTAAGCCAGATCTCTGTGGGTGGCAGCTTTAAGGAGACCAGAAGGACCACTACCTCCTCAATTACTCCCTCTCCTCCATCTTCAGGCCTGGTTGATTCTAGGGTCCTCTTCCCTCTCACCCCACCATTCCAGTCTCAGAATTGCTTTGAGTTTGAATATGCCCAGATATTAATTCAATCTAAACTCAGCAAGTATCTGTCCAGCTCCGTCTCTGTGACAGGCACCTTGCTACGTGGGATCAGAGAGATCTAGCCCCTGCCATAGGGAGCTGACATTCTGGCTTGAGGGGACAGACAAACAAGCACACAGGCAAAACTCCACTTAGCAAGTGCTGTTTTAGACTAAGACTAGGGCTTCAGACTTTCAAGCTTCAATGTAAGGAAGTGGAGGAGGATGTAGTCTCTAGGTAAGGGGTGCCTGTGTATAGGCTAGGAGGGAAGAGCCCTGGCATTTTTGTGGAGTTGCAAGTGGGGGAAAGGGTGCCTCTCATAGGAATTCTGATTTGGTAGGTTTTGGGTGGATGGGGGGAAAGGTCCAAATCTGTGCATTTAACAAGCCGCATCAGGGGTTCTGTTGCCATGTACTGTGAATCAATATGTAAGCTAGGCATCGTGAAAGATGGTTTACAGGTTTCAGCTGCCAGGCAGTAAAAAGATACAAAATCAGACTGAGGAGTTTGGTCTTTATGCCAAAGGTAATATGACGCCACGGAAGAAGATAGCAGATCCTGGTAACAAAAGAATCTTTACAAAGATTCCTCCACCAGCTGCAGTGCAGGAAATGGGCTGAAAAGGGCTGGACCTCTGTTGGCCTGATTCAGGGAAGGAGAAGTGAGAAGTGGCTGTGGTAGGGGACGTGCGTCAGGAGAACCCGGTAATGCACTGGCAGTGAGGTGTGAGCGGAGGATGGCAGCACTAGGCAGAGGGATGGGGGGCGAAGAGCCAAAACCTGGTGAGGAAAGCCGAAAGAGTGTGAGGAGGTGAGGAAGGGATCTGTCCAACGTGGGATCTGGGGGGCCTGAGAGAGACAACAGGAAGGTAGCAGCTGTCATTTGAGAATACAGGTTGGAGGGTGGGAAAGGTAGCGCCAGCTGGGCCGCCGGGCTCATGTTGACACTGGACATCCCACTCGGGTGCATGATGAACCCGGTTTGGACAGCGGCCAGATAGACCCAAACAGCATTAGGGTTCCTACGCTCTTTCCGTGCCCCGGGTGACCGCTCCGGCGGCTGACATTCCCGGCATGCCTCTCGGCAGGAACTCCATCAGCTTCAGTGCTAAGGCCCCCCGTCGTCGCTAGAGGGCAGTGCTCTCAGCCTTCCACCTTGGACCTCTTTCCAGCCCCCGCTCGGCCCTGCGCGATCCCCCTCCCACTCGGACTCTCCCGGCCTTGCTTGGCTCCGCTAAGCCTCCCTCAGCTCCGCTCATTCTTTTCCCTCCGGCTCGGTTTCTCTCGGCTCACTCTGAGTGAGGGAGCGAAAGAAGAGCCGAGGCTGTCGGCTCCTGCCACAGCGCTGCTTGGGCTGCAGGTCCACATCTGCCAGAGCAGTCATTGCCTCAGAGTTCTCAGACCGCTGACTCAGCCATACACTTCTGGGCTTTGGCCAGAGAGCCTGCATTTTTGCATGCTTTTCCCAGTCGCCCAAGAAATGTGGGCATCCTCCCCATGAGTACTCTCAACATCACACCCACACCTAGGTGGTCTCGGAGTCAGTTGTCCATTCTATCTCTGAAGCGTCTCCAGATGTCTTCCGTGACCCCTGCCCTCTCTCAGACCCGCAAAGCGTGACGATTATATAAATAGGCTGCAGGATCAACTCTTAGATACGTGACCTTGCAGAAACAATCTATGTATGCCCTAGTTTCTCTTAAAATGAGATGGAAATAATACTAACAACCTCATAAAATTGTTTGGAGGACTAAATGATAATCTTGGCTCAATGAGAATCAGCTATTTTTATCACTTCTCTCTGTGTTGCTGTAATAGCCTCACTAGCCCCAGACTCTTAAATGACTTCCCACTGCCTTCAGGATCCAGCCCAAACCTTAATTTATTTAGCTTGCCATTCAAGACCCTTTCCTCGTCTCCTGTCATTCCCAGTCTCTCCCTCCTCCACCCTCTCTGTGGTCCTAATCATAGACTTCCCTGAGCGTTGGCCTCAATATCCTTTCCCTGCCTTTCTACCTGACAAAACCCTCCCTACTGTTTGAAAGCCAACTCAAATGCCTTCCTGTCACATCCCTCCAATAATCCCAAAGTTTTAAGATGCCCAGAACTGGTCCTATTAAAAACAAAACTGAAAGACTAAGAAACATTGTCATGATTATAAACATGCTTGAGCCCTCACTCTACTTAGTTTTAGGGACAAAGATAGTCCTTCTGGGTAGGGTAGATCAGCAGTAAATGGCTAGGGAGGCTGGAATATTGGATAAGAAGAAGATGAGGGAGGTGAAAGGGAAAAGACCCCATCACCCAGGAGGCCAAACTTGGAGGAGGCCAGCTCCCCAGGATCTAGGTCAATTCTATAGCAAACAGGTTCTTGGAAACAGGTGCCACACACCCGTTTTTGAGCTGCTTTTCCAACTGTGGGAAAGGCTGTGTTTGAGTCATCTGCCCACTGGCATCTGTACTCTGGAAGCCAGAGCAAGACACGTATGATGGATGGACAATACAAGCTACCAGAGGGCCTGAACAAGCAGCTTCTTTGGAGACTGAGTTCAGACCCTAGGAGAACCCTGTAAGTAACCTGATATGCCCTTGCCTATCCTAGTGTCCTTCTGCCCCACACCCAGGTCACCAGGAGCCTCCATGGGGACTGGGCCAACCTCAGAGAGGTGAAGAGTGCAGAATGCAAAAATCCTCCCTGCCCCATCTTTAGCACTCCACCGTCCTTACCAATATATTTGCCATACTTTGGATTGGGCGGTGCTGGATAGACAGACAGACAGAGCAATGCCATCTTTGACCTCTTGGGACTCTCAGTCTAGCAGGGAAGACAGATAGGTAAACCATGAGGACAAGATTGACAAGTGCAATGTGAGGGTTAAGTGAGCCAGGAGCAGGCAATGTAGTGCAGTGGTTAAAGGCCTAAGCTGGCATCAAATGATGCTGTAACAGTACTTAAATGCCATGCTTGACATGTAGAAAGTTACTAATATCTCACTGATCCTATTCATCCAAAATGCTATTGACGGTGCAAAGGTTGAGCATTTAGCTCAGCCTCTCGGCCTTTTGCAGGCTCCCCAAACAAATGTGAACTACTACCACTAAATCTTTGCAGTTATCATTCCCAGTCTCCCTGAGCCTGGGACAAGCACTCTGAACAGAGGATAGAGGAGGAGCAGTAGGGGAGAGGAGAAGAAACAGGGCAGTAGGAGAAAAAAGAATAGGAGGATGGGCTGGCACTTCTAGAGGAGGTAGCTCAAGCCCCAGGGGTGCCAGGGGAACTCCAAGAGGGCCCATCTAGCAAAACAGGATCTCTGGGGAACTTATTTTGGAGGTACATTTGCATGAGAATAAGCAAGCAGCAGTTAGCCACATCAAAGAAAGAAAAGAGAGCACCCAAACCCCTGGCACTACCAGGGTCATGCCCCCAACTCTGCAGTTCATCAAAGACACAACTGCAGATGCCCAAGAGTATCAAAAAGGGGATCATAGAAGATCTGGGGTCCTCTTGCTGATGTTTTTCTTCTGATCTCATCTACATCTGTTGGAGCTTCTTACTCTAGGGTTCAGTGGGCCACAGGGTTCCCTGGGAGCTAAAACTAGAAAATAACTACAAGATGTTAGCCACCCTACTGTCCTCCCTGAATAGCTGTGCCAGTTTCCCACCACTCAGAGCTTCCCAAGGAATTCTCTAGCAGGGAAGGGAAACTTATCTCTGGGTAGAGGGGAGCTGGGGGGCAAGGTTGTCTCTATCTAGGCCTAATAGTGCTAAAACTGATGATATAAGCACTCTGCAGAGTTGAGCAGTTGTACTGAATTATTATCTGATTTAATCTGAAGAAGCAGGTGCTATCCTTATTCTCAGTGTATGGATAAGAAAACTGAGGTACAGAGGAGCTAAGTGATTTGGCTATCAAGCCGTAGAACCAGAGCTCTGAAGTATCTCCACCCTCAGAACACCTCGGTGGGCCGCTTGCGTTGGAGCTAGACTTGGTCACCCTTGAAAATGGGGATTTGACAAAAAGAGCTTGAAGCTTCTGCCTAAACCACCTCCCATCCTTCTCCAGGGCTGGAAGCTGACCCTGCAGACTAGGAGGAAATGACAGAGCCCCGTTGACCTTTAAGTCAGTTGGCTAGCATTAGCACCAGAAAGAATGAAAAGGTGACTGGACTGAAAGGATTAGAGCGAGGAAGGTGGGGAGTTACCTCTTTGTGATCTTAGAGGTATCTTCAATAACTCCAGGTACAATGATGGATGTTGGAAAAGCCTGAAAAATTCCTATGGGTGGTCAGGTGGGGTGGGGATTCTTGACACAGGAGAGGTCTGGGTAAACTGGAGTGCCAGCAGGAGAGAGCCTGGCTGGTTTGGAAGTACAGCTGGTGTGGAGGAGGAGAGCACTGATTTGGAGTCCCACCAGGGATTTTCAGTCCAAGCCTGGCCATTTGTTGCCTTGTCACTTTGAACAGTTATGGAGTCTTCAGCCTACCGGTATCTCCTCCCAGAATAGTTGTGAGAGGTGTTGTTAGCTAGTAAGTTCTCAATAAGTGTTGTCTATTGTTATTACAAAGTACCTAAGATAGGATCCTGTGCTTGGTAAGTTCTCAGTGATGGGGGAGGGAGTGCAGGAGGTGGGGGTGTGGAGGGTGGAGGCTGAGGGGCGGGTGGGGGGATGGGCAGTGGGTGGGTATTGTTATGGTATTACTTGGTCCTTGGAGGAGGCTCAGCCTGTGACCCCAGTCCCCCCACCAACTGGAGTGAGAGATCAAAGGAGGCCTGAGGATCCAGAATGTGAAAGCTCTAAGGCTCCTAGGACCCTGGCCAGGAAGGTCTTTGTGATACTTATGAAGTCCAAGACAGGAGCTAACTCCCAAGTTTGGCTCAGTCACTCCCACCCAGATTTTTCTCTGGAAGGGGTCAGTAATCCCCTAGGGCCTTGGCAGGAGAAATGTGACAATGCAAGACAGAAATAAGCAAAAGTCACACACAAAAGTTTAGCTGGAGGGGAATGCTGCAATCACCCTCCCACTCCCCCCACTTCCCCACACTCCCCCCAGCTCCCCAACTCCCCCCCAGCTCCCCCACTCTCCCTGCTCCCCCTTGTCCCTTCCCCCTCCAGCAGATAATACCAGGGTCTCCAGCAATAGTTGAAAGGGCAAAGAAAGAGGGGGAAGTGCCTCAAAGAGCACCCTCCTCACGCTGCCCTCCCTCACAGACTGTGCCTGAAACATGAGGGGGCTGGGGATGGGGGAAAGGGGACCTTAAAAGTCACCTACCCTGACTATAGAACTCAAGAGAATGACCCCAAATGGTAATTGAAGAGATGAAGTTTAAACTGCAAAAGGGATTTATTTACCTCCTGACAACAATGAAAATGAGCTATATAAAGGTTATGAAGTCTTTTGCTGGAAATGTGTAAGAATATTAATAATTACCTGATCAGATGCCTGATGCTTTCGACACATTAGCTCATTAATTCCTACAACCATCCCAGTTCCCACAGCCTGAGATCAGAGCTGGGGAAGCTACTTTCCCACTATCATCTAGCAGAACAGTAGTAGTACCAGGGCCTCCATCTAGGAGGCAGCCCTGCTGCTTGGACAACCCCCTTCAGGGAGGAGCTGGGAGAGCTTTAGAGACTCCCACAATGCCTCTAGAAGTTTTTTAGTGTTTAGTTTGCAGTTTGGGGCCACCCTCATTCCACTGGGTCACCCAGGATGCCAAGTGGATGCTGTTTGTCTCTGGCTACCACTGGCTGGGGTTTTCCAATAAGTTAAGAAAAGGGCCCAGCCATGACTCAAAGCAGAAGTCTTTGATGCCTCTCCTTCAGGGCTACAGGCCTTCTTCAAAAAGGGAACCAACATATGCATGTTCTCATCCACCAGAGCACTGGAGAGGAAAGCAGCAACTGCACAAGTATTGATACTCATTCTTGATCTTATAATTCTCATAACTGGCATTCCCAGAAGTCAACATCTCTAATTTTAAAAATGAAGAAACCAACCTACAGAAAGATATAGGCATGCAAATCTCTGAGCAAGAAATATAAGTGGCCAATAAGCATCACTTGTGATGAAAGATGTTTTGAGTGTGGGGAAACAGATGGTCTTATACTCTGTTAGTCGGCATGTGAATTGGTGCAACTCCTTAACAATCTGGCGATATCTATCAAAATTTTCACTTTGAATATCCTTTGACCCAGCAATATTACACTGAGCAGTATGTCCTACAAATGTGCTAGAAAACTGGCCAACTTAAGCATCTTTCAATAGGGGATTAGTTAAATAAAGTACAATACAATCTTTACTAGAGAATAGTCTCAAAAAAAAAAAAAAAATCCAAACCCATTGCTGTAGAGGCAAATCTGACTCATAGCAATCCTATAGACAGAGTAGAACTGCCCTATAGAGTTTCCAAGGGATGCCTGGCAGATCTGAATACTCTCTAGCCGTTAGAAAGAAGGGTGTAGCTATACATGTACCAACATGAAAAGATATTAATAATATACTGATGTCCAAAAAGCAAGCCTCAGAAAAAATTAGTATAATCCCATTTACATGAAAATAACCCAAAACTTATATGTAACTTATATGTTAAGGTTGCTAGCTGCCTTTGAGTTGACCCCCAGCTCACGGCAAACCCACTGGCTGATTCTTCAGAGGCAGATCACCAGGCCTTTGTCCTTTGTCTTAGTCCAGAAACTCCACTGAAATCTGTTCAGCAACACGTAAGCCTCCAATGACACATGAATGTGGATGCACTAGAGATACATTGGCCCTAGAGCAAAACTCAGTGGCCCACATGGAATGTGAGAATTCCACACGGAATCACCACTGCCCCCTAAATTTACATAGATAGAAAGATAGAAATGTGAAGAGTGGGGTCTAAAAAGATAAACAACTGACAGGCGACAGTGGATATCCCAGATGGTGAGATCAGAAGCGAGAAACTGTGAGAAGGATAGAAGTTTTGCTTTTTACAAACATGTACTTTTATTTATTTTGTAATACACATTTACATTTTTTCAGAGAAATTTGCCTGTATTCAAGTAACTAGTAATTTGCAGAGTGACTTCAACTCAGTCTTGTCTGACAATTCCCACTACACGTATTAAAAAACTAGGAATTTCAAGACCCAGCAGAACATTTTACCAACCATGGAGCCATTTTAAGAGGGAGACCTCATGCGACTAAACAGAGTGCATGCCACGAAGCCATCCCTGACTTAATCCTCCCTGAAATGCAGAGAGGGAGAGTGGTGCCCATGAGGATCTGAATGTAGCTCAAAGAAGCCACAATCAGTCTGTGCTTCATCCCAAAATAATTGAACAGATTTGACCCTCTGTTCCCTAATACACAGTGTTTTGAAAAAAAATAAATAAGACTTTCTATTACTAGTGAGGAAATGTGACATTCAGGAACATGCTCCACATCTATTCTATGACTTTAAATTCCTCTCAAGAACCTTGGTGGTACAACAGTTAAGCACTCAGCTGTGACCTGAAAGATCAGTGGTTTGAACCCACCAGCTGTGGCAGACAAGACCTGATGATCTCCTCCCGTAAAGAATCACCAAACCTGTTGCCATCAAGCTGATTATGACTCATAGTGACCCTATAGATCAGACTACAAAGTCCCCATAGGATTTCCAAGGCTATAAATCTTGACAGAAGCAGGCTGCCACATTTTTCTCCCATGTGGTGGCTGGTGAATTCAGTCCACTGACTTCTTGGCAGCCAAACGCTTAACTAGCCTGTACCACAAGGGCTCCCAGAAAGACTATAGCCTATGAAATTCAATGAGGTGGTTCTCCTCTGTCCTATAGGGCTGCTGTGAATTTGAATCAACTTGACAGCACCCAACAACAGGAGCATTCTGAGTCTGTAGGGGCTTGTGTTCCCCGCTAGAACAGCCCATTGTTGTCCCAGCCTCTGAAGCCTTGTATGCGTCCCTTCCCTCCCACCCGACCAAACCCCAATCCAGCCTTTCAGCCCCAACTCCAGTCTCGAGTCCTCTCAAAAGCTTCACCACCTACCACACCACCTTCAGTAGGGTGGACTTAGACAGGAATTTGGACTTCGAGACAGAAAAAGTGTGGCAGCTTCTTTCTTTTACATTTTTGGCAATTCTGGTGGAATCTGTCAGGACATTTAGTGAAAAAGAAGAAAATCCTCAACAAGATGATTGACACAGTGGCTGCAACAATGGACTGAGACATGGCAACAACTATGAGAATGGCACAGGACCGACCAACGTTTCATTCTGTGATGCACAGGGTTACTGTGACTCGGAGCGATTTGATGATACCTAACAACAGCTGCTGAGAGTAGACATACTCTGAAACCAGTAAACCTTCAGAGAGCCTCACGTGTAGGGGCCCTGGCAATTCCAGAAATTGCGCAGTGTTCTAGATGGCAGGGGGAGCCAGGTGCCGTCAGAAAATATTTCCATGGGAGCACCTACCTCAGGAGATCACAGGAAGAAGGAACAAGCATCTCCAAAGTTTCAGTCACTTATTGAGATTTATTTTCTTATTCTAAACACATATTCACTTTCATGCCTATTTTTGAACTGTGGATTTGCGGGGGATTTTTTGTTTTTTTTTTTAAAGAGAGGATCTCTCAAATTGAATAAACTTATTAGTTTTACAAAATCTAGATATACCCTGGGCTTGGCATATGGTAGATATTGACAGAATAAGTTCCACAGACAGTTCCTGTCTCATGCTGCCCTTGGCCGAGAATGTGCTTTCCGGAGATCTCTGTCTGGCCTGCTTGTTTTCCTTATTCAGTGTCTTAGAGACTTTCCCCCACCATCCCACATACTGTGGTCCACCTCTTATTACTACAGCTCATTACATGTGCACCCTTCATAGAGTTAGCTATAATCTGGAATTGTCTTTTTTTTTTACTTTTTTAAGGAGTTGATTCCTCCTAGTGACAGACTATATTGTTAAAAGATGGCCACATCGATATACCCCATGTCACATTCTCTTCTTACAATGTGATATTAATGAAATTTCCATCAAGAGATGAAGTCTATGTTTCTTCCTATGAATGTGCATGGCAGTGCCTCAGGAAGGAACTGCCAAAAATTCAAGCCAGATTCAGAAGATGTGGAACAAGGGACAAATGTCAGATGGATCTTAGCTGAAAGCAGAAAATACCAGAAATATGTTTGCTTGTGTTTTATTGACTAGGCAAAGGCATTCAACTGTGTGGATCATAACAAATCATGAATAACATTGTGAATAACAGGATTCCAGAACACATAATTGTGCTAATTAAGAATGTGTACATAGACCAAGAGGCAGCCATTCAAACAGAACAAGGGGATACTACGTGGTTTAAATTCAGGAAAGATGTATGTGAAGGTTATATCCTTTAGCCATACTTATTCAATCTGTATCCTGAGGAAATAATCTAAGAAGCTGGACCACATGATGCAGAATGGGGCATCAGAGTTGGAGGAAGACTTGTTAACAACTATGATATGCAGATAACACAACCTGACTTACTGAAAGTGAAGAGGACTTGAACAACTTGTTGACGAAGATGAAAGACCACTGTCTTCAGTGTGGATTACATCTCAACATAAAGAAAACAAGATTCTCACCATTGGGCCAATAAGCAATATTATGATAAATGGAGAAAAGTTTGAAGTTGTCAAGGATTTTATTTTACTTGGATCCCAAATCAACACCCATGGAAGCAGCGGTGAAGAAATCAAACAACATATTGCATTGGGCAAATCTACTGCAAAAGACCTCTTTAAAAAGTTAAAAAGTAAAGATGTCACTTTGACAACTAAGTTGCAACTGACCTAAGCCTCGATATTTTCAACCACCTTGTATGCAAGCGAAAGCTGAACAACAAATTAGGAAGACTAAAGAATTGATGTCTTTGAGTTACGGTGTTGGTGAAGAATTTAGTGTACCACAGACGGCCAGAAGAATCAGCAAATCTGTTGGAAAGAAGAAGCCAGAGTGGTCCGTAGACACAAGGATGGTGAGAATGTCTCACATACGAGGTCTGATAATTAAGTCTGCAAACTTAAGTTGTCTAAGTGCTACCTACGTCCTTACTGAATATCACTGTGATCCCCTTCGAAGTACTCCCCTTGGGAAGCTATGCACCGATGCCAGCTCCTGGTCCACTCTTCAAAGCGATTTTAGGACTCTTTCTGGAATGGCCAATGCACACGGTGGCACCGTGGCAAGTTTGTGAACTGAACTGTATAGTTGTCTGTGAGGAGTTTTTAGCCAGTAAACAAATAACTGTATGGGAGCACCCTCCCTACTCACTCAATCTGTCCCTTAATGACTTTTTTCTTCACCCAAAGACAAATGAAATATTGAAAGGAAGACATTTTGATGACATTCAGATATCAACGATAGTACAGTGACAGCTCTGACAGCCATTCCAGAAAAAGAGTTCCAAAATTGCTTTCAAGGGTAGATTAGGTGCTGGTATTGGTGCATAGCTTCCCAAAGGAGGTACTCTGGAGGTGACCACAGTGATATTCAGCAATGAGGTATGTAGCACTTTTTCTAGGATGAGTTCAGGAACTTAATTGGCAGTCCTCTTACTCTGGATATGTTATCAGGAGGGATCAGTCCCTGGAGGACATCATGCTTGGTAAAGTAAAGGGTCAATGAGAAGAGGAAGACCTCCAGCAAGATGGATTGACACAGTGGCTGCAACAAAGGCTCAAATATAACAATGATTGTGAGGATGGTACAGACCTGGGCAGTGTTTCATTCTGTTGTATTTAAGATTGCTGTAAGTCAGAACTGACTTGATGGTACCCAATGACAATGCAACTAGAGCAGAAGTGATGGTATGTGACTTCCAGGGCTAAGTCATAGAGATACATGGTCCTGAGACATATAGACATCCACATGCAAAGACATGAAATTGGATGTCTAACTCACACTGTATAAAAATTAAATAACCGTGGATCAAAGACCTAAAATGTAAGAACTAGAACTATTAAACTCTTGGAAGAAAACATAGGTGTAAATCGTCATGACTTTGGATTAAGCAAATATTTCTTAGCTATTACACCAAAAGCACAAAGAATAAAAGAAAAGCTAGAAAATTTGGATATCACAAAATGAAGAACTTTTGTGCTTCAAAGACACCATCAAAGAAGTGAAAACGCAACTCTCAGAATGGAAGAAAAGTTGCCAATCGTGTATCTTATATGAAACTTATATCTAGACTATATGAAGAACTCTTACATTTTAATAACCAACTCAGCCAGCTTTATTAGTGAAATGAAGAAACAAATGCTTCTCTTAAAAAACAAAAAACTCTTACAATTCAGTAATTAAAAGACCCACCCAATTTTAAAACCAGGCAAAGGCTCTTAGCAGACACTTCTCCAAAGGAGATACACAAATGGCAAAGAAGCACATGAAAAGATACTTGACATCACTGGCTGTCAGGAAAATGCAAATCAAAACCGCAATGAAATACACTCACTAGGATGACTAAACATTAAAAAGATAGATGGTATCAAGTGTTGGCGAAGATGCAGAAATATCGGAATGCTTAGTGACTAAAGAGCTAGGCTGCCAACGAAAAGGTCAGAAGTTTGACTCTACCAGTTGCTCCTTGGAAACCCTATGGGGCAGTTCTGCTTTGCTCTACAGGATTGCTATAAGAATGTTATGAATAGAGTTGCTGTCAGTTGGAATTTGCTTGATGGCAATGAGTTCTGGTTGTATACACTGCCTGTGGGAATGTAAAATGGTTCATTTGCTATGAAAAACAGTCTGAGAGTTTTTCAAAAGGCCAAACAGAGTTACTATATGACCAGCAATTCCACTCTTAGGTATACGTTCAAGAGAAATGAAAATATGTCTGCACAAAAACTCAATCATGAATATTCACAACAGTGTTATTTGTAATAGCCAAAAAGTGAAAACAACTCAAATCTTCAACAGATGAATTGATAAGTGAAATGTGGTATATCTGTACAATGAAACATTATTTAGGAATAAAAATGAATAAACATAAAATTACCATATGATCCAGCTATCCCAATCTTAGATAGATACTGAAAAGAATTGAAACAACACAAACTTGTGCACTAGTGTTCACTGCAGCGCTATACACGATGGCCAAAAGGTAGGAAGAATTTAAATGTCTGTAAATGGCATTGAATGAATGAATAAAAAGAATGTGTGTGTACACACACACACACACACACACACAATAGAATATTACTCAACCATAAACAGAACTGAAGTACTGATACTTGCTACAATATGAATGAAACTTGAAAACAGCAAGCTGAACTACATAAGTCAGTCACAAAGGACAAATATTGTACAATACTACTGATATGAAGTAGGCAATATATAGAAATGAAAGTTTATTAGTGGTTACCAGTGGCTGCACAATATGATGAATATAATCAATGTCACTGTATTATATATGTACAAGTTATTGAACTGAAAAATGCTTTGCTATATATATTTTTACCACAATTCAAAAAATGAATATATACTAAGTGAAGGAAACCAGTTACAAAAGACCACATATTTTACGATTCCATTTATATGAAATGTCTAGAGACAAAGTAAATCAATGGTTACACAAGGCTATGGGTTTTTGGGAGAATGGGGAGTAACTGCTAATGGGTATAGGGTTTCTTGTTGAAGTGATGAAAACCTTCTAAAATGGATTATGGTAATGGTTGCACAATTCTGCGAATGCGCTAAAAACCATTGAATTGCGGGCTTTAAATGGCTGAATTATATGGTATGTGAATTATAACTCTATAAAGCTATCATTTAAGAAAAGAGAGAGAGAGCTTCCCTCTAGTGCTCCTGGGACAATTGGAACTAGTGTCCTTGGAACTCAGCCAATGCTGTGAGGAAGTTCCAGGAGATCACATGGACAAACCACATGTAGGTGTTCCAGCCAGCAGCCCGAGTTAAGGTCTCAGCCTACAGCTGTCATCAACTGAGCCAGCAGCATGTTTGAGCTAACAAGGCCTCAGACGGTTCTGCCCCCTGGCCTTCAAGGCTTCCAGCTGAGGCCCCAGGCACACGGTAGAGCAGAGGCAAGATATTCAAACTGTGCCTTGTCTGAATTCCTGATCCGCAGAATATGTGAGCCTAATAAATCAGTGTTTCACACCACTAAATTCTGGGGTAGTTACATAGTCATAGTAACCTGAGTACTCCTCCATTAGAAAGTGAGCTTTATGAGGGCAGGGAATTGATCTAGTTTATCCCTGGAGCTTCTAACACAGGAGCTGGAACAAAGTAGCTGCTGCATACATACTGTTAAATAAAAGAATTTCTCTCTGTCTTCATTCCCTGTCAAGTAACTGATGCAATTAGTCTTAAGGTGTTAAGGGCTGAAAATGCTGTTCTCTAGGGCAATTTATGTTTTAACTCTTTCAAGACCCACTTATTTTCTGCTTTGTTTTGTTTGTTTTTTTTGCTGATACCATGTGTTTTGATTAACGGAATGCATGCTGAATCACTGAGTGTGTCTGAATTTTTGGTAGGTAGTACAGATTTTTTTCTTGACTCATCCCACAAATCCTACCCTGACTGTCCAGAGGGATATGTGTGTGCCAAGTAATTTTTATCAGAATCCATGTTTTATCTACCCAAGATATTGATTTTAGCAACCCTCATACAATACCCTATAAAAACAGTGGTTTGCTTCACATGCTGATTTTCTCCATTTCAAACATTTATACTGGTCCTCATCTTACAGCAGCTTCCCAAGAAACTTCAGAGGTGGAAAATGGTAAGTGGGCCTTCTATGTTCAACAGCCCATGAGAAAAGGGAAAAGTTTGATCCCCAGGAGCCAATCTCAAGGTGGAGATTCAAGGATAGAAAAGGATGTGGTTCACCAAGAGGAACTCTCCCTACTTACTACACACACACTCACTTATGCTTGATTTTCTGTCTGGCTTTAGTATCAAGAGCTGGTCACCCTATGAGCATGACAGGCTTCAGCTCAGCATCCATCCGTAGGGGCTTGGTGGTATTTGAGTCCACCCGATACCTACAAAAGGCAATCTGGTCTACAAGATAACAAGGGGATCTTTTTGCAAGAAACCTAAGAGCTGGCACAGAGCAGATACTTATCCTGGGACTACTGAACTGTGTACCCTAGTGCTGGAGAAAGAAGACAATAAACTGCTTTTCCCATTTCTAGGTCTTTTTGTATGTCTTCTACTCCATCCATGTCTGATTAACTATTATTCATAATTCAGGTCTCCAACAAAATGTCTTCTCATTGAGAACACCTTTCTTGAACACTATGATCCAGGGATTATGACCACTCTTCTGGACTACACAGCCCCTCCCTAGCAAAGCCTTAGTTTCCTCATTTAGAAACAGTTTACCATCTGTGAAATAAAAACAATATCCATCTAACACCAAACCAAACCCACTGCTGTCAGGTCAATTCTGACTCCTAGAGACCCTATAGAACAGAGTAGAACTGCTCCATAGAGTAGCCAAGGAGCACCTGGTAGATTCGAACTGCTGACTTCTTGTTTAGCAGACATTGCATTTAACCAGTACACCACCAGTTTTTTACCCACCTAACAACATGGATAAATAGAGAAAAGGTTGAGGTTGTAAAGGATTTCATTTTACTTGGGTCCACAATCAACATCTGCAGAAGCAGCAGTCAAGAAATCAAACAACGTATTGCATTGGGCAAATATGCTGGAAAAGGTCTTCTTAAAATGTTAAGAAGCTAAGATGTAACTTTAAGGACTAAGGTGCACCTCACCCATACCAGGGCGTTTTCATTTGCCTCATTTGCATGTCAAAGCTGGCCAATGAATTGGAAAGACTGAAGAAGAATTGATGCCTTTGAGTTACGGTGTTGGAAAGACTACCAAAAATACCACAGACTGCCAGAAAAAGAAACAAATCTGCCTGGAAGAAGTACAGCCAGAATGTTCACTGGAAGCAAAGATGGCAAGACCATCTGATGTACTTTGGTCATCTTGTCAGGAGGGACCAGTCCCTGGAGAAGGGTATCATGCTTAGAGTACAGGGTCATCAAGACGAATTAACACAGTGGCTGTAATAATGGGCTCAAGTAAAATGATTGTGAAAATGGCTTAGGACCAGGTAGTTTTTGCTCTGCTGTACATAGGATCACTGTAAGTAAGAACTGACTCGACAGCACCTAACAGCAATAAGGTGGCTGCAGGGATTTAAATGAAACAAAAACCAAAACCCACTCCCACTGAGTCTATTCCGACTCACAGTGACCCTATAGATGGAGCAGAACTGCCCCATGGTGTTTCCAAGGTGTGCCTCTGGTGGGTTTGAACTGCTAATCTTTTAGTTGGCAGCTGTAGAATTTAATCACTACACCCTCAGGGTCTCCTTAAATGAGACAAGTTGAGAAAAAATGATGATGATTAGTTTTACTTTTGTATAGGGTTTATCCCACAGAATTATAATTTCCTGTATATTTGTCTTTGTTATGCTTGACCTTGAGCTCCTCGAGGTCAGTCTTGTTCTTTATATCCCTAGACCCAGGCATGATCTGGAACACAGCAAATGCCTATTCCTTCACTCATTTATCATTTATTTAATACATGCTAAGCGTTATGCCAGTGCTATTAAGTGCTCAGGTGCTATTCGTCAAAAAAAAAAACAAAAACAAAAACAAAAAAAAGACAAGAAAATGAGACACGATAAGATCATCTTCCTCAGTGGAATGATAGGACTCAGAATTTCCACTTCATTTCCTAGTGTTGAATATTCTTGGGTGGGTACTGTCCAGCCTTTGGCTTTCCTTCCCAAGCACACCTGAAACAAACAGGAAATCCTGGCTGCACGTATGGGGAAATGTAGCTCACTGGTGAATACCATGGCCTCTGGAGTCAGACAGACCGATTCCAGCCACACTGTGTCCTAGTTCCATTGCTTTGAGCTAGCTGTGAAGGCTCCCTCACAGCACATAGTATCCCCTTGTTCTGTTCAAATGACTGCCTCTTGTTCTGTGTGTTTTCTGTGTGTTCTATGTGTTTTCCTCATCTGTGACATAAGGAATATAATGGTGTTGTTATTGTTAGGTGCTGTTATTTCCAACTCACAGTGACCCTGTGTACAACAGAATAAAATACTGCCCAGTTCTGCACCATCTTTTATTTATTTTTATTGTGCTTTAAAGTGCAAGTTCACAGTTCAAGTTAGTTTCTCATACAAAAATTTGTACACATATTGCTGTGTGACCCTCATTGCTCTATGTGTATTGTTTAATGAGACAGCACACTTCTCCTTTTCAGTTTAGATTATCCACATCCATGTCTGTCTTGTGCCATGTTCACAGTCATTGCTATGTGTGAGCCCAATGTTGTAGCCACTGTGTCAAGGTTATGTCATCTGCATATAAAGTTTGTTAATAAGTTTTCCTGCAATCCTGGTGCTGAGTTCTCTTTCACATAGTTCAGCTTCTTAGATTATTTATTCAGTATACAACTTGAATAAACATGAAAGGATACAACCTTGACACATATCTTTCCTGATTTTAAAGCACACAGTATCTCCTCGTTCTGTTGAAATGACTGCCTCTTGTTCTATGTACAGGTTCTAGATGAGCACAATTAAGTGTTCTGGAATTCCCATCCTTTCAAATGTTATGCATAATCTATTTCAGACATCAGCAATGATATCCATTGTTCCATGTCCTCTTCTGAATCTGGCTTGCATTTCTGGCAGTTTCCTGTTGGTGCACTGCTGCACCTTCTTTTGAATGATCTTCAAATAAATTTTATTGCTGTGATGTTAGTGATATTATCTGATAATTCCCACAGTTCCACTAGATCATCATTCTTTGTGTTAAGCACAAATATGGATCTGTTCCCGCTGGTTGCCAGATAGCTGTCTTCCAAATTGATTTTCTTTTTAGAAATTTATTTACTCTTTTTGTATTGTACTTTAGATGAAAGTTTAAAAACCAAATTATTTTCTCATTGAACAATTAACATTCATGTTGTTTGGTGACATTGATTGCTAACCCTGTGTCATGTCAACACTTCAACCTTGGGTCTCCGTTTCTATTAGTCTAGCTCTGCTGTCCTCTCCTACCTTCTTGTCCTTGTCTCTATACTGGTGTCCCCATTTAGTTTGGTATACACGGTTGAGCTCTGTATACTATTGTTTGATGGGCCAGTACAATCATTGGCTGAAGGGGAAACCTCACGAATGACTTCAGAAATCACTTAAAAATGTGTCTGGGGACCATATTTTTGGGGTTTCTTCAGTCTGTCAGACCAATAAGTCTGGTATTTTTTTGTGAGTTTCAATTTTGTTCTAGAATTTTTCCCACTCATCCAAGAACAGGTAGGAACAACAATGGAAGTTTTAATACACAATGAGGACAGACTCCAAAATCTGTCAAAGAAACCTCAATCAACAGAAGAGAAAATAGATAAATGGGAACTATTAAGAATCAAACACTTTTGCTCATCCAAAGACTTTATTAATAGAATTAAAAGAACACCCACAGAATGGGAAAAAATATTTGGCAACTCTATGTCAGACCGACGCCTGATCTCCATAATCTATAAGATACTACAAAATATCAATAAGAGGAAGATAAACCATCCAATTAAGTATGGGCAAAGGAGATGGACAGACACTTCGCTAAAGAGGAGATCCAGGCAGCCAAAAAACACATGCAGACATGTTCACAATCTTTAGTTATTAAAGAAATTCAAATCAAGGCAACAATGAGATACCATCTCACCCCAACAAGATTGGCCATGATCCAGAAAACACAAAACAACAAATGCTGGAGAGGCTGTGGAGAAAGTGGAACCCTCCTACACTGTTGGTGGGGTTGCAAAATGGTCCAGCCTCTTTGGAAGGCAATCTGGCGCTTTCTTAAAAAAATGGATATCGATATACCATTTGACCCAGTAATTACACTACTTGGAATATATCCTACAGATTCAAGGCTTTTCACACCAACGGACACATGCACCAGAATGTTTACCGCAGCACAGTCCACGATAGCAAAAAGATAGAATCAACACAGATGCCCAACAATAGAAGAATGGATAGGTAAACTATGGTACATATACTCAATGGAGCACTACGCAATGATAAAGAATAACGATGATTCCAGGAAACATCTCCTAACCTGGTTTCAACTGGAAGACATTATGTTGAGTGAAAGTAGTCAGCAACAAAGGGACAAATACTGTATGAGACCTCTACGATAAGATCTCAAAAACAGACTTGTGTATAGAAGACAAGACTCTTTGACAGCTGCAAGGGAGGGGATGGAGGGAGGGTGGGAGGGCAGGGTTTAGTTTGGATAGTTACTAGAAATCTAGTTGGGAGAAAGCGGTGATAGCACACATTAGAAACAAGAACAACATTAAGTGGACTTCAGCATAACTTGAGTACTCCTTCCATCTTGACTCAGTACTGCAAGGATAGAGTAGCTGGGGCAGGGGGCGGGGGACCATGCTCTTAGGCGAATTCCAGGCCAATTGGCACAACTAGCATTTTGCTAAGAGAGCTCTCTGTACCCCACATTGGTGAGTGGTGTCTGGGGTCTTAAAAGCTGCCAAGCTGCCATCCGAGGACACAGCAAATGGTCCTAACTCAGCAGGAATGGCTGCTCACCGAGGACCAAAATGACATGCGGTAAAGACAACCGAGAAGACACAGAGACCCACAAGAGTGGGTGCCTACATCGACTTAGAACCGGATGGTGCCCGGCCACCACCAGTGATAGCCATGATGGAGCACACAGAGAGGAGTCTCACTGGCAACACAAGAATAAAAAGGGGTGCATCATGAGATCTCCACTAAAAGACCTCAACTGATGGTCCAGCGGTTTTGGGGTTCCTCTGAGAGCATGCCCCCCGGCCCTGATGCTGCCCTTACCCATAAATTATAATGAAGTTCCACTCTTTGGACAAGAATGAATTGGACTTGGCAATGAAGAGTGACCATATATTGGTAGCACTTTATGGTTCTATACATCTATAGGATATCATCTTGCTGATCTCTGGCTGGAGTAAGGGGAGTGGATGGAGAGGAGGGGAAAGGAGGCTGTTGGGAGGATGAGACATGTATGGAGCAGAGAGGAATAGTGTGCAGTCACCAGACAGGGAGAGCAGTGGAAGCTGCATATAAGTGGGCATGTAAATTTATACATGAATGTACATTTTCACTCAGTCATGTCAAATAAAAATTTAAAAAAAAAAAAGAATTTTTCCCAGCTCTGTCCATAACTCTCTATTGTGATCTCTGTTAGAGTAGTCAGTGGTGGTAGCCAGGCACCGTCTAGTTGTGCTGGACTCTATCTGGTGGAGGCTGTGGTAGTTGTGGTCCATTAGTTCTTTGGAGTAATCTTTCTTTTGTGTCTTTGGTTTTCTTCATTCTCTCTTGCTCCAAATGGGATAGAACAAGTGAAATATCTTAGATGGCTACCCACGAGCTTTTAAGACTCCAGATGCTACTCACCAAAGTAGGATGTAAAACATTTTCTTTACAAATTGTATTATGCCATTTGAGCTAGATGTCCCCCAAGACCTTGGTCCCCAATCCTTAGCCAGTAATTGGTCCCTTGGGGAGGCTAGATGTATCTATGTAGTTTCTATGACTTTGCCTTGGTCAACTTGTGATGCCTTGCCCTTCACCAAAGTTACCATTTAGTTAGTGTTTTCCCTTCTTACCTGTCTCCTCCCTTATGACCACCAAAGAGTCTTTCTGTGTATAAACATTTTCGTGAGTGTTTATAATAGTAGTCTCATACAGTATTTGTCCTTTTGTGACTGACTGATTTTACTCATCATAGTGACTTCCATATGCATCACTGTGAGATGTTTCAGAGATTCATCATTGTTCTCTTCGTGTCGTATTTCATTATATATACCATAGTTTGTTTATCCATTTATCTGTTGATGGGCACTTAGGTTGCTTACATCTTTTTGCCCTACTGTGCCAAATTTCTTGGCATAGACAAATGACTGACTCCAGCACTGCGTCCGTTTGTTGGAACATCTCAGTTGGTATTCTGCCCATTCTTGAAGCCTTGTTTCTCACCAGTGCTTCAGAGCAGCTTGGACTTATTCCTTCAGTACCTTTGGCTCTTGATCATATGCCCCCTCCTGAAATGGCTGAATGTTGATCAATTCTTTTTGGTACAGTGACTCTGTATTCCTTCGATCTTCTGTTGATGCTGTGTCATTCTTCTGTTTAGCTCGCTTATTTCATCACTTCTTCCATTTGCTTTAGCTACTCTACGTTGAAGAGCAAGTTTCAGAATCTCTGCTGATATCCATTTTGGTCTTTTCTTTCTTTTTTGTCTTTTTAATGACATCTGGCCTTCTTCTCGTATGACATCCTTGATGTCATTCCGCAGCTCATCTGGTGTTTGGTCATTATTGTTCAAGGTGTCACATATATTCTTGAGATGGTCTCTAAATTCAGGTGGAATATACTTAGGGTATTATTTTGGCTTTCATGGACTTGGCCTAATTTTCTTCAACTTCAACCTGAACTTGTATACGAGCAGCAGTTGATGATCTGTTCCTCAGCTGGCCCCTGGCTTCATTCTGCCTCATGATACTAAGTTTCTCCATCACCTCATTCCACATATGTAGTTGATTTGATTTCTGTGTTTTCCATCTGCTGAGATCCGTTTATTGTTGAAAAAAGGTATTCGCAATGAAGAAGTTGTTGGTTTTGCAAAATTCTATTGTGTTGTCTCGCATCATTTCTATCACCAAGGCCATATTTTTCAACTACTTATCCTCCTCCTTTGTTTCTAACTTTTGCATTACAATCACCAGTAGTTATCAATGCATCTTGACTGCATATTTGAGTAATTTCAGGCAGCAAAAGCATAACAGTAGCTATCTTACAAGGTTGTTTTGAAGATAATTGCCTATCCTCGAGGACAGTGTCTGGCACACTTGGTAAGTGCTTAATAAGTGAGGTTATATTAAGGCTCTTGTCAGAGGAGAGGGAGGATGTAAGTTGGGAGTAAAAGCAGCTCTTGGTTATTTGTGTTTCTCTCCAGGGGATTATTCAGAAGCAGGTTTAAGATACCATAGTCTAGGGGAAGTTACTACATTGGGCTGATAACTTCAGCATGGCACAAGGATGGAGAATTCTCTGGTAATTCTCATGAGATTAGCTGAGCATTAGGACAAAGTACCGTGTGTTCTTGGTCAATGGCCTTATTAGTCTGGGCTATTTGGGTATTTGTATGAAGATGACACATATATCCACAATTACTCTAAAACAAAGATGAGAAGAAGGACGGGGAGGGGAGGAGGAAACCAGAATACTGGAAACAAAACTACAAAAAATGCCATTGCCAGTGTTCCTTGCCTTTCAAAAGTTTGCTGATGCCTCGTAGCTCTTACAAAAGACCTACATCACTATTTTCACTAATGAAAATAAATCTGAATAGGATTTTTAACTTTATGGAAAAACGGTGAAAAGCATAAACAGTGTTCAGCATGTTTTGCAGTGAGCCATTAGAGGCATTTTGCACCCGGAGCACCCATAGTGATATACAAATAGTCAATAAGTGCGTGAAAAGATGCTTAACGACAATATCAAAGCCACAGTGAGATACTGCTTTACAACCACTAGGATGGTGAGAGTCAAAATGACAGATAATAACAAAAGTTGATGTGAATGTAGAGAAATTACAATGCCTATATATGGCCGGTGGAAATGTAAAATGGTGGAATTGCTTTGGAAAGAAGTTCGGCAGTTTTGAAAAAATAGAAATTCCAAATAACACAGCAAATCTTCTTCTACATATCTATCCTGGAGAAATGAAAATATGTCCACATGAAGACTTGTATGTGAACATTTTATTCACAATAGCCAAAAAGTAGGTAGAGCCTCTGAGTTGTTTACCTGTAACTTGGTGAACTGATAAACAAAATGTGGCATATGTCCATACAATTTGATACTCCTTCCTTTTGCATAGCTGCTCTTCATTTGAGAACAAGTTTCAGAGTCTCTTTTGACATCCAATTTGGTGTTTTCTTTTTTTTCCTGTCTGTTTAATGACCTCTTACCCTTCATGGATTTTGTCTTTGATGTCATTCCACGGTTCATCTGGTCTTTGATTATTAGTGGTCAACACAACAAATCTGTTCCTGAGACGGTCTTTAAACTCAGGAGGGATGTACTTAAGGTCGTACTTCAGCTGAAAGGAAACAGCCAGGGAAAACCTTACGAATAGCAGCCAAACATTGTCAGATACAGTGCTGAACATAGAGCAGCTAAAGCAAAAGGAAAGAATGGCAAAGTAAAACACCTGAACAGAAGATTTTGAAGAGCAACTCAAGAAGGCAAAATAAAGTACTATAATCACATGTGCAAAGAGCTGGAAATGGACAACCAGAAGGAAAGAATTTGTTCTGCACTTCTCAAGTTGAAACAGCTAAAGAAAAAAATTCAAGCCTTAAGTTGCAAAAGTGAAGCATTTCTCATAGAAACTATCAAATGACTCAGGGAGCATCAAAAGAAGATGGTAGGAAAACACAGAATCGTTATAACAGAAAGAACTGGTTGATGTTTAGCCATTTGAGGAGGTAGCACCTGATCAGGGACCAATGGTACTGAAGGAAGAAGTCAAAGCTACATTGCAGGCATTGGCAAAAAACAAGGCTCCAGGAATTGAATGAATATCAACTGAGATATTTCAACAAACAGATGCAGCCCTGGAAGTGCTCACCTGTATATGCCAAGAAATTTGGAGGACAGTTACATGGCCAACTGACTGGAATAAATACATATTTATGCCCATTCCAAAGAACAGTGATCCAACTAAATTTGAAAATTACTGAACAATATTGTTAATATCACATGCAAGTAAAGTTTTGCACATTCAAAAGTGACTGCAACAGTACATTGACAGGGAACTGATAGAAATTCAAGCTGGATTCAGAAGAGGATGTGGAACCAGGGTTATCATTGCTGATGTCAGGTGGATCTTGGCTGAAAACAGAAAATACCAGAAAGATGTTTACTTGTGTTTCATTGACTATGCAAAGACATTCAACTGTGTGAATCATAATAAATTGTGACTAACATTGCAGAGAATGGAAATTCCAGAACACTTAATTGTGCTCATAAGAAATCTGTATATGGATCAAGAGGTAGTTGTGCAAACAGAACAAGGAGACACTGCATGGTTTAAAGTCAGGAAGGGTGTGTATCAAGGTTGTATCTTTTCACCATACATTTTTAATCTGTATGCTGAGCAAATAATTGGAGAAGCTGGATTATATGAAGAAGAAGGAGGCATCAGGATTGGAGAACGACTCATTAGCAACCTGTATGATACAGACAACACCACCTTACTTGCTAGAAGGTAAGATGAATTGAAACACTTATTGATGAAGATTAAGGACCACAGCCTTCAGTATGAATTATACCTCAACATCAAGAAAACAAAAATCCTCACAACAGGACCAGTAAGCAGCATCATCAGAAATGGAGAAAGGATTGAGGTTGTCAGGGATTTCATTTTACTTGGGTCCACAGTCAACGCCCATGGAAGCAGCAGTCAAGAAATCAAAAGATGCATTGCATTGGGAAAATCTGCTGCCAAGGACCTTTTTGAAGTATTGAAAAGTAAAGATGTCACACTGAAGACTAAACTGCGCCTTACCCAAGCCATGGTATTTTCAGTCGCATGATAGGCACATGAAAGCTGGACAACGAACAAAGAAGACAGAAAAAGAATGGGTACCCTTGAATTGTGGTGCTGGAGAAGAATGTTGAATGTACCATGGACTACCAAAAGAACCAACAGATGTGCTCTGGGAGAAGTACAACCAGAGTGCTCCTTGGAAGCAAAGATGGCAAGACTGTGTCTTGCATACTTTGGACATGTTGTGAGGAAAGATCAGTCCTTGGAGAAGGACATCATGCTTGGTAGAATGGAAGGTGAATGAAAAAGAGGAAGACCCTTGAGGAAATGGATTGACACAGTGGCTACAACAATGGGCTTAAGCATAACAAACCATGGTGGACGTGGCGCAAGACCAGGCAGTGTTTCGTTCTGTTGCTCATAGGGTCTCTATGAGTTGGAACTGACTTGATGGCACCTAACAACAACAACAATCCATACAATGGAATACTATTCAGCAATAAAAAGGAACAAAGTATGATTACATGCTACAACATGGATGAACTTCAAAAACATGTTCAGTGAAAGAAATCAGATGAGAAAATTCATATTATGTGATTCCATCTCTATGAAATGTCCAGAAAAGGCAAATCTACAGAGACAGGGAGTAGTGGCTCCTAGGGTTTGGAGTAGGAATGAGGAGTGACTGTAAATGGGTGTGAGGTTTCTTTAAAGGGTTTCTTTAAAATATTCCGAAATTAGTTTGCAATGATGGCTTTACAACTGTGTAGACATATTGAAAATCATTGAATTGTACACTTAAAATTAGTGAATATGATGTCACATGAATTACACCTCAATCAAACTGGTTGCTGGTGTCAGGAAATAAGTCACCTTAAAGAGCTTTCTGAATCATCTTGCCATGTATGTCAAGATTCAAAACATGTATACCCTTTGACCTAGTACTTTCCTTCTAGGAATTTATCTGAAGGAAATAGTTATTTAACTGAGCAGAGACATTCATGCAAGGATGTTTCCTGTGATATTGTTTAGAATATTGAGTACTTGGAAAGAATCCAAGTGTCCTTTAATGGGGAATTGGTTTCAAAAATATGAAGGTTGTTCAGCTCTTAGAGAGCATGAGGGAGGTCTCTATGTATTACATAAAAAGATGTTAATAACATGTATTTTTATTCTTATGGAAAGTGTTCAATATATGTAAAGGTAGACAGAACAGAGTGTGATAAATATCAGTGCATCTACTCACCAGTTTCAGTGATTACTAATTCATGGCAATCTTGTTTCATTTATACCTCTGCCTGCTTATCTCCTTTGTACATTATTTTGTAGCATCCCGGACATCATATAAATTCATCTGTAGGTATTTCAATTTAAACCTCTGAAAGAAAAGGATTCTTAAAAAAAAAACAAAACCAATATTATTATCCCACCTTAAAAATTAATAAACCCTTAGGACACAATGTAGAGTCCCTGATGCAGCACAACAAAAAGAGGGGTGCAGTTCAAGAACTCTACTAAACCTTGTGAGAGCCTGGAGGGTCCCCTGAGAACATGGCCCCTAGACTTGCTACTGCCCCAGACCTGGAACCAGTACTAAGGTCAACACTTTCGGCAAAGAACAGATGAACTCAGGGACACAGGATGAGCATGTGGTGTGTGTACTTTATGGTTTTATACATTTATAGGAGGCTGTCCTATGAGTTTCTTCCTACAGGGGAGAGGAGATGGTGGAGAGGAAGGGACAGGTGTTCATTGGGGGCATACTAGAAGAGTGAAAAGGAGGAGTGTGCTGTCACAGGGTGAGGAGAGTATATAGAATTGTAGAGAGGCAGGTATGCAAAATTGACTTGAATTGTGTACTTTCCCTTAATCATAATAAAAAAATAAGCCCTTACTATTCTCAGATTAAAAATAAAATAATATAAAATTAAAACTTCATATCCTCAAATATCTAGTCAGTGTTCAAATTTCCAATAGTCTTATAATGTCATTTTTAGTCATTTCTTTGAATCATAATATAAATAAGGCCCAGACATTGTGATTGACTAATACACTTCTTAAATATCTTTTTTATTACAATTTTATTGAGATATAATTAACATTCCATGCAATTCAACAGATTTATTATATTCATACAGCATCATCACCACAATTAACTTCAGAATATTTTCTTCCTCCCTAAAACATGCACACATGCACACACCCTCTTCCTCTTAACTATCACCCCCTGATTTTCCCATCCTCCTATGTCTAGGCAACCTCTAGTCTACTTTCTGTCTTCACAGATTTGCCTTTTTAAGATACCAAACCAAAAGACCAAACCCACTGCCATCAAGTAGATTCCAACGCATAGCGACCCTATAGGACAAAGTAGAACTGCCCCATAGAGTTTCCAGGGAGCACCTGGTGAATTTGAACTGCTGACCTTTTGGTTAGCAACCATAGCATTTAACCACTAAACCACCAGGGTTTCCTGGCCTTCATATTTCTTGTTAATACTTGGATGTAAAGTTGTGTTCAGATTGCTGGGAGGGTAGAATTAGGGACAGGGGCTTTCATTTTCAATTTGATATGTTTCTGTATAGTTTGAACTGTTTCCAACAAATGTTACATTTTTAATCAGACAAAAATATTAAAGAAATTTTCACTTTGGGAAAAAAACAAAAGAGCTAAGCTAGTGAAGCACCTCCTCCTCCACGTGCTGAGGGCAGTTCTGGGTTATCCTACATTGTTGTTGTTAGCTGCCGCGTAGTTGCCACATCCCATGGCAACCCCACGCTCAATGGAAGGAAATTCTACTTGATCCTGCATCACCCCTATGAGTGGCTACTGATCAGATCATTGTAATCCATAGCGTTTTCATTGGGTGATTTTCGCAATCAGGTCATCAGACCTTTCTTCTAGTCTCCTCTGCCTAAACCTGTCGGCATCATAGCAATACAAAAACCCCACTGGGAGACAGATGGTGGCTTGGAACTACTGGCTGGAATCCAACCACGGTTTCCCACATGGCAAGCAAGAATTCTAACACTAAACACCAGTGTCCTTCTTCTGTATTAGTCACAACATTATTCTGAAAGACAGAAGCCTGGCACAGTGGGCAGTGAGCCTCTGTTAGAGTACCCTCTTTGCTCCTTCCTCTTTTATGTTCATTTCATTGGCCGTTCTGCTGCTTCTCGGCCCAACTATACCTCTAAATCTGTTTGGATGCTAGATGGCACTTGGAGCTGGCTGTAGAGGTAGGACACAGTTTCAATGTGTCACCAGCCTAACACACAAGAAGGCAACAGCTGTCAGGTAGCAAAATGGAGGACTGGACAAAACTAAAGGATGTCAGGGAGGCCACCAGCCTTTAGGTCCTCCGTGCTCGTTTCCCGTTGGCAAATTTTTGCTGAAACAAGAGCCTTTTCAAAAGAATGCTTCAAGGCCGGGGGTAAAGTTAGATTTTTAAAAAGTGATAATGTTCGTGTGAAGTTTTGCCACTAAATCTCGATTCCTTCCTGTGAACAAGGCCCTGGGCTCGTTGTATTATAGTTCATCAGTTTTCTCACTTAAACAAGACTGACATCAACCAAAAGTGGTTAAACTTTTGGCTGCTAACTGAAAGGTTGGCAGTTCAATTTTACCAGCTACTCTGCAAGAGAAAGATGTGGCAGTCTGCTCCTGTAAAGATTGTTCTTAGGCACCATCAAGCTGACTCCAACTCTTAGCAACCCTATGCATAACAAAGTGAAATAATGCCTGGTTCCGTGCCATCCTCCCAATTGTTGATGTACTTGAGCCCATTGTTGCAGCCACTGTGTCAGTCTGTTTTGAGGGTCTTGCTTTTCTTCATTGACCCTCTCTACCTTATCAAGCATGTCACCCTTGTCTAGGGATTAGTCCTTCCTGATCATATGTCCAAAGTACATGAGACAAAGTTTCACCATCCTCGCCTCCAACAAGTACTCTGGCTGTATTTCTTCCCAGACGGATTTCTTTGCTCTTCTGGCAGTCTGTGATATATTCAATATTCTTCACCAAAACCATAATTCAAAGGCATTAATTCTTCTTTGGTCTTCTTTATTCATTGTCCAGCTTTTACATAATATGAGGCAGTTAAAAATATTACGACTTTGGTCCAGTGCACCTTTGTTCCCAAAGTCACATCTTTGCTTTTCAATACTTTAAAGAGATCTCTTGCAGCAGACATGCCCAATGCAATACATTGACTTTTTTACTGGCTGCTTCCATGGGCACCGACTGTGGATCCAAGTAAAATGAAATCTTTGACAACTTCGGTCTTTTCTCTATTCATCATGATGTTACTTATTGGTCCAATTGAGAGAAATTTTGTTTATGTTGAGACACAATCCATACTGAAGGATATTATCTTTGATCTTCATCAGTAAGTACTTCAAGTCTTCTTCACTTTCAGCAAGTAAGATTATGTCATCTGCATATAAAAGTTGGTTAATGAGTCTTCCTCCAATCCTGATATAGCATTCTTCTTTACATACCCAGCTTCTCAGATTATTTGCTCAGCATACAGTTTGTATAAGTATGGTGAAAGAATACAACCCTGATGCATACATTTCCTGACTTTAAACCACACAGTATCCCCTTTTTCTGTTCAAACAACTGTTTCTTGGTCCATGTACAGATTCCACGTGAGCATAATTAAATATTCTGGAATTCCTGTTTTTCAAAATGTTATCCATAATTGTTTCTGACATCAGTAATGACATCCCTCATTCCATGTTGACTTCTGAATCCAGCTTGAATTTCTGGCAGTTCCCTGTGGATGTACCACTACAACTGCTTTTAAATGGTCATCAGTTAAATTTTACTTGTGTGCGATTGTCATGGATTGAATTGTGTCCTCCCCCAAATATGTGTCAACTTGGTTAGACCATGATTCCCTGTACTGTGTGATTGTCCACCATTTTGTCGCTTGTTGTGATTTCCCTATGTGTTGTAAGTCTTATCACTATGATTTAATAAGATGGATTAGCAGCAGTTACATTGATGAGATCTACATGATTAGATAGTGTCTTAAACCAACCTGTCTCTTTTGAAAAATATTTTATTGTTCTTTAAGCAAAAATTTACAATCTAAGTCAATATGTCACACAAAACCCTGCACACACACTATGTGTAACTCTAGCTGCTCTCCGTACTCTGTGACAGCACACGTCCCCTCTCCACCCTGTATTTCCCATGTCTATCCAACCAGCTCCTGTCCTCCTCTGCCCTCTTATCTCGCCTGTAGACAGAAGCTGCTCAGTTAGCCTCATGTATCTACTTATACCAAGAAGCACACTCTTTGCCAGTATTGTTTTATGTTTTTTAGTCTAGTCTAATCTTTGAAGAGTTGGTTTCCAGCCTGGCTTCAGCTCTGGGCTAACAGAGAGTCTAGGGGCCATGTCTTCCAGAGACCTTCTAGTCTGGTTTAATAAGAGTTCTAGTGCTGCACGCCCATTTTTCTCCTACTATGTCAGGGATTCTATGATGTATGGTCCCTGTTAGGGAAGTCATCTAGTTCTTCTGGTGTCATGTTGCTGTAGTCTCTTAAGCCAATCTCTTTTGAGATATAAAAGAGAGAAGCCAGCAGAGAGACATGGGAACTATGTACCACAAAGAAAGTACTGCTGGGAACAGAGTACATCCTTTCAACCTGAGGTTCCTGCCCTGAGGTACTCCCAGACCAAGGGAAACTTGATGACAAGGCTCTTCCTCTACAGCTGACAGAGAAAGACTTCCTCAGTAGCTAACACCCTGAATTTGGACTTACAGCTTACTAGACTGTGAGAGAATAGAATTCTCTGTTAAAGCCATCCATTTGTGGTATTTTTATTATAGCAGCACTAGATGAAAAAGACAGTAATATTAATGATATTGTTGAATAATTTTCACACTCTATTGGATCACCTTTTTTGGAATGCGGATACATATGGATCTTTTCCAGTCAGTTGGCTAGGTAGCTGTTTTCTAAATTTCTTAAATAAATGAATGAGTACCTCCAGTCCTGCATTTGTCTGTTGAAACATCCCAACTGGTATTGTTGTTCCACAGCCTTGTTTTTCATCGTTTCCTTCAGTGTGCCTCAGACTTCTTCAATGCTGTTGGTTCTTGGTCACATGCTACCTTCAGAAATTGTTGAACATCAACCAGTTCTTCCTGGTACGGTGACTAGGTATTCTTTTCATCTTCTTTTGATGCTTCCTTTGTCATTCAACAATTTTTCCACAAAATCCTTCAATATTCCAATTTGAGGTTTGATTTGTTTCTCCCCTCAATTCTTTCAGCTTGAGAAATGTCCAGCATATTCTTTCTTCCCCTTTGGTTTTCTAAGTCCAGGTATTTGCACATTTCATTTTAATAGTTTGCATTGTCTTTTCAAGTTACCCATTGAAATATTCTCTTCAGCCCTTTTACCACATGTCTTGGCTATCTCGCAAGGCTCCAGCAGAAATACGAGTGGATGGCTTTAACAAGGAGAAGTTTACTCTCTCACATTCCAACAGGTGTAAGCCCAAACTGAGGGTGCCAGCTCCAGGCAAATGCTTTCTCTGTCTGTCAGCTCTGGAGGAAGGGTTAGTCATCAGTCTTCCCTTGGCCAGGGAGCATCTCAGTGTAGGAACTTCAGTTCCAAAGGATGTGCTGTGCACTGAGTATGGCTTTCTTGGTGGTATGAGGTCCTTGTACCTCTTTGCCGGCTTCTCTTCTTTATATCTCAAAGGAGATTAGCTTAAGACACCATCTAATCTTATAGATCTCATTGATGTAACTGCCACTAATCCATCTTATTAAATCATAATGCTAGGATTTACAACACATAGGAAAATCTCATCAAATGACAAAAAAGTGGATGATCACAAACTACTGACAATCACAGCCCAACCAAGTTGATACACACGTATTTGAGGGTACATCATTCAATCCCTGACACGCCATCATTTCTTCCATTTGCTTTATCTGCTCTATGTTCAAGAGCAAGTTTCAGAGTCTCTTCTGACATCCATTTTGGTCTTTTCTTTCTTTGCCATCTTTTCAATAATCTTTTGTGTTCTTCATGTATGACATCCTTCCACAACTAGTCCGGTATTTTGTCATTAGTTTTCAGTGAATCAAATCTAGAGATGGTCTCTAAACTCAAGTGGGATATATTTGAGGACATACTTTGCCTGTCTCTGAACTTGATTTAGTTTTCTTCAGCTTCAACTTAACTTGCATTTGAGCAACTGATTATCTGTTCCTCATCAGCCCCTGGCCTTGTTCTGACTGATGATACTGAGTTTCTCCATTATCTCTTTCCATAGATTTAGTCTATTTGATTCCTGCATTTTCCATCTGGTGAAGTCCATGTATGTAGATGCCATTTGTGTTGTTGAAAGAGGGTATTTGCAACAAATACGGTATTCCTTACCTAAGCCATGGTATTGTCTGTTGCACCATATGCATGCAAAAGCTGGACAATGCGTAAGGAAGACAGAAAAAGGATTGACACCTTTGAATTGTGGTGTTGGAAGAGGATACTGAACATACCATGGACTGCCAAAAGAACAAACAGATCCATTCTGGGAGCAGTGCAATCAGACTGCTCCTTGGAAGCAAGGCTGGTGAGACTGCATCTTACATACTTTGGACATGTTGTCAGAAAGGATCAATCCCTGGAGAAAGACATCATGCTAGGTAAAGGATCAGTGAAAAAGAGGAAGACCTTCAAGGAGATGGGTTGACACAGTGGCTGCAACAATAGGTTTAAGCATAAAAATAACTGTGGGCATGGCACAGGACCAGGCAGTGTTCATAGGGTTGTTAGGAGTTGGAACCGACTTAGCAGCACCTAACAACAACACATCTGGTGTCATTTCCATCACCAAGGCCATATTTTCCAACTATCAGTCCTTATTTGTTTCCAACTTTTTTATTCCAATCACCAGTAACTATCAATGCATCTCGATTACATGTTTAATCAATTTCAGACTGCAGAAGTTGGTAAAAATCTTTAATTTTTTCTTCTTTGGCATTAGTGGTTGATGAACAAATTTGACTAACAGTCACATTAATTGGTCTTACTTGTAGGCATGTGGATATTATTCTAACAGGATTTCATGTATTTTAAGATACATTTTGAAATGCTCTTTTGGCGATGAATGTGATGCCATTCATCTTCATTTCAGCTCACTAATGTCTAGGATATTGATTTTTATGTATTCCATTTCATTTTTGACAACTTCCAATTTTCCTGCATCCACTTTGTACATTCCATGTTCTAATTATTAGTGAATGTTTGCAGATGTTTCTTCTAATTTTGAGTTGTGCCACATCAACAAATGAAGGTCTTGAAAGCTTTACTCCACCCACATCATTAAGTTCAACTTTACTTTGAGGAGGCAGTTCTTCCCCAGTTGTATTTTGAGTGCCTTCCAACCTGAGAGTCTCATTTTCTGGCACCATATCAAACAACATTCTACTGCTATCCACAAGGTTTTCACTGGCCAATTTTTTCAGAAGTAAACTACCAGTTCCTTCTTCTACTCTGTCTTAGTCTGGAAGTTCTACTGAAACCTGTCCACCATGGGAGGCTGTCATGGATTGAGGTGTGTTCCCCCCAAATACATATAGAAATTTGGCTGGGTTGTGATTATCAGTATTATGTGATTGCCTTCCATTTTGTGAGTTTTCTATGCTATATGTTAAAGAGGATCAGGGTGGGACTGTAAATCTCTTCCAAAGGTCACCTCCCTGTTCTACTGTAAAGGGAATTTCCCTGGAATGTTGCTTTGTACCAGCTTTTATCCTACAAGAGATAAAAGGAAAGGGAGGCAAGCAGAGAATGGGAACCTCATCCCATCGAGAAAGCAGCACCAGGAGTACAGCGCATCATTAGACCTGAGGTTCCTGCGCCAAGATGCTCCCCAACCAAAGACTGATGCAACACAAGGACTTTCCTCCAGAGCTGGCAAAGGGAAAGCCTATCCCTGGAGCAGATATCATGAACTTGGACTTACAGCCTACTGGATTGCATAAGAATAAACTTCTTTGTTAAAGCCATCCACTTGTGGTATTTCTGTTAGAGCAGCACTAGCTGACTAAAACAGAGAACCTGCTGGTATTTGGAATACCGGTGGCATAGCATCCAGCAACACAGCAGCCACCACACTATGACAAATTGACAAATGAGTGGTGGCCGTAAAGATTACAGCAATGGAAACCCTATGGGGTAAGTTCTACTCTTACAGGGTCACTATGAGTGGGAATCAACTCAATGGCAACAGGGATAGGAGTAATACATACTCAATATAAAATATTCAACATATCAGAAATATATGAAAGCAAAAGATCTTCATAAAATATACAGAAAGCAAAAGATCTTCATAAGCTCACTCAGCTAACCTCTGAAACTTTTGGGGAGAGGGTGGCCCAACACAGGCAGAGACACACCAGTCCAAGATTCCAGTGAAGTTTATTGGAAAAGTAAGAAAGTAGGGTCTGAGAGAAGAGTGGCTCAGCCCGCCTCTCCCTAGTAGGGCAAGTATTTTATAGTTTTAAAGTTTCAGTGAGGTATTGTAGGGTGAGGGGTTTTATAGTTTGATAAAGAAAGAAAGAGAAGAGGGTAGCAAGAAATTCCAGTTAGGGAATTTATGGTATGAATAAGGAAGAAATGTTGATTAGAAGGGGAAGGGCTAAGGTTTGTTTATGGTCAAGATTTTGATAAGAGAAGAACTGACAATTAGGAGGGTGGGGAAGACAGGCATTAAGTTATTTATGGTTTTATGGTTACACTGGGTGGGCCCTACCAGGCTGTTTTTGGTCATCCCTGTGGGACACGCATACCAGCTGTTCTCAGGTAATGGCTAGGTCTGATTATTTGATAAGACAATCTTCCTGAATTTAAGGGACAGAGTCCTCTCAATGACCTCCCTGAATTCAGAAACAGAGTTTCCTCAAAAATCAGATGTTTTTCTATGCATATATTGTTGCGAGGTGCCGTCAAGCCAGTATCAGCTCATGTGACCACATGTGACAGAGGAGAACTGCCTCATAGGGTTTTCTAGGCTATAATCTTTATAAGAGGAGATAGCCAGGCCTTTCTGCCATGGAGCTGCTGGGAGGGTTCAGACTGCCAGCCTTTCAGCTAACAGTCAAATGCCATCAGGGTTTCTTTTCTTTTTTTTTTTTTAATATATATTTTATTTTATTTATTTATTTATATTAGATAAAAAATGGAAGTGTACATACTCTGTGTTTACAATACTGGGTTAAGAGAGGAGGACCACAAAACAACAAATGCTGGAGAGGCTGTGGAGAAAGTGGAACCCTCCTATACTGTTGGTGGGGTTGCAAAATGGTCCAGCCTCTTTGGAAGGCAATCTGGCACTTTCTTAAAAAAATGGATATCGATATACCATTTGACCCAGTAATTACACTACTTGGAATATATCCTACAGATTCAAGGCCTTTCACACCAACGGACACATGCACCAGAATGTTTACCGCAGCACAGTCCACGATAGCAAAAAGATGGAATCAACACAGATGCCCAACAATAGAAGAATGGATAGGTAAACTATGGTACATATACTCAATGGAGCACTACGCAATGATAAAGAATAACGATGATTCCAGGAAACATCTCCTAACCTGGTTTCAACTGGAAGACATTATGTTGAGTGAAAGTAGTCAGCAACAAAGGGACAAATACTGTATGAGACCTCTACGATAAGACCTCAAAAACAGACTTGTGTATAGAAGAAAAGACTCTTTGACAGCTGCAAGGGAGGGGATGGAGGGAGGGCGGGAGGGGAAGGTTTAGTTTGGATAGTTACTAGAAATCTAGTTGGGAGAAAGCAGTGATAGCACACATTAGAAACAAGAACAACATTAAGTGGACTTCAGCATAACTTGAGTACTCCTTCCATCTTGACTCAATACTGCAAGGATAGAGTAGCTGGGGTAGGGGGCAGGGGACCATGTTCTTAGGCGAATTCCAGGCCAATTGGCACAACTGGCGTTTTGCTAAGAGAGCTCTCTGCACCCCAAATTGGTGAGTGGCGTCTGGGGTCTTAAAAGCTGCCAAGCTGCCATCCGAGGACACAGCAAATGGTCCCAGCTCAGCAGGAATGGATGCTCACCGAGGACCAAAATGACATGCAGTAAAGACAACCGAGAAGACAGAGAGACCCACAAGAGTGGGTGCCTACATCGACTTGGGACCGGAAGAACCGGATGGTGCCCAGCCACCACCAGTGATAGGCACGATGGAGCTCACAGAGAGGAGTCTCACTGGCAACACAAGAATAAAAAGGGGTGCATCATGAGATCTCCACTAAAAGACCTCAACTGATGGTCCAGTGGTTTTGGGGTTCCTCTGAGAGCATGGCCCCCGGCCCTGATGCTGCCTTTTCCCATAAATTATAACAAAGGTCCACTCTTTGGACAGGAATGGATTGGACTTGGCAATTCAGAGTAACCATATATTGGAAGCACTTTGTGGTTCTATACATCTACAGGATATCATCTTGCTGACCTCTGGCTGGAGGAAGGGGAGTGGACGGAGAGGAGGGGAAAGGAGGTTGTTGGGAGGATGAGACATGTATGGAGCAGAGAGGAATAGTGTGCTGTCACTGGACAGGGAGAGCAGTGGAAGCTGCATATAGGTGGGAATGTAAATTTATACGTGAATGTACATTTTCACTCAGTTATGTTAAATAAAAATAAAAAAATTAAAATTAAAAAAGAGAGGAGGAGTACACAAGTTGTGTCGAAGTCCCATAATATTGATCTTCTTACTAATGAGTATTGCCACCAATTTCACCTGTTAGGTCCTGAGTGCGAACGCCACCCTGCATTCATTCACAAGAGACGGTTCTTGATGCAAACAGCAAGAGGTTTTTATTCCAGCGCGCTGGGGCTCAGTCCACACTCTTGTCAGAGTAGAGGGAATGAGCCCTGAACAAGAGAATTACAGAGTATATAAAGGCAGAGTCTTATCCTGGGGGAGGTGGGTTGGGGAAAGGTTCCGCGTTGGGTAGGTTGATTTCGGCAATTCGTGGTTTGCATAAGCTCAGGGCTTGGGGCTAGGGCGGTTATTTCGGGTACATTTTCTTCCTGTTACTCCCGAAACTAGCCTTTTGTGGTTACGTAAGTTCCTGGAATGCTGAGGGGGTTGGTCCTATATTGTCCTGCTCTTTGGTATGGAGGATCTCACATTCCCCACTTTTCCTATTTGTAAATGTTTTCTAATCATAGAAAACTCAGATATCCGTGTCTCTATAATCAGGATGTTGTTGTAGGGCCTGATATTGTTGTCTGAGTAATAAAATCTGTACTGCGCTGACTCTTTCTCTAACGAATGTTACTAGTCTGTTGAGAATGCAGGGTCCCAGCATCAGAAGTAATAGCAGTATTAGCAGGGGGCCTATAAGGCAGGACATTAGGGTGGTCAGCCAGGGGGACCTGGAGAACCAGTTTTCAAACCATCCCTGTTGGGCCTCGCGATCTCTTTGTCTCTTGTCTAATCTTTCTCTCAGTTTGGTCATTGAGTCCCTGATTATTCCTGAATGGTCAACATAGAAACAGCATTCTTCTTTTATGGCTGCACAGAGCCCCCCATCCTTTAGGAATAACAAATCTAGCCCTCTCCTATTTTGCAGGACTACCTCAGATAGTGAGGTTAAGGATTTATTCCAGAGTCAAATCTTAGACTCTGAGTGGGTGCCAGGCTGATCAAGGTCCTGGCTGTTCAGGGGGTGGTAGATCTGGTGTTGGGGCTGATGTTTTAGGACCAGGAGCTGGCTAGTTTTTCTCTTAAGTAATTTAGAATGTAGGGACCCACAGTTTTAAAGTTAAGGTGAAGAGGACAAGTGGTCCTGTTAACACAGTGACGAGGGTGGTCAGCCACGAAGACCAGGAGAACAGAGACTCAACTGATCCTAATGAGGTCCCCTATTTTCCCTGATCCAGGGTGCATTGGTTTCACAGCCCCATGTATAACAGAAACAATCATTTGTTCCTCCACATGATCCATAGACATTAGCCCCGGGACAGACGTAAAATTGTTTCTTAGCCAGTTGTTGCATGAGGCAGTTAGTAGCCCACCCCCACCCATCAGCATGTATACATCCCCCAGTATTTGAGTGTTCGTGTGCACGAACCGGGTATGGGTCTTTCTTAAGCTGTGAGCCTATAGAACCCCCCACAAGGTCACATGAATCAAGGTGAAAAACTGGTGAAGTCACCTCGGGAGGGCTGAGGTTTCTTGGAGTCGCCTCAGGGCCACTATGTTGTCGCACCCTCCATTGAAGGTAGATGGGAGCAATAGACCCAGGGCCGGATCCTGTCAACCTCAACGGCAGTGGGGGTTGCCAGGATTACTGTGTGGGGTCCTTTCCAATGGGGCTCCAAAGTCTCCTCTTGGTGTCTCAGGACCCAGACTAGACCTCCGGCTGAAACTGATGTGGCTTTACAGGAGGGAGATCGTGGAGGCGTCTCAACAAGGGGAAAAGCAGATCTTGAGTTTTCTGCAGGGCCTGGAGGGACTTAAGCAGGTCATGATTAGAAATTTCAGCAAGTATGTCATCCCTTGGTTTAGGGCAGAGGGGTGTGGCCTCCCGAAAACAATTTCATAGGGCATAAGGCCTTGGGGATAGGGAGAATCATGCACACTCATTAAGGCAAAGGGAAGCAGGGCCGTCCAGTCACCGCCAGTTTCTAGGGTCAATTTGGTTAAGGTCTCCTTAAGGGTCCGGTTCATCCTCTCTACCTGTCCTGAACTCTGGGGGTGATAGGCACAATGTAGTTTCCAATTAATCCCCAGAACAGATGTTACTCCCTGAGAGACTATGGCCAATAAAGGCAGGGCCATTGTCTGATCCTAGCATCAACAGAATCCCAAACCTAGGTATGAGTTCTTCCAGGAGTTTTTTTTTTTTTTTGAAACTACTTGTGCTGTCTCTCTCTTAGTGGGAAATGCCTCAGTCCAACCAGAGAATGTGTCTACGAAAACTAAAACGTACTTATATCCATATCTGCCGGGCTTAATTTCAGTCAAGTCCAGTTCTCAATGTACTCCAGGCATAGTGTCTCTCTCTCTCTTACCTTGGTGGGCCTTACGAGAGCTGCCTGCATTAGTGGCTTGGCAGGCTTGGCAGGTATTATTCGTTCAGCAAGCCGGGATAGTTGGGGTATATACTACCTTGGAGACAGAAGTTCCTGGATTTTTGTTGCTCCCAGATGGGTGGTCTGGTGGATCTGGCGGACGAGCTTCTGTCCCAATTTTTGAGGGAGAATGGGGAGCCCTCCCGAAGTACAGTGTCATCCTTTCTTTTCTAGGTGGGCTCTCCGGGAAGGGTTGGCTCGGGGAGCTGGATAGAATTGATCTCCAGGAGGCTGAGGGCAGCTTCCTTAGCTGCTCGTTAGGCTAGGTTATTGCCTCAGGCATCCATTGTTTCAGCCCGATGATGTGGAAGGCATCTCGTAGCCACTGGTCACGGGCATTGTGCGTCTGGGGCACAGTGAGGGGTGGCAAGTCAGGGGACAGGCTGGCGTCAGGAGGCTCCTCGTCATCTGAGAGGCCGGATCTGGTGGGTAGGAGCTGTCAGAGTGCAGGGACGAGGACAGATGCTGGCACAGGCTCAGGTCTTGGCACAGGTGCTTATAGTCCTGGATTGACTCATACAGACCTCACAGCTGGCACAGCAGTGACATGTCCAGTTGTCGCAGTCCTACCATCTCCTTTCACAGCACCGCTAATGCAGTGTCAAAGTTGACTGGGCAGAGTGGAGCGGCGGAGCTGGCGATGGGGCCTGAGTTGGCAGTGCTGGCGCTGTGGCGGGGTCTGTCCAGAACTCGGGCTGTGCGACTCAGCTCGTCATGGGTGCGGCTGTGCTGGCTGTAGACATGCTCCAGCTCCCGCCACGAGCCCCCGCTGGCATTGAGAAGGCCGCTGAGGCCGCGCAACAGCAGCAGGCACCCGGCCAGCGCAGCCTCCACTGAGGGCAGCCTGTTGCACTGATGTTCCCTATCTTCAGCTACCACCGCTGCCCCTGTGTACCTGGTGCCATCCCTGATAAAACTGCTCCCGTCAGTGAACAGAGATCAGGGTCCCGCAAGGGAACGTCCATAAGATCTCGGCGAAGTCCATGCTGTTGGCTAAGCACCTCAGTGCAGTCATGCGGTTCGGCCTCCAGGTCCAGATCAGGCAGCAATGTTGCTTGGTTGAAGGCTGAGCTAGAAGCAAACACAACTGGGGGCTGATCTAGTAATAAAGACTTGTAGTGGGTTAGCCGGGCATTGGAAATCCATTTATGAGGCGGGCTACGCAGGACTCCCTTGATGGCATGCGGGGTAGTGATGGTCAGGGGCTGTCCCATAGTCAGTTTATCAGAGTCTTTTGCTAGTTGAGTGGTGGCCGCAACAATTCTAAGGCACCTTGGTCATCCTGAGGCCACTGGGTCTAGCTGTTTAGACAGATAGGCCACCGGCCTTTTCCATGGGCCGAGTGTCTAAGTAAGGACTCCCTTGGCTATTCATTTATTTTCATCAACGTATAGTTGGAGGGCTTTTCCAGGTTGGGTAATGGCAATGCTGGTGCCTCCAGGAGTGACTTCTTTATAGTCTGGAAAGCCTGCTCTGTTTCTTTAGTCCATATAAAATTCTTTTCCTTTTCTCGGGTTGGCTCGGATAGGGGGCACGCTATTTCTGCAAAACCTGGGATCCGGAGCCAACAGAACCTAGTGGACCCCAAGAACTCCCTCACCTGCTGCGACGTACATGGGGTGGGAATCCCAAGGGTAGTCTGTTTTCTTGTTTTGGATAGGGAGCGTTGTGTTGTCTCCCCTTGAGTTGGAAACCAATGTAAGTCACCTCCCGGACGTAGACCTGTGTCTTTTTAGCGGAGACTCGATATCCCACTTTCACCAAGAGAGTTAACAGGGACTTGGTGGCCTTTAAACAAGTGTCCTCATCGGGTACCTCGAGTAATAAATCATCTACGTATTGTAGAAGGGAAATGTCAGGCCATTGATGCCTGTACTCATGTAAGTCCTGTTGAAGGGCCTCAACCCTTGTGGCAGGTGGGTCCAGGTCAGCTGCCCACTGAAGCCATCTTCCGGGTCATGCCATTCGAAGGCAAAGAGTGGCTGACTCTGCGGGCTCAGGGGTATACTGAAGAATGCATCCTTTAAATCCAGTGCGGAATACACCCAGTGTTCTGGTGACAGAGAGCTCAGGGGAGTGTACAGGTTAGGAATGGTCTGTAGCTCAGCCCTCCTGCCTTCCTCACCGGCAGGAGGTGAGTATTCCAGGGCAACTGGTTGGGCACTAGTATTCCATGCTTCCTGAGTCTTTGAATGTGGGCCCTGATCCCTTTCCTCACTTCTGGCACATGGGGTACTGTGGCACCTGAATCGGGCTGGCAGATGGTTTTAAAGTCACTATCACCAGTGGTTGGTGTTTGGCCAGCCCTGGGGAGTTGTTTTCAGCCCAAACCTGAGGAATCTCTTTGATCAACTGATTCACTGATATCATGAGGATAGAGCAGGGGCCCCTGTCAGAACCATCATAAAATCTGTATTCTTCCTCTAAAGGGGCTATCACATTGACTTGGGGTGTCAGGTAAGCATGATCCCAAGCAAAGCAGATAGTCACCTGCATTTTTGATAACAAGTCTCTTGCAAGTAAAGAGTACGGGCATTCAGACATTACTATAAAGGAGAGGGAAACAGTCTTAGCTCCCAGATCGCTCGTCAGTCCATGAGTAGGCATTAATCCCAGTAGCTCCTCGTGCTAGGGTTTTGGTTTCAGTTATGGGTCCTAGGGGTTCAGTTAGAACTGAGTTGCTAGCCCCGGTGTCAACCATGAAATCTACTGGCTGTCCCCCTATTTTTAAGGTTATCCTGAGCTCAGGGGCGGGGCCGGTGAGCCCTGACACCCTCAGGCCTCTAGGTTAAGAACCTTTGGAGTGGGCTTTCTTTAGGGGCACTCACCCTTCCAATGTCCAACTTCCTTGTAGTAGGCACACTGGTTTCTCTGCAGGGGAGGCTTTCCTGGCTTCCTCGTCCGATCCAGTTTCTTCTCCCAAGGGCACAGTGGCACGTGGCCCTGGGCTTCTGCCAGGAGGATTCTGCTTACCTTTTTGGCTTGTTTGTCTTCTGGTAGTTCGCGGTTATTGAAGGTTTTCATAGCAATTTCCATCAGCTCAGATAGATTCTTTCCCTCGAATCCTTCTATTTTTTGTATTTTTCTTTTGATGTCAGGGGCTGACTGTCCCACGAAGGCTATGTTAATGGCCCGTTGATTTTTGGGAGACTCAGGGTCAATGGGAGTATATGTGCAGTATGTCTCCATCAGTCGTTCCAGAAAGGCTGCTGGGGATTCTGAGGGTTCCTGAATTACCTGTGTTACTCTAGACAAATTTGTGGGGTGCCTAGCGGTGGCCCGGAAACCCCCCATAAGAATCTGGCGGTAAACAGTTAGGCGCTGCTTACCTGCAGTGGTGTTTGGGTCCCAGTTTGGGCGGGTCAGGGGAAAAGCGTGGTTAATCTCATCTAAATCACGAGTAAAGTTTCCATCATCTCCCGGCAGCTGTTTTCTGGCTAGGGAAACAATCTTAGTCCTCTCCTCAGTGGTAAAGAGGGCTTGGAGAAATTGCTGTATGTGGTTTCTAAGAGGGCTATCAAGGTAAAAGGAGTATAGACCAAGAAGGGGGTCCCACCCTCAGTCATGTGCCCTGTAGCTCGCAAGGGGAAAATATGAGGGAGGCTTCTATAAGTGGTTGAAAAGATAGACCTGAGCGGGTATGGGCTGGTCTCTGGAGGTCAGAGTAAGGTGGTGCTGCAGAAGTGGCAGGGGTCGGGGGAGCAGTCGGGACTGGAGGGTCTGCAGGGACCCTATGCAGGCCACGGAGACTGGCTTTGGCTCCCTCAGCCCTGGTGGCAGCAGGAGGCTGAACTGCCAGGGTTGTAGGAGGTTGTTTAGGGGGAACATAGGGTTGCAGCCACGCAGGTGGCCGCCTGAGGAGGTCTTGCCAAGCAACAATGTATGGCATTTGGATCGCCAAGGATGACTTGAAAAACAGAATGGGTTTGTTTAATGTCTAGGGATCCCGTGGGTGGCCATCCAGTACCAAAGGACGGCCATTCCAGATTACAAAGTGTGTGGAGTTTTCCTGACCGCACCTTGCCAAAGTCTCGGGCTCGTTTCTGGAAATCTGAAAGTGGTTAAGGAACAGGTCTTGGGGTGTTACAGAGTGAGAAGAAGATTGCCCCATGGCGGCAAAAGTAACAATCAGGACAAACAACACAATGAAACAGACACAGACACAGAAGAAATGAAACGAAAACCAGATGCGGGATTTACAGGCCGCAGAACCGAAAAAGGAACCAGCGGTGCCCACCCAGATGGAGAGCTGAGGTGTCCCCCAGCCTCTGACTCAGAGAGCAATTCTACGTCCAGATTCTCTCTTAGTGAGTCCCAGAACCAGAGCTCGAGCACAGACAGACAATATCCAGACTCACCGGTGAGGTCCAAACCAGATCGGCCAGCCGCGGAGGTCGCTCTTGAAATCCCGGGAGAGCCCCCAAATGTTAGGTGGAAATACGGGGGGATAGGGTTGGGGGTCATCAAGAAGAAAGAGGTCCTGGGTTTCAGGGAAAACCGAAGGTTTGGGTTTTTGGTCAGTTGTCTCTCATTTTGGGGGTGGGTGGGCCACCATAACATGCATCTGCTCTGGCATCCAGGGTTTTACCCAAGAGGGGGGCTTTTGAACCAGATCTTGCCATACGGTGATGTATGATTGCTGGTCTGGATGTCCTCTGGGTTCCGCCTGGAAAATAACTGATTTAATTTTCAGAATCAAAGAAAGATTGAAAGAGCCTTCGGGGGGCCATCCCACATTGAAGGTGGGCCACTCTGAGGCGCAAAAAGTTCTCCAGGGCTTCTTCTGAACCTTAACAGACAGATTATGAGCTCTCTCCTTTACCTCAGTCCAATGGTCAAGTGTCAAAGTAAGGGGGGTAGTCACCGTCTGTCCCATCATCAGCCACACACTCAATAAAGCAAAGACAAAGCAAGACAAAAACAGAACAAGACTACGGCCGCATTGAGTTTTATACAGGCACCGAAACGAGCCTATGGGAGACCGCTGCGATCCTAATGTTATTAAACAGGGTTCATTACCATTATGTTCATAAAATACCGAGGGGCCCACCAGGCGTCCCTGGTCCCCCATTCCTCCTGAGGCATTCCTCAGGGCAGCAACCTGTATCTTTTTCCCACACATCTGCAAGATACTGTTTCTGATTCCTCTCAGAGTCAGAAACGATCGCCAAACCGAAAGTGTACACTTTAAACCTCAAACAGAAAGAACAACACACAGAGACAGAACACCGGTTAGGCCCTTTGTTCTTACCTCCAAGGTAGTCTTTGAGAGTGAGGGTGGTCGTCACATCCCGGACGAGCCCCCAAATGTTAGCTCCTGAGTGCGAACGCCACCCCGCATTCACTCACAAAGGCGGTTCTTGATGCAAACAGCAAGAGGTTTTTATTCCAGCGCGCTGGGGCTCAGTCCATACTCTTGTCAGAGTAGAGGGAATGAGCCCTGAACAAGAGAATTACAGAGTATATAAAGGCGGAGTCTTACCTTCCTGGGGGAGGTGAGTTGGGGAAAGGTTCCGCGTTGGGGAGGTTGATTTCGGCAATTCGTGGTTTGCATAAGCTCAGGGCTCGGGGCTAGGGCGGTTATTTCGGGTACATTTTCTTCCTGTTACTCCTGAAACTAGCCTTTTGTGGTTAGGTAAGTTCCTGGAACGCTGAGGGGGTTGGTCCTATATTGTCCTGCTCTTTGGTATGGAGGATCTCACACACCCAACCAAATTTCTAACAACTATCTAATCTAAACCCTTGCTCCTTGCCCTCCTGCCCTCCCACTGTCCCCACCCTTGTAGCCATCAAAGAGTCTTTTCTATTATGTATGAATATGCTTTTAAGTTTTTATCGTAAGGGTCTCATATAATAATTGTCCTTCTGTCGTTGACTAGTTTCACTCAACATAATGTCCTCCAGTTGAGGCCAAATTGAGAGATGTTTCCTGCTATCATCGTTGTTCTTTATCAGTGTATAGTACTCCATTGAGTATATATACCAAAGTTTACCCATCCATTCTTCTGTTGTTGGGCATCAGGGTTGATTCCAACTTTTTGCTATCGTAGACTGTGCTGCAATGAACATTCGTGTGCATGTATCAGTTGGTATGAATGGTCTTGATTTTTTAGGATATATTCCGAGCAGAGGAATTGCTGGGTCAAATGGTATATCTATATCCATTATTTTAAGGTAATGCCAAGTTGCTTTCCAAAGAGGTTGCACCATTCTGCAATCCCACCAACAGTGAAGGAGAGTTCCAATCTCTTTACAGCCTCTCCAACATTTACTGTTTTGCATTTTTTGGATCATGGCCAATCTTGTTGGGGTGAGATGGTATCTCATTGTCGTTTTGATTTGAATTTCTTTAATAATTAATGGTCATGAACATGTCCGCATGTGTTTTTTGGCTGCCTAGATCTCCTCTTTAGAGAAGTGTCTGCCCATCTCCTTTGCCCATCACTTAATTGGATGATTTATCTTTTTCTCATTGATATTTTGTAGAACCTTATAGATTATGGAGATCAGGCGTTGGTCTGACATAGAGTTGCCAAATATTTTTTCCCATACTGTAGATGATCTTTTAATTCTTTTGATGAAGTCTTTGGATGACCAGAAGTGTTTGATTCTTATTAATTCCCATTTATCTATTTTTTCTTCTGATAAATGTGTTTTGTTTGTCAGATTTTGAAGTCTGTCTATATTGGATATTAAAATGTCCATTGTTGACCCTATCTGATCTTGGATGAGCTAACAATCAAGTGCCATCAGGGTTTCTTTATACCAACATATACATCATGTCTATATAGTATGTTGTCTCTACACAATATAGATTGAAAACACAAATAGGGTTATGCTGTACATCTTGTTGGGTGCTGAAGTCATTGGATTTTTAATTTGCTGGAATTCCCCAAAGTGAAGAGACTAGGCCCTTTTAAGCTACAGACTGAGAACCAAATCCTCAGAAATAGGGAGCTTACTTAGCTGTTTGCATTGTCCCAACACCCAGTAATCTTCACTGCCCCAAGTCCCTCCTCGTGGCTCTCCAAGGGAAACCTCCTGCCCCCTCTCCTCTCCAAGGGTCCTAAGTTCCTCTGGAACTCCCAGAGGGTTTCTGTTCTTATCTTTACAGCCTCTCCAACACATGATAAATACATGATTTGTCCACATTCTTTGCTACGGAAGCCACTTTTACGGATACGTAAATTCCCTACTGAAGCAGGAGGCTGCACGACAAATGAAGTTACACTTTAAAATTGTTTAATCTTTCCCTTTGACTAATACCATGTAATAGTGGCTAACAGATTTGGTGGACTCCTTGTATTTGCACAGCCTCCCATTTAACCATTCCTTGTCTTCCCACCTTATCTCTAGGATATAAAGAGAGGTTGGGGGAAGGGAATGCTGTTTGTATTAAGTAGCCAGGCTGTTTGTTTTCCAGAATAAAAGCTCCTAAGACTGCTGACACATGGAGTGCTGGCTGAGCCTACAGGAAGCAATTCATCCTCTGTTGGTACCCTCTCAGTCCCCTGCCACATGAGCCATAGGGAAGAGGACTGGTTGAGGGCTCTGAGAACATGAAAGGGGACACCAAGCCCAGCTTCACTGATACTTCTCTGAAGGGCAAAAGGTTGGCCTGGCCCAATCTTTTATAAGCATACTTTTCTTAGCAAAGTCACCATCATCATCATGGCTAATGTTTGTTGAACATACATCAGAACCCTATGATGAAGCTAGCATTCTCCCCATTTTACTGTTGGTAAAAATTGAGATTCAAGAAGTGAAACAACTTGCCCCAAACTCATACTAAACAGCAGAGTAAGGCCAGAATCCACTGATTTCAAAATTTGGGCTCTAAACCACTATAGCTCTGTAGCACACTGTCTCTCAGCACCACTGAGCTTGGTAAGAGAAGAACAACTGTCCACAATGATCTTCTCTTGGACCATGTCACTAGAGGAAATTCCATATCTGCACACTGTATCTTCCTGAAGAACAGGGTACTGACACTATGTCTCCTTTGTACTGGAGTTTGAATTCACCTACACTGAGTTTAGACTATAGGAGCTCTGTGACACAGTCTTGAAATACTGTGGAATGTACACAAGATCTGACAGTTAGGTCCACAAACTTAATTGTTGTAAGAACTACATACCTCATTGCTGAGTATCAGTATGGTCAACTTTGAAGTATTCCTCTTGGGAAGCTATGCAATGATGCCAGCACCTAGCCTACCCTTCAAAGCAATTCTGGAATTCTTTCTAGAATGGCCATTGCCCATGGTGGCAAGTCTACAAACTTAATTGTCTGGTTGTCTGTGAGGGAGTTTTTAGTCAATAAACAAATAACTGTATTGGACACTGTCTTAGGCTGGGTTTTCTAGGGAAGCAAAACCAGTAACACGTGTAGGTACAAGGAAAGATTTATAATATATATATATGTAGACAGATAGATAGATACAAATATAGGAAACAGCTCACGTAATCACAGAAGCTGAATGTCCCAAGCTCTGGCACAAGCCTCACGTGTCCACGGAAGCTGAGGAACCCAAGGTCAGCAAGTCAGAGACCAGAGTTGCAGATCACCGGTTGTGTAGGTCAGTGGATCCCAAGCTGGTGGTGAGACGAAGCGACAGAGGCTGGAGGTTGGTGGATTGCAAGCTGGTGGCGAGACGAAGTGACAGAGGCTGGCGAACCCAGGATCGGCAGGTCAGGGAGCAGGACTGGGCAGAGGCTGCCGAGTGCAGGATTGGCAGGTCGGGGAGCAGGACTCTCAAGTGCCGACTGTAAGGACTGATGAGCCCAACAGCTGCTAGCTCAAGTCTCGGAACCAGATGCTGGAACAAGAGAGCAGGAGCTCCTGGCCACGTGAGCGATCAGCAGCCGTAGTCCAGGGTCACGAGATGAGAGCCGAGGGGCAGGGAGCCACCACAAACCCCGCCCTGCCACTTAATACAGCAGCCAAATAGGTAGTAGCCATGTTGACATAATCCTGACCACCACAGTCCACCCCTTGTCAACTTGGCATCTGCACACATCTCACCTTACCATGCACAGTCTCTGAAGGGGTACAGTTACAAAGTCAAACTTATGTCAACATGATACAACTAACACATGTACAACTGAAAATGCATTAACCCATTTACATCTTATGTTTCATAAGTAAACAAAATATCCAATACACACATACAAAGCAGGAATACTCATAGCAATTACAGTCCTCGTTTCTGCAACTGGTCACGTGGCCGTAACTGATATTTAGAACTACCTTCTTCTACAACCCATTCTGTATTCCCTTTGCCCTCAGCAAGTACCTCAGCTGGTTGTGGTTCCTCGCCTGGTGAGGTGACCCAAACCTTCATTTCTGAAGGGTCTGGGCTATTATCACTCATTTTGGAGTTGGGTTGCTGTAGTTTTTCCATTGACCTTAATCACAGGACATGGTAGTACTAGGAGGCGTCCTAAGGGATCTCCTGCATTCCAAACATACTCTTCTTTACTTCCGTTATGTAATGTCAATCCAATTTCATCTTCATAGTCAGGATCAATCACACCGGCCAGTATTGTAACTCCCTTCTTTGTCTGTTGATCCAGAGGTACAAGGAGCCCAAAATGGCCTGGTGGCAATTTTAGCTTCCAGTTCAGTGGAATCGTTGATGTGTCTCCAGGCGGCAGCATTCCTCCCTTTGGAACAAAGACATTTAGTCCTGCAGAACATAAAGTCATGGGGACAGGAAGCAAAAATCTTGCAAGTGGGTCACTAGGGGTAACAGTGAGTGGTGCCACTCCCGTTTCCACTCCTTGATTCCTGGAGCCATGAATCCTTGCAATAGGAGAAACAGCACCGTATATTGGACGCTAGTTTAGAGCATACACAGCCTCCTGGAGAACATTTCCCCAACCCTGCAAGGTACTGCCACCTAGCTGGCAGCGTAATTGTGTCTTCAGGAGACCATTCCATCATTCTATCAAGCCAGCTGCTTCAGGATGATGGGGAACATGGTAAGACCAGTGAATTCCGTGAGCATGGGCCCACTGCCGCACTTCATTTGCTGTGAAGTGAGTCCCTTGATCAGAGGCAATGCTGTGTGGGATTCCATGACGGTGGATGAGGCATTCTGTAAGTCCACGGATGGTAGTTTTGGCAGAAGCATGTCGTGCTGGGTAGGCAAATCCATATCCAGAGTAAGTATCTATCCCAGTAAGGACAAAACGCTTTCCTTTCCATGATGCAAGTGGTCCAATGTAATCAACTTGCCACCAGGTTGCCGGCTGATCACCTCGAGGAACAGTGCCATATCGAGGACTCAGTGTTGGTCTCTGCTGCTGGCAGATTGGGCACTCAGCAGTGGCTGTAGCCAAGTCAGCCTTGGTGAGCGGGAGCCCATGTTGCTGGGCTCATGCATAACCACTGTCCCTGCCACCATGACCACTTTGTTCATGGGCCCACTGAGCAATGACAGAGGTAGCCGGAGAAAGAGGATGATTGGTTCCCACAGAACGGGTCATCCTATCCACTTGATTGTTAAACTCATCCTCTGCTAAGGTTACTCTTTGATGAGCATTCACATGAGACACAAATATTGTCACTTCTTTGGCCCATTCAGAGAGGTCTATCCACATACCTCTTCCCCATAAATCCTTGTCTCCAATCTTCCAGTCATGTTCCTTCCAAGTCCCTGACCAACTGGCCAAGCCATTGGCCACAGCCTATGAATCGGTATACAGCCACACATCTGGCCACCTCTCCTTCCAAGCAAAGTGAACAACCATATGCACTGCTTGAAGTTCTGCCCACTGGGAGGATTTGCTTTCACCACTGTCCTTGAGGGAGGTCCCAGAAAGGGGCTGTAGTGCTGCTGCTGTCCACTTTCGAGTGGTGCCGGCATACCGCGCAGAACCATCTGTAAACACGCCCACTTATGAAACATAAGATGTAAATGGGTTAATGGATTTTCAGTTGTACATGTGTTAGTTGTATCATGTTGACATAAGTTTGACTTTGTAACTGTACCCCTTCAGAGACTGTGCATGGTAAGGTGAGATGTGTGCAGATGCCAAGTTGACATAATCTTGACCACCACAGACACCCTCCTTACTCACCTGATCAATCCCATAATGACTTTTATCTTTATCTAGTGACAAAGGAAATATTGAAAGGAAGGCATTTGGATGATACTTAGGACATCAAGAGTACCATGGCTGACAGCTCTGATGGCCATTCTAGAAAAGGCATTCCAAAACAACTTTGAAGGGTGGGCTAGGTGCTGGCATCGGTGTATAGTTTCCCAAAGGGAATACATTGAAGGTGACTGTAGTGATATTCAGCAATGAGGTATGTAGCACTTTTCCTAGGATGAGTTCACCAACTTAATTGTCAGACCTCATAAGTCTAAAAAGTCAAATTCACTGATTTTGATGTTTAGATTTTCCGTGTCTTTACTGGGCTTTTTTCTAGATGTTCTGCCCTTCACTGAAAGTGGTTTGTTGAAGTCTCCTACTACTGTTGTGAAGCTATTTCTGTTTCACTGGAGTTAGTATTTGCTTTATGTATTTTGGAGCCCTATTGTTGGGTGTGCAGATATTTAATATGGTTATGTCTTACTGGAATATTGAATCTTTAATCATTATATAATGTCCTTCCTTATCCAGTGTGGTGGATTTTACTTTAAAGTCTATTTTAGAAGACATTAATATTCCCATTCCTGGTCTTTGTTGAATGTTGTTAGCTTGATTTTTTTTTCCATCCTTTGAGTCTTAGCTTGTTTATGTCTTTGAGTTTAAGGTGTGTCTCCTGTAGGCAGCATATAGATGGGTCATGTTTTTTAATGCAATCTGCCACTCTCCTTCTCCTTCTTGGAGCATTTAATATATTTACATTCAGGGTGGTTATTTATAGTTATAAGCTGAGTACTGTCATTTTGATGTCTTTTTTTGTTTGTAGACAATTCCTTTGTTCCTTTTAATTTTGTGTGCTGTCTTTTGTCACTATGTGTTTTCTTTTCATCTTTTACAGTGTTGGTAGCTTTGTAGTTGCTGAGACTTCATTTTTCTCGTTTTTCATTTTGATGCATAGGCGTGATAGTTTTCTTTGTGGTTATGCTAGCATTTACCCCTATTTTTCTAAATTTAAACAAGCCCTTAATTTCTTTATATTGCCTTGACTTCCTCTCTGTATGAAAGACCTATGGCTACATTTTCTTTTAAGTCCCTCTTCTTTGTTATAGTGTTCGCATAATGACATCTCTGTTTCCCTATTTTCAGTGTTTTGCCTTTGATTTGTTTTTGTGATTCCTCTATTTGGGTTGCTATCCAGTTGCTCTGTTCTGTGTTCTAGTCTTGAGTTGTTACCTAATGTTACTGATTTTTGAACCAAAGGAATTTCTGTAATATTTCTTGTAATTATTGTTTGTTTTCTACAAATTTCCTAAATTTCTGTTTATCTGGAAATGTCTTAATTTTACTATCACATTTGAGGGACAGTTTTGCTGAATATATAATTCTTGGCTGGTACTTATTTTCCTTCAAAGTTGTGTAAATGTCCTCCCATTGCCTTCTTGCCTGAATGGTTTCTACTGAGCAGGCTAAGCTTAGTCTTATTTATTTTACTTTGTAGGTTATTTTTCTTTTGTCACTAGCCACTTTTAAAATTGTCTCCTTATCTTCAGTTTTGACGGGTTTGATTATAATATGCTTTGGGGTCTTTGTTTTGGGATCTACTTTCTGTCAAGTTCAATGAGCATCTTGGATATATTCTCATTTTTCCTGACATTAGGGAAATTTTCTGTCAAAAATCTTTGACAGTTCTCTCTGTCTTTTCTATTATCCCCTCCTCTTCTGGTACTCCAGTCACTCATAGATTCTTCCTCTTGCTAGAGTCCCTCATAATTCCCAGTGTTTCTTGAGTTTTCTTAAGTTCTTCTATCTGATTTGTCCTTAAATATGTTGATTTCACATGCTTTATTTTTAATGTCACTAATTTGGCTTTTCATTGCCTCGATTTTGCTTCTTTGGATTTCTACCAAGTGGTCTAAATCTGTAATTTTATTATTAATTTCATGGATTCATAATTCTTGCCACTCTATGCTTTCTTGCAGCTTGTTAAATTTGTCATTATGCTTGGCTGCATTTTGCCTTATCTCTTTCACAATCTCTTGAGGAGTTCTAAATATTAATCTTTTATATTCTACCTCTGATAATTCCAAGAAGTTCCCGCCCTCTGGAAAATCTGAATCTTATTTTTAGGAGCTTCCTGAAGTCATAATAGTTTGCCTCTTTAAGTGATTTCAAATTGATTATTGTCTCCAAGCCATCAATAAAGTTGTATTTATATGTTTGCCTATGATTTTCTAGCTTCTTATTTTATTTTGAAATACCCAGATAGGCTGGTCATGTGTGAGACTTAGATTGTTGTTCCTTTGAAATCTTAATGTTTTCCCATCAGATACTTAAGCTGTTATTGGACACGCAAGCCCAAGAGTCTGTTTACTTTTCTTGTATGGATTCAGCTCAGGTGTCCAAATCAGTGACCAAGTGTATGATGCTGGCTCTTGCCTACTGTCCTAGATGGGCAGAGGTGATTGTTGTAGCCTAAGGTATCTGACTGCAGCTGCTGAGAAGGGCAGAGGGCTAACAGCCATCCCTGAGTGTTTGTGGGGATGGATTGCCCCTTACATCTCAATCTAGGGGAAAGAACAGTTTCTGTTCTAAACTTCTGGCTCAGGGGAGTTAGAAGATTTTTTTTTCTTCACCTCTTCCACCTTTGTTAATTGTTACCTCTCCAAATCTCAGAGAATGGCTCAAAGAAGGATTAAGGAGTCCTACTTCTTTCTCAGTTAATGGCATCAAATTTCAGAGCCAGATGCAGTGCAGAGAAGGGAGGGAGAAGGGAGAAAAGTTTATCCCAAGGGAAAGAGATCTCTGCAAGGTAGATTATACGCAAAGACTCAGCTTTTGATGATCTTGCACTTTTTTTCCACTGTTTCTGGAGGTGCCAGTGGATTTCCCAGTCAGTTTCTTCTGCTGGGGAGGATGCCCTCCAGCGACCATGCTCAGCTCACCACACTCAGCTCACCACACTGACTGTTTCATGGTGGATCAGGTCTGTCAAATCCTACTCTTCCTACCCTGCTGTTCAGTCTGGTTGTGCAACTTTCCCTTTGATATTCTGGATTCCTAGATGTCATATGCAATGGATTCATTTGTTCTTTTGGGTCTTTGTTGTTAGAAGGGTCAGAAGAAGGTTCTGACTACCCCACCATCTTGGCCCCACCTTCTTACTTAACATAGTCATTTTGAGATTCATTCATGTTGTTGGGTGTGTCAGTAGTTTGTCCTGTCTTTGCTTTTTAGGCAGTAACTATTGTATGAGTACATCACAATTTGTTGTTTCATATTGATATATATTTGGGCTGTTTCTAGTTTTAAGCAGTATATGAATAAGGCTGTTATAAAGATTTCTATAAATGTCTTTCTGTGAACTTATGTTTTCATTTTTTAAAAGACAGAATCAGCTGGCTATATGGTAAATATACATTTAACTTTATGAAAAATTATCAGATACTTCCCCAAAGTGGTTCTATGATTTGACACTTTTACCTGCACTGTACAAGAGTTTCCATTGCTATACATTCTTGCCACCACTTACTGTTGTGAGTAATTTTTGTTTTAGCCATTCAAGTGGATAGTAAACAGTATCTCCTTGTGATCTTAATTTTCATCTCCCTAATTGACACAGTGGCTTCCATAATGGGCTGAAACATAGCAAAGACTATGAGGATAGAGCAAGACTGGGCAGTGTCTCATTCTGTGTCACTGTATGCAGGAACTGACTCAACAACCCCTAACAGCAAAATGATTAATAAATTCTGAAGTATCTGAAATTAACCCTAGTTCAAAGAGTTGAATGAAAATGAATGCACAGTAGATTAAAATTTATGAGATGCAAGAATAGCATTTAGAGGAAAATTTGTAACTCCAAGTGTTTATATTAGAAAAAATGTAAAATCATCGATCTAAATCTCTATTTGAAGAAGCTAGAAAACACATTAGTTCCCGAAATTTCTTGTAATGTTGTTGAGCTCCGAGGACAGTATGCTCAGCGAAGTCAGTCAATCTCAAAAGGATACATATTGCATGATCTCACTTTTATGAAATGACAAGAACAAGTATATATACAGAGACCAACATTCAGGGATAGGAGGTAGTGAAAAAGAGGAACCATTTTCTAGTTAGAAGTCATTTTTCCTTTTTTGTGATGGGAAAGGTAGTACTGAATGTGGGTGAAGTTCACATACATTGACTAATGTAATTGATACTACTAAACTGGATATAGGAAAAAAGATATATATTTCTAAATTTTATGTTATGTACAGTTTTTCAACAAGAATAAAATTACATATATATATATATAAAATATACAAATACAGGCTACAAATGCTGACATTTCATAGACATAACCAGTTACCTCATGGGATTAGTTTTTTTGTTTTGAAAACCTAAGGTCACAGTCTTGTGGGAAAACTTGGTCAATTAGCATAATATAGTTCACAAAGTTTATGTTCTACATCCTGGTTTGGTGAGGAGTAGCTTGTCTCTTAAAAGCTTATGAACAGACGAGGAGCTAAGATGGCAGAGCAGTCAGATACTTCCTATGATCACTCTAACAGTAAAGACCCAGAAAACCAAATGAATGGATTATATATGACATTCTAGGAGCCCTGAACATCAAAGGAAAAGGTGAAAAATCAGACTGAGCAACAGAAAAAGGAGAGTAGTTCCAGAAGTACCTTGCACTGGCCAGACCTGACCAGGTGGGAATCCACACCCTGCAGGACGATCTGCAACCATCAGCATGGTGAACCAAGTGGCAGTATTTAGAGAGTGTCTTCCTCAGCACAGAAGCTGAGCTTCAGACACTCACACCTCCAGAGTCATAGAGAAGTGCCATTTGATTGTCAAAAGCTAAATGCTTGCATCTAACCTGACACATGTGGATCTAAAACTTTCTTTGGACTAAACCTCTTTCCCTTTCCTTAGTGCTACCCCCTCCCTTATCTGTACTGCACCCAGTGCCAAATTCTGATGCTCAGCATAGGCCACAAGTAGGACCCCTTATGCATGCTCTGAGCTATTCTCCTAGACTTGGAGAGGAAACAATTTTAACAAATTGGAAAAAAAAATCTTCCTGCTCCCTGAAGCCCGGAACTCAGGGTACTGGCAGATCCTTTGCCTAGGTACAAAAGGGGGATACGGCTGCCAACCCTTTACCTTTCTTAACATGTTCAACCAGCAACCTGGACTATACCAATCACCCTCATCCAGCTAGGACTGTAAGGAAAAGCTGGCACCACATACTTGTCAACTGACTACCTGGGCACCTGAGCTGAATACATACAAGAAAAGTAAATGGACACCTGGGCCTTTGTGCCTATTAATGGCTCTAACTATCTGGTGGCAGGATGTTAGAATCACTAAGGCATCAATAATGCAATTAGCCCACATGACCAGCCTATTTGGGCACTTCAAAACAAAACAAATAACTTAGAACATGGTAAGCAAACACAAATAAATTACAGCAACTCTCTGATGATTCAGAGATACTAGTTACCATCAAACCACTTAAAGAGGAAGCCCACAGTGGCTTCAGAAAGCTCCCAAAACAAAGAGTCAAAATATTTTCCAGATGAAGAGAACTTTCTGGAACTACCAAATGTAGAATACAAAAGATTCATATTTAGAACTCCTCAAGAGATCAGGGAAGAGATCAAGCAAAGTGCAGCAAAGCATAATAACAAATTAAAGAGGCTGCAGGAAATTCTTGAGCAACAATGATCTGAAATCTAGCAGATGAACAACAAAATTACATAATTAGACAACTAAGTAGAAAGTGAAAGGAATAGAATTGAGGCAATGGGATACAAAATTAGTGACAGTGAAGGTAAAGTAGCCAAGCCAAGTGCTGTAACTGACATCAATATATTTGAAGAAAAATCAGATGAAATAGTTTTTTAAAAATGAAGAAACACTAAAGTTTATGTGGGACCCTATCAACAGGAATAATTTATGAATGATTGGAATACCAAAACAAGGCCAAGTAACAAAAAATAGAGAGAGAATTGCTGAACATTTCCTGATAGAAAACTTCTCTGATATCATGAAAGATGAGAAGATACCTATCCAAGATGCTCATCAAACTCCATATGAGGTAGATCCCAAAAGAAAGACACGAAGGCATATTATAACTAAATTTGCCAAAACTAAAGATAAAGAGGCATTTTAAAAGTGATTAGAGATAAATTAAAAATACCCTACAAAGTCAATAATACTAAGCTCAGGTTGCTCAGCAGACACAATGCAGGCAAGAAGGCAATGAGATGACATATACAAAGCTTTGAAGGAAAAGAACTGCCAGCCACATACTATATATCCTCCAAAATTGTCTCTCAGATAAGACGGTGAAATGAGGACATTCCCAGATAAACACAAGTGTAGAGAATCTACACACACCAAACAAAATTACAAGTAATACTAAGAGAAGTTCTTCATATTAGGAAATCAGTAACATCAGATAAAACTGCAAGGCTACAACTCAGGACAGAGCAATGAGATATCTATCCAGATAGAAAAACTATGAAATAAATCGAAGCCAAAACACTAAAACTAGGGAAATGGAGATGGCAATATGTAAAAGATAACAAAATTATATCGAGAAGAAGGACTAAGTAATGTAGTCATAGATTCTCATCTGGAGAGGAAGTCAAGGTGATACAAAGAAATTAAAGACAGGTTTAAATTTAGAGCAATAGGGGAAAACATTAAAGTAACCATAAAGGAAATTAACAATCCTGCATGTCAAAATAAGAAACAAAACCATCAGCTGCAAGGGAGGCGGGGGGAGGATTTAGTTTAGATAGTTACTAGAAATCTAGTTGGGAGAAAGCGGTGAAAGCACACATTAGAAACAAGAACAACATTAAGTGGACTTCAGCATAATTTGAGTACTCCTTCCATCTTAACTCAATACTGCAAGGATAGAGTAGCTGGGGCGGGGGGCGGGGGACCATGCTCTTAGGTGAATTCCAGGCCAATTGGCACAACTAGCGTTTTGCTAAGAGAGCTCTCTGCACCCCACATTGGTGAGTGGCGTCTGGGGTTGTAAAAGCTGCCAAGCTGCCATCCGAGGACACAGCAAATGGTCCCAACTCAGCAGGAACGGATGCTCACCGAGGACCAAAATGACATGCGGTAAAGACAACCGAGAAGACAGAGAGACCCAGAAGAGTGGGTGCCTACATCAACTTGGGACCGGAAGAACCGGATGGTGCCCGGCCACCACCAGTGATAGCCACGATGGAGCTCACAGAGAGGAGTCTCACTGGCAACACAAGAATAAAAAGGGGTGCATCATGAGATCTCCACTAAAAGACCTCAATTGATGGTCCAGTGGTTTGGGGGTTCCTCTGAGAGCATGGCCCCCGGCCCTGATGCTGCCCTTTCCCATAAATTATAACAAAGGTCCACTCTTTGGACAGGAATGGATTGGACTTGGCAATGCAGAGTGTCCATATATTGGAAGCACTTTATGGTTCTATACATCTACACGATATCATCTTGCTGACCTCTGGCTGGAGGAAGGGGAGTGGACGGAGAGGAGGGGAAAGGAGGTTGTTGGGAGGATGAGACATGTATGGAGCAGAGAGGAATAGTGTACAGTCACCGGACAGGGAGAGTGGTGGAAGCTGCATATAGGTGGGAATGTAAATTTATACGTGAATGTACATTTTCACTCAGTTATGTTAAATAAAAAAAAAAAAGAAACAAAACCTTGAAGTCTCAGCAAATACAAAACCAACAACTATGAAAAAGATGACAACAAAACCCGTAAAGGAAAATGACTTGGCAGAGAAAATTAAGTGGAATAAAGAAACTGTCAACACCCCAAAAAAGACATCAAAATGACAGCACTAAATTCATACATATCAGTAATCATGCTGAATGCAAATGGGTTAAATGCATCAAGAAACAGACAGACAGTGGTAGAATGGATAAAAAACACAATCCATCTATATGCTGCCTACAAGACACATACCTCAGACTTAAAAGGTACAAACAAACTAAAACTCAAAGGATGGAAGAATATATACCAAGCAAACAATATTCAGAAAAGAGCAAGAGTGGTAACATCAATTTCAGATAAAATAGACTTCGAAGTAAAATCCATCACAGTGGACAAGAAAAGGTGAATGATTAAAGGATCAATACATCGGAAGGCCATAATCATATTAAATATTTACACATCCAGTGACACAGCCCCTAAGTACCTAAAAAAAACTCTAACAACACTCAAAAAATGTTGTTAGAGTTCCACCATAATAGTAAAAAACTTCAATACACTGCTTTCAGTGATGGACAGAACATCCAGAAATAAGCACAATGAAGACATGGAATATCTAAATCCACAATCAACCAACTGGACCTCACAGACATATACAGAACACTCCACCCAACAGCACGTAAGTATACTTTCTTTCCAGTGTACATGGAACATTCTCCAGAATAGACCACATATTAGGTCATAAAGCCAGCCTTAAAAAAATCCAAAGCACTGAAATACTGCAAAACATATTTCAGGCCATAAAATCATAAAAGTCAAAATCAATAGCAGAAAAGGCAAGGTAAAAAAAAAATTCAAACACATGGAAACTGAACAACACCTTGCTTAAAAACTTCTGGGGTATAGAAGAAATCAGACAGAATAAAGACATTCACAAAAATAAATAAAAATGAAAATGTATCCTACCAGAACCTTTGGAACATAGTAAAAGCAGTGCTTAGAAGTCAATTTATCTCAATGAGTGCACACATCCAAAAAGAAGAAAAGGTTCAAATGAAAGCATTAACCCTATAACTCAAACAAGTAGAAAGAATGCCTTAGGGACTAGAAGAAAGCAAATAATAAAAATTACAGTAGAAGAACTAAATGAACTAGAGAATAGAAAAATGAAAGCATTAACAAGACAAAAAGCTGGTTCTTTCAAAAACTCAACAAAATCAATAAACCATTAGCCAAAATGACAAAAGAAAAACAGGATAGGAAACAACCCAAATAAGAAATAAAATGGGAGATATCACAACACATTCAACTGAAATTTTAAAAAGCATAACAGAACACTACAAAAAATTATACTGTAACAAATTTGAAAACCTAGAGGAAATGGAAAAATTTCTAAAAACACAATATCTACCTAAAGTAATACAAACAGAGGCAAAACAACTAAATAAACCCATAACAAAAGAAGAGATTGAAGAGGTAATTTAAAACCAAAAAAAAAAAAAAAGCCCTGGTCTTGATTGGCTTTACTGGAAAATTCTACCAAACTTTCAGAGAAGAGTTAACACCACTATTACTTAAGATATTTTACAGCATAGAAAAGGATGGAATATTCCCAAACTCATTCTATGAATCCAGCAAAATCCTGATACAAAAACAGGTAAAGACAGCCCAAAAAAGGAAAATTCAGACCAATATGTCTCATGAGCTTAGATGCAAAACTATTAAATAAAATATTAACAAATAGAATTCAACCACATATGAAGGAATACTTCACCATAAGTGGGATTCATACTAGTGATGCAGGGATGGTTCAACATTAGAAAAACAATCAATGTAAAAAAAACAACCACATAAATAAAGCAAAAGCAAGAACCACTTGATTTTTTATCAACTGATGTAGAAAAGGCATTTGAGGAAGTCCAACACTCATTCATGGTAAAAACTTTTAGCAAAATAGGAACAGAGGGAAATTCCTTAAAATAATAAGGGGCATCTCTGCAAAGCCAACAGCTAACATTATCCTAAATAGAGAGAGTCTGAAAGCATTCCCTTTGAGAACAGGAACCAGACAACGATGACCTTTGTCACCACTTTTATTCAACAGTGTGCTAGAGGTTCTAGTCAGAGCAATCAGGCTGGAAAAAGAAATAAAGGACATCAGAATTGGTAAGAAAGTAGTAAAATTACCTCTATTCGCAGATGATACAATCTTGCATGTAGAAAACCCTAAAGAATACAAACAAGAACTGCTGAAACTCATAGAGGACTTCAACAAAGTACCAGGGTATAAGGTAAACACACAAAAATCATTGGATTCCCCTACACCAACAAAGAGAATTTCAAAGAGGAAATCACCAAATCAATATCATTTACAACAGCTCCCAAGAAGATAAAATACTTAGGAATAAATCTAACGAGAGACGTAAAAGACCTATACAAAGAAAACAAGACACTACTGCAAGAAACCACAAGAGATCTATATGTAAGTGGAGAAAGCTACCTTGCTCATGAACACAGAGACTCAACATTGCGAAAACATTTTTTTTCTCAAAGCAATCTACAGATACAATGTAATTCTGATCTAAATTCCAATGACTTTTTTTAATGAGATGGAGAAACAAATCACCAACTCCACATGGAAAGAGAAGAAGCTCAGATAAGTAAAGCATTACTGAAGAAGAACAATGTGGGAGACCCCATACTCTCTGACTTACGTGGTAGTAAAAACAGCCTGGTATACTTACGTGGTAGTAGAAACAGCCTGGTACAGATACAGCAACAGACACATAGAACAGTGAAACAAAATCAAGAATCCAGACATAAAATCAGTCACCTGTGAGCAGCTGATACTTGACAAAGGCCCAAAGTCCATAAACTGTAGAAAAGACAGTCTCTTTAACAAACGGTGTTGGCATAACTGTATGTCCATCTGCAAAAAAGTCAGACAAGACCTATATCTCACACGATGTACAAAAAACAACTTAAAATGGATGGAAGATCTAAATATCAAATCTAAAACAATAAGGATATGGAAGAAAAAATAGGGACAATGCTGAGAGCCCTAATACAAAGGTGTAAACAGATTCAAAACATTGACAACAATGTACAAACGTCAGAAGAAAAAATAGGTAAGTGGGAGCTCCTAGAGGGCAAACATTTATTCTCATCCAAAGAGTTCACCAAAAGAGTAAAAAAATCTATAGACTGGGAAAAAAAATTATGCAGCTACAAATCTGATCAGCATCTAATCTCTATATTCTACATTATATTGCAAAATCTCAACAACATAAAGATAAATAATCCAGTTAAAAAATGAGCCAAGAATATGAACAGATACTTCAACAAAGAAGACGTTCAGGCAGCTAATACATACATGAAAAAATGCTCACAATCACTAGCCATCAGAGAAATGCAAATTAAAACAACAATGAGATACCAACTCATTCCAACGACAACAAACCCACTGCTGTTGAGTCAATTTCAAGGCTGGCATTAATCCAAAAAACACAAAACAATAAATGTTGGAGAGGCTGTGGAAAGACTGGAACATGTTTTACACTTCTGGTAGAAATGTAGAATGGTACAACCATTTTGGAAGTCGATTTGGTGCTTTCTTTAAAAGCTATTAATAGAAATATCATATAATCCAGAAATTCCACTTCTTAGACATATCCTAAAGAAATAGGAGCTGCCACACAGATACATCCATACTTATGTTCACCACAGCACTGTCCACATTAACAAAAAGATAGAATCAACCTAGGTGCCCACCAACAGACGAATGGATAAACAAACTCTGGTATGTTCACACAAGGACTATTATGCAATGATAAAGAATAATCAATTTGAGAAACATCTCACGAAATGGAGGAGTCTGGAGGGCATTATGCTGAGTGAAATTAGTCAATTGCAAAAGGATAAATACTGTATGAAACCACTATAATAGAGAGCCAGAAATTGGTTTTAAAACAGAAGAAAACATTCTTCAATGGCTACAAGGGAGGGTGGGAAGGAGAATGGTATTCACTAATTAGACAATTGACAGGAATTATTTTAAATGAAGGGAGAGACAACACACAGCAGGGAAGTCAGCACAAGTGGACTAAACCCCAAGCTTAAAAGTAACTAAAACCAAACACTTCCAGGGATAGAGGACCAAGGTCAGGGGTCTAGGGACCATGGCTTCAGAGGACATCCAGGTTAACTGGCATAACAAAGTTTTTAAGCAAATGTTCTGCATCCCACTGTGGCGAGTGGTGTCTGAGGTCTTAAAGGCTAGAAAGTGGCCATTTAAGAAGCATTATTGGTCGCAACCCACCTGCAGTAAGAGAGAAAGGAGTTTCAATGACAAAAGGAGAGTGTGAGCCCAAGAGACAGAAAGGGCCACATATACCAGAGACTACATCAACATGAGACCAGAAGAACTAGGTAGTGCCTAGCCACCACCAAAGACTGTCCTTACAGGGAACTCAGTGAAGAGTCTCTGATGAAGCATGAGAAATGTGGGGTGCAGAACCACAACTCAAGTGAAAAGATCAGACTTGACAATCTGATGGACGGAAGGGACACCAGAAGACATGGTGCCCAAACTCTCTATTAACCTGGAACTGAAACCATTCTGGAAGCCAGCTCTTCAGAAAAAGATTGAACTGGTATATAAGACAAAAAATGATAGTGGTAAAGAGTGTGCTTCTTGGCTCGGGAACACACAGGAGACTAACTGGGCAGCTGCCGTTTGTAGGCAAGAGGGAATGAACAACAGAGGGATACCAGAGCTGGTTAACAGACATGGGAAGCATGGGCTGGAAGTGAGGTGTGTGGGTGTCACAGTATGGAGAGAGTAGCTAGGGTCACATGGCAAAGCATGTGTAAGTTTTTGTTTGAGAAACTGTAATTATAAGCTTTCATTTAAAACACAATGAAAAACATAATTTTAAAAAAAACAGCTTATGAGCAGCCATATAAGATACAACTGTTGTTCTCTAATCATACGAAACCCAAACCAAACCCAGTGCCATCGAGTCAATTCTGACTCACAGCAACCCTACAAAGTAGAACTGTGCCATAGAGTTTCCATTTGAACTGCTGAGCCTCTGGTTAACAGATGGAGCACTTAACCAGTACATCACCAGAGTTTCTTCTCTATTCACATAGAGGAAAAAAAAAAAAAAGGAAATCTACGAATCAGAGAAGGAATCAGTGTATGAGACTAATTTTTCTTCCCTGAACCATGGCCTTCTCTACTTTGAGACCAGAACTAGATGGTACCCAACTATGACTACCAAATATCCTGATCACAATAGATAGTTCCTAATAGAAACAAAGAAAAATGTGGAACAAAACTTCAAGTTTTCAAAAAATCCAGACTTACTGGACCTAGTGAGACTGGAGGAATTCTTGAGATTATTGCCCTGAGAAACTCTTTAAACTTTAAGCCTAAACTGTTCCTTGGAGTCACTTTTTATCTAACTAGTAGGTTAGCTCAAAAAGTAAAAGAAAACTTCCCTTGAGTACTGTGCTTTTAAAATATAGACATCTGTATGAGACCAAATGTTCAACAAGTAATCTAAAGTAGGTATGAGATGGCTGGTGTCAGTGAGACTAAGTTAATGGATACAGAACAATTAAAATGGGAATAATGAGAATGTTAACACCATGTGAAGAAGAGTCCAGCCAGTATCACTGAAAAATATGTGTATAAATTGTTGAATGGAAGTTTATTTTGCTAGGTATACTTTCACCAAAAATACAATATTAAAAAAGAACAAATTAAACCCAAAATAAGTAGAAGAAAATATTAAAAATAAGAGCAGTAATCAATTCAATAGAAAATGGACAAGTAAAATAATAGGTTAAAGTTTGTTGTTTTTTTTTTTCAGAAAGATTAATTAAACTGAAAATTTCTAGCAAGATTTATCAAGAAGAAATATACAGAAAACATACATTACCATCATCAGGAATACTATCAGATGCTACTGATACTAAAAGGAAAAAACAAGAGGATATCATGAGTAATAGTATTCTTACAAATTACAAAACAAATAAAATGGACAAATTCCTTCAAAAACACAAATTCTTAAAATTGACACAAGAAGAAAAGGAAAATTAAATAGCCTCATACTTACCAAATAAATTTGTTATTAAAATCTTTCCCAATGAAAACTCTAGGCCCAGGTGGCTTTATTGATGAATTTGACCAATTATTTACTTTTTGTTGTTGCTAGGTGCCATGGCGTTTGTTCTGACTCATAGCAACCCTATGCACAGCAGAGTGAAACACTGCCTGGTCTTGTGCCACATCCTCAATCATTTTTATACTTAAGCCCATTGTTGCAGCCACTGTGTCAATCCATCTCAATCCAAGACCCTGTTGAGGGTCTTCTTCTTTTTGGCTGACCCTCCACTCTCCCAAGCATGAAGTCCTTCTCCAAGGAAGACTTACTTATTTACTTAAGGAAGAAAAAACAGCAACAGTACACAAACTTGTTTCAGAACATAGAAGAGGGAACACTTCCAAATTCATTTTATGAAACCAACATCACCCTAATAACAAAACTTGATAAAGATATTACACGATAAAATTATGGATAAAATAAAGATGCAAAAATCTCTCTAGACCTTTAGATCCAACAATTTTACTTCCTAAAGTAGCACTTGTTTAGTTGTGCTCTTAAGGAATCTTTACATGGATCAAGAGGCAGTTGTGAGAACAGAATAAGGGGACACTGCATGGTTTAAAGTCATGAAAGGTGTGCATCAGAGTTGTATCCTTTCACCATATCTTTTCAATCTGTATGCTGAGAAAATAATTTGAGAAGCTGGATTATAAAAAGAAGAAGGAGGCATCAGGATTAGAGGAAGACTCATCAACAACCTGCGTTATATAGATGACATAACTTTGCTGGAAGTGAAGAGGATTTGAAACACTGATGAAGATCAAAGACTACAACAGCCTGCAGTATGGGTTTCACCTCAACATCAAGAAAACAAAAATCCTCACAACTGGACCAGTAAGCAACATCGTCATAAATGGAGAAAGGATTGCGGTTGTCAAGGACTTCATTTCACTTGGTTCCACTATCAACACCCATAGAAGCAGCTGTCAAGAAATCAAAAGACACACTGCATCAGGAAAATCTGCTGCAAAAGACCTCTTTCAAGTATTGAAAAGTAAAGATGTCACCTTGAAGACTAAGGTGCACCTGACCCAAGCCACGGTATTTTCAATCACATCATATGCATGTGAAAACTGGACAATGAATAAGGAAGACAGAAGAAGAATTGATGCCTTTGAATTGTGGTGTTGGAGAAGAACATTGAATATACCACAGACTGCCAAAAGAACAAACAGATCAGTTCTGGAAGAAGTACAACCAGAATGTTCCTTGGAAGCAAAGATGGTGAGACTGTGTATTACATACTTTGGACATGCTGCCAGGAGGGAACAGTCCCTGGTGAAGGACATCATGCTTGGTAGAGTGGAGGATCAGTGAAAAAGAGGAAGACCCTCACCAAGATGCAATGATACAATGGCTGCAACAATGAGTTTAAGCATACAAGTTCTGACAGTTAAGTTAGCAAACTCATCCTGGAAAAAGTGCTGCATACCTCATTGCTGAATATCACTATTGCCACCTTTGAAGTACTCCCCTTGAGAAGCTATGCACCAATACCAGCCACCCTTCAAAGCAATTCTGGAACTTTTGTTCTGGAATGACCTTCAGAGCCGTCATATTACCCTTGCTGTCCTGAATGTCATCAAAATGTCTTCCTTTCAATATTTTCTTTATCTTCAGGTAAAAAAAAAAAAAAAAAAAGTTATCAGGGGCCAGATCAGGTAACAGAGGGTGTTCCAATACAGTTATTTGTTTACTGGCTAAAAATGCCCTCAAAGACAACTATATAATTAAGTTCGAGAACATGCTACCATGCTACCATGTGCAATGGCTAGTCCAGAAAGAGTTCCAAAATTGCTATCAAGGGCTGACTGGGCGCTGGCATTGGAGCATAGCTTTCCAGGGGTAGTACTTTGAAGGTGGCCATACTCATACTCAGCAATGAGGTATGTAGTACTTACAACAATTAAATTCAAAACTCACTCCATAGCACCTGAAAACAACAAAGTAGCACTTAGAACTGTACAAAGATTTAGCTACAGAATATTCATCACCACATCATTTTTAGAAGTAAAAAGTGGAAACAAATTAAACATAAAAAAATATGATTAGATAAATTATGGTACATTTATGATAGTGTATGTTGTTATCAGTTTCTCGAGTGAATTCTGACTCATGGCAACTGCATAGTCATTAAAATATGGTAAAAATGTTTACTGACAGAAAATTTCATGATATATCATGTATTTTAAAAGTAAATTATAAAGTAGTATTATGGTATAATCCCACTTCTCTAAAAAAATATGTTTTTATCATGGTATTCAATTGTGTCCCCTAAAATAGGTGGTGGAATCCTAACCCTCATATATAATCCCATTTGGGAATAGAGTTTTTTTTACAGGCCCTATCAGTGTAGGGTTTTTCCTAAACGTAATCACTTGTGAGCTATTAGGAGCTGCATAGACACAGGGCCAAGCAAACACAAGTGGGGGAAGACAGTTGCAACATGAAGTAAAGATTGTGAAGGAATGGACGCCTAGACTAAAGAAACTGAGACAAGGATCTTCCATCAGAGCTCACACAGAGAGAGAACATTCCCCTATAGGCAGTACCCTGAATTCAGGCTTCTAGCTACTTAAACATGATAAAATAAATTTCTGTGCATGAAAGCAGCCCTCTTGAGGTATTTTTCTTACAGTAGTATTAGGAAACTAAGAAAGTACATAAGGAAAAAAGACTGAAGGACAGATGCCAATAGGTGAATAATGAGTGTATGAGTGATTTTTTATTCTCTTCTTTTTGCAACAAATATATACTATTTTTTAATACAATAAAAGTTCAAAAAGTTTAAATATGACGACTGGCACCACGTTTATTAGCTATAAAAGATCTTGGGGCTGTGGAATGTCTCCCTTCACCCCCAAGTTTTAACGTAGCCACCCACAACAAACGGCAACAGATTTTCTCTCATTACGTCCATTGGGTCCAGGGTGGCCTTGCCCTGGTAGCTGTTTATTTTCTACTCAGTAGGTGAGACAATATGAGTTTTGCCACTGACATACTGTGTGATTTTTGGCAAAATGCTTCTGTAAACGGGGCTCTGATTTTCTCCTCTGTAAATTCAGGAGTTAGAATCCATGAGTGACCTTCAAGATCCTTTCCAGATGTGGAGGAAAGAACAAAAAATCAGAAACTTGGGTATACATTTAAGGAGGGCACCACAGGAAAATACTGCATTCCTTGCTATTCCTCTGTCTTAAACCAGTTAATAAGCACCTCTCAGGTGCCACCTGTTTTGTTTTTCACCGTGGTTCCTACGTAGAGGTAGGCATGGAATAGCAGGGGCTCAATGAATTAGCTTTTAGCCTCCTCTGTCTCAAAACAAACCACAATGATTTTCTAGGCTTATTTATCAGTGGGCACTGCTGATGGAGATCTAAGGTACAAAGTTGGTTTTAAGTACTGGAGCACACATTGCTTGTTTTTTTTTTTTCCTGAGGTAACAGGTATAGTGTTTGCGCAATTTACCGAGCAGAGTGAGCTCTGAGCACCTTTCTTATGGCTGACATGCCAGTGGCTGAGGAGAGCAACAGTCGAGACCTCTCCTGCTGTGGCCTTGATAAACATGGTAAATTTCTGCGTTGCCCATGGCATACTGTAGGAATCTCATCTGCAACATGTGCCCAGTGGTCCATCACTCGGCCTCCGGAAAGGGATCTGACGAGATCCTCAGCTTCAGGATAGTTCCTGCCCTGCTGCTGAGGAGTTACGTGACCTTGGACAACTCTTTGTCTTTCAGGAATGTTGCAATGGGCCTAAGTGACTTCTCCCGGGACTACTATGAGGACAGTCAAAGAATGTGGAAAACATTCATCTTTAAATGTCTACTGATCTTCAATGACACACAGGTGGACGACCAGCTCTAGGAGTCTCAAAGGTCGCGACGCGTGAGTAACCAGCAACCCCACCTCAACTATCGCGAGATCCCATCCCTGCGCTTCGTGGCGTCATCCTCTCGACGGCACTGGCGGCGTCGGCGACGGCGCGTAGGCTGCTTACAAGGCGACCCGTATCCCTCCGCGGCCGGCGCAGCCCGGCCCTCCCTCCTCTCGTCCTCCAATCCCAGAGCCTCCCGACCGGCCCCCGCGGCCTGGGCCCACCCCGCGCTCTGGCAGCCACACCCCGGCGGCGCCGCCCGCCCGCCCGCGCGTCCCTCGGTCCACCTGCAGCAGGCAGGAAGGCAAGCAGTCTCCCTAGTTGTCCGACTAAGAGGTGCCTGCCAAGCTCAAGGCTTGGGCTCTTGCTCTCTGGCGGAGGGATCCGTGGCGGCTGAGGCCGTGGCGCTGAGCCTAAGAGGAAAAGGCAGCTGCAGCGACGGCGGCTCGAGCCGTAGCGCATAAAGGAGCCGCCGCCGGGTGATGCGGTGACCGCTGCGGCAGGCTAAGGAGCCGAGTGGGCCTCGGCCCTCAGCCGGTCCGGCCGGGTCCGCGCTTGCGAACTCGCCGTCTTCTCCGGCGGACCCGCGATCGCCTAGGCGGCCTCGCATCCCCTCGCCCCTTCCCCGTCCCCGTCCCCGCCCCCGTCCCCGCCCCGGGGGCTGCCTCCACCCGCCTCCTACGATGGCTCTGAAGAGAATCCACAAGGTAAGCGGCTGGAGGTCGGCTACGAGGACGGGTCGCAGGGCGGGTTGGATGAGCAGTCTACGGCCTGCGTTTTCAGCTGTCGCTTCTGCCAGCTCTCGGCCTCTTCGGACCTGGCTGCTAGCGATGGCCCTGGCGGGCGGCCTTTACACCCCACTCCCAGTGATGGCGCCCGAGGAGGCCCCGGCGCGCAGCCCGCGCTTAGGCCGGAGATGCGCTCTCCTTTACAGCATTCTTGCCTGGCAGACTTTCCAGGCCCCGCGCGGTATGGAGCCCCAGGGTCTCTCGGCCTGGAGCTTCTGGGCTTCAGAGCCATTGTCCGGTCAGGAGGAGGTGGGGGGCTGGGGCGTTGGGCGGTCCCATCGACCGAGATCGAAAGGACTCGTTGCTTCATCTCTGCCCCGCCGTACCTGCCCGAGCTCCCATCACAGGACCGCCTGAGCTCTGGTCCCTGTCTCGGAGAGATAAAGGAAGCAGTTTTGTCCTGTCCACAAGTGTTTTTTCAGCTGACTTCCCTCCGGGCGACCCGTATCCCTTCAGACCTCGGTCTACCCTGCTCGTCGATACAATGTTAGAGTAGGAAGTTCGGAAGGGGAAAAAAAAGTGACTCTTCTAAGGGAGGAAGAGTAGTGGAGAGAACGTTTTGTTCTTGATGGTGGTTGCCGTATGTAGCCAGAAGTTAATATTTAAGTTTTTTAAGAATGGATCTAATAGAAAAGCTGCTAAATTGACAAGAGTAGGGGTGGAAACTTCAAAATTGGAAACTGCGAGAGAAATTACACAGAAGTTCCTTTTACACAGTTCCTTCACAAGATGGACTTGAATGCTTAAATTAGGAGATAATGTTTAGAGAGAACTTTTTAATTTAAAAAGAGTGCTGCTAGGTTTTCTGTTAACCCAAACCCCACTGCCGTCGAGTCGATTCTGACTCACAGCGACCCTGTAGACAGACTAGAACTCTCCATAGAGTTTCCAAGGAGCCCCTGGCAGATTTGAACTGTAGACCTTTTGGTGAGCAACCATAGCGCGTAACCACTATGCAGGGTTTCCTGGTTTTTTATTAGAAAGAATTTTTATGGGTTTTTGGAAAAGAGAGATACTCAGTTACTGATAAGGTTTTCCCAATACCAGCACCTAGAGTATGGGTTTCGTTTTAAATTTTCGGCTTTTAGCTCTAATACTGTAATCTTTTAGTGCCACTCATTTGTTTCCCTTAGAATTGGGGAGGCATCTCTGTTGATGTTTTTCTTTAATGATTCATTCAGAGAGGCAGCATTAAATCTTTAACTACTTAACAAGAAAGAGATTCTGGGATTATCCATCTGGAACCAAGGGATATGGATGTAAGAGGAAGAGAACTTTGCCTTAAACTGTCAAGATGTAGATTGTTGGGTATTTTAAACACCCCAACTCTCATTTAATTCTTGATCAAAGACCTAGAAGGTAATGTGGAATTAACCCCACTTGTTACTGTAAACTAGAGTAGATCTTGACCAAATTCTTTTGACTTTCTTGTTTTCTAACAAATGAACAAGGGCAGACATTAGAGTAAATCTTGTGGTAAAATGTGGCAGGGTGTTTGTTAACTGAAGCTTAAAGCTTAAGCAAAGATTTCTGAAACAATTTAAGGGAGAAGAGTGCATGAGGGATGGCTATCAAAATAGAATATGTATTTTTGAAGGCTTTTAAGGGGTAGTAGCATCTTGTAGAATCTAATTGGGAAGTTAATCAATTTGAGATGTCCCTTGGTTTATACTTGTAGAAGACTGTGCTGTTGTTAACTTCTACCATCTGAAGAAGAGTGAATAAAATGTATGATAATTTATAGATCAAGAAATGTAGTTGTTTATCTCGAGATTGATATACATGTTGTAAAGCCTTCTGAGAGGGAAATAGGACTTTGACTCAAAACATACATTTTAGTGTTCTGATAAAACTTGCCCCCGATAATGTGGCTTGTTACTAATTACTTCATTTGTTCTGTAATACATTTTGTCTAAATGTTGTCTGTAATGCATTTTCTCTAAAACATACTTTTAGAAAATTTTTAATGAGGAAAGTCAAGTTTAGACAATAACTTGAATTTTTAAAATGCAGTGTTAAACTTTTCTTCTCCCCTCTTGGTTTATAATCAAAGTGTGACCTGACTTCTGAGACGGTCAATGATTAGAAAAATGGAACACATCCCTACCTCAAAGCTTTTTGTATGGTGCCAATTTTAAATTGAATGGCAGGCTTATTAGGTGTAGATAAGATGAGGCCTTATTCTCAGCCCCACTAATTCACCTACAGTGGAATTCCCAAGTCTTTCTTGGTTTATATAGTTGACCTTGGTCTTGAACCTTCTGAATTATTCTCTAAATAAATATTTCTGTTTAGATACACTCTCAACTTTAACTGTCATGGACTGCTGCATCTGGATTCTAGTAAAATTTTACTAAGAAAAACAGGTTTCATATTGTATCGTCTTTAGGAAATCAGTATCTTGTCTTTTTTTGTCAGAGGACAATAGTGTGCTGTGAATTTGGCAATCCTTTAAATGCCATGTCTCTTGGAAAAACTTTTGGTGGACTTTATTTTGAAATGTTTTTTAGAGAACTCCAGACCTATGAATGTACCAAAGGGGATCACTGTGAACACTGTGTAGTTCTGAGCAGGATTGGGAGATATCCTCTGAAATTATTTGTGTCTATCAAATGTCCAGACCTGCTCTGCTTTGAGGTTTTCTGCTGTATTTGTAGTTCTTCAGCTTTGATTTGAGTGCCTACCTGTAGCAGCACCACCCCAACCCTTAACGGTTTGGCTGTATCTGGTTTGTTGTGGGATAAGAAACCAGATCACTGAATTTATTAAAATTATGTTTAAAATAAGATCTGGTATATTCTGAGTGAAGAGGCTTCAGGTGTTCTGTGAACTGTGTGGCTTCCTGTTTTAGTTTACTTTTTCTTTAAAAAAAATTATTTATTTATTTAATATGACTGAGTGAAAATGTACATTCCTGTATAAATTTACATGCCCACCGATATGCAGCTTCCACTGCTCTCCCTGCCTGGTGACAGCACACTATTCCTCTCTGCTCCATCCATGTCTTATCCTCCCAACAGTCTCCTTTCCCCTCCTCTCCATCCGCTCTCCTTCCTCCAGCCACAGGTCAGCAGGATGATACCCTATAGATGCATAGAACCATAAAGTGCATCCAATATATGGTCACTCTGCATCGCCAAGTCCAATCCATTCGTGTCCGAAGAGTAGACCTTCATTAGGATTTGTGGGCCAGGGCAGCATCAGGGCCAGGGGCCATGCTCCCAGGGGAACCCCGAAACCGCTGGACCATCAATTGAGGTCTTTTAGTGGAGATCTCAGGATGCACCTCTTTTTATTCTTGTGTTGCCAGTGAGACTCAACTTACTGAGCTCCATCTTGGCTATCACTGGTGGTGGCCGTGCACCATCCGGTTCTTCCCGTCCCAAGTCGATGTAGGCACCCACTCGTGTGGGTCTCTCTATCTTCTGGGTTGTCTTTACACCATGGCATTTTGGTCCTTGGTGAGCATCCATTCCTGTTGAGTTGGGACCGTTTGCTGGGCCCTCGGATGGCACCTTGGCAGCTTTTGTGACCCCAGACGCCACTCACCAATGTGGGGTACAGAGAGCTCTCTTAGCAAAACGCTAGTTGTGCCAGTTGGCCTCTCTTTCACCTAAGAACATGGTCCCCTGCCCCCTGCCCCAGCTACTCTATCCTTGCAATATTGAGGAGTATTCAAGTTATGCTGAAGTCTACTTTATGTTGTTCTTGTTTCTAATGTGTGCTATCACCGATTTCACCCAACCAGATTTCTAGCAACTATCTAATCTAAATCCTCCCCCCCCCGCCCTCCCTCCCCACCTTGCAACTGTCAAAGAGTCTTTTCTTCTATACACAAGTCTGTTTTTGAGCTCTTATCGTAGAGGTCTCATACAGTATTTGTCCTTTTGTCGCTGACTACTTTCACTCAACATAATGTCTTCCAGTTGAAACCAGGTTATGAGATGTTTCCTGGAATCATTGTTATTCTTTATCATTTCTTAGTGCTCCATTGAGTATATGTACCATAGTTTACCTATCCATTCTTCTGTTGTTGGGCATCTGGGTTAATTCCATCTTTTTGTTATCGTGGGCTGTGCTGCAATAAACATTCTTGTGCATGTGTCTGTTGGTGTGAAAGGCCTTGAATCTGTAGGATATATTCCAAGTAGTGGAATTACTGGGTCAAATGGTATATCAATATCTATTTCTTTAAGGAAGCTCCAGATTGCTTTCCAAAGAGGCTGGACCATTTTGCAACCCTACCAACAGTGTAGGTGGGTTCCACTTTCTCCACAGCCTCTCCACCATTTGTTGTTTTGTGTTTTTTGGATCATGGCCAACCTTGTTGGAGTGAGATGGTATCTCATTGTAGTCTTGATTTGAATTTCTTTAATAATTACTTTTTTTAATGCATGTGTGGGAGGCTTTTCGGTGCTCCTAGAGTGCTGCAGTGTTGAAACAGAAGGTTAATTTCTCTTCTTGGAAAGGTAAAGACTGAGTGTCTTGAGTCTTGGAGGAATGAAATGCACACCGAAGTTAGGATGCTGCAAGTTCATTAACAGTAATAGTTTTTGGCCTTGTATATTTTAATGAAGCCCTACTAGTTATATTAACATTTGTTGTGTAGCGTGAAAACTAATGCTGGAAAACAAAGATCATCACTTCAGATGCACTATTTTTGTGTTACAGATTTTTATGCCTAGGTTCTTTTCAGTTTCCTTAACAAATTGAAAAAAGAAAAAAAGTTCCAGTAAAATGAAGATTTCAAATCTGATAGCTACAAAGACCAGGCAGGAAACCAACATAAACAAAGATAATTGGGGAGAACTAGAAAATCCATGTCGCATCAGATGAGGGCAGCTGCGTCTCAACCAGACTATTGCCATCGAGTCAGTTCTGACTCACAGCTATCATGTAGGACAAGGTAGAACTGCCTCAGAGAGTTTTCAAAGCTATAAATCTTTAAGGAGGCAGACTGCTGTGTCTTTTGCTTATGGAGCAGCTGGTGGGTTTGAACCACCAAACCTTTGGTTGACAGCTGAGTGCTTAACTTCTGTACCACCAAGGCTCCTAGCTGCCAGGTCCCTCCAAATGTTGCTATTGTGTGTATCCATGAGCCCAGTGTTGCCAGATCTTTTTTTAATGGAAGCTATAAATTCTGATTTTTGGCAACTAGCTAAAATTAAAATAAGTAAATAATCGATTTAGTATGTGAATTAAGAAGATTTGAGGTTCAGCAGTTCAGATCTGCCAGGTGCTCCCTGGAAACTATGGTGCAGTTCTACTCTGTTCTGTGGGGTCTGTATGAGTCAGAATCAACTCCATGGCAGTAGGTTTGGTTTTTTGTTTGTTTGTTTGTTTCAGCTAAAGGTTTGAGATTTGAACCCACCCAGCAGTGCCATGGAAGAAAGGCCTGTTTATCTGCTTCCATAAAAATTACAGCAAAGACCAGTTCTACTCTATAACACATGACATTGTTGTGAGTAAGAACCAACTTGACAGCATTGGGTTTGGTTTTGTTGTTATATAGATACGCAAGATTAAATAGTTTGGGCAAAAATTTTAATTCTTGCTGAGGTTTTATATGGTTATGTGTAATATCATAGAGGAAGCCAGTTTAATAGATACATTGACCCTGTAGTGTACGTTTTCATCTTCTTCGTAGCTTTATGATCTGTTTCATATTGTGAGTTGTCTATCTGTAAGCTATGTATATACTTTTCAGAATTTCTGAGATTGGAACATTAACAGCATGATTCTTAAGAATATTGTAAGGAATTGTAATGCTGTAATAGTACTGATTAAAAAATACTTTAAAATGCTGTACTGGAGGTCTGATACTATACATTACATTAATATTATTAGAGGGGAAGGACTGATTTGTTTCACAATGGTGAAACAAATTAGCAAATAGTCCTATGGAGTACTAGGAATTTTGAAATAATAAATGGTTGGCCGAAGATGGTTTGAAATAGGTGTCTTGAGGAAGTCTTTTGTGTTTTTTGTTAGTAAAGAATTCTTTGCTTATTAAAGCTCATTGAATTTAATAACTGTTTGACACTGCCAGGTTGCTATTTTAAGTGTAATTTAAACAGTTGTCATTGGAAGATAACTGTTAACAAAAGTAGCTTTTCTTTAAAATCTGTTAGTGTATATTGGAGCCCTTGTGATACAATGGTTAAAAGCTTAGGCTGCTAACCAAAAGGTTGGCAGTTCGAATCTACCAGGTGTTGTTTGGAAACCCTGTGGGACAGCTCTACTCTGTCCTGTAGCATTGATAAGAGTCAGAATTGACTCAACGGCAATGGGTTTTTTGTTTTAGTGTGTATTACTGCACTGCAGACTGACAAAGGGGCGGTCTTGACAAAGTCCAATTCTGGGTATTTTAGTTCAGAGGGAGATGACTGCTAAAATATCTTAGGCAGTTCCCAAGATAGGAATACCTGACTCATGCCTGATGCTGCCAGGAGCTTCTGCAGCCTTATCCCAGAAATGCGGGAGTACACTTGTTTTTTTCAATGTAGGAATAAAGTTTTGGTGGCTAAATTCCCAATTTAAACTTCAAAATCATATTAAACTGTGGCATCGAGAAATAAAGTACCATTTGTTTTTTTGTCTCCAGAGTCAAGGGAGATTTCAAGTCATAGGATCAAAATGTTAGTACTGAAACACATGTTAAAGCTGCTGTCTACAAAGGCTGAATGGCTTGCCAGGTAAGACTAAGTCTGGATCAAGAACTTGGATTTCTTGACTCTGTCCAGTGTCTTTTCTGGCAGGCCATGTGTGTTACCCTCCCATAGCTGTTGAGTATCTAAGTCCAGAGGTTACAGTCTTTTTGTTGTTGTTGTTCAGACAGTTGGATATTTAAATAAACTGCGCTCTGGAATCTGAAAATCTTTTTCTCAGTGCGCATTTATATTGTTGGGGAGGTTTCTGTGAATGCCCTTAAAAGTATATGCAAATTTTGGATGTATGCCCCCCATATCTTTCATCAGAATCAAATGAATTTGTAAATCTGTGGAAGTGTAAGAACCACTGTCTTACCTCCATAAACCTGTGTCAGTCCTAGCAGATTACCCAGTCAGCTGTTTTACAGAGCACACAGAAATTGTGTCTGTGAATCCTTTTAGATGTCCTTTGAGGAATTTAAAAAAGAAAGTAAAAAAAGCTATCTTCTCTAGAGTAGTCACTGTGTATCAGGCATTACATGCTGAGTCTTCTCAACAACCTTGTGAGAATTCTCTTCTTCCCAGGTTAGAAGAGAAAATGGAAATTTATAAATGTAATCAAATTCTCCCAAGATTATGTGATTATGGCAGGAAGAGCTAGGATTTGGATGCAGGCAGTCTTAACTGCAGAACAGTGCCTCTCCAATTTTACCTTCCTTAGCCCTCCTTCTCCTCTTGACTTGTCTCTGGAGAAGCTAGACTTTTCCCTTTGCAAACCTAACATTTTTTGCCAGCATACTCTTTTTCTTCTGCCAGTTCCTTGCTTACTGATAACTTTGCTTGCTCCCATAATTTCAGTCCCTTCCCTACTAGTTGCCTTCAACATCCAAATTTATCCAAGATTTTCCCTGTCCTAAAAAAAAAAAAAAAAAAACAACTTAAAAATCCCCCTCATCGGCTAGAGCTGTTTCCTTCCTCTTCTTTGTCTCTTTTATCAGACATTTCAGTGCCAAAATTCTGGAAAGAATAGTGTGTTTCATTGTTGGGTTTTTTAGTAAGGTCACTGATAATTACTTAATTGCTGAAATTCAATGGGTACCTCTGCTTTTCTTTAACTTGGGTAAGTTAACATGGTTGATTGTTTCTTTTCCTTAGCTTTTAGTAAACTGCTTTTCAGGTTCTTTTCCTCTCTTGTATATAGTGTTTGCTAGCTTTATAGACCACTTTTGTTACTGGTATGATTGCTGAAGCACAAGCAAGCCAAATCCCATTGCTGTTGAGTCAGTTCCAACTCGTAGTGACTGTGCAGGACAGAGTAGAACTGCCCTATAGGGTTTTCAAGGCTGTAAATCTTTAAGGAGGTAGACTAGCACATCCCATGAGCAAGCAGCTGGTAGGTTTGAACCGCCAACCTTTTTTTAACAGCTGAGTGCTTAACAAACAAGCTCATAAAATAATGCATGCTTGGATTAAAACTGAGAGCACAAGTGGTCCCAGATAAATTAATTAAAATGTGTACTCAAAATGTAATTTCATATGCCTTTTTCTTTATTCTAACAACAACAACAAAAAAAAAAAAAACAGGATTTTGTGCTGCTTCTGTCTGGTTCAGCCATGGTCAAGGAAGTGAAACCAGTGAACAGGAACAGACTTGAATTTTTTAATTTTGGTGAACTGAAACAGGAAACATTGCAGGTCAGAGCCCTGCTAGAAACCTAGTTTCCTTCTTAGAAAACAAGAGCAGTATACAGGTTGCATAGCAACTAAGTCTCTGCCTTTCTGATTTTTGGCTGGAAACAGTGGTGCCCTGCTCAAAGATGGCCACCTGCCATACCACTTCAAATGTGTGTCGCTCACCACAACCCTGTCAGTAACCCAATGTCATACATCAGGCTCATGAAAGGGCGTATTACATCTTTTCTAAGTCTCCCATTTGGTGGCTTTAACCTGTAATTTTCGTGTTTTAGTTGCTGTGCTGCTCCATCCAGCTTTTAAAAATTTAAGTCTGTTCCAGTTGCATGTTATCAGCTGTAACTCAACTGATTTGAAGCTGTCCAACCCCTGATTTGAAACAAAATATATTATGATAAAACATCTTATTTTTATTTTGCTGTGAAATAATGTTTTAAGAATACTATATAATAAGACATCTCCATGCCAGGTAAAATGTTACTGTGTATTTTTGTTAAAAAGATTTGTGTATTAAGCAGGTACCTTGTAGCAAGACAAAGAATATAAACTACATGATTCGTAACATTCATGTTTGGAATATTCTGGCAGTTTGGCTGTGGCAGCGTTATTGTGTCATGGATGTCACTTTTTTTTTTTAATGAAGCTTTATTTATGTTTATTTTAAAATGTTCTGACTACTGTGCTGAACAGTCGAAGGACTCTAGTCATTTGGAACTTCCTTATTCTAGCTATAAGTCCATAGGGAGTGGATAATCATAGTAGAAATACTTACTGTTTAACTTCTCGACTCTGCATTGAATTATGACGAGAAACAGGATAGATCAGTGATGGTCAAAGAGACGGTAATGCCGGTGGTTAAATGCTACCTGTGCATCAGAACACAGACGAGAAGTTCCGTGTGGGCATCTTTGCTTTCTGGTGTGCAAGTTCCTTGAGGCAAAGTATTGCATTAAAACTAAAAATATGTACTGTTTCTTTTAAAACATGTATTAAAAGTAGATAAAACTTTGAATAAAAAATAGCTTCCACCTTTATTTTTGTATTGTATATTAGTATCTCATGGGCAATACCACTGTAATTTAAACAGATTGAGTTTTTGTTAGAATAATTTTCTTTTGGCCTTTGTGAGTCCTTTTCCTTAATACAAACAAATGTCTTCTACCTCTTTCAAATTACCTGTTCATCCTTGGAGATCCAACAGAAATGGTTTCTCTGTGACATGCCATGTGCATGCAGGCAGTCAGGGTACTACTGTAGAACTGGTTCTTAGTATATATACATGATTGATTATTTCTTCCTCTAGACTGAACTCCCCAAGACAGAGTTCTGTGTGTATTTTTTATATTCCCAGTACCTGGCACACAGTAGGGGTTGACCATTTTGATGAATGCCAACAGTAAATGGCATGGAGAAAAATAGTAAGATTTTTTAGCAGCATGACTGTTGATTCATTTTTAAACCTGTGGTTTAGGTAAGTCACTTCACTGATTATCTTGAGCCTCTACCTCCTTGTCTGTAGAATTTGATGGTGTCACATCTGCAAATCTGTAGAGTTGATTAGAAAGGTATATAAAGTACTTGTCACTGTAAACTACATAAAAGGTAGTTTTAAATACTGTTTATCACTGTGGCGTAACTGGTCAATAATGTTAACCCGTGAAATTGGTAGGATCTTAAGATTTTGGGTGTCATTGTTCAGCGTTTCACTTTATCACCACCTGAAAACCCTCCCCACTGAAAATGTAGTACTGTAAAAACAATGAAGTTTTTTATTTCTCAATGGGAAAAGGGCCTGAATTCCATTTTTTTTCTTTTACCAACTTCAAAATTGTTACCTCTTACTCCTCTTGTGTATAATCATGTATAATCAGCCTCCCGTTGCTTTGCTCTACCTGCGTAGATGCCATTCTTGTCCTCTCCTCCAGCCCCATGTCCTCTTTCTGTCCTGATTTGGACATCCTGCACTGGCCCTTGCCCATGCCACATGTGCATTACCCTCACTGAACTTAGGTCAGTCACCTTTTGCCTGACTTAGGTATTTAGAAAAAATTGATTAAAATATTACTACTAGCAATGTAGACATTAGTTAGATTATTTAAAACAGATATAGAAAGGGCAAACTGGTAGCTGTGACTATATGACACTTCTCTCTGTTAGTGCATGTACCATTTTCTGTAGCTCATTCTTAGCCCATACTGTAGAAGTATGGTGGTATTCTGAAACCACGTTTGTTTGTTGTTTTTTAATTTCACTAGCTCAGTAAACTGTGTAAACTAGTCCCTATATATTAGAAATAGAAACAATCATAATCTAAAATCCTGAATATTATTAAAATTGTGGTGGTATTGTTGAGTCAGTTCCAACTCATGGCCAGACCACTGATACGACCAACGTTTAAGACCTTACTACCCAGCTAAGATTCAAATTAATTTTTCCTGTAGTGTTCAAGTTTAGTCAGAAATGATAGATTCTATTGGTAGTTCTTGGGCATCCTTGCATATTTAGAAATATTCTTGTTTTGATAAGGGGGCAATGTGTGTGATGGGGAATTACTAGTGGAACCTTGCTTCTGCAGAAGCAGTGAAGCAGTAATATCACTAAATTTAGTAGTAGACCGAACTCCTGTCCATGAGAAGGTTATTTGTGCCTTTAATCATTTCACTTCACTTTTGTTGACTAGAAATAGTGGTAAAATCCACTGTGAGAGTATTGACTTTATCCACTGTGAAAGTATTGACTTTATCAGCTGTGTAATCATACATGTTTGTGAATTTTTTTAAGACCGTAAATTCCCATAATCATTACATATCCATTTCAAGATTGACTTGAAACTATTTCTCAGATGTTTACAATACTGTGGTTTAAAGCAGTGTTTTTAATTTCTTTTCAAAAAGCAGTGGTACTCATTTTTTTATCACTACAGGACAGATCTTCTGTGTTTAATAAATAAAGTATGTTTAGCTGACAGTTTCAGTCCCAAAAGATGCTAATATATATCTTATTTTAGTTTTACCAGTGTAGATGTGGTATAAATTGATGTGAAAATTAAATTGTAGAGGGTTACATACAACATTAATACAGGATTTAAAAGATTGTTTAAGAACTGCTTTCAAGGACTGGAAGAACCAGATGGTGCCCGGCCACCACCAGTGATAGCCAAGATGGAGCTCACTAAGTTGAGTCTCACTGGCAACACAGGAATAAAAAGGGGTGCATCCTGAGATCTCCACTAAAAGACCTCAGTTGATGGTCCAGCGGTTTCGGGGTTCCCCTGGGAGCATGGCCCCTGGCCCTGATGCTGCCCTTGCCCATAAATCATAACGAAGGTCCACTCTTTGGACACGAATGGATTGGATTTGGCAATGCAGAGTGACCGTATATTGGATGCACTTTATGGTTATATAAATCTATAGGATATCAGCCTGCTGACCACTGGTTGGAGGAAGGAGAGTGGTTGAAGAGGAGGGGAAAGGAGACTTTTGGGAGGATGAGACATGTATGGAGCAGAGAGGAATAGTGGGCTGTCACTGGACAGGGAGAGCAGTGGAAGCTGCATATAGGTGGGCATGTAAATTTATACGGGAATGTACATTTTCACTCAATCATATCAAATAAAAAAATATGGAAAAAAACAGAACTGCTTTCAAGAGTAGTTTGAAGCTAAAAATGTTTATTGTCATTTGGAAAAGAGCTGTCAGTTTCTGAGGCCAGGCGTTGAAGATAAGATGACTTGATGCTGATCTTAGAACCTGAGGTAAGACCACTAGTTGGAGCATTCTTTTTACTTTGTATTCAGTATCTTTACTGTCCTTCTAGTTTTCAATATTGTTAAGTCTGAAACTATTCTGATTTGTGATCCTGTGTATGTGACCAGTTTCCATTCTAGAAGTGTATAGTTTTTTGTTGTCTCCAGTGTTCTGAAATTTTGTGATGTATCGTGGTGTAGGTCATTTTTCAGCTATTATTCTAGATGTTCAGTTGGTCTTTTTAAGCCAGAGATTTCATGTCCTTAAGTTCTGGGAAGTGTCTTGAATCCCTTTGTTCATTTTATCAATACTTTTGCCCCATTGTTTTCTGTGCTATCTTTTTTTGAGCCTTTACTGTTGGATGTTGGACTTCTTAGTTACTCCTCTATTTTTTTTTTTTTTTGCCCTTAGTCAAATAAGTTTTGTAATAATAACTAAAATTACATTCCACATCTCCTTGTCTTAAAGAAAATTGCCTTCGAAATTCTTACCTTTTCACATTCCTCACAGGAGATATACCAGATTTTTGACTACCCTCATTTGTACCTGCTTCTGCTCAGTGAGTGGTTTTGGCTCCACCTTTGCTGAGAAGGTGGCTGTATCCAAACAGTTTCTCTTTTTTCCTCACCTTAAAGTCTTCCTGTATCATCTCTCCTTTTCCGTGGCTTGATCCTATCTCCTCTAACTTCTTCAGGGTTTTTGTTCTTCATTCATTCCTTTTGTCACCAGTCTATTTCTGTTTACCCATCCTAAAATCCATTCTAACTCGTTGACTGCCAGTTTCCCTCTTTTTTACTTCAGTGGCTGGCCATCTTCTGTTGCTTATGGCCTCTCACGTTATTCAGCCCTCAGAGTTAGTTGGTGACTTTGGGTTGATTTTAATGCATAGCAACCCAATGTGATAGTGTAGAGCAGCCCCATAGGGTTTTTTGGGCTGTAACCTTTATCAAACAGTGTCTTTAATATCACATGCAACTAAAATTTGCTGACGATAATTTTTAAAATGTTGCAACAGTACATCAACAGGAACAGCCAAGTTCAAGCCAGCTTCCGAAGAAGAATTGGCACAATGGGTATCATGACTGATGTCAGATTGATCTTGGCTGAAAGCAGAGAGTACCAGAAAGACGCTTACCTGTGTTTCGTTGACTATGCAAAGGCAGTAGACTGTGTGGATCATAAGAAATTATGGATAACACTATGACTAATGGAATTTCCAGAACACTTAATTAAATGCTCACCTGGAGCCTGTACATTGACTAAAAGGCAGTAGTTTGAACAGAACAAAGGGAGACTGCAGTAGTTTAAAGTCAAAAAGTATTTCAGGGTTGTGTCCTTATGCTAATTCAGTCTGTTTGCTGAAAAATACTCCAAAAAGTTGGACTATGTGAAGAAGAACAGGGCATAACGATTGAAGGGTGGCACATTAACAACCTGCATTATGCAGATGGTGCAATCTTGTTTACTGAAAGTAAAGAGGACTTGAAGCACTTAACTTATGAAGGTCAAAGACTACAGCCTTCGGTATGGATTGCATCTCATCAAGAAACAAAAATCCCTATAGCTGGGCCAGTAAGCAACATTATGATAAATGGAGGAAGTGTTGAAGTTGTCAAAGATTTCATTTTGGATCTACAGGCAGTGCCCATGGAAGAGCAGTCAAGCAGTCAAACAGTATAAGGAAGACCTAAGAAGAATTGATGTCTTTGAAGCACTGTATGGGAGAAGAATGTTGACTGCCAGAACATGGGACAAAATCTGTCTTCGAAAAAGTACAACAGAATACTGCTGAGGAGAGTCAGGTACTTTGGATTTGTGATCAGAAAGGACCAGTCTCTGTAGAAGAACATTGTGCCTGGTAAAGTAGAGGGTCAACGAAAAAGAAGAAGAGTCAGTGAGATGGATTGACACAGTGGCTTCAACAGTGGTCTTAAGCATAAGAAAAATTGTGAGGATGATGCAGGACGAGGCACTATCTTGTTTTGTGGTACATAGGATGTCTGTGAGTCAGAACCAATTGGATGGCACCTAACAAAAGTCTTTATGGGAGCCGATTGCCAGCTTTTTAAAAAAAATTTATTTAATTTGTTGGTATTGAGTGAACGTGTACAATGCAGTTTAAATTTGCCTGCCTGCCTGTGTGCAGCTCCTACTGCTCTCCTTGCCTGGTGATATAGCACACACCTCCTTTCTGTTCTATACATGTCATATCCTGGTAACAATCTGTCCTCTCTTCTCTACCCTCTGCCTCCCCTCTAGAAAGAGGCCAGTAGGACCACATCCTATAGATGCATAGAACTGTAACGTACACACAGGATATGGTCACTCTGTGTCCCCTAGTCCAATCTGTTCCTGTCCAAGGAGTCGACCTCAGTAATGATATATGGACAGGGGGAGCATCAGGACTAGGGGCCATGCTCCCAGGGGAACCCCTAAGGCCCCTGGACCATCAAATGCGGTCTTTTAGTGGAGTTCTTAGGGTGCACCTCTTTTTATTGTTGTGTTGCCACTGAGACTCAACTTTGTGAGCTCCATCATGGCTGACACTGGTGGTGACCGGGCACCATCTGGTTCTTCTGGTCGCATGTTGATGTAGTCACCCATTCACGTGGGTCTTTCTATCTTCTGGGTTCTCTTCCCCCCATGTTATTTGGGTCCTTGGTGATCATCTGTTCCTGCTGAATTGGGACCATTTGGTGTACCTTAGATGGCAGCTTGCTAGCTTTTAAGACCCTAGATGCCACTCACCAATTATCCCCCACAGAGTCACTGGGTAGATTTAAACTGACAGCCTTTCAGTTAGGAGTTGAGTGCTTAACTCTTGTGTGCCAGGGCTCCTTCAGTTTGGTATGGTATGTCCCATAATTTTTCTAAAACTGCTCAGAGAGGAGTTTCCAATAACCTTCCTTTCCATTTTTTTATTAACCAGTTTAAAGTGTATAATTTGATGGTTTTTAGTTTAGTCAACAGTTGTGCAACTGTTCCTCCCCCCCATAAAAAAACAGCAAAACAGAACATCACCACTGTATAATTCCAGAACATCTCCATTAACACAAAAAGAAACCTCATAGCTGGTAGCAGTCACTTCCAGTCCTTCCTTCCCCTCACATTTTCTGACAATCCATTAATCTACTTTCTATCTCAGTAGGTTTACCGTTCTGGACATTATGTATTAATGAAATCACATGGCCTTTTGTGTCTGACTTCTTTCACATATTTTCAAAGTTCATTATGTTGTAACATGTATTAATACTTCATTTCTTTTTGTGGCCAGGAGTCCCTGGGTAAAGTACTTGGCTGTTAGCTTAAAAGTTGGTGGTTTGAATCCTCCCAGAAGCTCCTCAGAAGACAGGACTGCTAAATCTGCTTCCAAAAGCTTACAACCTTAGAAACTCAATGGGGTGGACTTCTAGCCAACATAGCACCATAGACAGACGCACCATGCTGTCTTTCCATGAGAAAGACCTAAAAAACTAAGTAAAACAGAGAAACAGTCCTGGAGCCTAGAGTGTCAAGTGGAAAGATAAGGAGCTCAGCCAAACAATGAAATCAAATAAGAAACTGACAGAAGAACAGAGTGAGAAGAGATACAAGCAGCAAGCCCCCTGTCAGCTGATAAAGCACAAAACCTGTCTGAGATCAGCAGGCAGGGAATTTGGGAAAACAGCTAAAAAGAAACCCCAGTAAGAGACAAAGTACCTGGTACTCAGCAAAACCGGCTTTCCTAACCCTCATCCTCTCCTTGTCACTCTATCTCCAAAGGTTACTGGCTAGCTGAGGTGGCATGGGTGGCCAGTATGTTCCGTGTCCTTCCCATGTAGATTTGCCCCACCCACGAAAGCAGCTTCGTGGACCTCTCAGCAGCAAATGGGCTACCCTAGTAACAGCAGTGTGTGCTTTCGTGACCTCTACATAGCCTCCTCTGCTTCCCACTGGCTGCAGTCTTCTAGCCTAGAGGAAACAACTCCTTCAGCACCCAGCCACTTGTATTCATTCCACACACACTGGCTGGCTCACTGAGTGCCATATATCTGTAGCTGGTGTGGCTTTTTCCTGTTCCTTTTGATTTCTTGAATGCCTCCCGCTACGTCTCCCTCCTTTCTGTTGAATACTTGGCTGAATGTGCCATCTTTGCTTCTTAAAAGGCTGTGAGGCACTCAACAGGGGAACTACTCCCCTGCCCATGATGTCACAAGGGGTTTTTCCCCCCTTTTGATTTATTTCCTTGTATTTAGTATGTTTGTTTCCATTTTCTTTTCACAGCTTGGGAGCCCCTTCTGGCTGGGCTGTACTGAAGAGCTTAGGACCCATTTCCCCAGTCTGAGCAACACTGTCCACAGGATCCCTGGGGGCATTTCTTTTTTGTATCTTGCCCCCCTTTTCTCTTTTTGCTTTTTAAAATTTCTTGTCAACCTTCTTTTCCTGTCGGGTGAATACATGACACTATGTAACAGCTACACCCCTTGTAGCCATATTATACTGTGCAGTCTGGGAAGCACTTCCTCTGTCTTTGCATCTGTGCCAGTGGGACTCCTGGGGGCCTTTCTTTTCCAAATTCTTACCCAGTCGTTTTTCTTTTTCACCTTTTTCCTTTCTTCCTTTTATTTCTTTTTTCCCTTTTGTTTTTCTCTGTTTCTCAGTTTATAATCTGTTCACTCTGATGACATACTCCCTTAGCACTTTCCATTTGTTTATTTTTGGCTCTTGTTTGTCCTTTTTCCTTTACCTATCTTAGCTGCATACATCAAAGTCTGTCATTTTCTTCCTGCCTGCTGCATGTGCTGAACATCATGCTGTCAAGGAGCACAGGCACAGCCTACTGGAACCTGCTTGGCACTGATTCCTGGCCCACCCTCTTGGTCCTTGTAAGTGCCACAGACAACCCATCCCAGCCACACTCCTTTAGTTGGACCTGCCCTGCTGCACCGTAACTGAGTGACTGGCTTCACTTACTGGACAGGGAGATGAAAAATACTGTGACCACAGACAAGCAAACAACAAAGAACACACAGCCTACCAGCTGTGACATAACCAAATCAAAACAGACAAAACAGATCAATAATCAGTAAATGAAGAAAATTAAGACAATATCAAAACTTAACGAAAAAAAATAGGCATCCAAAACAAAACACTAAATGATTTTCCTGCTGAAAAAGAGGCACTGGAACTACCTGACAGGTAATTGAAATTTTTATTATCCACAGTAATCAAACAATTGAAGCAAAAAGCAGACAAAAATGAGGAAAATGCAAATTATTTGAAAAGACAGACAAATACGTGGGAAGAATTCAGGAAAATAGTATAGGACCAAAATACCAAAATAAATTCATAACTAAAAGTGATACAAAAATGACTGGAAACCTAAAAGATAACAACCAATTTCGGAAATAGTGTGGTAGAAGGGCTGAGGAGGTTTGAAACGATGGAAAAACGGACTCAGCAAAATTGAAGACAAGCACTTAGATAAAACTCTTAGGAAAAAGTCAGAAAAAAGAACAAAAGTGAAGAAACCCTGAGAGTGATGTGGGATACAATAAAAAGCAGCGATTTGCAAGTCATGGTAGTTCTAGAACAAGGGAAGAAAGTAGAAAACAGGATCATTGAAAAATTGCTGACAGAAAACTTGCCTAACATGAACGATGAAAAGCTGACCATCCATGAAGCTCAACAAACCTGGTATAGGATAGACCCTAAAGAAAAATCACCAAGGCATACTATAATCACACTCAGAAACTGAAGACAACAATGCTGAGAGGAGAAACAATAATACTAAGATCTGATTATTTGGCAGAAACCATCCAGGCAAGAAGGCAATGGGGTGACATATATAAAACCTTGAAAGAAAATTAATGCCAACCAAGAATAATATATCCTACAAAACTCTTGTTCAAACATAGTAGAGAAATTATTAGAATATTTCTAGATAAACAGAAATTGAGTATGTAAAAAGCAATCCAAACTTACAAGAAATATTAAAGGGCGCCCTTCAGTCTAAGAACTGACAAAATCAGACCACAAGTAGAATCCAGGACAGCAGCTACTGTACCAGCCAGATACTAACCTAAGGAAAGAACTCCATCTAAAACCAAAAGAAATACAGCAAGGAGGTTAATGTGTAAATGACAACATCAGAGCAATAAAAGAGGAAATAAATGCTCTAGGTATAGAACTTTCTAATGGAGTGGAAGGCAAGGTGATACCAATTAATAATAGACTGGTTCAAACCTAGAAAGATAAGGGTACGTTTAAACGTAACCACAAAGTAAGTCTTGAAAGTAAGAAAACAAAAATCCCTACAACTGGACCGGTAAGCAACCTTATGATAAGTAGAATAAGTTGTCAAGGATTTCATTTTGCTTGGATCTGCAGTCAGTGCCCATAGAAACAGCTGTCAAGCCATCAGATAGTGTAAGGAAGGTAAAAGAAAAATTGATGTCTTTGAAGTATGGTATGGGAGAAAAATGTTGGCTGTCAGAAGAAGCAGCAAATATGTCTTGGGAAAAGTATAAAGCTCCATAAAAACAAAAGAAATGAAAAAGAAATCCACAAACTTCAGCACAGGAGAGCAAGAGAAACAGAAAATGTCAGCAAAACAAAAAGAGCACTACAAAAGGATGTCAATAAATTCACATGTATCAATAATTACACTGATTGTAAATGGCCTAAATGCACCCATAAAGAGACAGAGAGTCATAGAATGGAATTTAAAAAACAAAAAGCATGATTAATATGTTGTCTACAAGAGACATATACTAGAAAAAAGGTGGAAATTTATTTTAAAAGAATGGAAAGAAATGTGTCAAGCTGTCATATATACTTAGTGTAGTGTATTACACAGCAATAAAGAGCACTAATGAATCTGAAGCATCTTATGGAGGAAACTAGAGGGCATTACATTGAGTGAAATAAGTCAGTCACAAAAGGACAAATAATGTATTGGGACCACTACTGTAAAAACTCATGAAAAGATTTACACACAAAAAGAAAAAGTCTTTGATAGTTGTGAGGGAGGGAAGGGAGTGAGGGTAGAAAAGTTCTAAATAGATAGTAATTAAGCAGTAACTTGCATGGATGATAAGCCAGTATACAATACTGGTAAAGCCAGTCCAAGGCACATCCAAACTCTCTGAGGGACCAAATTGCTGGGCTGAGAGTTGTGGGTACCATAGTCTCAGGGAATATCTAGTTCAGATGGCATAACATAGTTTATAAAAACAATCTTACACATTCTGCTTTGGTGAACAGTGTCTGGGGTCTTAAATGTCCCATACTTCTGGGACATTCCAGTGGTCTCACCACTTTGAGAGCAAGAAAGGATAAAGAAAACTAAAGATAACAAGGGTAAGATTAGTCCGCAGGACTAATGGACCACATCTACAGTGGCCTCCACCAGAATTACTCCATACAGCTAGATTGCACCTGGCTACCACTGTTGACTGTGCTGATACGGATCACATTGGAGGGAGTCAGACAGAGCAGGAGAGAAATGTAGAAGAAAACACAAGACAAAGATACAAGACACAAGACTTCCTGGCTTGACAGAAATGGGAGAAACTGAGAGTATGGGCCCCAGATGCCCTCTGAGACCAGTAATGAAGTCACTCTGGAGGTTTCATCCTTCAGCCAATGATTAGACAGGCCCATAAGTGGAAAGGAGACCAAAGGGGCATGCTAGCCCCGGGTCAAGGACTAGAAGGCTGCAAGGGACAGGAAAGCTGATAATAGGAAACCCAAGGTTGAAAAGGGAGAGTGTTGACATGTTATGGGGTTGTTAACTAATGTCATAAAGCAATGTGTGTACTAAGTATTTATTGAGAAACTTTTTTTTTTGTAAACACTCATCTAAAGTATGATTTAGAAGGGAAGTATTTTTTTAAAAAATCAGAAATACTTAATCTTTCAACAGTAGCTATTACTGAACAATAAATTACCTGATTCTGCTGCTTAAAAAAACTCTCTGGAGCAGTTCTAGTCTGCACACAACATGGTCACCATGAGTCAGAATCAGCTCATTAGCAATTAACAACAACATTCCATCATATACATATACCACATTTTGTTCACCCATTCATCAGTTGATGAATATTTGAGTTGTTTCTACTTTTAGACTAATACAAATCATGCTGCTATGAACATTCATACAAGTTTTTGTGTTGACATGTATTTTCATTTCTCTTGGGTATATACCTAGAAGTAGAACTGCTGGGTCATATGGTAGGTAACACTATGTTTAACTTTTTTTTTTATTTAATATGAAAACGTACATTCCCATATAAATTTACATGCCCACCTGTGTGCAGTGTCCACTGCTCTACCTATCCGGTAACAGCACACTATTACTCTCTGCTCCATACATGTCTCATCCTCCCAACAGTCTCCTTTCACCTCCTCTCCACCCACTCTCCTTCCTCCAGCCAGAGGTCACCAGGATGATATCCTATAGCTGTATAGAACCATAATGTGCGTCCAATATATGGTCGCTCTGCATTGCCAAGTCCAATCCATTCCTGTCCAAAGAGTGGACCTTCGTTATGATTTATAGGTAAGGGCAGCATCAGGGCCAAGGGCCATGCTCTCAGGGTAACCCCAAAACCGCTGGACCATCAATTGAGGTCTTTTAGTGGAGATCTCAGGATGCACCCCTTTTTATTCTTGTGTTGCCAGTGAGACTTACCTCTGTGAGCTCCATCGTGGCTATCACTGGTGGTGGCCGGCACCATCCGGTTCTTCCCGTCCCAAGTCGATGTAGGCACCTACTGATATGGGTCTCTCTATCTTCTAGGTTGTCTTTATCCTATGTCATTTTGGTCTTCAGTGAGCATCTGTTCCTGCTGAATTGGGACCATTTGCTGTGTCCCTGGATGGCAGCTTGGCAGCTGTTAAGACCCCAGACGCCACTCACCAATGTAGGGTGCAGAGAGCCCTCTTAGCAAAACGCTAGTTGTGCCAATTGGCCTCGTTTTTTCCTAAGAGCATGGTCCCCTGCCTCCTGTCCCAGCTACTCTATCCTTGCAATATTGGGTTAAGATGGAAGGAGTACTCAGGTTATGCTGAAGTCCACTTAATGTTGTTCTTGTTTCTGATGTGTGCTATCACCGCTTTCTCCCAACCAGATTTCTAGCAACTATCTAATCTAAACCCTCCCCCCTCGCCCTCCCTCCCTCTGCTCTCTTGCAGCTGTCAAAGAGTCTTTTCTTCTATACACAAGTCTGTTTTTGAGGTCTTATCATAGAGGTCTCATACAATATTTGTCCTTTTGTCGCTGACTACTTTCACTCAACATAATGTCTTCCAGTTGAAACCAGGTTATGAGATGTTTCCTGGAATCATTGTTATTCTTTATCATTGCATAATGCTCCATTGAGTATATATACCATAGTTTACCTATCCATTCTTCTGTTGTTGGGCATCTGGGTTGATTCTATCTTTTTGCTGTCGTGGACTGTACTGCAATAAACATTCTTGTGCATGTGTCCGTTAGTGTGAAAGGCCTTGATTCTGTAAGATATATTCCAAGTAGTGGAATTACTAGGTCAAATGGTGTATCAATATCCATTTCTTTAAGGAAGCGCCAGATAGCTTTCCAAAGAGGCTGGACCATTTTGCAACCCTACCAACAGTGTAGGAGGGTTCCACTTTCTCCACAGCCTCTCCAGCATTTGTTTCGTGTTTTTTGGATCATGGCCAACCTTCTTGGGGTGAGATGTTATCTCACTGTCGTCTTGATTTGAATTTCTTTAATAACTAAAGATCGTGAACATGTCCACATTTGTTTTTTGGCTGCCTGGATCTCCTCTGTAGTGAAATATCTGTCCATGTCCTTTGCCTATCGCATAATTGGATGATTTATCTTCTTCTTATTGATATTTTGTAGTGTCTTATAGATTATGGAGATCAGGCATCAGTCTGACATGGAGTTGCCAAATATTTTTTCCCATTCTGTGGGTGTTCTTTTAATTCTATTAATAAAGTCTTTGGATGAGCAAAAGTGTTTGATTCTTAATAGTTCCCATTTATCTATTTTCTGTTGATTGAGGTTTCTTTGACAGATTTTGGAGTCTGTCCACATTGTGTATTAAAACTTCCATTGTTGTTCCTACCTTTTCTTGGATGAGCTTTATCATTTTAGGTTTGACATTTAGGTCTTTTATGCAGTTAGAGTTGGTTTTTGTATAAGGTGTAAGATACGGATCTTGATTCAGTTTATTGCAGATGGATATCCAATTTTGCCAGCACCATTTGTTGAAGATACTGTTTTTACCCCAGTTTAATGTCTTAGGGCCTTTGTCGAATATCAGTTGTTCATAGGCAGATGATGTCATCTCTGGGGTCTCAATTCTGTTTCATTGATCGATCTGTCTGTTCTTGTACCAGTACCAGGCTGTTTTGACCACTGTGGCAGTGTAGTATGTTCTAAAGTCGGGTAAAGAGAGGCCTCCCAGTGTGTTCTTCTTCTTTAGTAGTACCTTACTTATCCGAGGCTTCTTCCCTTTCCAAACAAAATTGGTGATTTGTTTCTCCATCTCATTAAAAAAAATGATGCTGGAACTTGTATTGGGATTGCATTATATAAATAGATTGCTTGGGGTAAAATAGACGTTTTCACAATGTTAAGTCTTCCTATCCATGAGCAGGGTAGGTTTTTCCATTTATCTCTCTTAGTTTCTTGTAGTAAGGGCTTGTAGTTCTCTTTGTAAAGATCTGTTATTTCTCTGGTCAGATTAATTCCTAGGTACTTTATCTTCTTAGGGGCTATCGTAAATGGTATTGATTTGATAATTTCTTCCTTAACAGTCTCGCTGTTGGTATAAAGGAATCCTACTGATTTACTTATGTTTATCTTGTATCCTGAGACTTTGCTGAACTCTTCTATCAGTTTGAATAGCTTACTTATGGATTCTTTAGGATTCTCTGCATATACAATCATATCATCTGCAAACAGGGAGATTTTAACTTCCTCTTTACTGATACAGATGCCCTTTATTTCTTCGTCTTGTCTAATTGCTCTGGCTAAAACTTCTAGTACAATGTTGAATAGAAGAGGTGAGAGTGGGCATCCTTGTCTAGTTCCTGATCTCAAGGGAAAGTCTTTCAGTCTCTCTCCATTCAGGATGATGTGGGCAATTGGCTTTGTATAAATAGCCTTTATTGTGTTGAGGAATTTTCTGTTTTTAGCATGAATGGGTGTTGGACTTTATCAAATGTCTTTTCTGCATCAATGGACAAAATCAGGTGATCTTTGTCTTTTGTGTTATTTATGTGGTTAATCACATTAATTGTTCTTCTGATGTTGAACCAGCCTTGCATCCCTGGTATGAATCCCACTTGGCCATGGTGGATCGTTTTCTTGATATGTTGTTGTATTCTATTGGCAAGAATTTTGTTGAAGATTTTTGCATCTAGATTCATGAGTGATATTGGTCTGTAGTTCTCCTTCTTTGTTGGATCTTTCCCTGGCTTTGGTATCAGGGTTATGCTGGCTTCATAGAATGAGTTTGGGAGTATTCCATCCCTTTCTATACTGTGAAATAGTCTCAGTAATATTGGAGATAACTCTTCTCTAAATGCTTGGTACTATGTTTAACTTTTTAAGGGACTGTTACACTGTTTTTCACATTGGTGCCGCCATTTTACAATCTCATCACCAATATGTAAGGGTCCCATTTTCTCCACATCCTCACCAACACTTTTTCTTTTGTTTTTATAATAACCATCCATTGTGTATTGAATTGTGTTCCTCCAAAATAAGTGCTGTAAATCCCAACCTGTATGTCTGTGGTTATAATCCCATTTAGGAATGGGTTGTCTTTGTTATGTTAATGAGGCAGTATTAGTGTAGCTCTTGTTTTGAGCCAGTGTGTTGCAGGATATGAAATGAGTAGATTCAGCAGGAAAGCCAAAAAAAACCCAAACCCATTGCCATCAAGTTGATTCTGAATCATAGCAACCCTGTAAGTCAGAGTAGAACTGATCCATAGAGTTTCCAGGGAGCACTTGGTGAATTTGAACTGCCTAGCTTTTGGTTAGCAGCTATAGCAGTTAACTGATATGTAAAAAAAAAAAACCAGTGCTGTCAAGTCCATTCTGACTTACAGCGACCCTGTAGGTCAGAGTAGAACTGCCCCATAGAGTTTCCAGGGAGCTCCTTGAACTGCCAAGCTTCTGGTTAGCAGATACCAGGGTTTCTGCAAGCAGAGGTGGAGGGAGACAAATGCCAAGACAGCCACGTGGAGACCTCCAAGGAATCAGGAAACAGAACCCGACAGAGAACACCTGGCACTGTGATTTCAGACTTTTGTTCCGTTAAACTTGGAAACCCGTGTGGCATAGTGATTAAGTGATATGTCTGCAAACCAAAAGGTAGGCAATTCAAATCCACCAGGTACTCCTTGGAAACTCTGTGAGGCAGTTCTACTCTGACCTGTAGAGTCCCTGTGAGTTGGCATCAACTCAACGGCAGTGACTTTGCCCTTAAACGGAAACCCTGGTGATGTAGTGGTTAGGTCTTGCTACAGCTGTTAACCAAAGGGTCTGCAGTTCACATCCACCAGGTACTCCTTGGAAACTAGAGGGACAGTTCTGCTGTGTCCTATAGGATCACTGTGAGTTGACTGACAGTGGTAGGTTTGATATTTTGGTTTTTAGTCTCTTAAACTGTGGGGAAATGACTTTCTTTTTATTAAAGCCACCTACTTGTGGTATGTCTCTTGTAGTAGTGCCAGGTAACTAAGATACCATCCTAGTAGGTGTGAAACAGTTTCTTAATTGTGGTTTTTACGTTTCCTTAATGAAGTTGAAGTATCTTGTCACATGCTTATTGGCCACTTCTCTGTGTTCTTTGGAAGAATATCTGTTCAAGTCCTTCATCCATTTTTAATTGGATTGTTTGTCTTTTTGTTGTTTGGTTGGAGGAGTTTTTAATATATTTGGGATGCTAGGTTTTTATCAGACACGTGATTTGCAAAAATTTTCTACCATTCTGTAGATTGTCTTTACTTCAAAAATTTTCTACCATTCTATAGATTGTCTTTACTTTTTTATTTTTGAATGTCCAGGTTACTCTTTCCTTTGTTGCCTGTGTTATTGGTGTCACATCTGAGAATATTGTGTAATTCAAGGTCACCGAGATACCTGTCTAGATTTTTTCTATTTTATTGAAGTCCAGTTCATTTTGTTGTTGTTGCTTTGTGCTATGAAACCATTATCTAATCAAGGTCACAGACTTTATACCTATATTTTTCTCAAAGACTTCATAGTTTTAGAACTTGCTTTTAAATCTTTGGTTGATTTTCAGTTACTTTTTATATGTGGTGTGAGATGGAGAGTTCAGATTATTCGTATATTTGCATATGAAAACCTAGTTGTCCTAGTACCATTTGTTGAAAAGATTGTTCTTTTATCCTATTGAATTGGCATCCTTGTGGAAAATTAATCATACGATGTTTGGGTTTATTTATGAATTTTCAGTTCTTAGGCTAGTATGCTGTAGCTTTGTAGTAAGTTTTGAAATTAGGAAGTATAAGTCTTCCACCTTTGTTTTTCTCTTTTAATATTTTTTTTGCTGCTCTTCAAGTTTGTTTGGCTCTTTGGGTTTCTTTTTATTTTCATACCAGTTTTAGGATTGGCTTGTCAATTTCTACACAAAAAAAGTGATTGGAATTTTGATAGGAATTACATCGAATCTTTAAATTAGTTTGGAGAGTATCTGAGCCGGTCCTTATTGTTTTTATTTTCCATCTTGTCATTTTGACCTGCTTTCAGGATAATATTTTCAGCTTTGTTTCTCCATTCCTTTGAGCTCTTCTTCCATCTGAGACTTTTCTGTTGATTGGTTTTAATCATCCTCCTTTTGTTTGTTTCATGGATACAATTTTTTTTTTCTTTTTGTAATTAAGTGAAAATACACAATCCAAATTGGTTTTGCATGCCCACCTATCTGCAGCTCATTCTCCTCCCACCCCGTGACAACACACTCTTCCTTTGCATTCCATACTTTTCATGTCCCCTCAACAAGCTTCTGTCCCCAGTTCTCCACCGTCTTCTCTTCCACCTGGGAAGAGACCAGTAAGACTGGCTCCTATAATTGCATACAACTATAAAAGTGTACATGCCATGTGGTCACGTGATGTCCCTGAGTCTAGCCCATGCTTGTCTGAAGAGTTCACCTCATCACTGGTTTTCCAGTCAAGGACAGCAGCAGGTCTAGGGGCCATGTTCTCAGAGAAGCATCCAGGTTTTTGGACCATCAGTTCAGGTCTTTTAGAAGAATTCTTGGGCTATACCCCGTTTTTTGTCATATTGGCTCAGGGACATCGTTGCCCTGTCGTGCCTGTCGTGCCTGTCTTTGTTGGTAGCTAGGCGCTCTCTGGTTCTTCTGGTCTCATGTTAATACAGACGCCCATTCATATGGATCTTCTGTCCCCTAGGCTGTGTTCTCCTCGTATCTTTGTTGTTTTTGTTCAGCATCTGTTCCAGGTGAGCTGGGAACATTTGGTGTACTCTGGATGGCAGCCTTTTAAGACCCCAGATGCCACTCACCAATATGGGGTGCAGAGGATTCTCTTAGCAGTAGACTAGTTATGCCAGTTGGCCTCAATGTCCCCCAAATACATGGTCCCCAGACTCCTGTTCCGGCTACTCTATCCTTTGAAATACTGGGTAGAGTTTGGAAAACCTTTCAGTTTGTGTTAAAGTCCAGTTAAGTTGTTCTACTCTTTACTTTGTGCTGTCACTACTTTCACCTAATCATGTGTATTTTGACTATCTAATCTGTGGCCCACCCTTTCCCTCCCTCCCCACTCTTGTAGCCGTCAGTCTTTTCTTCTGTGTAAGTCTGTTTTCAAGTCCGTGTAGCAGAGGTCATGCAATATTTGTCCTTCTAACAGTAGCTTCTTAACTTGAAGGATATTCACTCAACTTTTTTGGTTGGGTGGTACTGTTTTGTTCTTCCTGCATAATCTGTTTTCTCATGCTTGGTTTTTCCTTCCTGTTATTTTGGTCTTTAATCATCAGATAACTAATGTTTAGTGACTTTCTTTACTTAATAGTAAACCAAAAAACCAAACCTGTTGCTGTGGAGTTGATTCCAACTCAGAGTGGCCCTGTAGACAAGTACAACTGCCCATAGAGCTTCCAAGGAGCAATTGGTGAATTTGAACTGCTGACCTGATTGTTAGCAGCCATGCTCTTAACAACTATACCATCAAGGCTCCTGTTTAAGAGTAGGATACTAAAAAGTTGACTATAAATTCGGAACATGTAGGTGGAGTTTTGACAACTTTGGAATTCAGTGTATGGTTTGCTGAACTACCTCTCTAGATGACCCAATGATCTAAGTATGTTACGTAATTCTTGACTGTATGCTGTTCAGATGTCCTTGAGAAGGATCCTCTAATCTGCCTGAGTACAGGCCAAGCTACCAGTGTACTCTAAACCACTAGGAACAAAGTGTATGTTTAAATGTTCCCTTAATCTTGCTGTTTTACATACATCTTCTGTGACCTTAACTGCTTGGCATCTGTCAGTCCATAGTTCTTTTGTTAGAGCTTTTCCAAAGAACTAGCCTCTAGCTGGTTGCTTGGGAAAGAGAGGTATTTAGAGGGAGAGTGTAGAGTTGGGAAAACAATCTGGGAATTAAACAACCTTTTTAAAATTAGTTTTTAAGACTTTTATTCATATACATACTGTAGTATTGCTTGGAACTGTCAGAATTTACATAGATGTTAATGAAGTTGTGTACATCTTTAATAACATGTATTTTCACTCAATAGAAATATACCAGCTATATATATGGACTATATATAAATTTAATTGAAGAGTTGTGATTTTATATATATATATTTAATTGATTTCCCCTGTAATGGACATTTGTTTTCAGGTGTGTTACTGCTACAAACACTGAGGCATTAACATCTGCATGTGGTGAAGCTTTTTCTTTATAGTCAGAATTGTTTGGTTGTAAAATAGGAGTGTTTTCAGTTTTGTTGAAAGATACTGCCAAATTGTTTTCCAAAGTTGTTAAAGTCATTTACACTCTCAACTATGAGTTTCTCATTAACTTTGCATTATGGAAATTTTCAAATATGTACAAAAATGGAAAGTCCTGTAACAAATTTCCATGTATCTATCATAATTGTTCTTGTTTGATTTATTACCACCTCTAGTCCCAGTCCACCACCTGTCAGTGTGTTGTACTATGATGACTTGTATATTGCTATAATGCTAGAAAAGTGTCACTGTATTTCAGATACCATTTACAGTGGACAGGTTTCATTGGAGTTTTTAGGTTAAGACAGACTAGGAAGAAAGGCCTGATCTGATGGTCTAATTCGGAGACTTAATGAATAAAAACGCTCTGGATTACAACATAATATTGTCCAGTACAGTGCTGGAAGATGAGACTTCTAGGTGTGAAGGCACTCGGAATACACAGGGCTACAACAGTGGACTGGAGCACACTGACCCTGAAGATGTTACAGAACAAAGTAATGGTTTGTTCTGTGGTACCTGGGGTTCCCACGAGTTGGAACTCACTCTGCAACAGCTAACAAGAATGACCTTCAATTGACTTTTTTAAAGTAACTTTTATTTTAGAAAATGTCCATTTAAACAAAAATAAAATAAACTCACTTTGTGAAAAATCAGCAAGCCATACACTCATACTTTGTACACAACCATAAACTTACACTTTGTGATTTTAGGAGAGGTATTATTGTTTATTTTATGGGGTTGTCTGTGTTTTGGGTGGAAGATGGTCTCTGGGAATGGCTTCAGTTCCAGGTCAAAAGGGTGTCTTAGGGCCATAGTTTTCAGGGTTCCTATGGTCTTGATCAGACTAGTTACATCTGGTCTGATCTTCTTTTGTGAATTTGACTTTTTATTCTACATTTTACTCCTACTATGGCTAGGACCCTCTGTTGTAATCCTAGTGAGAGAAGTCAGTGGTGGTAGCCTGGCATCATCTAGTTCTTCTGATCTAAGGGTCATGTAAGCTTTGGTTCATGTGATCTGTTAGTCCTTTGGACTAGCTACTCCCTTGAATCTTTGGTTTTCTTCACTCTGTTTTGCTCCATATGGACTCAGTGGATTATTTTCAAGCCAATTCCTGATGTCACATCATTTTATTTATAAATAACTTAGGATGCATTCTTAAAAGGATAAGATAGTGGTTCTCAACTAGGGAAGTTTGGGCTACTAGGTGATACCTAGCAATATCTGAAGACATTTTTGATTGTCACAACTAGGGGGTAGGGGTGTATCTCTCATCTAGTAGGTAGTGGCCAGAGATTTTGCTCAACACCCTGTAGTGTATAGTACATAAAATTGCCTCTAGCAACAAGAAAATATCCAGTCCAGAAGGTAGTAGTACTGCGGTTGAGAAACATTGAAATAGACTATTTAAGAAGCATGCATGTAATACAATTATCATATCTGAAATGATTCCATCTGAAAATATAAGTGATAATTTCCTAATGTCAAATGTCTGATTAATGTTTAAAGTTTTAATACCCAAATGAGTTTTTTTTTAAAAAACGTGAATGTGTAAGCAAAGTCACTTCACTACATTTCATTGCCTCTTGAAGACTTTTAATCTGTAAACGTCCTTGAAGTTTTTTGGGCTTAAACCATAAAATGAAAACCATTCTGTTGACTCCTACTGATGTGTGGGATATTGGAAGTGAGTGAGTGTCTATTTGCCTGGAAGTTACTTTGGTTTTTTTAAAAAACATTGTTGTGCTTTAGGTGATAAAGATAATTAGATTCATTGGTGTTCTGCATTTCATGATGTAAGTGTCCCTTTAGATTACAATCCCTAGAAAGTTAATAGAGCAGATTGAGTTCTTGTTTTATAGTTTGTATATCAAGTGTTCTGTGACATTGGTTGCATTCATTTCAGTGTGTCAGCACTCTCCCCTTTTCCACCTTGGGTTCCCTGATTCCTTTAGTCCAGGTTTTCTAGCCTTTCCAGTCTTCTCATCTTTGCTTTTTGACAAATATTGTATTTTTTCATCTTGTATAATTGATTATTTTAAGGAACAACTCCTCTGAATTGTTACTTGTTTTGTGGTCCTATCCATTGTTTGGCTGAAAGGTGGTCTTTGGCTTCAGTTCCAGGTCAGAAGTGTGTTGTAATGCTAGTAGTCTTTGGAAGTTAGTTTCAATGGTTACTCCACAGTATTTCTAAACCTATTAACTTTTTGCAGTAGTGTTATACCAAAATATATTTTTTTAGGGATAGTGACTTTAAAAAGGGATAAATACTTAAGTCATGAAATGCAGAGCATCGATGAATTTGATTATCTTTATGTAGCTGATAGAAGTATTGGGCACTTACATGTTTTTTAGAAAGAGGGTTTTCTCCTTAGATCAGTATGAATATTTCAGATGTCTTCTAATAACTAAGGTGGTCTTTACTACTTCATTTGAGGTTTTTGGTAAGTATTTATACTTGCTAGAGGATTAAATGTTGTTTGAGTTGTTAAAGACACTGAACAATACAGGAATAAAGGAGAGTAGAGGAGAAAGGAAAGGCATATTGGATGTGAAACTTTAAAATGTAATTGTTTGGAGGCAAAATGTAGCCATTTACTTGGAGCCTATATTTTCCTGTCATAATAACTCTTTGGTCTAGTATTGGAAGATTAGAGGGGAAAAGTTAGACAAGTAAATGATATTAGGATGTAAATGTTCTAAAAACCCATAGGGATTAATGAAGTTCTTTCTTGCAGGATTAAAATATAATTGCTAGACTCTTGAATGTTTACCTTGCATTAAGTTTTCTTTTCTTTCCTTTTTTTTAAAAAATAAGGCTTTAAAAGTCTAAAGACTAAGCAGGTAGTTACCTTTTTGGTTGCCTGTTTCTTTTGGAAAGTATAGTATGAAATTGAGTCACGATTTAAAGATTTCATGCTACCAGCCTTGTTTCTGCTGAGACTTCTCCCTTAAGGTCATGGTATTGATATATTAAGAAAAGTGAGGTTGAGGAGTTTGTGCTTTTTTGTTTGTGTTTTTTCTTCTGAACTTGATTCATACTATTTTCATATTCTTCCTATTATTATAGCAGATAACTACTTTTTTCTGCTTTCTGCCTCCTGTGTGTGTATTTTAAAATGCCGCCAGATGCATATAGGAATGTTCTGTATTCTGTATGACAAATTGACTTGGATTGTAAACCTGTTTCTTAATCACAATAACAATAAAAAGTTAGTAATTTAAAAATCATGCAAGGACTGGCATATATTTAAAACATGGAGTGTGAGGATTACTTGTTTGGAAAAGGAAAACTCTGTATGGTATTGTCAAATGATAGAACTGTGTTTCAGAGCATGTGATCTGATTAAGCATCTAGATCCAGAGACATGCTAAAATACATTTCACCATATTTAACACTTACAATAAAGCAAGAGACATCAGTTTTCTCTTTCACAGCCTGTATTATTTCCCCTGTGTAGTATTTCTAGAAGTCAAAGCGTAAATAAATTTGCTGATAATTTGTTTTAAAAAAAAATGCTCTTAGAATACTAAAATAATGCCATTGTAATGACTGTGGGTTCAACATTCCCTGTAGGTTAGTTGGTCAGATCCACCATATTAAAGGAAACCCTGGTGGTGTAGTGATTAAGTGCTATGGCTGCTAACCAAAAGATAGTTTAAAAAAGTCAGTGGCTTCTTGGAAACTATAGGGCAGTTCTAATCTGGCCCATAGCCAATAGCGTTGCTGTGAGTTGGAATCAACTCGACTGCAATGGGTTTGGTAGAGCCATACTTAGTTCTTAACTACTGAAGAAGTATCAGATTTTTTGAAATAGTATCTGTTCCGAACTTTTGCCAAGCTTAACTGTACTTGGATTTTTTTTCTTTTTTGTAACTCTAGTCCTTGATGCAGATAAAGTTGAAATCTTTTAGGGTGTGAATTCCGTCAGGGAACAATAATTGTTTGTTTTTCCTTTTGCTGTGTTATGTAATATTTTCCCCCAAGGCAGTAGTAAATGTTTCTCTTACTGTGTAGAAGATACTGGATTAGAGAACATCTCAGGTGGTTTCACTGTGGACAAAGGGCTCCTATCTTAAGGTTTCATAAAATAGATTTAAAAAGACATTTCTTCAGAAGTACCTGTTCATACTTTTGTTAATACTGTCTTGTCTCTAGTTTTGTAGGCTGGCTATTCAGGGAGATTACAAGATCTTTTTTTGTCAGTTAGTGTTTTGAATAGTTCTGAAATATAACCCTAGGCGTGAAACTTTGTCCTGGGTTTCTTTTTCTTTTCTTTCTAAGCTTGCTTGACTGTTAGTCTACCTGCCATATCTGATAGAGATTTTTGTATCTGTTGGAAAATTTATATAACCATGGTGATCCTTTTGAACTCTGAAATTAACCTACTGTGCTTTAGGAGAGAAGCATTACTTTTAAGTTTCAAGGATTTGCAGTTTTAGGGTAATGATATATTTTAAAACATCATAGTACTAAAATGTCCTTATATGCAGCTCGGTGGCACAGTGGTTAAGAGCTCAGTTGCTAGCCAAAAGGTTGGCAGTTCACATCTACCATATGCTTCTTGGAAACCCTATGGGGCATCCCTACTCTGTCCTACAGGATCTCTGAGTCAGTACTAACTCAGTGGCAATAATTTTGGTTTGGGTTTTGGTATGCTATTTACTAAAAATAGTACATGCATGTTTTGAGGGGAAATAGTAGAAGTACATAGTTTTTACAGGGTGTGATAGAAAAAATGATGCCATTTTACCTCTTTTTAGAGGTCCCCATTATCCTGTCTATTTATGTTGCACCAAAGTATGCCAAAATAATGATACTACCATTGCGTTTATCAAGTTGATTCCCATACATAGCAGCCCTATAGGACAAAGTAGTATTGTCTTATAGGGTTTCTAAGGCTCTAAATCTTTATGAAAACAGACTACCACATTTTTATACCATGGAGCCAGCAGGTGGGCTCCAACTACTGATCTTTCAGTTAGCAGCCAAGCACTTAACCACTGCCAGCCACAAGTGCTCATTTTCTCCTCCATCTTTTCAAGTTTGAAACTATGCTATGTGGTGATTAGTGTTACAGAGAAGTGTTGCAGTAACCCCTGTCAAAATAAATGCTTTAGATTTCTAGTTTTCTGTGTAGTCATTGACTAAGTTAGGAGGTCAGCTGGTAGGAAATCTTGGTTAGCCAAATGTCAGGAAGGAAGCTGTCTTAGCATTTTAGTGTTTTCTTTGGAGCTTAGTAAGTCAGTGAATATTTTGTTACAGATTGCTCTATCGTCTGTTACTAGCGCGTATGCTCTTTACATCTACATGACTATGTACTGTCTTCACTTTTGTCACAAAGCATGGAGACCTAAGACCACTCCCTACTTCAGTCACTGATCCTTGTATGGTGTTGAGCCACAGCTCATAGTTTTGGGAGCTGGTAGGAAGGAATATCTGTGAAACAATTTGCCTGCTTTGTTTTGTTGTTGTTAGGTGCTTTTGAGTCAGTTCCAGCTCATAGCAACCCTATGAACAATGGAATGAAACACTTCCCAGTCTTGTGCCTTGTCCACAATTGTTTTTTATGCTTATCCCATTGTTGCAGCCACTGTGTCAGTCCATCTTTTCGTACTGTTTTTCGCTGTCCGTCCACTCTACCAAGCATGATGCTCTTCTCCAGGGACCGATCCCTCCTATCCAAAGTATGTGAGATTTAGTTTTGCCATCTTTGCTTCTAAGGAGCACTCTTCTTCTACTTCTAGAACAGGTCTTTCTGTTCTTTTGGTGGTCCGTGGTATATTCAGCATGTTTCTCCAGCACCACAATTCGAAGGCATCAGTTTTTCTCCTTTATTCATTGTCCAGGTTTCACGTGTATATGATGCAATTGAAAATACCGTGGCTTGGGCCAGGTGCACTTTACTCTTCAAGGTGAAATCTTTACTTTTCAATACTTTAAAGAGATGCTGTGCAGCAGATTTTCCCAATGCATTGTGTCTTTCGGTTTTTTGACTGCTGCTTCCATGGGCATTGATTGTGGACCCAAGTAAAATGAAATTCTTGACAACCCCAGTCCTTTCTCCATTTATCATCATGTTGCTTACTGGTCCAGTTGTGAGGATTTTTGTTTTCTTGATGTTGACATGCAATCCATGCTGAAGCCTGTGGTCCTTGATCTTTGTCAGTAAATGTTTCAAATCTTTTTTTCAGTTCCAGCAAGTAAGGTGGTGGTGTCTGCTTAATGCAAGTTGTTAATGAGTCATCCTCCAATCCTGATGTCTCATTCTTCTTTGTATAATCCAGCTTCTCAGGTTATTTGCTTTGCATACAGATTGAAAAGGTGTGGTGAAAGGATACAACCTTGATGCACACCTTACCTGACTTTAAACCATACAGTGCCCCCTTGTTCTGTTCACATGACTGCCCTTGGTCCATGTGTAACCCTTGAGAGCACAATTAAGTGTTCTGGAATTCTTGTTTTACTCAGTGTTAGCCATAATTTGTTATGATTACACAGTTGAATGTTTTTGCATAGTCAATGCAATGTAGGTAGACATCTTTCTGGTTTGTTTTAGTACTACATATACCTCCCTGGGAAACCCTGGTGGCGTAGTGGTTAAGTCCTATGTCTGCTAACTGCAAGGTCAGTAGTTCACATCCACCAGATGTTCTTTGGAAACTCTATGGAGCAGTTCTATTCTGTCCTGTAGGGTTGCTTTGAGTCAGAATCGCCTCAGTGGCAGTGAGTTTGTGTTTGACACCTCCCTAGGACAACCCTGGTAGCCTGGTAGTTAAGAGCTACAGCTGCTAACCAAAAGATTGACAGTTCTACTCTGTCCTGTAGGGTCTCTGAGTTGGACTTGACTTGATAGCAGCGGCTCTATTATTATTGTTTTTTTTTAAGCGAAAAATTTTATTCTGTCACAGTCCAGTAGGCTCAAAGTCCAAATTCAGAATCAGCTCTAGGGGAACACACTCTCTTTGTGTCAGCTCTGGAGGAAGGTTCTTGTATTATATATCAATCTTTCTTTGAGCAGCATCTCTTTTTTATACCTCCCTAGTACTCTTGTTGTCCCCCTGTCTCCCGTCCCCTCCCCCCACTACCAGAGTCTAACTGGAAGAGTTGTGATTTTCATGTCTTAGCTGCCATTTACTCACTTATTTTCTGCTTTGGCCTTGGTTGCCCAACATGCATATTAGATGTGTCATTTGATGACTGCAGTCAGTGTCGGGGCATCAGATGATTCTTGCCTTACCAAGTACCTGAATCTGAGGTACCATTGACTGAAAAGTTTACCATTATTGTGTGTACTATTGTCAAAGAGAAAACAAAGTCGATTAGCCTGACATACTATTGATTGTAATATACAGTCTGATTTTAGGTAAATTTAACTTTCAAAAAAATTTTTTTCCTATTATTAGGTGAGTTTACCATCCAAGTTAATTTGCCATATGAAACCCTGAGCACCTTCCTCTGTGCCACTCTGTCTACTCTCCTCACCCTGTGACGGCACACTCTTCCTTTCCAGTCTTTATTTCGTGTATCCACTCAACCAACACCTGTCCCCTGCTCTTCCTTGTAGAGAAAAACCAGTTGGACAGTCTCAGGTATATATAAAATCATAAAATATACCCGCCACCTGCATCACTCTGTGTCCCATAGTCCAGTCCAATCTTTATCTGAAGTGTTGACTTCAGTACTAGTTTCAGCTCTGGGCTACCAGCAAGTTCAGGAGCCATACTCTCAAGGGATCCTCCCAAGTTGTCAGACCATTAGGTCTGGTCTTTTAATAGAGTTCTTAGATCTACACACCCCTTTTTCTCATACTGTGTCAGGGACTGTACATTGTGTTCCTTGTTGGGGCTGTCTTTGGTGGTGGCTGGGCACCATCTAGTTCTTATGGTCCTGTGCTTATATAGTTTCACAATTCTGTGGACCCTTCTGTCTCCTGGGCTCGTATTTTCCTTATATCTTTGATGTACTTGCTTTTCATCTGCTCCGGGTGGGTTGGAACCAGTTAATATTAGATGGCAGCTTTCTGGCTTTTAAGACCCCAGTTGCCACTCACCAATATAGAATGCAGAACAGTCTCTTAGAAAAAGACTAGTTATGACAGTTGAACTCAGTGTCCCCTGAAATCATGCTCCCCAGACCCTTGTCCCTGCTACGCCGTCCTTTAAAATGTTAGGTTGTACTTAGAAAACCTTTAGGCTTACGGTGTAGTCCAATCATGCTGGACTGCATGTTGCCTACTACTATGCTATGCTGTCACTCCCTTCTCCTAGCAGAATTCCTGTTGACTATCTAATCTGTGAATAACCTCTCCTTCCTTCCCTACTCTTGTAGCCATGAGAGTATTTTCTTCTGTGCATAACCTTTTCTTAAGCCCTTGTAATAATGGTCTCATACGATGTTTGTCTTTTTGCAGCTGACTGATTTTCAGTTGGCATAATGTCTTCCAGTTGATTCTCGGTTATGCCATTGTTCTTTATCATTGCATAGTGTTCTATTGTGTATAAATATATCATAGTTGGTATATCCATTCTTGTGTCACTGAGCACCTAGGTTGATTCCATCTTTTTGTTATTGTGGACAGTACTGCAGTAAACATTCATGTGTGTGTATGTGATCTGACAGTTAAGTGCATGGGCTCATCCTGGAAAAAGTGCTGCGTACCTCACTGCTAAATATCACTGTGGTCCACCTTTGAAGTACTCCCCTTGGGAAGCTATGCACTGTCTCTAACACCTGGAATGGCAATCAGAGCTGTCATTGTATTACCTTTGATGTCCTGAATGTCATCAAAATGTCTTCCTTTCAATGTTTCCTTTATCTTCAGGTAAAGAAAAAAGTCATTGGGGGCCAGATCAGTTAAGCATCGTGGGTGTTCCAATACAGTTATTTGTTTACTTGCTAAAAATTCCCTCACAGACCAACTATACAGTTAAGTTCATGAACTTGCCACCTTGCCATCGTGTGCAATGCCCATTCCAGAAAGAGTTCAAAAATTGCTTTGAAGGGTGGACTAGGCACTAGCTTCCCAAGGGGAGTACTTTGAAGATGGCTGTAGTGATATTCAACAATGTAGCACTTAGAACAAGTATGTTCCTGGACTTACTAGTCAGACCCCGTATCTGTTCATGTGACAGCCCTTGTTTCTTTAGGATATATACCAAGCAGTGGGATTGCTGGATCATACAGTACTTCTGACTTTTTAAGACAGTGCCAAAGTGTTTTCCAAAGTGGATCGTACCATTTTACATGCTCACCAGCAGTGTAGAAGAGTTCCAGTCTCTCCACAGCCTCTCCAACCTTTGCTTTTTTTTTTGTTTTTGGATTATTGCCAGTCACTGTAGTTTTGATTTGGATTTGTCTAATGGCTAATGGTCATGAACATTTCCTCAGCGTGTGTTTTGGCTACCTTAGATGTCTTCTCTGGAGAAGTGTGTCTCCATATCCTTTGCCTGTTGTAATTGGGTAGTTTTGCTTTTTCTTGTTGATGTTTTGCAGTACCTTGTAGATTATGGAGATTAGAGGTCAGTCAGATAGATGACTGCCAAATATTTTTTTGTAGTTTGTAGTCTTTCTACTTCCTTGATAAAGCCTTTGAATGAACATAAGGGTTTGATTTTTAGTAGTTCCCATAAAAAAGTATCTTACAGTTAAAAGGTGGTATTATCTTTCTTTAGCAAGTATTTACTGGGCACTTCCCATGGACGAGGCACTGTGCAAAAAGCTGGAAAGCAGATCCCTGTTTGTCACTGGGTCAAGAGACATTAAATAATCTCACAGATAAATATAAACTGTGTTAAATGTTAAAGCAGCATGCACTTTTCCATTGTAGTGTTAAACAAAAAATCAAATGGAAATGGAGAGTGAACTTCTGGGAAAGGCTATCTAAGCCAATGAAGACTGGAATATATGGAGGGATGAGAGGTAGGGTGAGTATTCCAGGCAGAGAATTCCTAGATACCTGAGTTGATTGAAATTAAAAAGACCAATGAATTAAGGGGAGAGGGTATTTAAATTAGTAAATGATAGTTCATAATAGGTGAAATAATATCTGGGAAAGGTTTTGACCTTCAATAATGAGCAGGGAATACTGTTTTCAATTGTAGCAGAATGTTTCCATCTAGGTAGATGCTACTGAAGTGCTCAAAGAAAAAATGCTTGTTCTCTAATGTTATCTAGTTTCACCACAAAACGTCTTTTCCATTTAGGATCAGTCATTAAATTTTAATATATTTTGTACAGTGCTGTAGACTGCCTTTCTGTTTCCTGATGTAGTGATGGGGTTGAATGGAGTGGACTTCCCTTGAAAGTTGTTGAGGTGCTTTTTGTTTATGTTCTTACTTGGCAAGTGTTTGAGCATTTGCGCTAGATATTTATCTACTGATTCAGACATTTAAGTGCCTCTTCTGTTCCAGATTCTGAGGGATACAGTGAAGAGTATTATATACCTTTTTCTCTAACTTAAATTACAATTAAGGCTTCAAGTTAACTTTTGATGGTTGTAGATAAAAAACTGAATGTGCAACCTAACTATATAGTACTATATAAAAAAAACAGTTCCACCAAGTTGATTCCAACTCATAGCAACCCTATAGACAGAGTAAAATTGTCCTGTATAGTTTCTAGGGAGTGCCTAGTGGAGTTGAAATACCAGCCTGTGTTGGTACTTCAACTAATCTTTTCGATTTGAAATGTGTTTTAAAACTGTAACTGTGAAGATAACTAAAAGTAAACTTAGATCTAGTTTTTTTGTTTTGACCTCAGGTTCATAATTGTGTTTTTGTACGTGCATTTAACAAGTTTTCTGTTGCTTGCTTCTTTGTGAAACTATAAGCATGCTGGGCAAATTTGAGTGCCTTATAACACAGTTGCAGTTTATTTTATAGAAATGTTAAGTATAAATTCTCTGAACTCAGTAACTTTTTAAAACCGTTTTTCTCGTAGTTGACTTTTTCTGCTTTTTAAATAGTGATTGATGTTGTTCTTAGTTGCTGTTGAGTTGACTGCCCCATATATGCAGAGTAAAACTGTTTTGTAGGGTTTTTGAGGTTGTCACATTTCAGAAGTAGATTGCCAGGCCTGTATTTTCAGGTGCCTCTAGATGCTTTTGAACCAACAACCTTTTGGCTAGTAGTTAAGTACTTAACCATTTGTTCTACCTGCAGACTCCTTAAACAAACGCAGTGCCGTTGAGTCAGATGTGACTCGTGGTGACCTTAGAGGCCAGAGTAGAACTGTCCCGTAGAGTATTCAAGGAGTGCCTGGTGGATTTGAACTGCTGACCTATTGGTGAGCAGTGGTAGCACTTAACCCACTACACCGCCAGGGTTTCCCTAAACAAACAAACAAGCAAAAAATCAAACCTGTTGCCATCAGTTTGATGCTGACTCATAGCAACACTATAGGACAGAGTAGAATGGTTACATAGCATTTCCAGGGAACAGCTGGTAGATTCAAACTGCCAGGCTTTTGGTTAACAGCCGTAGCTATTACCCACTGTACCACCAAGGCTCCATATAACAATATCAAAGACCAGAACCAAACCTGTTGTGGCTGAGTTGATTCTGACTCATAGTGACCCTGTAGGATGGAGTAGAATGGTCCCCGTAGCATTTCCATGGTGAGGCTGGTGGATTTGAACTGCTGACCATTTGGTTGGCAGCTGAGCTCTTAACCATTGGACCACCAAGACTCCCCATACAGTGTTAACCCCCTCTACCATCAATTACAACTCACAGCAACCCTATCAGACAGAATAGAACTGCTCTACAGAGTTTCTAAGGAGCACCTGGTAGATTCAAACTGCCAGCCTTTTGGTTAGCAGCCATAGCACTTGACCACTATTCCACCAGGATTTCCCCATACAGTGATAGGCTTCCCTATTTTGGCTTCCCGATTTCAACCTTTTTTTTTTTCAAATTTCTGTAGTTTCATGAATTTTTTATTTTGCATTTGTGTACTCAGCATCTCTTTTGTTACACAGAACATTAGAACATATTTACTTTATAAACAAAAACAGTGAGATGTCATGTAGTTCCTTGAATTTCTTGTTTTGTAATAGGATAATCAATCTTTTTGTTACACAAATATTAGATCATATTTACTTTATAAATCTGAATACCATAAGATGTCTTGCTTAGCTTTACTTTCTAAATTGTAGTGTGGCTAGTAGTTTGATGTTTATGTGAATTTTGTAGTGTAAAAGATTGTTATACAAATTACTCTTTATAATGTATTTATGTAGCATGTCATTTCTCAAAAGAGGATATGTTTCATGAAATTTTTTTTTTCTTGGTACCTAGAAACTAAATCAGAAGCCAAGTGTGAGCTATATTTTTTTTATCATAACTAGAAACTATGTAAGCATTCTTGCACGAGTAGCACTTGTGAAGATTTTCTAGACCTTAACAGAAGTAACTTAAAAAAAAAAATTATATATATCTGAAAATTAGTAAAAATACATAATCTGCCTTGGAAGGAGAGTTTGTTTTGTATTAACTATATCTGAGAAGCTATTCAAACATGAGCTTTCTCTTAAACATTATTTTAAAACATTTTGAAGAAGTTTATAGACCAGATCAGGGGTGATAAGATAGATACCAAAAAAAAAAAGATTGTAGGACTACTTTAGGTGAGTTGTGTAGGTTTTTCTGTCTTGTGTTTGAAAGCCTTTTACTCATAAAACTATAAAATTTCCTTATCTTAAGATATTTAAAGAAATACTTTTCTTGGCTTTCTTCAGACTTTTTTCTGACCTTGCCACAGATCATAAGTCATTTCAAGAGAGTAAAATCTTGGTTGGGGTTGGGACTTGAGAAGAATATGCCAAGAAGAAAAGTAAAGACTGGTCTGTGTCCATACAGTTGTGTTTTCTTTAGGACTTCTTTAGACTCTTTAGTATTCAAAAGTGTAAGAATGTGGATTATATATCCAAAACTTACTTGACCCGTGAGCTATAATGAAGACATGCTGTGTATAATTCAGTTTCTAATCGTGTTGTATAGATAAAAAAACTAATCTGGAGAAGTTGGGTAACTTGCTTTAAAGCTCCTTAAGAGTAGACTGATAAGAAACATCAGAGACTAGTGAGACTTGGAAAATGTAAACTCTGCTTGTTGCCCATACTGCTAACATAAACGGGTTGTAAAATACCCTTTTCAGTCCTCACAGAAAAGTTATTTTTATTTCTATACTTAAACATGGAAAGATTAGTTTTCAGTATTTGCAATATAAAAATCTCTGTGCAGTTTTTTACAGAATCAGTGACCATAGTGACCAACATTTTTTTCACACAGAAAATCTGATCCATTTAGAAGAAAATTTATCTTTAATAATTAAAACAAATAATTTATTGTAAGAAACATTAACTGTAGAGTTAACAAGAAAATTATAATTAAAAGGAGAGAATTGATACTTTCCCCGTGAAGTTGAAGATATTATTTACCTAGAGAATCTCATGTGTATAAGAATAAACAAGCATATTTATCTGGAGAGAATTAAAAACTAAAGCAGGAACAGCTGGTGGTTTAGATACAGAGTAACAAAATAAACAGCATGGAAAAATATGCCCATATGTTGAGGAAAAAGCAAAGTATACGAGAATAGATGTAATGTAACTTTTAAAATAAAAGTTTAAAACCGTGTGTCTGTGCATTGTTTATGGACACATACCCTCCCCAAGAAAAAAATAAATCTGTTGTCATTTAGTTGATTCCGTCTCATGGCATCCCCATGTGTATCAGAATAGAAAGTGCTCCATAGTTTTCAGTAGCTAATTTTCTGGAAGTAGACTGACAGGCTTTTCTTCCAAGGTCCCTCTGGGTGTCAAACTTGTAACCTTTCAGTTAGAAGCTTAGTAGTGTAATAATCATTTGTGCTACCCAGGAACTCCTGTGGACACATTGAAAAGTACAAAAGAAGACATGAGAATGATAAAGACTAAATTCACGGTAGTCCTTTCTTCAGGAAGGGTGCACAGAAGACTGTTTAAAGATACGAAGTTAATATGTCATTGTTAAGTTTGGGCAAAGCTGGGTGGTAGGTTTATGGGTGGGTATTTTTAATACTTTTAGTAAGGGAGCACAAACTTTAATGTTACCACTTGTATATTCAGTTTAGGAAAGATTGGTATTGGTGCATGTTTATATCATTTTGTAGGTCTTTATACTAAAAGGAAACCCTGATGTGTTCAGAGCTACAACTGCTAACCAAAAAGGTCAGAGGTTCGAATCCACTAGGTGTTCCTTGGAAACCCTGTGGGGTGGTTCCTTCTGTTCTGTAGGGTCACTGTGGGTCAGAATTGATGCAGTAGGTTTATGCTAAAGACCAATGGGGCATTGATGATTCAGTAGCAGAATTCTTGCCTTCCATGCAGGAGACTCAGATTTGTTTTCTAGCCAGTGCACCTCATGAGCTTCCAGACTAAGTGTCTGCCCTGCTGGGGGCAAGTATTCCAAAGCTGTTTAGCTCCACCAATCAGTGTTGGGAGGTACCCTGCTCCACCAAGAAACCTCTTGCCAAAGGCACTCAGCTCTTTCACTCTGGCTCTGGCACTGTCTTAGGCTGCTGTCTTGGTTCTGCTGCTGCCATTGCAACTGCATCTCAGTGCTTATAGCATCTCCAGTCTGACAGCTCTCCTCACTTTCTTCTGAGTCTTCACCAGAATTGCCTTTGACATCTATAATTCCACTGGAAGTCTCTTCAGGGCAATCTAGGTTTCTTTTTTTCCCCGGGTTAGGATCTCCTCACAGGAAAATGTGGTGGCATAGTGATTAAAGTGGTATGGCTGCTAACTAAAAGCTTGGGAGTTCATATCTGCCAGGCACTCCTTGGAAACTGTGGGGCAGTTCTGCTCTGACCTACAGGAGTTACTATCAGTTGGAATCACCTTGATGGCACTGGGTTTGGTTTTGGTGATTTTAGGAACTCCTCAGTCCAGGGATCCTAGGTCCAGAGGATATACTCCCTTCTGGTTCTTCATTCTTTGTGGTGTGAAGTCCCACTGTGTCTCTGCTTGTTTCTCTTTTATACGTCAAAAGAAGTTGACTCAGAACACCCTAACCTTCTAGATTGAGTCTTGCTTCACTAACATAGAGGTGGAATTTATAACACAGGAAAATTTTATCAGATCACACAATGGTGAATAATCACACAATACTGGGAATCATGGCCCAGCCAAGTTGACATACATACTGGGAGGACACAGTTCAGTTCATAACAAGTGTAAAGCATCATTATTATCCCTTGTATCCTTGCATTAGAAATCATATTTCTGAGACCAGAAAGCTAGTAGGGAATATGTAAAAACTTAAGTAAGTTAAAGCTTGCTAGAAAATAATTAAACTATTTGGTATAAGGTTTGGGACTGTTTCATCTAAGAAACACAGTTGCAGAGAATCAAATTGGTTTATAACTGAGTCATCAAAGATTTGAGTTCTTCTACATACCTACAAACAAGGATACTAGAGTACAAAGAAATATTTTAAATTGAGAACTGTTCAGTAAAATAAGTTTGCTCCCCAGATAAGACATTTGTTTAGGTTTCGAAGAAAGTTAAAATACAAAATCTTTTCAAAAGCTGAGAATTTTCAGAATTTATATATGCTTTATTTCTGTATCATTCTTTCTGCAGAAATGTTTTTCTGTAAACAAAAGAATTCCTTGGTTTTGGACTTGAGCCTAGCACTACTGTGAATTGTCTCATGGAGGAAGGTTCCATGTAGGCACCATTGGGTTTTCAGTGGCTGTTATCTTTGAGAACTGGATTGCTAGGCCTTTCTTCAGAGCTACCTTTGGGTGGATTTGAACTGCCAGCCTTTCAGTTAGTAGCCAAGCACTTTATTTGCTCCACCCAGAACTCCTACTTTGTCAGTTCTGTTGTGTGTCATCAAGTTAATTGCTGACTCGTAGCAACCTTATAGGACAGTGTAGAACTGCCCCATCGGGTTTCCAAGGCTGTACTCTTTACAGGAGCAGAGGAGCAGCTGATTGGTTCAAAGTGCTGGCCTTTTGGTTATCAGCTAAGCACTTAACCACTTTTCCACCAGGGCTCCTTCCTTCAATCCCAGCAGTGTATAATGTGTATACAATACATAATATGCAAGGCTATGTAATAGATTTCCCTTTGAATAGAAAATAGAAGAAATAAATGTATAGGTATTAATGTACGGCACTTGGCACTTGGCTCATTAATGTATAGGGATAAAGCCAAAGGATAAAGCCAACTGTTAAACCTTTTTTTTTTTTAATTCCGGACATACTGGGGTATTTTTTTCTTCTGCCCAGGTGTTCTGTCTAGATCGATTCGGATGGTAACATTCAACTTCAGTTTTCTTCTTGCTTTGAGGATGTCAGTTTTTTAGATTGTGTGTTTATTCGGTCTAACTGGATTTTCACCATTTAGATTACCCTGTATTGACAATAATTTTTTGTTTTTCAGTTTTATTGTTAAGTTTATATAACAAAAGCTTTGCCATGTGTGCCATTTTTAAGTGTATAGTTCATTGGCATTAATTACATTCACCATGTTGTACAACCATCACCACTGTGCACTTCCAAATATTTATCATCTCTCTGAACAGAAACTCAGTGTTTCTTAAGGAATAACTCCCCACTTCCCCGCCTCCCCCCGCAACCACTAATGAATAACTATCTCTATGCATCTGTCTTTTCTGGATATTTAATGTAAGTTAGCTTATGCAGTGTTTCTCTGACTGAGATGTGACAGCTTTTGAAACAGTATGCAGCAGAACCAGTGTCTGCATGTACAGTTCAGTGACATTGATTATATTTTTTAAGTTGTGCAGCTGTTCTCACCCTCCTTTTCTGAGTCATTCATCACCCATTAACATAAACTCACTGCCCCGAAGTTTCCTGTCTGATCTTTGGAGTTGCTGTTATCAGTTTGATCCCATGTGGATAGATCTTAAAAGAGCTCAGCACTCATATCAAACTTTTTTTTTTTTTTACTAGTTAAGTTTAACTCTTGTTTGGTTTTAAGAAGTCCCCAGAGGATATTTTTGGATTAAGGTTCAAGGATTATCTTAGAGTAGTAGTTTCAGGGGGTTCGTTCAGCCTTCTTGACTCCAGAAAGCGTGGATTCCATAAGGATTTGAAATTCTGGTGTGTGTTTCCCCTATTTTGATCAGAAATTTTCTGTAGAACCTTTTATCAAAATGTTGAGTGATGGCAGCCACTCAGTTCCTGTAGTCTTATGGCAAAGGAGACAGTTGTTTGTGGAGGCAACAGGACACACATTCTGTTGTTCTCTTCTGTTCTTAACTTTCCTTCTTCTGTTACTCCAGGCGAATGGAAACCAGTTGTTTCTTAGGTGGCCACTTGCAGGCTTTTAGACTTAGGTACTGTGTAGTGAACTAGGAGTAGAATGGGAAGTACTAACACATTATTAACCTCATTATGTGGAATATCCCATTGTCATGAGTTGAATTGTGTTGCCCCAAGTATCTGTAGTAATATAGCTAGGCCATGATTTCTGGTATTCTGTGATGTGTCCTTCTATCTTGTACATCCTGCTTCTGTGATGTTAATGAGTATGGAATGGTGGGGGTTCTGTTGGTGTGGCAAAACTCAATGTGTAAAATTGTTTTGGTAGTGAATACAAATTGATTATATACAGGGCCCTTCTAGACCTTATACAAAATGCAGCAGAACAAAATGAAAAATTAAGCAAGTTGTTCGATCTGATGGAACACTAGTACTCTGAAATCCAACAGATCAAGAAGAAAATCAAAGACATAGAAACTTCCATGCAAACCCAAGAAAACAGAGTGGAACAAATGGAAAAAAGAATTTCTGACTTGGAAGACAGAGCTACTGATGCCAGTGTCTATGAGCAGAAATCAGAAAAAAGAAACAAGAAAAATGAAGAAACATTAAGAAGCATGTGGGACTCTATTAAGAGGAACAACCTTTGATTAATTGGAGTCCCTGAACAGGGTGAGACATCTGAGAACACAGAGAGTATTGTTGCTGAGCTGCTGAAAGAAAGCTTCCCAGAAATCATGAAGGAAGAGAATATAGACATCTCAGATGCATATCATACGCCACCCAATATAGATCTCAAAAGAAAGACTCCAAGACATATTATAATCAAGCTTAACAAAATGAAACATAAGCAGCAACTCTTAAAGGCAGCAAGACTCAAGGCAAAGCTAACATTCAGAGGGAAACCCTGTAGGCTCTCGTCAGATTTCTCAGCAGAAACCATGCTGGCACGGAGACAGTGGCACGACACATTCAAAGTCTTGAAGGAGAAGAACTTCCAACCAAGAATTATATATCCTGCAAAACTGTCTTTCAAACACGAAAATGAAATTAAGACATTTCCAGATAAACAGAAACTCAGAGACTTTGTAAAAACCAAACCCAAACTACAAGAAATACTGAAAGAAGTTCTTGGCTTTGGCTTAGAAGAACGAAACCACTAACTTTATATTTTAGAACGACACACTACTCAATACTCATTTAGGGAAGGCTCCAAAGTAAATCACAGCTTTGATTTGGAAAGAAGCAATCCAGTGATCATCATGAAAACTATGGTGTCATCATAATAAAAGAGGGATGTACTACAGTCGTTATAGTCCTTCCAGATGGAGAGGAAGATGACCAGACTGGTAGTAATTAAAATTGGGTTTATAAATAGTTTATTAAGGGGGTCCATAGGGGCAGCTGTAAAATTGTTTTGTGCTTTGAGGCAGTCTCTTGAGGTGGAAAGGAAAAAAGCTAGCAGAGAGATTGGGGGACCTCATACAACCAAGAAGCAGTGCCAGAAGCTGAGTATCTTTTAGAAAGGACCCGGGTCCCTGCGCTTCAGAAGTTTCCAGTCTGTGGGAAGATTGATGACAAGGACCTTCCTTCAGTGCCAGCAGAGAGGGCCTTCCCTTGGAGCTGACACCCTGAATTTGGACTTTTAGCCCACTGGACTGTGATGAAATAAAATTTCTCTTTTTAAAGCTATCCGCTTGTGGTGTCTCTGTTAAAGCAGCACTAGTTGACTAAAACACCTGTGCAACCATAACCCTAAACCTCCAAGTATAGAAACCAGATCCTGTGAAGCAGCCTCAGCAGTCTTTTGTTGATCATTGTTATAAATACATCTAAGAAGCACAAGTGGTGCAGTGGTTAATAACTCAGCTGGTAATCAAAAGGACAGCATTTCAAACCCAGCAGCCACTCCACGGGAAGATGATGTGGTAATCTGCTTCCTTAAAGATTTACAGCCTTGGAAACCCTGTGGGACAATCCTACTTCATCCTTAAAGGGTCATTTGAGTCGGAATCGACTTGATTGCAGTAGATTTTGATTCCAGCTTTGGTTGGTAAATGTATCTGCCACACAACTTTTTCCAGTTCAGCTTTTTGCACATGTATAACGTATTGACAGCAGTTAACATTAATCAGCTGTACTACACTACAGCTTAGTCAGTGTGATTTTTCTATCACCATCAATTCCTACTCATAGCAACTCTATAAGACAAAGCTGCACTGCCTCATAGGATTTCCAAGGCTGTAAATCTTCACAGAAGCAGACTGCCACATATTTCTCCTGTGGAGCACTTAACCAGTATGACACAGGGCTCCAGTCCATAAGTAATAACTCCACCTTCTCCCTTCCCTCCGTCCCACAAAGAAACTTGGGTCTGTGTAAGTATTTAACCCTGGTAGCACAATTCACTACTAAAAGGTTGGCAGTGCTAATCCACCAACTACTCCTAGGAGACTCGGTGGGGCAGTTCTGCTCTGTCTTACAGAGTCACTGTGAGTTGGAGTCGACTCAGTGGCAATGAGAGGGTTATGTTTTGTGTTTTTGATATGTGAGGAGATGGTAGCAGCTTTTAATAGCCATAACATTGTAATCCAGATTTATAGTCAGTAAGGATAATTTATTTTTCAAATAAGCAGTACAGACACTCATAAAATTCAGAAGCTATGAAGAAGATACATAGAGGTTCCTATCATTGCCCCAAAGCATGTCCTTCTTGGAGGCAACTGCTATTAACTATGTTTCTGTGTATTTTTCAGAAATGTTACTATGTACACAAAGATAAAAGGCTGCCATTGAAGCTCTGCCTGCTCCTGGTGTATCCTCACAGTTCTTCCTGTGTGTGAGCCTGGTGTTGCAGCCTCTCTGTCAGTACATGTTCTTGAGGGTCTTCCTCTCTTTTGCAGTCCCTCTACTTTACCAAGCATGATGCCTTTTTTCTTTTTTTTGTGAATTAAAAACAATTTTACATTCAGTTATTCATGTTGCCATATAATACCCAGAACATGCACCTCTATGCTATTCTTGGCTGCCGTACCCCCTGCCCAGGTGACAGCATGCTTCCCTTTTGTTTGGAACTTTGTGTGACCTTCTGATACAGGTCTGGCCCTCCTCACCCAATCAACTCTCCTCCAGCAAAGTGTCCTTCAAACAACCCCATGTATATATTTAAAGGTTTGTTCACCTACAGTATCACTCTGTTTTCTATGATCCAGGTCAGTCTTTGTCTGGGGAGCTGGCTACAGTGCTGGATGTAGTTCGGTGTTAAGAGAGTCTAGGGGCTGTGCTCCCAGGGCATCCTCTGTTCAGAAGGGCCATCACATGTGGTCTTCTGGTCAAGTTCTGGCTCTGCACTCTGCTCCATCACCTGCTGTGTATGGAGCTCCATTCATGTACCATGTACCCTTTCCAGGCTGTCATTGGTGGTTGTCAGGCACCATCTAGTTTTTCTGGTCCCATGTTGAAGCAGGCTATGGCTCGTATGGCCCCTTCCATCTGATAGGCTCGTATTTTTCTCCTGTCCTCAATGGCCTCTATTTGCCCCAAGTCTAGGTGGATTGGGACCATTTAGTGCTATTTAGATGGCAGCTTACTAGCTTCTAAGACCCCGGTCACCACTCACTCGGGTGGTATGTGGAGCAGTGTCTTGAGAGAGGGAGAGAGAAAAACTTTGGTTATTCTAGTTAGTCTGGATATCCCCTGAGAGTGTTGCCCCCCGATCCCAGACCTCATTTCTCTGTTCTTCCAAAGAGGATTGCCCTTCTTTAGGGTCAGCCCTTCTTGATAACATGTCCAGGATACATGAGACTCAGTTTTCTCATCATTGCTTCTAAGGAGCATTCTTTTTTTTTTTTTTTAACATGATTGAATGAAAATGTACATTCCCATATAAATTCACATGCTCACCTATATGCAGCTCCCACTGCTCTCCCTGCCCGGTGACAGCACACCTCTCCTCTCTGCTCCATACATGTCCTATCCTCCCAACAGTCTCCTATGCCCTCCTTTCTACCCACTCCCCTTCCTCCAGCAAGAGGTCAGTGGGATGACATCCTATAGATACGTAGAACCATAAAATTCGCACAAGATGTTGTCACTCTGTGTTGCCAAGTCCAATCCATTGGTGTTGGAAAAGTTGACCTTCATTATGATTTATGGACAGGGGCAGCATCAGGGCCAGGGGCCATGCTCCCAGGGGAACTCTGAAGTCCCTGCAACCATCAGTTGCAGTTTTTTATTGGCGATCTCAGGGTACACCCCTAAGGAGCATTCTGACTATACTTGTACCAAGACAGATATATATGTTGTATACAGTAGAATTCACCAAGTTTCAGTGCATAGTTTGACTTTTGACAGATATGCACTCAGGAAACATCTGCATAAATCATGTTATAGAACCTTTTGTTTTATATTTTTTTTTAAATTGTGATTGAGTGAAAGTGTACAATCCAGTTTAAATTTACATGCTCACCTATCTGTGGTTCCTTCTGCTCTCTTTGCCTGATGACAGCACACTCCTCCTTTCCATTCTGTACACATTATATTCTCTTAACAATCTCCTGTCCCCTCTTTTCTACTCTCTCCACTCCCGTCTCTTAAGAGGCCAATAGGACAGCGTCCCATAGATGCATAGAACCATCAAGTGCACACACAACGTGGTCACTGTGTGTCCCCAGGTCCAATCCATTTCTGTCCGAGGAGTTGACCTCAGTAGAGATGATCAAGTCTAGGGGTCATGCTCCCAGGGAAACCCCCAGGCCTTCGGACCATCAGTTGTGGTCTTTTAGTGGAGTTCTTACAGCGCACCTCCTTTTTTGCTTGTGGCGCCATGTGGACTCAACATTGTGAGCCCTATCACGGCTCTCATTGGTGGTAGCCAGGCACCACCTGGTTCTTGTTACAGAACATTTTTATCACCCCCCCACAAGGTTTCTTCCATGTCTGTTTATAATCATTTCCCTTAAACTGCCTCCAGATCCTGGAACCATTTATCTACTTTCTCTTAGTATTGTTTTACTTTCTCTAGAATGTCACATGTATGAAATCTTACAGTACATAGACCTTTTGCCTTTCACTTAGCATTATGATCTTGAGATTCATTCATATCATTGTCATGCACCCAAGGAAGTATAGAATGAGTGTGTTAAATGTCTGTCAGCCTAAGTTTAGGTTAAATTTTTTAAATTAATAGCATCATCTTGGCTTGTGAAATGGACTGATGAGTCTTATGTTCACTTGATTAAATCTCAGCTGTCTTGATATCATTTGGTATGGAAAGGGTGACTGAAAGGAGCAAAAGATTAAGGGTAAATCACAAGTAAAATAGCATTTAATGAACATGACATGACTTCAGAATAGCTTGTTGAATTTAGATTATATTTTAATAGCAGCCCATTGCCATAGCAGTCGGAAGGAATAGGTAACTTTCATGTTTTCAGTGAAGCAGGTATTCTCAGTTATACTTATCGGCATTGCAAACAACATTTGGGAATGAGAATGGGAATTGTAACATAGGCCAGTATTTTTTCCTGAAATGAGGCAGGGAATCTGTCATAGGAATACACAAAATCCAAAAATTGAGATACTTGAAAAAGTAAATATTGCTGTCTGTTTTAGTCAGCTAGGGCTGCTCTAACAGAAATACCACAGACTGGATGGCTTTAACAAAGGAAGGTTTATTCTTACACAGTCTGGTAGGCTGCAAGTCCATATTCAGGGTGTGCACTCCAGGGGACGGCTTTCCCCCTTGTCGGCTCTGGAGGAAAGTCCAGTATTGCATCAGTCTTTGTCCAGGGAGCATCTTAGCACGGGAACCTCAGGTCTGAAGGACCAGCTCTTCTCCTGGTCGCTGTTTTCTTGATGGTGCGAGGTTCCCAATTCTCAGCCTGCTTTCCTTTCCTTTTATCTCTTGCAGGATGAAAGAATTAAGGGTGGGGCAAGCCATACTCCAGGGAAACTCCATTTACAGTGGAGCAGGGAAGTGATCTTATAAAGGGATTTACAGTCCCACCCTAATCCTTGAACACACAGCATAGGAAATCCACAAAATGGAGGACAGTCACAAGATACTGGGAATCATGGCCGAGCCACATGGCTACACATATTTTTGGGGGGACACAGTTTGATCCATGACACTGTCCTTGTCTTAGTTTCTGTGCTTTATTTGAAAAACTTGTTTCTGACCTTTCTGATTGGTGCTCCAGATTTATAAATAGAGTAAAACAGTGTAATTTATGAACTAAAATGGATTTTTACTGTTGCAGCTTTAGAATACTAATGTTAAATTATTTAATATAAAATTAGCCCCACAGCTTGTTTTTAGCTCATATAGCAAGCCTAGGGGAAAGGGACACGGTATGATTTCCTGCCTTGTGGTTCTCAGATACTCTACCCAGTAACAAATTTCAAGTTTGTGGGCTCTTAGGTTAAAATAGCTGATGAAACTAAAATACTTATTACTGTAGATAGATCAGTCTGTGATTACAAAGCTTTGTGATGAGTTTTATTACTTCAGTAAACTTTTTTAATATATTAAAAAATTTTTTTGCCTGATGTCCATAATCTATAAGATACTATAAAATATCAGTAAGAAGAAGATAAATCATCCAATTAAGCAGTTGGCAAAGGAGATGGATAGACATTTCACTAAAGAGGAGATCCAGGCAGCCAAAAAACACATATGGTCATGTTCATGATCTTTAGTTATTAAAGAAATTCAAGACTACAATGAGATACCATCTCACCCTAACAAGTTGGCCATGGTCCAAAAAACAAAAAACAACAAATGCTGGAGAGGCTGTGGAGAAAGTGGAACACTCCTACACTGTTGGTGGGGTTGCAAAATGGTCCAGCCTCTTTGGAAAGCAGTCTGGCGCTTCCTTAAAAAAATGGATATAGACATACCATTTGACCCAGTAATTCCACTACTTGGAATATATCTTACAGAATCAAGGCCTTTCACACCAGTGGACACATGCACAAGAATGTTTATTACAGCATAGTCCACGATAGCAAAAAGATGGAATCAACCCAGGTGCCCAACAACAGAGGAATGGATAGGTAAACTATGGTATATATACTCAGTGGAGCACTATGCAATGGTAAAGAACAGTGATGATTCTAGGAAACATCTGATGACCTGGTTTCAACTGGAAGACATTATGTTGAGTGAAAGTAGTCAGAGACAAAAGGACAAATACTGTATGAGACCCCTACAGTAAGATCTCAAAAACAGACTTACGTATAGAAGAAAAGACTGTTTGACAGCTGCAAGGGAGGGGAAGGAGGAGGGCAAGAGGGGGAGAGTTAGGTGAGATAGTTGCTAGAAATCTGGTCTGGTGAAATCGGTGATAGCACACATTAGAAACAAGAACAATATTAAGTGGACTTCAGCATAACTTGAATACTCCTTCCATCTTAACCCAATAGTGCAAGGACAGAGTAGCTGGGGTAGGGGGCAGGGGACCATGCTCTTAGGTGAAATTGAGGCCAATTGGCACAACTAGCGTTTTGCTAAGAGGGCTCTCTGCACCCCACATTGATGAGTGGCGTCTGGGGTCTTAAAAGCTGCCAAGCTGCCATCCGAGGGCACAGCAATAGGTCCCAACTCAGCAGGAGTGGATGCTCACCGAGGACCAAAATACCATGGTGTAAAGACAACCTGGAAGATAGAGAGACCCACATGAGTGGGTGCCTACATCGACTTGGGACCAGAAGAATTGGATAGTGCCCAGCCACCACCAATGATAGCTGCAATGGAGCTCATTAAGTTGAGTCTCACTGGCAATACAAGAATAAAAAAGAATGTACCCTGAGATCTCCACTAAAAGACCTCAGTAGATGGTCCAGCTGTTCCAGGGTTCCCCTGGGAGCGTGGACTCTGGCCCTGATGCTGCCCATGCCCATAAATCACCACTCTTTGGACACAAATGGATTGGACTTGGCGATGCAGAGTGACCATATATTGGATGCACTTTATGGTTCTATGCATCTATAGGATATCATCCTGCTGACCTCTGGCTGGAGGAAGGAGAGTGGGTAGAGGAGGGGAAAGGAGACTGTTGGGAGAATGAGACATGTATGGAGAAGACAGGAATAGTGTGCTGTCACCAGGCAGGGAGAGCAGTGGCAGCTGCATATAGGTGGGCATGTAAATTTATATGGGAATGTACATTTTCAACTCAGTTATAATTTTAAAAAAATTCTTTTTCTATTACCTTTGGGCTTTTGGTATAATAAGCACCAGCTATAAGCATAGTAACGTCTTATCAGACAATCCAGTATAATTTGGAACATTTATAACTTTAAAGACGTATTCTAAGTATAATCTAATAATAGTTTTGAAATACAGAAATAGTCCTAAATCTTTTTTGAAAAAGAATTTTTGCCATAAAATGGTTTTTGTAGGTCTTTGGTACATAATACCTGTTTGCCGTTCTTGTGTTTACGGGCTAAATTCTGAACAAAGTGAAAAAGATCCACTTTCTAAATCAGCCACATGCATTCAAGTATCTGAAATGCTTTAACATAAAGATTCACTAATATATTTCTTTAGTTTTGAAAGAGTATTCCTGTAACAGCTATACTGATAGGATAGAATATTAGTAAGTGTACATTTTATTAATGGATAAAAGTTACTCTTATGTTGAATAAATTTTTCTTCCTCCTCTCTTAAAGGAATTGAATGACCTGGCACGGGATCCCCCAGCACAGTGTTCAGCAGGTCCTGTTGGAGATGATAGTAAGTACTTAACAGAATGATAGAAGTAAAGCAGCAGAACAGTCTGATGACCTCTGGGACATATGAATATATATCTTAAGGTTATCTTTGTGTGAAGAATTAATTGTGTTATAGGGAAAAGAGTGTTTACTTGCCTATAGAAGAATCAGTTCTAGGTACATCCAGTTATCTTCATATTATTAAGTCTTAAACCTCTTCTGCCAGGCGTTGTTTGTGTGGCGTTGTCCTCGTCCATTCCTACTTGTTCGTCTTAATCCTTTGGGTATTTTCCTAGGGTAAAACATTTAAATTTTTACCTCTTTTCGCTAAGTATAATAATAGTGAGTTTAATTGTCTTTCTGCTGACTCATACTGCAAGGCAGATATGATTTGTTTATTTTTATTGTCCAATTTATTTGCTTAATCCTGAACAAAATAATGTATGATCTTACTCTACAAGTTGGATAATAATTTTCCTTTTGTTCTACTTTGTCTTAACACAGCTTTTTTCATATCCCTTCTATAGCTTTTGTAAATACATTGAAATCAGACTGCTTTATGACACAAAATGCATTCACAAAAAATTGTAACATTTAGCAAGTAGGGGAAAAAATGAGTATACTTGGAAATGTGTATAAGAACTTTAGTAAGACTGTTAGGATTTTGTTTGGTAAATCCTTAAGACTCAAACTGAAGCCTTTTCAGAAGGATTTCATTACAGACAAGATAGATTAAGATAAATTATGCAACTAAGTACATAAGTATAGTATTTGGGCAAAGAGGACAGGCCAGGTATTTAACACTTTTAAGACATTTTCTGCTTCAATTTTTTTTTGTTGATACTGCATATTTTCAGTAGCGAATGCATGCTGAGTCATTGTGTTTAAACTTTTGACTGGCAGTACAGATTTTGAGAAATATGTGAAAACACATGATGTGTGGGAAACTGCGGCCACTACTCTTGGATGGCAGGCTTCATTGCAGGTTGCCTTCCTTTTGAGTACGTGGGGCACCTCTGATTTTGTCCAATATCCAACTGTTTTGCTTCCACAGACTTTTCTTTGCCTTTCACCATTATGCAGGTCCCCACTGGAGGGAAGCAAATACCTTCAGTGGAAAAAGTATACTCTCAAAGAACTCTAGAGGCATAAAAAGTGAATGGGATACCTTATATCCCATAAGTGACAAAACCATTTAAACCATAGAAAATGCTTGAAGTGTTTTCATCAAGTGCTCTTTTTTAATCCTTGCAACAACTCTTTTAAGCAAATGAAAGAGTAAGGAAGAAATTTTAAGTAGTTTAGAGAAGAGTCCGTGGTAGTATAGTGGTTAAATGCTGTGTCTGCTAACCAAAAAAGTTGGCGGTTCAAATCCACTAAATGCTCCTTGGGAACCCTATGGAACAGTTCTACTGTGTCCCTGTAGGGTTGCTATGAGTCAGTGTTGACTTGACAGCAGTAGGCTTAGAGAAGAGTCCAGTAAGAGGATCTGGATGTTCCAAAGAGGACTCATCCTAAGGTTTTGTGATTCTGGTTTTGTCCTTCTGCCATATTATATGGTCCACTTGCATTCAACTGAAAATTAGTTTTGTTCTAGGTAAATTTCTCACAGTTGAGAGTACCCAAAAAGCTTAATGGTAATTAAAAGTGCTTATAGTCTGGGTACTAGACTTTAATTTTGAATTTCTCTTTGGTAAGCTAGTCTGGTCTTCACTTTGCTTCCACCATAGCTAGCACTGTACCATTCGTTTCTCAAATTGGCAATTTGTTACCTTGGAATATTAAATAAGACTCCCTGTAAAACACATGCAAAAAAAGGAAAAATAGATAAATTGAACTTCATCAAAATTAAAAATAATTTTCAGAAGAAACCTACAGAATGATACAAATTTTTTGCAGTAAATTTTAGTACTCAGAAAACATATACAGAACTTTTACAATTCAATAGTTTAAAGATAAATAACCCAATTTAAAAATGGGCAAAGGATCTGAATAGACATTTCTCAAATAAAAAGATATACATGTGGCCAGTAAGCGTGTGAAAAGATGCTTGTCGCTAGTCATCAGAGAAATTCAAGTCAAATCCACAGTGAGATATCAGTTCACACACAAAAGGATGGCTAGTAAAAAAGACAGATAATAGCAAGTGTTGTTGAAGATGTAGAGAAATTGGAGCTGTCATACACTGCTGGTGGGAGAGTGAAATGGTAGAGCTGCTGTGGAAAACAGACTTCCTCAAAAAGTTAAACATAGAATTACCATGTGACTGAAATAAAAATATGTATCCACACAAAAATTCATACACAAATGTTCCTAGAAGAGTATCATTCATAATAGCCAAAGAGTAGAAACAACCCAGATGTTTATTAGCTGATAAAGAAAATGGAATATAACTATACAATGAAATATTTAAAGGAATGAAATACAAATACATGATACTGTAGGGATGAACCTTGTTATGTGAAAGTAACCATTCACAAAAGACTGCAGAATGAATATGTCCATGTATATGAAATGTCCAAGATAGGCAAACCGATAGAGACAATATAAATTATATAAATTTATATTGCATAGGGCTAGGAGTTTGAGAGGCATGGGCAGTGACTGCTAATCAGTATATGCTTTGTTTTTGAACTGATAAAATTCTAAATTGATTGTGATGATAATTGCACAGGTCTGTGACTATAAACCATTGAATTGTACATTTTAAATGGGTGGATTGTATGATATGTGAATTATGTTATAATTTAAAACTTAACTTCTAACTCTTAGTCATTTTATTTGTCATTATTCTACTCACCTGTCAACACAATACATACCTTCTCAAAGAGAATAGTCTCTTCCTTAAGGACAGTTTAAGCTTGGTCATAGTACTTGCTGATAATATACTTAAATTTTGTGTTTTGAAAACATCTGAGGACAAATTATTGTTTTAAAAAAAACCTTGATCAGGCCCTCATGATAAATCACATAAGGGTAAAAATACAGTAATTGGATAGCTAATGCACTTTTATCATCTTTTGTTATAAAACAGGGGCAGAATTGAATCCTTGAAGTAAGAAACTGTTAGCCCCATTGCAACTTGTTGAGCTACGTAGCTTTCAGACCTTTTTGGTGCCATGTGTTACTGGCATTTAGTGTAAAGGTGGAAGACTTGACTTTTTTATTTTAAAATGTCCAGACTTCAATGTACCATTAAATCTTCCCTCATTTTTTGGTAAAGATTTGATATGTAGGAACCTGAAAGAAAAACTAAGTTGAAGACTTCCTAGTTATATAATGTACTTTGTTTTCTTTTGTTTTGAATGCTTGATGAGTGTAACTCCCGGGAGATCTGTACATTCAAATATAGATCTCCTAAGACCCAACCTCAAGTTGTAACAAGTATTCTCACTATCCCTTTTAACCTCAAAGCTTCATAGTACAAAAGAGTAATCATCAAGTTGTGACTCAAATGTGAAATCTCATAGAACAGATTATAGCTTTCAGTTTGCATAATTTGGTTTGGGAGTCTCGATCCAAGGTAGTAGTGGTAGTTTTCATTTTTGACCATATCAGAGTAGTTTTTAATTTGGCACCATGCATTTTTATTTTGAACAGCTACTAAGTTTGATCCTTAAAGGGTTTTGAAATTGATGCTTATGTAAAACATAGTAATATTTCGTACTTACAGCCAGGTATTTCATCCAGTAGTTAGTCTTGCAATTCTTTCTAACTGGAACGTCCAGTAATTCTTAAACTATTTACAGAATCGTTCTAATTTGAGGCAAATTAGATATTTCCTTACTACTTTCTTCCTTCTTTATTTATACTTCTACTTAAGAGAGCTAGGAATCTTAGGATGGTTCCAGAGGGAGACCCAAGTCAGTCAACAGAGGTAGCATTTAACCACTACACTACCAGGGTTTCCTAATGACTCTTATATTTAACCAGTGTGGCATAATACTGAAAGATTTAAGTAGTGAGTTTTTAAATGCTTTAGTTAATTAAGTTAATTTTGTTTTTTAGTTTATCTTTCTCAGTCTTTTGTTCATACTCTAGATTGTTTTATAAGAGACAAATATCATTGGTCTCTGTTGCCTTCAAATAGTTATTTTATTCCTCCTTTTCCCTCTCCTGTTTTAAAGACTTAATCCTATGTGTATATTTTATTCATTTTGCTGATGATAGTATTTGACCCTCTAAACAGTGAAGACACAGGTATTACAAGTTGTGTTTTTTCTTCAGAAATTTAAATATCAGTGGCTTACATATATTTAGTTATGTTGTGGAATAGTGTACAGATAGAATTTACTAACTGAACAGGTTACACAGGAAGTAACCAGTTGATGTTGTTTTGTAACAGCTCTTTATAATTAATCATCAGCTTCTTCAAATACAAGATTATGATACAACTTGTAAATATTGATCCTTCTCTGTTTTCTGTTAGGAAGGATATCATTTCTGTAATTGTAACGGTTTCAGTTTTCAGCTTATTGGCTTTTTTGCTCCAAGCCTCTTTGTGATTCTAGGTTATCAGGTTTTTAGTAGGTTTTAATCATACTGTGTGAAGCATGCTATGCTGGTTGGTTGTGGAAAGACTTAGAGAATGATACAGTAAAGTTTTACCTTTAGCCAAGAATGTGGTCTGATTTAAGTTTTTTGAATAACCTCTTTTAAGTCTGATTAGCATTTCTAGCAAGTAAAGTGAATGATTAAATTAAAGACTAGAAAAAAGAATTAAGACAGATGATGTATTTAACTTAATTTCTTAGTATGTCTCAGTATTTCTATAGTTCTTTTATCTAAGTGCTTTCTTTTCATTACCTTATCTGACTCTTACAACTTTGAGCAGGAATGTGAGTATAGCTATACCCTCTTATTTATAGAAAATTAAATAATGTAAAAGGATTAAGTGGAAGAGCAAGACTTAAATCAGGTCTCTTGACCTGTAGTTGGGTCATTTTTTTGTCTAATAATGTTTTCATACTTGTTATTCTGTTTATTCCAGTTGTGAGTTTGTAATTATAAAGAGATTATTTTTTTCTTTATAAAACAAGATATTAAAAACAAAACCCGTTTTCATAGAATCAAGAACAATCACAGCAACCCTATAAGACAGATTAGAACTGCCCCATAGGGTTTCCAAGGCTGTAAATTTTTATGGAAGCAGACTGCCACGTCTTTGTCCTGCAGAGCTACTTGGTGGGTTCAGATCTCTTGACTTTCAGTTAGCAGCCCAGCACTTAACCATTGTGCCACCAGGGCTCAGGGGTCTTTTATAAGACCTTTGCTGAAGACTAGGACCAATTGTAGTGTCTCAGCGTGCCTATCTCCTTAGCTTAATCCATAAAAAAGCTGGTTGGCAAAAGGTATGAGGGAATTTTCTAAGTACTGGTGATGGGTAATCTAGGAAGAGGAGAGAAAGCTTCAGCAATATCTGTCCTGCGTCTTTAATTCCTAATAAACAGGCTGTTGGCTGTGTGTTTGTTTGGATGCCAATATGGGGCAGACCTACTACAAGGACTTGGACTGACTGACATTCCTGTGGGTTTTCATGTGGCTTCTTAGTCTTCACAATGTCTGCCTTATAGCAAGAGTTAAATGATTTGGGGTTGTTCAGATCTGGCAACTTATGTTTTACCATTTGTCCAAATCCGAGGATGACTGTTAAGTGCTAAATTAGTTTCCTTATGGCTTTTTCAGCTCTGTACTGTACTCAGTAATGCCATATTAAAAATGAAACAAACACCATTTTCTCCAGTTTGAAGAGAAAATTTCCCACTTAAACAAATTCATAATTTGCTAAGATTATTCCTAGAGTTTGTAATCAATCTTGGACTTTCAGCTGATACTGTTTTTTAGTTGTTAAGGGACCAGTGATTCTAAAGACGTATACATGACAGCTCTTAGAAACTTTATTTCATTGCAGAAATAACTGTTGTTACTAAAAATACTAATTTGAGCATTGTCTACTTTGACTTTACCAGTCTGCCCTGTACTAGCACTATGAAAGGAGTGTGTTGTATGTTAGAGTGGTGGGGGTAAATCCTGGTAGTGTAGTGGTTAAGTGCTATGGCTGCTAACCAAAAGTTTGGCAGTTCAGGTGCTCCTTGGAAACTCTATGGATCAGTTCTACTGCATCCTATAGGGTCATTATGAGTTGAATCGCCTGGATGGAGGTGGATTTGGTTTGGTTTTTGTACACTGCTGGGGTAACAATAGTGATATAACACATCAAAGAATGCATTGTTTGCTTCTGCTTTTAGCCTTTGAGGTAAAGAAATGCTCATTTAAAGATAGAACTTTGGACTTTATAAAGAAGCTTGTTTCTCTGACATGAGTTTTAAAAATGTTTTAGTGACCAAATAATTTCATCAAGCTACCTTAATCAGTGCTTTGGACCGTACTGGTAATTTTTTCTCCTTTTTTAGACTCACACTTGCTTCAGATTCCTCATTCTGCTCAGAACTCATTACTAAATTGTTAGAAATAAGGTGGGATTAGATGTGGAGTGATATGTTATTATGGTATGGGTATAGTGTGAGTACTGCTTCATGATGATTTTGTTGTTCTTTTTCAGTGTTCCATTGGCAAGCTACAATAATGGGGCCAGTAAGTATTCAGATAAATTTCAAAATAAATGCTTTCTATAATTCACTTAATTTAATCCTACTTTTCTTGTCATCAACAGAATGACAGTCCCTATCAGGGTGGAGTATTTTTCTTGACAATTCATTTCCCAACAGATTACCCCTTCAAACCACCTAAGGTAATTGAGATGTTGGTAATTGCTTTTTATATGCTTTTTATGACACCAATAAGCCAGCTTACAAAAGGTATTTCTTTTTTCTATAGGTTGCATTTACTACAAGAATTTACCATCCAAATATTAACAGTAATGGCAGCATTTGTCTTGATATTCTACGGTCACAGTGGTCTCCAGCACTAACTATTTCAAAAGGTAATAGAAATGAGTATTTGATATCAAGATAATGCAACTTTGAGGGGGTTATTTTTTGTAAGATTATTCATTTTTAAAAAGATTTATTCATATACCTTATTAGAGGAGTTAACAGGCCTCCCTTGTTCTTGAATAGACCTTGAAACAACAGATGAGAGTTAGACTTTCAAGCATAGATATTGCTTAGTGTGGTGACTACTTGACCTGAATGTTTTTTAGACCATGGTGTAATAGGTAAAAGACAATGTCTTGAAATCCATGGTTGGAAAGGATATAGTTCCAGAATAGGAAGTAGCCCTTTTAGAGGAAAGCATGTGCTATATAAACACAGATATTAGGTAATTAATTGAAAAACAAAATATAGGTGAATTTGTATACAGACCGTGAAAAAGTTTCACTCACTCTTGAATGTGTTCATGTTTCTATTAGAAACAGACTTAATCTTCTTAAGGTGGTCAGTTTAATACAATTTTCTATTTGTGCATTTTAATATTTGGTATAGTTCATCTGTAGATATAATGGTGTGTTTGAAAATGTGAAGAAAGCTGGTTACTCAATTTGTGATAACAGATCGAGTAGTTCTTCTAAATGAGACCTGATTATTTTATATGAGTAGGTTGGGAATTTTTTATTATCAGTAGACTGAGCTGTTTAGTTAATTATCATTGTCTTATAGGGTACAACCTTTCAACATTATTCCCAAATGAAAACACAAGTGAATTAAAAACTAAACCATAGCTTATAAAGAAACCAAAAATGAATAGCAAATCTCAACTTTATAATCTGAAAATCGAAGAAAGAAAAGAAATCACTAGATATGCCTTCCTAAAAAGGAAAGCATTTGTGTAAAGGAAAAGTTTGTCACAATATGAACGGGGGAAATAAACAGCAAATGCAATAATGAGTTAGCCATGAATCAGAATCAACTCAAAGGCAATCAGTTCTTTTGGGGTTTTTTTTGGTGTGTGTATAAAATAAGAACATACAGAAGTCACTGGTGGTGGGGGACAGATCCCAAAGTGAACGTTAAAATAAGTTCCCATTTTTTCATCTCTTTAATTAACAGAGGTCTTTTAAAATGAAAACAAAATGCTGGTGAGGTACACTGAAATGAACACTCGTGCTACAGGTAGAAATAGAGATCTGTGTAGCTCTTTGGTATAAAACAGTCTTTGAAAAATGTATATTAAAAGATACATCCATACCCTTTGACCCAGTAATTTTTTTTTTAATGGTACTTTACATGAGGATTTACAGAACAAACTAGCTTCTCATCAAACAATTAGTACACATACTGTTGTGACTTTGGTTACCAGCACCATGACATATGAACATGTCTCCCCTCTCGACATTCAGTTCCCTGTTAAAAACTTCTGTCCACTCCTACCTTCTAGTCTTTGCCTCTCAGCTGGTATGCCCCTTTGTCCCATTTTGTTTTATGACCCTGTCTAATCTTTGGGTAAAGAGTGAACCTCAGGAGTGACTTCATTTTGGAACTAAAAGGAGTGTGGGCTGTGCTTTTGGGGTTTTGTCAAGCTAGTAGATCTGGTATTTTTGTGAGTTAGAATTTTGTTGTATATTTTTGTTCAGTTCTGTCTGAGACCCTCTGTTGTGATCTTTGTCAGAGCAGTTAGTAGTGGTAACCAGGCACAATCTAGTTGTGCTGGACTCAGTCTGGTGGAGGTTGTGTTAGTTCTGGACTATTAGTTCTTTGAACTAATCTTTCCCTGTGTCCTTGGTTTTCTGTATTCCCCTTTGCTCCAAATGGCTTGAGATCAGTGGAGTATCGTAGATGGCCACTCCTGACCCAGTATTTCTTGTTCCATTCACCTAAAAGAAATCCAAAATGCTGAAAAGGCTTTGTAAGTGACTATATTTGTGGCAGCATTGTTTCTTCCTGAAAATTAGAAATTACTTCAGTTGTGCATAGGATCTCTCTAAGTCAGAACCAACTGGAGGGCACCTAACATATTTGAAAAAAAATCAGTATATAACTTGTATACATTGTAACTTGAACCGTGTCAAAATGTACGTTAAAATAGCTAGAAAGAAATAGTGTTAGTATTGGTGTGTGGATGGTGAAATTTGATGTATGTGAAGGTTTGAGGTTTTTGTTTTATTTTTTCTTTTCTGTGTACTTGTAGGAAACCCTAGTGGTGTGGTGGTTAAATGCTATATCTGCTAACCAAAAAGTTGGTAGTTCAGTCTACCAGGTGCTCCTTGGAAACACTGTAGGACAGTTGTACTGTGTCCTTAGGGTTGTTATGTGTTTGAATCGACTTCACAGCAGTAGTGGTTTGGTGTACTTATGTTTTACCATTTCTTTAATGCATATTTAGACAGGATAACATAGTTTCATGGTAAAAATACAGATTCTGAATCTGACTGCCTCCGAGGTCTGACAGTTAAGTTCAGGAACTCATCCTACCTCATTGCTGAATATCAGTATGATCACTTTTTAAGTACTCTCCTTGGAAAGCTATGCACTGATGCCTGCACCTAGTTCACCTGTCACAGCAATTTTGGAACTCTTTTTTTTTTTTGCAATGGCCGTCAGAATTGTCATTGTATTGCCCTCGATGTCCTGAATGTCATCCAGATGTGTTCTTTTCAACATTCCCTTTATCTTCAAGTAAAGAAAAAAGTCATTGGGGACCAGATCAGGTGAGTAGAGAGGGTGTTCCAATACAGTTTTTGTTTACTGGCTAAAAACTTCCTCACAGACAATTATACAGTTAAGTTAATGAACTTGCTACTGTGCGCAATGGCCATTCCAGAAAGAGTTCCACAATTGCTTTGAAGGGTGTACTCGGTGCTGGCATCGGTGTATAGCTTCCCAAGGGGGATACTTCAAAGGTGACCGTAGTGATATTCAGCAGTGAGGTATGTAGCACTTAGAACAATTGAGTTCACAGACTTAATTGTTGGATCCTGTATGCTTAGCTTTCAGCTGCACTGTAGATTTCAACTCCACTTCTTATTAAGGAGTGCTACAAATATGTCTGTTGGTCTTGTAGTATCTTGGGCTATTGAAGGTCCTGTAGGTTGCTCTTCCTTCACCAAGCAATACTGGAAATAGTTACATAGTAATGGGATGGTGAAGTGAAATGGAAGGGGCTTCTTTTCTTCCATTTTATCCAGTCTTATTGTTGATTCTTCAGCTATTTTAAATCATAAGGGCTGTTAGAAGTTTTTTGACCCATGGTGTTTTATCTGGGTAGCTATCTTTAAAAAGAATTGTAGTGTTACTTTGTTGAATTTGATTGTATTAACCAAATCCAGATTTAATGTCTTAATGACTGCCTTTTGTAAACTGGGAAACTCTGCTGGTATAGTGGTTAAGCACTACAACTGCTAACCACCAGGTGAACAATTCATATCCACCAGGAGCTCCTTGGAAACTCTGTATCCTGTAGGGTTACTGTGAGTCAGAATCAATTCATTGACAACAGGTTTGGGTTTTTTGGTAAGTTGATTGTATCGGCAAAGAATTCTGTGAAAAGTCTTGACTAAGAACTCCTGTTTGTGATGTATTAATGATCCTTTTAACAAATAGTCTGTTTTCAAGGGTAATGACTTTGATCCGTAATTATCTCTACTTTGAAAAGATGTATTGAGGACTTAATATACAGAAAACTTGAAGCAGATAAGTATGCCGTGAAGCCACTGGATTACATATTTTTAGAACTGGAATTGACTGGCTTATGACACTAATAAAAATGAATATTCTAAGCATATTAACAGTGATGAAGAATGTATATAGTTGAATGTATAGTTACTTTGTTGTGGAAATAGGAGCTGGTTATTCTTTTTTCCAGAGAAAGAAGGTGAAGTACATTATAAGCCAAAATCAGCTTTCCAGGAATTAAAGGAACCTATAGTATACTGGGAAACCCTGGTGGTGTAGTGGTTAAGTGCTACATCTCTTAACCAAAAGATCCATGGTTCAAATCCCCTAGACATTCTTTGGAAATTCTGTGGGGCAGTTCTGCTCTGTCCTATAGGGTCACTATGAGTCAGAATCAACTCTGTGACAGTGGTTTTTGTTTGGGCAGTATACTGGAGCAGTGGTGTCACATTGGTTACAAGCTTGCATGTTCACCAAAAGGTCAGCAGTTCAGACCCATTCACCTATTCCATAGGCTATTCTACTGTGTCCTATAGGGTCATTATGAGTCACTGTCAGCTTGACAACAGCGGAGTTTGGTTTTTGGATATAGTATACTAAGAATCCTTTTATCAGGTCTAGCTAACCATGCGTTCTCCCTTTCATTGAAGGAAAATCAGAAAAGCTATTTCTTTCAAAATCTGTGCTTCCAAAGTTGCCTTGTATAAAAAATAAAAATAAAAAGTTGCCTTATAATTAGGAGACTAATTGGGAATACCATCTGCCAGAATTGTGGGCAACAGAAGAATCAGAAAACATCTTCCCTGATGTTTTTATTTTTTCATATACTCTCAAGGCAAGGAAGTTGCTTTTTTTTGTTAACAAACTGAATGATAAAGGGCTTGTCAACTTTTTCTTCACCTCTCAGAAGCCCCTGATCTCTGTAGAACTGATTTGATAGGAAAATGAGTAAATCTTCTTTCGCTGAATTGGATATTTTGGGAGTAAAGTAGGGTTGGCATCACTGCCTCTTGTTACAGAGCATTATAGAGACATAAGATAGCTGAGTACTGTTACCATGAGGATAGAAGGGTTAGATTTTATTTCATTATGTTGGAAGCAGCTGACATTGGCCCTAGATTTGAACAGAGGAAATTATACCGTTGAGATTTGCCTTCATGATTTGTTACCTCCCAGGTTGTCACTGAGGAAGAATCTTAGATGAGATTCTAAATCATCACTGAAAAGAATTTGTGATCTTAGAAGTATGTTGTGTTCCCTCTAACAAGCATGTGGCCAGCCCCACTTGGGAGCAAGTGCTAAATGGCTTTCAATTATAAGTAAAACAAATTCCTTGTACCTGAATGTGCTACCTGCCATTGAGAAGGCAGTGATTGTGGGACTTCATAGTTGTCATTTCTGACAAAGAATAGTCAATAGTGTACTTTCTTTGGAATTTTGAAAGCTATTCACCTCTGAACACGGGGTTCTAAAAATTCAGTTTTATGAGCTCTGAAAAATGTTCCTGGTCTAGGATTTGAAAGACCTAGGCTGTGATTCCACTGTCATTACTCACTAGCCAGGGACGTTGGGCAGATCCCTTCAGCTCTCTGGGCCAGCCTTCTTAGTAGTTGAGACTTAGAGATAGTCTTACATCATAGCATTACCATTAGACTTGAACAAGGAGCTTATATTCTGATACAGTAGACCAAAATGCCGCTGAATATTGATTTTATGTGGTTGTTTTGGTTTTTATTTTTTAGTGACTAAATTTAAAACTTTTTTAAGTTTCTTTAAATCTTGGCTGTTTGCTTGCTATTAATAGTTAAGGCTGGATAGAACAAAACTCCTTGGCACTATAATATAAATATATTCTTAGAATTTTCTCATGTGTTAATATCTGATATTCTTCCAACTCTTTGCTTTTATCTTCTACTAATTTATACATTTTTTTCTTTCTAGTACTCTTGTCCATCTGTTCTCTGTTGTGTGATCCCAATCCAGATGATCCTTTAGTGCCTGAGATTGCTCGGATCTACAAAACAGATAGAGAAAAGTAAGTATGATCTCCAGACAGAAAGGTGTCTGTAGTTGGGTGGGGATGTTTGTGTCACAAGCCTTTCTTAATTAAGGGCTGAAGATGAACCACATATTTAAAATGAAGCTTTCAAACACTCTCCTGGGGACAAGAAAGGGGAATATTTGCCCCAAGTGTTGTAAGTAGACAGTGCTGATCTTAGGATCCCTAATTGTTTCATATGATTATTATTATCTATAACAACTTGTCTACATTTTCCAACAGCTTTATGTCTTATGCTTAACTTTTGACATCAAGCATTTTTCATTAAGAGCCAGTTTGTCATAAGTACCAAAAAACCAAACTCACTGCCGTTGAGTCACCTCTGACTCATTGTGACCCTGTAGGACAGAGTACAGTTGCCCAGTGGTATTTCCAAGGCTATAGTCTTTACAAAAGCAGACTGCCATATCTTTCTTCCATGGAATGGCTGGTAAACTCGAGCTGTGACCTTTTGGTTAACGGCTGAGCACTTAACCACTGTCGGTGCCATTGGGGCTCCTTTATACCATAAGGTAGGTATTTGTAAATTCATGGGAGAAGGGAATTTACTTCCTACCATCTGACAGATTCTGAAGGAAGCCAGTGAATAATATTATAAGACACAAAAGCCCTAAATTTCTAAAACAAAACTTCACAGAGTTTAGATATTTTAGAATAGTGCTGTGAAATTACTGCAGCATATCATGATAGCAAAAGAGATAGTAACTGAAAGTATTCTAACCTTTTTTTTTTTGCATGCTATTCATTGAGATTTTGGGGGGAACTGAATGAGAACGACTAGTTTTCTAAAGTTAAAATATAAAGGATTAAGGAATTACACAAAATCTGTTTAAGTAAGAAAGTCCTTGATGGGTTTTTTGGTTTGGTTTTGTTTTTTTGATTTGATGAAGATAGACTGGGGTTGGAATTTGAGCAGCAGGTAGTTCTTAGTTTAGTTTGTCTGTGTTCAGTGCTGAAGGGTAACTACAGTTATATAATACTGGTTACATGTAGAATAAAATTAGATCATACTTTTTGCTATTTGTGAATACATTTTTTTTTAAATTGGAGAACTGTTTTTGTGCAGTACTTAGAATTGTATGCAAGAACGCCTACCAGAAGCCATGTTCTAAATTATTGTGAATATGTTTAGCAGACCTTTCCAGCATCCTTTTTCTAATAGAAGAATTGGGGAAGCTTTTGCTCTGCTTATTTACTACTGTAACATTCTTTTGGGGCATTAAACTCCCATTTGTTTTATCAACCAAATTATTCTGCCAGAACTAGCTGTTTATTGACTTACAGAGGAAAGTATTATGTCATTTTAATCCGTATTGGTATATTGTTTCAAGAACTGTGATGTAGAGTTATGTAGTTTTAAGAACCCCAGTAAATGAATCAAGAGCTGAAGACCTCTCACAGAAATAGATTGATCAAATATAAAATAAGGTATAATCCAACAAATGCTAAAAATTGATCAGAATTATAAGTAGCATTTACAGGACATTGCTTCATGTTACAGTTCTTTCCCACTAATTTGAATAAACACATATTAGAAAGATAACTGTTTGACATCCCTAAAAGTTATACACTCAAGTACTAGACGGGATAATGAATGAAATCTGTTGCTTGCTAACTGACACCTCACCTATGTTAAGTCAAGCCTCTCTTTGTGTATACAGGTACAACAGAATAGCTCGGGAATGGACTCAGAAGTATGCGATGTAATTAAAGAAATTATTGGATAACCTCTACAAATAAAGATAGGGGAACTCTGAAAGAGAAAGTCCTTTTGATTTCCATTTGACTGCTTTCTATGAGCCCACGCCTCATCTTCCCCTGTGCACATGTTTACCTGATACAGCAGTGCTGCGTGTTGTACATACTTGGAACAACAAACTAGAAATACTGTACTCCTGTACCAACATTGCCTCCTAGCAGAGAAGTGTGTGTGTGACAAGCCAGTTCTCCAAGGCGTAACCTAGGTGTGAGACTAAAAGCTTTCATTACTGACTTATATTTTGGATAACGGCAAAGTGAGAGGTGGTGGGTGTAGTGTGTGCTTGGATGGGAAGAACAGCTCTACTGACCTATAGGAGATTGTTTTTAAGTGGAACACTTTTAAAGTCAAAACAGTTACGAAAAACAAGGTGAAGACCATGACGCTGTTTTCTGTATTCACTTTATTCTGAAGGACCTACATCCTAGGTGGAAGTTATGACCAGCCAGATTAAACTCTACCCGCACATCCTGTATTTTAAGGTCTAAGTTTAACTGGTCAACATTAAACTGATTGGAGCTATTAGTGCATAAAGTGTGATGGGCGTTGTTCCCAATTCTTTTACATCTCCCTTCCCCTTCAGACTTCATCCTTCCAACCTCTTTTTCTCCTCCATATTCTTCAGTTTGTATGTGGTTTCTCAGTTAATACATAGCTAATAGCTCTTATTTTTCGTATGTTTTTAACTGCTTAGGTCTATCTGGATGTAAGGGTGAAAATACATTTGATGGAAATACTTGTGTATATTTAAAGACCCAGTCGCTCCTCTGGAGCTTGTACGTTTAAGAATGATTAATCTGTGTAATAAACTGATTACTACAGTCATTACATATACCTTTGTGTGAATAGGCTTTTTGATTTTAAGAACGTTGTATAGCTGAGATTAGTGGTGGATTTTCCCACACCACTCAAATGTTTTCATTTATATTGGTTGTGTTTTTAAAATTATGAAACAATTCCAGTTTACATAGTAAAAAGGGCATATTGAAAGTAACTTGACTGAACAAGATAGGGGCATAAGCTTAAGAACATTTCCATAAAAGTTAAATGTGCAAGCATTCCAGGAACATGACTGTTAAACTCAATAAGAAATTTGTTCTGTTAATGAAATTAAGCTGCATTTCACCAAAACCTTGCAACATTCCTTTGGTACATAGGACACAAAGGCACTGCTAGTTGGTAAGTTAAGCCTCTGTGATTGTAATTGGAAAAGAGCGACATAGACCAAACCCGGAAAACATGAGCACAATCTTGTATTGGAGAGTCTACATAATTAGTTTGCACTAACATTTGCAGGATGTTCATCCAATTTTAAATTGTACTGTATGTGGCTTTTTTGAAGTCTTCCCTTGACTCTAGTAAAATGTAGTTTGAAACTTGTAAACAGCTGTGTTTGCCAGAAACATTGTTCGTGTGAACTAGGCAAGTTACCTTTTTTCTTCCTCTTCTCCTACTCTGTTTGTAAACTAGGCCAGCCCAAAGGCTGCGGCTGATGCTCTTTAGCCACAAGGTTCTTTCAAATGCATCTTTACATTCTTGCACAATTATTGAGGAATAAATGTCCACTGCTTTTGATTTTAAACTTGTTCACCTTGTCTCATCTCTCAGTGTCACTGCTCTTTCATCTCAAAACTGAAGTGTGGTATTTATTTATTAGCTAGCTTATTTATTAGCATTTACAGCATCTTTGACCTTAAGAGAAGTTTGATTGTTAACACTTGTGGGGAAAGGAGTTAAAATTGGACTCTAACCTAAAACCACTCTGTGTTCTCAGTATCATGGGCAAGTGGAAATTACCATTTTGGGGCTCGCTATACTGTTGACCATAGGTCAGTTGCACAGATCCTGAAAGATCATTCTTTATTTGCCTCTCGTTTTAGAGAGCAACCAGCTTATTACCAGTTATTAGATCATAATGTAGATAAGTTTCACAAGACGACGCTTAAATATTTTGTTAAGGTGCTAGATAAAGGCCATCACCCTGGTACACAGAGGCCCAGTGAAAGAGCTTGAATGCTCACAAACAATATTAGGCCTTAAATGCAGTTTGGTCTTGCCCATTTCTTTATGGGCATGTTTGGTTCAGTGTGTATACATGTGCAGATTGAAGGCTCAGTAAGGGAGGCCACCTCACACACACAAAAAGTGTCACCCAGGGCAGTTCTCACCTGGGATCACATTGCCCTTCAGAGGAGTTTCTTTGACTTTGTCACATAAAAAGTAGTCTGCAACAAGACTGACGGTATTGGTGAGGCCATGGTTACAAGGAAACCCCGAATAGACAGGGTTTTTTTTTCCATTAATAACATGGAATACCTTGTCTACTTAGAATTAGAGCAGTCTCTGTTGGTAAAACTAAATTATTTCATATACTTGCATGCTCTGTTGCTGGCCATGGTCAGAATAGCATTGTCCTACTGGGTTCTATATGTTGGGTAATGCAAGACTTGGAATGCAGGCTTTTGAGACAGTGTAGGGCAACAAAGTCTACAGAGAAAAGTAAAAAGTTCGGTGGTCATGAGGGAGACCCATGTTCTCTGCACTGACGTAGCAATTGAGCTATTCTTTTCTGCTTCTGTGAACTGCTATAATATTGAAATGTTGGAGCCCTAGGTAGGTTGTTGGAGGAAATGTATTTATAAATTGTAATTCGGATGTTTATAAACTATCCTAATTGAGATAAAATTCTGGTGTGTGGTAGGTACCCTTTGACACCTAGTAGATAGCTTTTAGTAGAGCTTTCTTTAGTTCCTAGATCTTTTGAATTACAAACATAACTTTTCCTGCTTGTGAGTCAGGAATAAGCATCTTTGTTAACTCTGTAGCAAATTATCACTAGTGTTAGGGATCCATTTCCTTTTGATTCTTTCTTTCCCTTTTGTGAAACACTCTTTACTTCAAATGATGAGTTTTTGGTGGATGTGATGTTATGCAAAGGAAAACGGATTTGTAATATGAAAATAAATGAAGGTAACAGACTATCTGAGCTATCTAGCCAAGAAGAGAAAAGAGGAACACTCGCACAGCCTGTTCTGTATTGTCTTGTAAGTGTACACTAAGATGAAAATTGGCTTTCTCTGAGCCCTCTGTACCCACAAAAGCCTTCCGTAAAAGCCTTTCTCTGGTATTGTAACTTGAGGTAGCTAAAGCTAGTGTAAGTGGTGGTGGGTATTCAGACCCTCTGAATATTTCCAGATCAATTCCTGGGATGGGTGAGAAACAGGAAAACTGGTCAGTGGATTACTAGCTTTATTCTTTTTTCATGCTTAATACACAATGAAACAAATAAATTCCCTCATTATTCCTATATATTAGTATAAGAGGGAAAACTCAAAGATTAGGAATGACTAAAGCCTCTAAGTCCTTTAGCCTCAGTGGTCAAATGTGTGAAATGGTTACCAACCAGCTTTGCTCTTAGTGACTTCTCCTGCACTGGTTGAGCAGTGTTAGACATTTTTGTGATGAGTGACTTTTTATTTTTTAATTATTTGTGAAGCTGCATCTGATCAGAGGCAAAGTGTAATCAGCCTCTTAGCAGATGCAAAACTAAATGAACAGCCAGTGCCAAGGCAGCAGCTTAATTGTTTTCAATTGAGTAGGTTTTCTGTTGTTTGAAAATGAGGATTATAAGAAGTTACTGGTAGAGTGGCCTTTTCCAGTACTGAAGCACTTGATCCACCCCAGAGTGTACTCTGAAAACAAATGGTTGATCGCCTTTGGAAAGGCCGAGGAAAAGCCACTGAGTGCTGAGGCCAGACTTCCAGTGCCTGCTGTACAGAGAGGAGCAGCCTTGGTGCATGTTCTGTGCTCCTTTTCAAAGCTCCCTGAAGGATTGGAAAGGTGACAACTGTCATTTTTTCAGGCCCCTCTCTGCCCCTTAGCCCCTTGTTCTTGAGAGTTCTCCTATTTGAGCATCTTACTAATTAACTTAAAAATTTTGAATCTTAGGAAGTTATTGTCTCTCCCCACATTGTGAGGCCACTGGGGAACATGAGTGAATGAAGCTCAGGGTTTAGTTTTGCTGACCCCTATCCAGCTTTCTCAGGTTTGGAGTGCTCCATAGGAAATGTGAGTAGCTTTGAAGCTCCATGGGCCTTCTGACTTGAAGGCACCTAGAAACAACCCACAAGTAAAATTTGACATTTGTGCTACAGAACCAACATCATTTCAGTGGTGAGACAGAAGGTGCATGCTGGCAATAGCTAACAAAAGCAAGGCAGCCTACCTGACAGCAGGATCATCCGGAGCTCCCCCTGCAGCTAGTTATGGGGTAGTTTTAGTTAGGTCCTTCTGGTCAATCTCCCTCCAGCAGCATCACAGCCATCTTTGAAGATGTGGTTACCAGCAGGATAATGAACTGAGTTGTGGTCCGCTGGCATTATTGCAAGGGGCACCCAGGGATGCTTTTGGTCTTCAGGGCGACAGCAACCAGAAGAAACAAGGCTTTCCCAAACTTTGCCAGAGGAAGTTGAACTCTTTTGGAAGGATGGTTCCATGTCATCTCAGTCTTACACTAGTCTCTAGGGACATTCAAGCTTCCTTTGGAGGGAATGAGGGATACATAAGAGAAGGTGGGGAAGGCTGTAAACTAGTTTAAAAACTAGTTTAAAACTGCACTCCTTTTGCAGTTTCAGATGTATATGTTGGGTAGTGGGGCAGCGTTCTTTTGTGATTTCTTCCCTAACACATTGTCCTTGGGTTGAGCCCCTGTTCAGTCTGCCAGTAAAGGATGGCTCAGTACAAAGCTGGATGGGGTGAGGTTTCTGTGTCCATGGTTTGAGAGGACTGTAGTGTGTTTGTCTGGATACAGAGCATGAGACGATGGCCCTATAGTGTGAGTGCATGCTAGTGCTTCAGTGGCCAGCAGAGGGCAGTGGCGGCCCACAACTAACATCTGAGGTGTGTGGTCAGTGAATTGCATGGACAGAACCTGAAAGAGGCTTTTGTTGGTGTGGGAATGTCTGGTTTGGGCCTAGTTTTTGTTCACAGTTTGCCTAGAACTGGATGGGCCAGTGACTAATTCAGCCACTTGTATTTCAGAAATGTGAAGCCACCAATGTCCCTCCCTCATTGCTGTAGTAGCCATATCCCTATGTATAGACAGCCTCAGTAGGATCCACGTTAGGGCCTTTGCCCACCTGGCTGCAGATTGCATGGGAGCAAAGGTCTGTCCATTGCTGCATGTGAATAAGGAGATTTCCATATCTCTAGCAACCCTTTGCATGGTGCTTACTGCTATATTTCCCCAGGGACAGGCAATCCCTGTGCCTTCAGCCAACTAGCCTCAACCCCCATATCTGCCCCCTTTCTCTGGGGAACCAGAATATGTTCATTCATAACCCATGGATTAGAGGCAAGAACAACAGAATTGGGAGCTGGTAATAAGTCCTGGGAAATGTCCTTCCCTCATCCTTTTCAATCTAGCTTGTGTTTGGGGGCTCCAGGCTCCCCATTCTTCCTGTCAAACAGCTGTGAACCTTCAGGGCCACCACCCGGAAGCAAGCTGCCTCTTCATGGGGAATTCTTTGAAATTCCAGGCTTGGCCATCTGGGTATGCAAATATCTCTAGATTTGCTGAGCACCAACTGGCTGCACCCCAGGCAGGGCTGTTAGAATTAACCTCTACTACCCCCAGATGGGGAAAGCTGCCAGAGGCTTTGGGTGCTGGAAACAGAAGCTTTCCCCTATTAAACCCTTTGCCTTCAAGTTGGTTCCAACTCACAGTGACCCTACAGAACAGGGTAAAATTGCTCCATAGAGTTTCCAAGGAGCGCCTGGTAGATTTGAACTGCCAACCATTTGGTTAGCAGATGTAGCTCGTAACAGCTATGCTTTCTTTCCCCTTACCAGGGGAATCTAAAACAAGATCTCATGGTTCCCTATCTTCTACCCTAGTTCTTTTTTTTTTTTTATTTAATATAACTGAGTGAAAGTATACATTCCTGTGTAAATTTACATGCCCCACCTATATGCAGCTTCCACTGCTCTCCCTGTCCGATGACAGCACATTATTCCTCTCTGCTCCATACATGTCTTATCCTCCCAACAGCCTCCTTTCCCCTCCCCTCCACCCACTCTCCTTCCTCCAGCCAGAGGTCAGCAGGATGATATCCTATAGATGTATAGAACCATAAAGTGCATCCAATATATGGTCACTCTGCATTGCCAAGTCCAATCCATTGTGTCAAAAGAGTGGACATTCGTTATGATTTATGGGCAAGGGCAGCATCAGGGCCAGGGGCCATGCTCTCAGGGGAACCCCAAAACCGCTGGACCATCAATTGAGGTCTTTTAGTGAAGATCTCAGGATGCACCCCTTTTTATTCTTGTGTTGCCAGTTAGACTCAACCTAGTGAGCTCCATCACGGCTATTACTGGTTCTACTCTAGTTCTTAACTGTGTGAGGGATTTTGCATCCAAAGGGTGAGTTAGAATATCCTCGGTTGTTTCTTCTGGGTTGCGAGGCTGTACCTCTAAGAAAGCTCCTGGAATGAGGGAAGTCTTGGGTGTAGCCTCACGACAGGGGTGAGGGCTACCAGTAGGGAAAATTGCTACCTTGTCAGACCCAGGTAATAGACCTAGGGGTTAGGCAACCCAGAGTTGGGCCAGCAGCGTGGTCCCCAGAATGCCTTGCTCTGCAGCACCCCCACTCCCACCTCCTCCTGGGGCTGGTTATCTGGCTGCAGCAGGAGGAATGTGTGCTCTGAGTAGGGAAGGGGGGGCTAGGGTCAGGGAGAAACCTGGGAATGTAGACTCCAAGCCTGCCCTTGTCCCTCTTACAGGGAGGGAGCCATGGAGAATGTGGCTGACAAGGCCCCAGGCGTGGGAGAATGTTGGCCTGCTTGTGCGTGAGTTCGCACAGGAGGGGGCTGCCCATGTGTGCAGGAACTTGTGAGAGAGCAAGAATTGTGAGCATAAACATTCCTTGGTATTTATGCATATGGGTGTGAGCCTGTGTAGCTTTTCAAGAACAGGAGTTGGTTCTGAATTAAAATCACAGATCTCATGACTTTAGTTGGTTGATCTTGGGTGATTGACTTATCTGTTCCTTACTTTGATTTTTCTCATCTAGGGTTATGGACACTTGGCCCCTCAGCCTGGCTCTGTAGGCATGCGTGGTTCAGGATGGCTATTTTCAAATTAAAGCGTTGTGGCTTTGCATGCTTATGGGTTAAGGGAGTTTGACATGGACAGTGGGACATTTTTCTTGGATTCTTGTACAAGCCCGGGTTTTGTTCCTCTCTGAATAGGACCAGCTCCTTTAGGGCCATGGCTCACATAGCCCTTTGGCAAGATTTACAAGAGTGTGCCCACAAACAGGGTGGATGGGTGGGCAGATGGATGGACATACCTGGCCAGCCTGTCTAGCATCTGTCTGTCCCTCTGCTTGTGCTTCTCTGGGGATCCAAAAGGAGAGTCCAGCAGCACCTCTGTGGTAAATAAAAGCTGGGAAGTGATGGTGGGAGGAGGAGTTGCCTTGGAGGAGGGGAAGAGTGCTGTAGAAGGAGGCCAGACTGCCCCTAGCTGTTTCCCAGCCTTGTCTGAAAGGTGAGAGAGAGGGAGGGCCTGTGTGTATATGATGGAGGAGTGGTATTGGGGGTTTGAATCAGTTGTCATTTGGGTTCTAGACTCAGATGGGTGGGGATCCTAACCAAGGTTACACAGACAGAACTGAGGAAATGTTGAGAGTCTTCCACCTGGTACCTTTAGGGGGTGCTCTGTAGCTACAACGATCCCTGGATACCCCAGGGAAGGCTTGGGCCTGAACAGGAGGTCAGGGCTACAGCTGGCTGTGCACTGGAACTACAGGAGTGGCCTATGAGGGTGTGTTGAAGGAATGATGAACGTTCCATGCACGTGCACTGCTGGGAATTAAGGGTGGTAGGGATTGCTGAGGTCTTAGATTCTGCTTTGAATTTGGAATGAGAAAAGTCTATGTAGGGTTTATGGAGTTGATACCTCAATTTCTCCTGGGGTAAATGGAAGAATGGAAGGCAGGACCACCCAGGGATAGTTCTTAAGGAACTTGAGTGTGAGGCTCTGTGACCTTGTGTAACTGGGTGGGTGATGGAATGGGGGACATACTTTGTGTTCCCATGACTTTGTGAGAGAGTGAGTCTACACCAGCTGGGTCACACCTGCAAGTTGAGGGGGGGAACTACCAGAGTCCTAGAATGTCAGATGTCAAATAATTGCTGCCCCTGCATGTGGGATTTGGGAGTGGGTATGGCTCTGCGCTGGGGAAAGTTGAGATTGTGTTGCTACTACATTACTGACTCTTAGGCTGGGTGAGTGCAACAGTGTGAGCTGTGTTTGTGACACTTGAGTTATAGTTCCCAGATGTATGTAATAGCAGAACATTTTGCTGCTGGATCAAATCAGATTCTTAAGAGTGGACAAACCGTGATAGAGTGATGCTATTAAGTAGTTATAGTCATTATATTGATACGACTCATTAGTATATAACCTTTAACAGTGATTCCAAGACCGCTGTGTTTTGAGCACGTGTGTCATTTATTTTTGTCAGAACCTTATGTGAGTAAATGCTGATTTGCTTGCCCACAGTTGATCTTGGCCTGTTTGGTGAGATTCATTTGTATTGGTGCTAGGAGATACAGTAGATACAATACAGCCACATTCATGGTTTAGTTTCTGTGGTGCATTCTGGGATAAGGTGTATCCCTGTTGTATGCCTGGGCTCTTGATCCCACTGTGTGTTGCCAGCATGGGGTACAAGTTGTGTTGTTGAATAATGGGAGACCCAATTTGGCAAGTGTTCTTTGAGGTGGTGGTGATGTATAGTCTGCCTGTATGACTTTTTGTTTTGCTATCCTACTTTGTTGTGCAGCTTTTGTGATTTTCCTGCGTATCTTTCCCCGGGTGGCCATCGTTGTGATGGTGTGAGACCCTGTTGTGGTCAAATGAACTGATAATGTGATACACGTGGACTGACTGTATTATGTGTCTGTAACCCTATGTTGTGTCTGTGTGAACCGGCTACTTGACCCCGTTGTGTCGTGACTTGTATCAGAGACTGTTGTGGTGTGATAGAACTCCCTATGGTGAGTATACCTTCTTTGTGGTGGTAGTGGCCCATAGCAGTGCCTCCTTGTATGGATTGTGTATCCGTTTGACCCCGCAGTGCCCTGTTGCGGGTCTGTGTTGTTTGACCTCCGCTGCGGTTGCCCCCACCCCTGTTGCTCGCTGCCCCTCCCCAGCGCCGTCAGCCGCGCCGCTCGGCAATCGATCGCCATTGATTGTCCCTGACGAGCTGCTCCACTTTCCAGCCAATGTCAGGAGGGGGGAATCTCCGCCGCCCTGGCGGTGTCATTTCCACACACTCCCTGGGCTGCTGCCAGCGCAGGCAACACCAAGAGCCGGCCTGGATCGCCCGTAGCATGAACCGGACCGCCGACGCTGTGTGAGGACACCCCCAACGGTACTTCCCAACCTCAGCATGTGGGGCCTGTGGCCCTGAGTCCAGGCCCGCTCCCTGTGAGTGGGCGTTGTTGCCACATGCATTTGAGCTGGACCTGTATGGTGTCGGTGGGGTGGACCTTGGGGGCTGTTTCCGGAGGGCGGAGGCGCCAGGCCGCCAACTTTGCTGTGGCCCAAACAGATGCTAATGATTTTCCGGGAGACGCTGGTTATCTCTGGCTGCAGCCGGTGTGCGGGGCTGGGCGGGGCACAGACACCCTCCCAGCTTTGCGATTGGACCACTGGCCCCAAGTGGACAGTAGAGGTGGCGAGCTGCCCCAGGTGCCCCCTAGAACTTTAGCTGCCTGAGAATATTTGACCCTTCTCTGCCCTGATACTGCTGTCTGCTGCTCACTCTTGATCAGCCCCTCTTCTCAAAGCCCCCATTTCCTCCTAAGCAGGGGAAACGGGGGTGCAGAGAAATGCAGCCCAAGGTCACACCCATCTAGCGCCTGTCTGGTGGAGCTGGTCACCCTCTGGGAGAGTCAGTCCGTCAGGACCCGAAACCCTCCTCGCTCCCCCCTCACCTAGGGGCCGGAGCCAGTTTCCAGACTCTCTGGTGGAAGTGCTGACGTGGCTCTGGGCAGCTGTCTGGGGCCGGGAAGCGGGGCAGATGTCACGGCGCCCTGGGAGGAGGCGGCTCTGTGGGGAGGGCGGGCAGGGCGAGACACTCCCCTTTCCCCTGCTGCTCTGGCTGAGACAGCCACAGGCCAGGCTGCCCCACCTCGAGTCTGGCTCCAGCTCTGCTGTGAGGCATCCCTAGACCCTGTAGCCTCTCTGGACCTCCCCAGGCAAGGAGGATAATAACACCAGCTCTGAGATGGGTGTGAGCCTCAAGTGAGAGCAAAGGCATGCAAAGCCCCCAGCTTTGTGCTGGGCACACTACACTGCTCCTGCTCAATAAATGTCAGCTGTTACCGTTGTTGTCTTTGCAAGTGGAAACTTGGTGTGTCCAAAGGCAAAACTGAGTCCTGAGGGTGCCAGTTGGCATCTTCAGAGGTCATTCCAGCCAGCCTCCTGCCTTGTTGCCCCTGGTCCTCTGCATTTCTCATGCCTGTCTAGCTTCGTGTCTTCTCGCTGCAGTGTCAGCCCCTCAGCTCTGCTTGCTGCCAAGCTGCCCCCCTCTTTTCCGTGTAGTTCTCTTCTATCTGGCTGCCACATTGGGTCCCTCGAGCGGCACAGCCCCCCGGGAACAGCAATCGATGGGGCGGAACAGGCTCCCTGACAGATGGACCCACGAAGGCTGGGCTGCTTCAGCAGAGTCTCCCTAGGAAACCGGAGACAGTAGACAAACCACCATGGCTGCCTCCTAAATAGAAATGGGAGGGGGCGGGTGATGGGGAGGAGGAGGCCAGAGCTTCCAAACAGCTCGAGGCTGAGCAAGCTCTGTGGGGATGGGTCTAGAAGGTCAGGGCAGCCCTCTGCCCTTGTGCAAAGGCCCAGAATACTCCTGGAGGGAGAACTCAATACAGCTAGCCTTATAGATAGGATTTGTTTTAGTTCCCCCCACTATGGACAGGTGCAGAACTTTGCCAGCGGCAACCCCTTCACGTCAGAGGCACTTTTTCTGACAACCCCAGAGGCTAGTGGATGGGTAGATGGGCAGATCAGTCTCTTATCACCCTTCTTAAGCTTCAAGAGCCCTTTGAAGCCAGAGTAGCAGAAGGGACCCCTTTGCTTGTGGGCACGGAAGATGAGTCTTTGGGGAGGGTAGGGGGTGGGGCAGAGAGGTGGACAGAGTCTTATCAGACTCCTAAATTAGCCAGGGATGTTCCTCTAGGGTTCCTCTAGGGTTTATCCCAAGATTTCTCAGTACTACTGACGTTTTGGCCAGGAAATTCTATGTTTTGTGCATCTTAGGATATTAAGCACCATCCCTGGCTTTCATCCATTAGATGCAAGTAACAGAGCAATTGTGACAATCAAAAAATGTCTGCAGACATTGCCAAATGTCCCCTAGGAAGCAGAGTCAGCTCTGGCTGAGAACCACTGGCCTAACCTCAGGACCAGCCCCCTGGGATGGAGGGTGACCAGGACCCCAAGAGGATGCCAAAGATCCTCTACAATAGGTTGGGTGGGGGACATGAATTTATAAAACAGCCTTCTCCCCAGCTGTCTCAGACCCGGGAGGGTTGGAACCACCCCTCCCCCATGGCCCCAACTGCCAGGTTGGAGTGAAACATGCTCGCCTGAGATGGTAGAGTTGTTGGCGTCACTGCTCAGCTGCGCCAGGCTTGGTGCCAACGCCTCACTGCTGAGGCTACACAGCATGGGGGTGGGGGAGTGGTCAGGGTCATGGAGGGTGCTCAGCTGCCTGGGCTGCCTTCTGTCCAGCTAGCTTGGGGTGAGGATAGGAACTAGCATGGATGGTCAACTGTGGTACCCTGCTGTCTACCTCTAGGCCAGCATTAGCCTGAGGGTAGGACTGACAGGCCTCAGAGCCATTGGGGGCTACTGCTGAGAGAGGAGGATTGTGGACAAAAGTCCAGTGGACCCAGCCAGCTGACAGCTGGGCCACCTGAGCACCAAGCTGATGGCTGGCCCCTCCAGGAAGACAGAAGAGAGGCAAGTACTGTGGGCTGGCTAAATGGTGCCAAGTCCTCTAAGTCCTTGAACAAGAGATTGAGGAGGGGGCTCCCTCTGGGAGCCTTCCTCTTCCTGCAGACAGACAGGGAAAACCTTTCTAGTGCCAGTCTCACTGCTGAGAAGTCTCTACGTCTATCTAATCTACTTCCTTTCCTTCTACAGCATAAGCCCTACACTGGTCTGCATGCTCAGCCCCTGCAGATTGGGCCCAACACTGCAGGCCATCTGAGGAAGAAAATTCTTATCCATGGGAGCAATCTCAGAGTACAAGTCAGTGAGTTCTTGTGTGGGTGGAGAGATGGGGACACCCAAGTGAGCAAGGCTGAGGGAATGGAGAGGAATATTGGTTCCAGCTGACAGACAAGGCCCATGAAGAGCAAGAGGACTTCAAGACACATTGGTGCTTCAAGCACCAGCCTCAGGGGTCCCAGGGTGGGGAGGCGGAAGTGGCTGGGAGGTGGACAGTGGCTTTGTAACTAGAGATGGGCTGAGCCAGCTGAGGAGGCAGCTTGGGGCTGGGGTTTAAAATAGCGCCTTGGCCTGGCCTGGATCGAGTTCAGGTCACCCAAAAGGCAGCATGGCTACCACCATCTGGCTCGGGTTTCTTATCTTCTTGATGATTTGGCTGCAGAGGAGGGGGTAACCCAAGCAGATGGGCCTGAGGAACCCAGGCACTGCCACTATAGCCCCCTGACTGGGCCCTAGCCTGCCTCCTCTGCTCCCATGGAACAGACTTGCCTCAGCTAAATCCTGTTGCCCACCTTTTCAGTAAACATTTAGCCCCAACTGGGTACCAAGCCAGATACCGTGGCGGCAAAGTAAAGTGCTACGGCTGCTGACTAACCAAGAGATCTGTAGTTCATATCCACCAGGCACTCCTTGGAAACTATGGGGCAGTTCTATTCTGTCCTGTAGGGTTGCTTTGAGTCAGAACCATCTCAACAGCAGTGGGTTTTGGTTTGGTGGGTACCAGGCCCTGGACAGAGCGTGGAGGTGAGTAAGGTCTTGTGCCTGTCCTGGCTTTTAGAGGGGGTGAGGGATCAGTATTCAGCAGAGACCCATCCCTCACTGATGTCCCAGCCTAACCCTGAAAGTCCTTGGCATGGAGAAGCAAGGGGTAGGAAAGAACCCAGAGGCTGCAGCGGGAGAGAGGAGGTAAGACTTCCAGCTGGGAAGTGGAAGGCTGCAGTAGGGACAGGGAAATATCCTCTGAAAAACTAATGATCCTACTTGAAAACTCCCCAGGAGGGTTGCTCCCCTAGGGTTCCCTGGGGAATGACTTGCCCCCAGGCTGAGGTAGAGTCCAGAGGCCTGAGACATAGGTCTAGGGATGCATGTCTGAGGATGTACATGGAGGTCATTCCGGCCAGTCTCTTGTATCCCAGGAGGGTCCCATTTTTCCTCTGGCCAACCCAAGGAAGAGGGAAGGAGGTTGATGATTAGATGGGATCACCCCTTCCCTAGTTCTTTAAGGGAAATGGCTAGTTCTAGTCCTACCACACCTCATGATGATGTTGGAAAGTGAACAGTAAAAAGTTCTAACTATATTCCTTCCTGCTCCACTTCTTGCGAGACTTCTTTGCTTCAGGATCAGTGACAGCCTCCTTGGGGCAGTGGTCTCTGGGGCCTGGCAGATAAGAGTCCTCTTCATTTTCTGCTCTTCTCCCAGCCCTGGGTCCTTGAGTAAGACAGGAGGCTAAGTGGCAGTGCCCTCTCTAACTCTACAGCAATGGCCCACCCTCCTTATAGAGCTCATATATATCTAAAAAAGCATCTTGTATATCTTGATGATTTCTCAACAGCCCCTGATTGAAGTATGCCCAATTTAGCTGTGCCATAAGTAACTTTTTATATTTCCTTGGAGAATCATTTCCCTTACACGTCTTTCCTGAATCTGTAATCTCAGATTAAAAGTTGATGTTGTTTTTTCTCAGTCTCTGGCTTCTAAGACACCTCACTAGTGAAAAAGGGCCATAGCCCCATCAATTCTTCCTCATTAGCTTGTCTAGTGTAAGAGAATTCTTCTGGGGAGGGAGTCACTGTGGGGAGTAGAGACAGTAAGGGAGACTTCTCAGTGTTAGCACCTGAGGATGTGAGAGGTCATTGCCCATTTCCTGTCCACATATGCTCCCCTACCCGACCCCCCAACAGAGGACCTCCTGCAAAAGTCTCTTACTGTGTATAAGGGGTAGGTGTTCAGCCTGTTCCGCCTTTCAATTGTCTCTTCACCTGTAGCTTAGGAATTTGAGGAGGTAGCTGTCTGTCCCTGGGTGGCACAAACAGTTAAATCCATGACTGCTAGTTTGGTGGCTTGAAGCCTCCCAGAGGTGCCTCAGAAGACAGACCTGATGATCTGCTTCCAAAAGGTCACGGCCTTGAAAACCCTGTGGAGCAGTTCTACTTTGCACATGAGATCACCGTCAGAATTGACTCAACTGCAGCTCTTAACAGGCTGAACAGAATAGGACGCAAGGGCTCAGCTTGAGAGCACAGAATGGTTGAAATCCTGACACCATTACTGTACAGCTCACGTAGTTGGAGTAAAGCACTAGCCCTCTCAGAGCCTCGGTTTCCTTGTTCAGTCTCCATTTACTCCTGCTGGGGAACCTGGCACCAGGAATCAGGGTTGCAGCCAGGCTGAGGGTTCCATCCCAGCTCTGAACAGTATCTAGTTCTTTTTGTCACCCCAAGCATTATCTAGTCCTTGTGGTCCCTGTTAGGTGGGTAGGACCGGCAGAATTATCCTCACAAGGTGAACAGAAGGCTCTGGAGAGTGAGGACTGGCTCAGGAAGCCCACCCAGAGCTCCTGACTGGTGCTTGTGAGAGGGAAAGGTCAGGGCTATAGCTGGAAGGCTAAAAGACAGACTTGGGTGAAAAGCTTTCCGAACCCAGAGGGAAGACAGGTCCCCAGAGACACCTCCCTTGCGCAGCCCTCCCAATAATTGGGGGAGGGACTTTCTCAAAGGTGCTGGGATTTCTGGCTCTAACCTCTGACTTCTGGCCTGGCAGGAGTGGGCACTCAGAGAGCCAGAGTCACGACTGGGGGTGGGGCTGAGGGGATCCGGCTGTGGCGACTCCAGGAGTTAAAGATTTACGAGGGCCCCCTTCCCGAGGCCTCCCTCCTCCCAAGCCCGGCGGGCAACCCGTGACTGCCCAGGCGGCAAGACACAGAACCAGTCCCACCAGTTCAAAGAGCAGTTCTTCCAGGGCCCACCCGCAGGACTGCTGAGCACCCTCTGCAGTCTGAAGGGGAAGGCAGGGTAGGGATTGGTGGGTGTGATCTCCAAACTAATTTGAGAAGAAAGAAGAAATAGGCCCCATTTTCAGAAATCTCAGTGTGAGGGGCATTTGTGACCCTGTTGTCCCCTCTGTTCACCCCCTCCACTGCTAGCAGGCCTACCCATGCCATCCCACCCTTGTGTGCAGGTCTTGGGTTGGGCACCCTCAGGCTGGGCTGGCTGTTTGTTTGCCCTGGGATACCCCACCCTTTGGGCCTGGTCTGGGCTCCCTTTTTTGGGCTGCTGCACCCTCCCCCCAGCCACTTCCCCTACTCTCAGCCACTTTTCCTTTCCAGGTCCCTTACCTGATCCTGGGATCCCTGAGCACAGCTTTGGCCTTAGGGAGCAGTCAGTCCTCCCAGACTGAACCACCGTTACGCCTACAGAAGCTAGGGCCGTAACTGTTGGGGGCATAATATTCCCAAACTCTCCCCACTCACCCCAGCCAATATGGGCTGAGTTCCCTGTGCCTAGCAGAGAATGAAGCTGTGTTTGTGGTTATGTGTAGCATGTGCCCGGGCAAGGTGAAATTCAGAGTAGGTCAGTGTGAGTGTGTGTATATGTGCGTGCCCACGTGTGCTCATGTATGTGTGGTGGTCTGGTCTGTGTTCGCTCCTGCCCTCTGACCCCAGAGTCATTTTGTTCCTGGTCTGGAGGGCTGGAGACTCCCCTCTGCACTCTTCTTCTTTCTTCTCCCCCCTGTTTACGTAGCTCAGGGCCAGGCTTAGGCCACACTGAATTCTCTGGGAGTGGGTGGATCTTGGCCACTTAAGAAACAGACCTAAGTTTTCTGAAATTTTTCTTTAGTTTCACTGCTCTTCTCCCTTCAAAGTCTAGTTTGGTGGAGGCAGGTACCTAAGGTCCAACGGTTAGTGTGTGGGGCTGAGACCCCAAAGTCCTGGGCTTGCTGCCAAAACATTCAACCCCCTCTGTTCCTCTCCCTTGGTTTGCACCTAGCTGCCCTGGGATTGTGCCTGAGGTCACAGTCCAGCCTGACCCCAGTTGGGGAGCTGAAACTGGTATGCTGATCATCACCTGGTTACCACCTAATGAAGTAACCCTCCTTCAGCAGGCAGGGCTCCATCCACACACCCCTCTCCCATTCTTTGACACAGGTGAGTGAGCAGGGGTCCAGAGAGGGGTAGACGTTAGGCCAGGCCCCAAATGTCTACACTCCTTTCCCTGCAGACATTTACCAGTCACTAGATGTTTCATCCATGACCAACATTAGCTGATAAATGACAGTCATGGAAAAGATAGGTCCCTCTGACAAGGCATGAATTTAAGTCCTGACTTTGCTACTTTCTGACCTTGGGCAGGTATCTAATCCTCATCTTTGTCATAAGTATAGTAGAAATAATAATCACTTTGAGGATTAGAGGAACAAATGCACAGAAAGCAGTTCTTATGGTGCCTGATATGTAGTAGTACCCAGAGAAATATTGGCTACAGTTGTTATTACTAGTGTCGTGGTTAAGTGCAACAGCTGCTAACCAAAACGTTGGCAGTTCAAATCTACCAGTCACTCCTTGGAAACTCTATGGGCCAGTTCTACACTGTCCTATAAAAAAAACCAGCACCATTGAGGGTCGCTATAAGGTGGTATTGACTGAGTGGCACTGGTTTTGGTTTGGTTTTGACTTAATGCCAAGCTTCAGGCCCAGGGCTGGAAATACAAAGTGTAGGAGACTCTCTAGTTTCAAAGAACTTTCAGGGTGATGGTAGTGGGCGGGCAGGGGACAGATAAGCAAATAAAAGCTATTTCTATGCAACATGGTCACTGTGGCCATAGGAGGGGGCAGTTGGGGGCTAAAACTGGGACACAGTACAGTTGTGCAGTGCATGCACTGCAAAAGGCACTTGGCAAAGGGGGTCAGAAGACTGAAAGGTAATCCATCATCTGCTGTAAGAATTATCTATCTGAGTAAAGGGGACACCTTTTCCTAACTTGCACAAGGCTACTAGTGGCCCCGTGGGTACAGACCAAACTTAGGCTGGGAGCCGCAGTCAGAGAAGGTTCCCAGTGGAGGTGAAATATACTCTTGGACCTTCAATGAGGATTTCAGTCAGTGAACTTGAGTAAGGACTTTTGGGGCAGTGGGAAAGTATATGGAAAGCCATAAAACCCAAGAAGTGAATTTTGGAGAGCCTGAGGGAACTTCCCATGTTGGGTGGGTGTTGGCCCAGGAATTGCAGAGGAGTAGGGCTAATTAGGGAAGTCAGGCTGGGTCAGGTACAGGGTTTGGACTCTGAGGAACCACTGCAGGGTGTGAAACAGGTGAGTCCCAATTCAGATCTGTATGGAAGAGGTAACACTAGGGTGACAAAATCTCCAGTTTTGCCTGTTTATTTACCTGAAAAATGGGGATGGTATTACTACTGGAACTGATATGAAGATTAAATGAGATAATGCACCCTAATTTTAGCACAATGCCCAGTTCAGGCTAAGGGCTTCAAAAATGTCAGCCATGGACATTAGCACCAAGATCCAGGAGGGAGAAGGGAATGTGACCCTTCCCACAGGATAGGGCCCTCTGAGAAGGTGAATGCTGGGTCACCCTTCCCCGTGAAATGGACTGGAGACTTGAAGGACTTGCAACCTGTCTTAGTAGCCAACTGATTGACTGAGGTAATTTGGTAGTGAGTTAAATAACAACATATTCTTTTCTTTTGGGGGGCCAGGAGGTAAGGAGGGAATAGTGAACTCAGGTAGCCTCCCTTTTTCCTGGAGAAGGGAGCTGGGATAGGGAAAGTCTCTCCCAAGGGCAAGGACTCCTGCCCCAGCTAGACAAATGAGTATCCCTGATTTGTCTTGCTTGTCATCGGGCAGTTGTTTTGCACATGATGTGTCCTGTTCATTTGCCATTTTCCATGTGAACTATTATATCCCTCTGCTCTCTGATTCCTACCTGGCTTGGACAGGTGAGGGTTGGAAGTCTCCCCCAGTTCTTAATTTCCAGGGGACACAGAAGACTCCAACATCCACCTACTCCACTCTCTAAAATGGGCTAGGCATATGCCAGCATCCCCTGGAGAAGCTGATCCCTATTGGGATCATCTGGCTCCTCCACTGCAGTCTGCTGCTCTTTGACCTTTATCCTCTTGAGTTGGTAGAAGGGGGCACAGACCATAAAAAAAAAAAAAAAAGTGGACAATTAAATAGCAATTCCCTGCAGTTGAGCTATTACCTGAAGAGGCCTGGTGGTGCAGTCGTTAAAGCGCTCACCTGCTAACTAAAATGTTGGTAGTATCAACCATGCGGAAGTCTACGTCTGTAAAGATTTATAGCCTTGGAAATCCTATAGGACACCTCTACTCTGTGCTGTAGGATTGTTCTGAGTTGGAATTGACCCCACAGCCTTGGGATTTTTTTTTTTTTTTGGAGCTTCTATCCTTCTTTCCCCATGGATCCTAGCATGAAGTATTTTTCAGGTATACTCTGGGCCTTGAGAGCCCTGCAAGACTAAATTTCACTTCTTGGGTGCTAATCCTCCAGGCCTGCTACTTACTTTGCCAGGGAATAGGATCCCTTCACAGTCTGTGCCTTAGCTTCCCAGCAAAGGTAGATGGAGGTGGATTAAGTGCTTGGAGATCCTGGAGCATACAGACCTGAGACTTGGCCTCAGTTTTCCTTGTCCCTCGCACCCAAGGTGGGGTCTAAAAGATCTATCTTTAAGCTGTTTAAGGGTGATAATCTGGGGAGTGTTCACTTGTCTCCAAACTGTTTCCATAGCAAGCACACTACTTTTATACACCTAATATGCTTGTTTGGGGAGGCTTTGAGGATAGCTGTTGAAAAGGAGGAGGAGACACAAAACAACGACCCCCGCCCCAGCCACTGCTTGGTGCATCTAGGTATTTATAGAAGAAAGGAATTGCCTGGGAGAGGGTGTCCACCATGTCCGGGAAGAGTCACTACCTGTGGCCTGGGAAATTGGGAGGGTGAATGAAACAAGGGGAGAGAAGCTCTGTCCTGTTACACCTCTCATGCCTCACATATCCCAAGCCCCCTCCATGCAGAAGGCTTGTAGAATAGGCGCCAGAGGCTGGCTCCTTGCAGGCCAAGCCTCCCGGCCACCCCCATGCTGCCTCGGAGACAGCCAGGCCTCAAAGAGAGAGGAAGCGGTGAGGTGGGAGATGGTTTCACTTCTCCTACTGAGGCCAAGCCTGTGGCTGGAGACGCCCGGGTCGCTGCAGTTAACTCCCCGTTATCTGAGCCCCAATCAATCGCAGGCAGTAACGTTTAACCCTAGGCAGACTTCCCCAACGGCCCTGAAGGTCCCAGCTTGGGTCCTGGGTCTGGTTTTTTTTTCTGCTTTGAGGAGGAAGGTCTGCATCGCTGCACAAACCCTGCCCTATGAATTCCAGAGAACTAGAGAAACCTTCCCACTCTGGAATTATGGGCAACTTGGAATTAGGTAAACCCAAGGCTCGTCAATTTCCCTCCCTCCTCCCCCAGGTGGCCTCAGCTTTAGGATTAATCTAAACCGAGAAGATGAGAGGTTACTACTAAGTGTGAAGATGCATGGGCCCAAATTTGTCTCCACTGGATGCCTGCACGGCAAGCCTTGGGTTTCCCTCTCAACCAGTATCTATTGAGGTCTGCTCTGTACCAGGCACTGTTTCAGACTCAGCTTGTCCACGGTCTCATGGCACTGCAATCTAGTCGCAGTAGCGTCAGGCCTCAGAGGTTGGGCTGACGGCTGCGTAGGAATAAAACGTCCTTTCTCGAATCAGTTTCCTCATCTGTGAAATGGGTCAAGAAACTCCACGTCTGTCTCTTCTTCCGGGGACCTAGTGCCCACTAAGCCCAGAAAGCGCTCTGGAAGGGTGACGTCCTTGAATTTTCGTCTAGCTCCTTTATCCGTCGCCTGGGCAGTCTGGCTCAAAGCGCACCTGGCTGAGGGGCGCGGCTAAACCCTCCCTCCGGGTGCCGGTAGTTTTGTGCCCGGCCAAAACTGGGGCAGAAGGATGGTCGATTTGCCTGGAAGGTGCGTTTCCAAGTTCAGGCACCCGTCACAAAAGTCGGGAGGTGCTCTCATTTTTTGTGAAGTTGCAGAAAAAGAGGTTAAGACCAGGCACGCAGAGGAGCCGAGCCTGGTCGATCTCGTTAGGGCGCAGGAAGATCGAGGCGCCGCGGTTGCGGCCTCACAGCCTGCAGCGTCCAAGTGGCCAGAGCTGCGCTGGGAGAGAGGCGTAGGGAGGAGGGAGGGGAGCTGAGGTACGGGGGGGGGGTGGAAAGGGGGGAAGAGGGAGCGGTGAGTCCGGTCCGGGTTTTGCCGGCAGCCCCCGGGCAGCGTTCAGAGCTCCTGCCCGGGCGGGCGCGCAGCGGCGGCAGCAGAGGCGGCGGAGCCTGAGCGGGGATGTAGAGGCGGCGGCACTGGCGGCAGCAGAGGCGGCTGCAAGAGCAGACGCCCGAGCCGAGCTAGAAAAGCGACCGATCCTCGCTCCCCGACGCCCGCCCCGCGTCCCAGCCCTGCCCAGCCCGCACTCGGCCATGCGCGCCGCCTGCTAAGTCCGGGCGCCGCACGCTGTGCCCTCCGCCTGCTGCGCAGCGCTCCGCTCGGGGGTGATTAGTTGCTTTTTGTTGTTTTTTAATTTGGGCCGCGGGGAGGGGGAGGAGGGGCAGGTGCTGCAGGCTCCCCCCCCTCCCCGCCTTGGACCAGTCGCGGCGGCGCGACTCGAGCCCCGGACCTGGGCACCGCGGGAGCGGAGCGCACGGCGGCGGCTGTGCCCAGAGCGGAGCGCAGCTCCCTGCCCCTCCCCTCCCCCTCGGCCTCGCGGCGGTGGCGGCGGCGGCGGCGACAGCAGTGGCGGCTTGGACGACTCAGAGAGACGGTAGGTGTCGGGCCACGGCCCTCCTCCGGCCCCCCCCGAAGGCCGGCCCCCTCCTCTTCCCCGCCTTCCTCCTTCTCCTCCCCCGGGGCCCGGTGCGCGGCCGGGGCCGGAGTTCGCTGGAAGTCGGCGGAAAGTTTGGCGGCGCAGGGTCCCCCGAAGTTCAGGTGCGCAGAGTCGGGGATAGGGAAGGAGGGGGCCTGTGTTTGGGAGGACTAGGGGCTCTGGTAGCCTGAGCTGCAGAGCCTTGGAGACTGGGAGTCCTAGCACCGGTGATCGCTCGGCGGTCGCTGCTATCCCCAAGCCGCAGTCTGCTCGGTCGCAGATCACTGAGTTCAGACAAAAAGAGGGGTTTTAGGGTCGAGGACGAAGGGTTGAGCGCCGTGGCTCTCCCCGCGGGGTGCCGCCCCCTCCCCAATTACTCCAACTTGCGGGCGCTGGGGCAGCAGGAGCCCCCAGGTCTTCACCTCTTGGTGCTGAGCGGGCGCTGCGCCTGCGGGGGCGGCTGCTTGGATATCTCCGGCGCACACTCCTCCCCATCAGAGCCCTACTCGCAGCCTTGTGTTTTGGGGGGCATCGGTAACTGCTTTGAGCACCTTCGACCGCGCGTGGCTGATCCTCTGGAGTAGGCGGCGGCTACTTCTGCATTTCCCCTCCACCTCCTCGCCCCCGCTGCCCGCGGGGTGACTGGCGGGCTGTTCAAGTTTGACCTTTTTTTTTTCGGTCTAAGTATCATCACACACACCCCCCCCCCCCCACCGCTCCCAGCGGCCTCATTCTCTCTTCCTTTCCCAGCTCTGGGGAGTCTTTCGAGCCATGTCTTGAGCCCCACTTGGGCCAAGCAGCGAGCAAGGCCAGGAAGGGAGAGTTGGGGGTGTCCCTAGCTGCGGAGATAGAAGGAGGCTGCGTCCGAGGCTTCAGCACGCTACCCTGGCCCCACGTTTACCTCTGAAGTTCGGTCCCCCCGCCCCCTCGTCTTTGCTTCCCCGGAGCGAGGGCCGAACAGCAGCAAGAGGAATGTGTTAATTTTCTTAGTGGGGGAAGTTGTCCTCGCCCGGAATGGGCTGCTTTCCGGCGGGGAGCGCGGGGTGCGCCTGGCTTTGTTTATTTGTAGGATCGATAGAAAGTGAGTGACCCTGGTTTTTAAGTGAGGGGGCACCTACAGAATCTGTCAGAAGAGCTGAAGCGCCCAATCAGGGAGCAAGATCACTTTCTTTTCCCTGCGGGAATTGGAAGGGGTGCGAGTTGGAAGGGGTGCGCAGAGTTGGGCTGGTGCCACGGATTGCAAAGAAGCATCTGCAGATTTGGGGTATTCTGTAGTGACTCATCCGGAAAGACCCACTCCTGCTTCATGTCCCCTGTAACGGGGGTCTAAATGTTTGGTACCCGCTCCTGCTTTGCCCTCTGGACCTTGGGTGGTCTGAGAGCGCATTTTCGGATTACCAGGAGGGGGCTGAAGGAAGGTCGGGGGACCAACCTCTTGAACGACCCACCCTTGCCGCCGTTCGCTTCGCGGAGGGCTCTGTTCGGAGCCCTTGGTTTTGTGGTGGACCCAGTTCATCCCCACCCCCGAGTTTGGCCAGGAAGCGCTGGGGAAGGGGGCGTGTGTGCTCGCTCGGCCCTTGCCACCGCCGGAGCCGTCCCAGGGCCGCCGGCGAACACAGACCCTTTCAAGTTTTCCGCTGGGGCCGCCTGGCGGGGGCTGCAAACGGACTTGTTTGGAGCACAAATTTGAACGCCCGGCGCCGCCTCAGCTGCCCAGACCCGCGGGGGCGGGGGTGGGGGCGCCATCCCTACAACGGGGAGCATTTAATTAGACTTTTTTAGGGGCTGTGTTGATCCAAGTTTGAGCACATCGCTCTGTTGATAGACCCCCCACCCCCAGGGTCCAACTGCTACTGGAAACCCAGGAGCTGGGACCCGAAGCCCCCTCCCATATCTTTTTGAGAGCCGTGTGGGGAGACTGAGGCCGGTGCTGTCGGTAACTGCGTAGTGTTGATTTAGCAGTTTCTCTGGATGAGACTCAAGAGCTGAAAGGGGGGGGAGTGGCCCGCTCTGCAGCTGTCACCCCCCTCCCAGAACGGAAATTGTCCTCCCTCCTTGGTGAGGAGAGAGAGAGGGGATGTCGTGTGATTTGAGCCCTAGAAAGGGGTGGGAAAAGCTAAGGGAGTTTGTCTTATGAATCCTCAGTCACCCCTGGGAAGCTCAGTAGAAACCCACCTCTCCACCCCCATCCTGGCAAGAGCTGTGGCTCTCTGGGAGATGCTACTAGCTAGCCTTGCGCCTCCTTCTCCTGTGCCCCCCCTCCGGCCCCCTCCTGCCGGTACCTCTGAGGTGGGGCGCAGAGCTTCCGCTATAGAAGACAGACTCTTGACTGACTGTCCTTGTTTATGTGTGTATTTCGTCCTGACTGTTTTCCGGGCTCAGCAGGTGACCCTGGCCCAGGCCTCCTATCTCTCCCCCGACAGAGCCTGTTGACTTACCCGTGGGCCAGCGGCCTCGTCTTTATCATGTGAGGCCTGGAATGTCCACCCGGCTGGGTTGGGCTGGGCTAAGGTGGGTGGGGGAAGGGGAGGAGAGGATTCTGCATCCAAGGCCCTTTCTAGCCTAGTGCTGTATTTGTTCCATGGGCTCCCATTAGATCCCCAACTCCTTATTGCCTCGTTATAGCTTTTTGCCTGCGTTTACCCATTCGACAAGCGTGAAACTGATGCCCATAGGGCTATGTCTGGGTAAGGAACCAACTAACTGTTCCACCTTCTTCAGGACACTACCTAGTTATTTATGGGAAGATGGACCTTACCAATAAGTTTATTGTAGGTGGGGTCTCCTTGGGAAGGTGAGAAGGGGTGGAATGGGCTGAGGTCACTGGCTCTCCAAGGTACAAGATGAGCTGAAGGGGCGAGGGAAGATACAGGTGAGCTAGATATGGGCCTGCTTAATGGAGTAACCATTAAGTTAGAACTAAGGCCCTAAGCTCAGTGCCCTGGAGTGGCTGGTCCCTTTGGCCTTTGCCCTTTAATCCCTTGTCTGGAACATGCTGTAGTTGGCCAAGAATGGGGGTACTTCCTGTTATTACTCTTACTATTGCACATTCTTTATATGTAATTGATGCATTAATTGGCTCATTGTTTATTTGTGAGAACCTACTGTGTGGTCAGTTTCTACCCTTCTAGGATACAGCAACTATCTCGGTTTCTGCTTTGGAGGCGGGCCCAGGGTGGAAGCTCCGCCCCTTGCCCACCCTCCTGGGCCCTGATTGGTGCTTTCTGACTTTTCTGGGATTCTCTCTTATACCCACCACCTGGTGTCATCCTAGCCTCTGTGTGTGCCTGTGTGTGAATTGTCCTTGATTAAGTATATTAATAGTTAAACTCTCACTCATAGCTGGAGCTCACCAGACCACAAAAACCTCCCTGGTTACTCACGCGCTACTGCCCAACAAGAATATCCCACTAAAGTTTTTTTTCTGCTTTCTCTCTTACTTCCTTCTCAATTCCCCCTCAACTGTGAGTTCACCCTGTAGGATGTGGGCAACAAGAAAGAACGGCTACCTTCAAAGACCCAGGAATCTCCAGCCATTCTACCTGCCCTAAAGTCAAATGCGGTGTCAGCAGACAGGTGGGGCCGTGTGTGGGTGCTAGTCTGTTGGTCAGGGATGTGGGAATCTGGGTGGTGTATGTCTTTAGGGATATGTGTATCTGTAAGTTGTGCGTCTGTCAGTGAATCTCTGTGTTGTATATGTGTGTGTGTCTTGGAGTGTGGGAGTCAAACATGTGTGTTTGTGAACCAAGGGATGGGTATCTGTGTATCTAAGAGTGTGTATAAGTGCATGATGTGCATACATGTGAGTTTGTGAATCTGGGAGTGTATTTCCAAAAGACGAGTATGTCCCTGTGAATCTAGGAGAATTTGTATATTTTGTGAGCTGCATGTATTTGAATTTTGGAGTGTGTATTTGTGATTTATGTGTATCTGTGTTTTGTGTATGGTTTTAAATCACAGAATATCTTGACTGAATGATGCAGATCTGAATTCTGAATGTGTCTGTGAATCTGGAAGTGGGCCTGTGTGAACAGTGTGGACAGTGGTCTCTGTCAGTCTGTCTTCCGTGGCTGATGTCTTTGGGTTCCTCTATCTATGTCTGCCAGTCTGTCTTTCTGAGCCTCTCCCTGGTTGGTTGAGGTGTTAAGTGTAAGTGTATGAAGCATCAAACTTCCCCCACCCGGTCTTTCCCCTGCCTATCCTTCCCTGGCAGTAACTGGGCAGCCTCCCCTTCTGCCTGGTCTGCCTGCCTGCTGGGGTTTTGGAGCCTTGAAAGGAGACAGGCTGGGGCCGGGGTGACAGCGCGTATCCACGGCGATGGCAGCCTGTGATTATGGGAATAAAAGGATTTTAAGGTCACGGGTTTTTTTTCCCTGTTATTTGGTGATTTTTTCCCTTTTTGGTAGAGCCGGCAGCAGCAAAGGCCAGGGCCATGTGTCTGGTTGGGGAGTCTGTCCCCATGCAAGTGAGCATGGATATGTGAGGTTTACACACATGAGCAGAGCCTGTGACAAGAGTAGTGCACCTGTCTGCCTGCTCACCATGTGAGAGTTCACAGGGCTGCTTCTGGGAGGGGGGAGAATTCGTAGGAGAACTTCTTGTTTTGAGTGTAATGTGGAGCTGGAATCCTGCAGTCCTGTGTGTGCTGAGGCCATGTCTGGCCCCAACTCTCACCTGCCCCCCAGGCTGGGTGTCTCTGCCCAGAGATTGTCTGGGCCCAGTCACCTGGGCTAGGCCACGGTCTCCGGTCTCCGGGTGTCAGTGCCCCTGGCCTCTCTCCAGCCCCTGTAATTGCATTCTGCTGCCTAATCCCCCGCCAGCTCAATTAGATCGCAAATTCTTCTTCATTTCCTGCCTCTGATGCTGGCCTCCCTCTGGGCTCACAGGACCTGGGAGGGTGGGGATCTAACCACCTCCTCTGCCAGCACCATGGGCCTTGGAGGGGTGATTAGTTCCTGGCACACTGGCTTGGGAGCTCAGATCGGAGCCCTGAGGACTAAGGGGCCGGAGCGTCACTGGCCTTCTTTGGGCCAGCACGTCACTGGCCTTCTTTGGGCCAGCCTCAGTATTCCCATCCTGAGGTGATAGGTGGGGCACTTGTGTTATTGGGTACTGGTGCTCTGGGCAGGGCAAGCCCCTGCAAAGCATCCTCTCCCTGTTCCCGCAGACTGCCCTCCTCCTATACCCTGAGCACTCACTGGCCACCACCCAGCACAGCAACTGTGACCTTGTATCTGACTTTTTTATGGTCTTTCTTCTGGGGCTCAGTGGGGCCAGTGAGCTGCCCTTCTACAGGGTCCTCCTAACCCCCTCCATTACTCTTTACCAAGAGAAGAGCGTGTGAGTGCTGACTGTAGAGCCCATCACGTTGTGTCTACATCCTGGCTCTGTCACTGTCTACTAGATGTTTGACTTTTGCGTTGGTTGCTGTATCTCTGTGAAACTCAGTTTACTTATCCTTAAAATGGGACAGTAAGAGTGCCTGTCCCATGAGGATGTTTTCAGATGTACACAGGGCTCAGCACTGAGGCTTACCCACAGCATTCAATAAAAGTTGGCAAGCATTTCATATCCCCCAGTGAACAGGAAGAAAAGAACACTTCACACTAGGCGTCTCTGCTTCAACTGTGACTGTACTAATTACCAGATGTGTGACCTTCACTTTGCTTTACTAGGTTTTGCTTTCCCTTATCTGTAAAATGGGCATGATGAGATGGCTGACCTTACAGAGGAGCATAGAAGGATTTTCTGGGATAATGCAACAGATGTTTGTCCCCAGCTCCCCATACCAGGTTTTCGATATATTGTTTGCTCGCTCTTGCTTTTCTCACACCAAGGCTAGGGTCAGGCAAGGCTGGTGAAGACTTAGTCTCAGGGGCAAGGGGACTGGCCCAGGTTATGTGACTGGTAATGGGGCCAGGGTGGGGTGGGAGAGCTAGGGGATGACCTGCTGGCTTGCTTGCTCCTTGACTCCCTGGCTCACCTGAGCCAGGAGGCACAGCCTCCTTCCTCTAGGCCTCTGCAGAAAGAGGTGGCTTGGCTGGGTTTTTTCCTGGGTAGGAGAAGCTAGGTGTCTACCCCTTGCTTACCCTGGAGGTGCCAAGTGGCAGTGGCTGTGCTGACAGGCCTCCTGGCCTTGGTAGGGTGGCTGGCAGGTCTGGAAGGCTGGCTGAGTGCAGATCAACCGTAGAGAAGAAGGACCCACAAAGGTCTCCCTCCCATCACTAATCCCCATGCCCCTCCTGCCCCCTCAGCCTGTCCTCTCTATCGACAACAGAAAGACAGAGGAGAGTCACAGCAGGAGGAGAGCTGGGCAGACTGGCTCTGGTGGAGGTGGAGGAGGGGACAGCCCTCTGCCTCAGGTCCCCCGCCACTCCCTGGCTAGTCTTCTGCTTGCTGTGACCTCTGTCACTCAGTGGACTAGGCTCTTTAATATTTCATGGCCCTTCAAGTCAGCCCCCTGCCCCAGTGTACACGGCCCCCTTTGTCTGCCTTCCCCCTTCCCAGGGGCTTGCCTGTTGCTGAATTACACATAAGCTGCCTCTGCTTTCCCCCCAGCTGGTCACGACTGTGCCTGCTGGTGTCGCGTTCCCAGTCCCTCCTGACCTGCCTCCCCCACATCTCTACTTCTTGTAACCTCTGTCTCCCAGGAATTTTACCCCCTTCTTTGACTCCTCTGACCATCTCCCTGCCCTTTTCCTCCATTTTCCTCTCTTGTTGGCCTCCTCCTTCCCAATGGAACAGAAATACGGCAACTGGTCCGCCTGCCTGTCCGCCCCCGGGGTCCACCCCTTCCTGCCCTCCCCCGGCTGTGTGGCCGAGAGAGCTGGTTTTATTTATTTTTCTGTTTGTTTGGGAAGAGGGCAGTGGCGACTCTAGGCCCTGGCTCCTGCATTCTGCCTAGAGTGGCGGGCAGGCAGGCTGTGCTGGCCTCCCAGGAATGTGGCCGGGACGCCCCGCTCTATATTTACTCCCCTTCAGCTGCTGGCCCCAGCAGGGCAGAGCCAGGCCTGCCCAGTGGCCCCGGGGGAGCCCTCTACCCGCCCTCCTCTGTCAGGCAGACCCCACATGGCCTTTGGGCCCGCTGCTCCCTCCCATGCCCGTGACCTCCTCTGACCTCCTGGACTTGCCCAGACTGCCAGCAGCAACACTTATGTGCCATGCAAGTTCAAGCATAAAGTACAGGACAGGGGTTCTAGTTGTTGTGGGGTAGCACCTCGTGCCCCCTGGCTCCCACTCTCACCTCCACCCAGGGGCCTGGCCTAAGCCTGTAATCTGGTGGCCAGAACTATGCAAAGCATCTTTTTGGGCCTCTCCCCACCGGGCTTGGCCTTTGCTCCTGCCACAGTCCCCTCAAGCACCACTGAGATCACTGGTGGGGGTGGGGCAGGGAGTTGGGGGCATGAGTGAACTTGTGCAGCTGTGTTGCCTGCGTCGCTGCCTACCTAATAACTCACTTTCTGCTGGACCCCTGGCATCCCTCATAAACAAGCAAACGAAGATGCACACACCTAAGTACTTACGCAGAAACCCTGGTGGCTTAGTTAGTGGTTAAGTGATACACTGCTAACCATAAGGTTGGCAACTTGGGTCTACCGAGTGTTCCTTGGAAACCCTTTGGGGGGGTAGTTCTGCTCTGTCTTGTGGCGTCGCTGTGAGTTTGAATTGACTCCACGGCAGCGGGTTGGTTGGTTGGTTGGTTGACCGTGCTTACGCATACACGTGTGCGAAAAGATCCTATCACAAGCATACTCTTACTCGTGAACACTGGCTGGATTGTACCCTCCTTGGAGGCAGGGCCGTGCCTCCTGTCATTGATTGCCTCATTCATCAAATGCTTATAGCCATTTTTGAGTCAGCCTTGTAGTGGGATGTATCGGTACTTCCTGCCTGTACCTCCAGTGCCTGGCACCAAGTAAGTCTTGGAATAGTTTTAGCTGATGTTGCCATGAATTGCTGTCCCCCAGCTGATATTACTGCTGTACTGATATGGTGTAACAGTGGTTATAATATTGGGTGACCCCGTCATTAACCCTTACTGGAGACAGGTACTGTGTTCACCTTCCCTCTTTTAACCCCCACAGTAGCTCAGTGGATGAGATGCTGTTAGCATCCCCACATACAGGTGAGGAAACTGAGGTTTGGAGAGTGTCAAGTTGCCGTTGACATTTGGGATTGCCAGACCCCTTGCTGGGCCATGAACATTGTGAAGGCAGCCAGGCTTGGGTCTGCACATGGTGTTTCCTGTATCTTCCACATTGCCCACATTGCCTGGCAAACAGAAAGGACTCCTTGAGTCTCCCACAGCCTCTGGCAAGGGGCCTAGCATGTCGAGGAATGGGTAATTTGGCTAGATGGGTGAGTGAATGAATGACTCTCTCTGGGAGGGCGCTCTCAAAGGACACTGGGATGGGAGGTGTACTGCTGGACAGACAGGTGTGTGGCAACTCATTGACCCTGTGGAGCATTCTGGAAAGTCAGATTGGGGAAAGGGCATGGCTGAGAGATGTGGCCAGAGACCAACCGTCTCCTAGAGCTGAGCCCTTGGAGCAAGTTATATCTTCTCCCTAGATGTCAGTTTTTCCATCTGTCAAATGGGCTTAGGAGGCTTTACTCTGGCTACCTTCCAGCTGGCCTGGACTAGCCTGACCTGGGAGTCTGAGAGGTAAAGGGACTGGTGGGAAGGAGGAAGCAGTGGGTGGTGAGGACAGGAAGATGAAGCTGAAGCTTGGCTTGGAACATGAGAAGTGGGGAGACCAGCCCTGACCTGACACCTGCCCTCCCTCAGAGCTGCTGTGTGGGAGCTCAGGCTTGCAAACCCCCACCCACCCTTGCTCCCCTAGGGTAGGGTGTGAACTCAACTTCTTGACATAATGCAGTGTCTGTGTCTGGTATGCTGGGAGATAGCCTGTCACCCCGAGCTAGACTAGCTCCATCTTCAGGCTTATTGCCCCCAGCACCATTCCCACAGCCCCACGTCCAGTTCCTGTTAACCCTGAGAAAAGAGATCCAGCCCTTCTCCTTTCTGACCCATCTGCCCCTAAGCTAGATGGGAAATTGGTTTAACTAGGCTGGTAGGCTGTGAATCATGATCCCCCCATTTGCTCCATTGCTTCCTGGGGGGTAGATCTTAGTGGCCTGTAAATTTTAGAGTCACAGGATTCTAAAAGCATAGAATGCTTGAGTGGAGGGATTCTCCAGTCAGGATGCTTGGTGTGATGGGATTCTAGAATCACAGAACCATGGCTTTTATTTCTGGAAGAAAGCATAAATTATCTTGATTCAGTCTCTTTGTTTGATATTAGGGGTCATTGAATCTGTAGGGGAAGGACTTCCCTGAGGTCACAGATCCAGCCTGGTATACTTGGGTGATGTGAGCACAAACAGAAATGCCAATTGTGCTGATATCCTGCCCCTCTCTGGAGATTTCAGCCCAAGGTAGGGAGTGCTGTGCGTCCAGTCAGGTGGTAAGGGGATGAGGCTGGCCTGCAGGCACAGGAGAGGTCCTCACAGCAGTGCCCACCCGCTTGCTGCCCACGCTTCCCTAGACACCAGTGTGAGGAGGAAATGCAGGCTGTTGCTTCCAGCGACAGCCGGCAGGCCGGGCGGCTTCCCAGCTCCCCCTCTGACTCATGGCCGCCGGCAGCTCCCCCCCCTCCTGGGGGCCTCAGCAGCCCCATCTGTGCAATGGGGAGAGGAGGTTCTTCCCTGCAGTCTCATCACAAAGACTAGAATTAAGGGACTCTTCAGGGCAGTGGGAAAGTTGGGACAGTGGGCCAGGATAGCCAGCTGGGCATTTGGAGCCAGGGCACCAAGAAGTTCTGCTTGGAGTCACCCTAATACCTGTAGTAGCCAGGGGGAGTGGGATTGATTTCTAGGACAGAAAGTAGGGTGAGAGGTATAAGGGTACAGAAGGAACGTGCCACCATAATCTTCAGGAAGAGCGCTAGATGGGAGGCCTAGCTTTCTGTGACCTCAGTAGGCCATCTGCAAAAAATGGGGGGGTATTTCATGACAACACACACTCAGTGTCTGGGGTGCCTGGATATGTGATAGGTTCTGGGGCAAATGACAGTGGTGGTGGAGGGGGGCTCTTTGACTGCACATGTAAGGTTGGGAAGTTGTCCAAAAGGCTGACTGAGAGAAGGGATGAGGTGGGGGGAGGTAAGGAGCCAGCCAGTGAGGCAGTGTCCATTGGAAAATCCCAGCCCTTCACGGGAAGTGTTTCCTCTGTGGTCTCCTGGGAGGGTGGCAAGGCCAGCAGGAAGGAGAGCAACTGGGGACAGACAAGGCCCCCCAGCTATGCCTGGCAGCTGGGTGGGTGTGCCCCTCATTCTGCAGGAAAGCTGGAACATACCCCTTATGCTTTTAAGATGGGCCCATGGTGGGGGGCTGGGGCTGCTAGGAGGGACGGGGCCACAGTCCAGATTTCAGAGCCATCCCCAGGGGTCTCATGGTGCCCTCCACCCTGTCCTAAGCTGCCATCATGGGGGTGGCAGATGCTGTTTCATCGGCTGTGATGAGTGGGAGGCCTCCGGAAGGTCCTCCTGGAAGGTTCCGGGGGGTAGTGGGGGTGTCAGCAGCTGACGCCCAGCCAGGGCTGGCTCACAGTGGCCTTCTAGGTCCGTCGGCCCCTTAGGCTTGGGGGCGGAAGGGGGTGCTTCTGAATAGGGATGGTTTCTCCTACTCGTACTCTCTCCCCGCCTCTGCTGCTTACTGAGCTTCTAGGCTCTGGCCCCCTCCTATCCCTGGCTGTGTCTGCAGAGCCCCCCGGGGAAGGCAGAGGAGGAGGCGCAGCAGGCTCAGAACAGCGGGTGCCCATGCAGCCAAGTATTTGCACGAGCTGTCAGAGACAGACAGGCATGTGGGGAATTTGGTATGTGTGGGGCTAAAGCAGTGGGGTTGGGGGAAGCAGCCTATAGGCAGGTGGGGAAAGGGAAGCTGGGGCTATGTCCACTGTCGTGGAACCCTGTAGAGACCACTACTCTTCTGCAGTCCAAGAGGGGGCTGTATCTGGGCATCTTCTGCCTGTATCAGTGCCAAGAGGGACTGGCTGTGATCCTGACTGGAGTATGACAGTGGTGCTGATGCTAGGGAAGGGATAGCCTTTCTAGGGTCCCAGAGCCTGGCCTGGAAGAGACTCCTGGGTTGACTGTTGGGAGTGTGGAGCCAGGCAGGAATCCGAGTTGTGCCCGACTGTGGCCTCCAGGAAATAGCAGCTGTCATACTGCATGCCCCGCCCCTGCTCCCTTGCCTAACCCCCCCCCGCCCTCCCCCCCATAGCTTGGCACAACTTGTTTCCTGGCCAGGGTCCGCCTGGGGCAGATTGGAGGAACCTGGTGTTGTCCAGCCTGGGCAAGGAGCAGACAGGTTGGAGGGGCCCATGTTTATACGCCCAGGAGTGTTGGGGAGGGCTCTCCCAGCAATTCTTTTGCTGAAGCAGGTTGGAGTCACTCAGGGAGAGGACTCTGGACTTCAGTCCTCATCTCCCTAGATACAGACCCCAATCTGGCCACCTTTGTAGTCTGCTCACCTGTAGGATGTTTTAGGTAGAGCAGGGTTCAGAGTTAGTGCTTGAATTTTCATAAACGAGAGTCCAAAGATGGAGTACAAGGTTGCCCAGTAGACTCGCCAGCCTTCTCCTGCCCTTCTGTGGGTATGGCCAATGGGAAGAAGTGAACATTGGGGTTTTGCTGGGATGGGGGGGCTATATTTAGTTAGTCCTACAGTGCCTGGGGGCCTCTGGGAGCAGCTGTTTGGGGGGTGCAGAGAGAAGCCTGGAGCTGCATTTAGTCTGGACAGAAATATCCTCCCACCCACCGCCCCACTGGCTAAGCGGCCAGGCTTCGGGCTTGTCCCCTGAGGGGCAGTTTGCCTGGGCATGGCGGCCGGCGGGACAGGGAAGATGACCCGATAGACTTTTCCCAGCTCAGGTTTCGATGAAACAGGAACCGGAGCTGCAGCCTGGGCTGTCAGGGCCAGGGCAGCCAGAGCCTGGGGGGCCAGAGCTGCCTAGCACACCTCCCTTCTCTTCTGCCTCCCCTTCTCAGAGTCCTGGGGAAGCAGCAGGTTATTTATCAACCCAGCCTCCCTGCTGCGTCTGCCTGCACTCCCCCCCCTCGTCTCCTTGTGCTGGCGGCGGCCCTGAGCCCCGCAGAGCCGGGTGAGCTGGGCGGGTGGCAGGCGGCAGGATTAGCTCAGGAGACGTGAGTCACCCCATCCCCAGGAGCCCCACGAAGCCCTGCGGCCTGGCAGGCAGAGCATGCACTCACGCACTCCACACGCGGCACACCCAGGGACGCACACTTAGGACAGGCACAGTCATAGCAAGCTTAGTTGCACACTACCTAGCATACATACTTACAGTCATGGTTCAGACTCGGTCACGCACGCTCTACACAGCTTCAGCATGGCCACTCAAGCTCACTTGCTGTTACATGTGCAACTCCAGACCCAGTACATACATACACTGGCACATGGCTGTATATACACATGGATACATGGCTGTCACACATGGGTGTAGGCACTTGAAGGAGGCCACCCTCCTGACCCCACACACCCCTCCATCCTGTCAGAGGCTCAGTCTTCCTCAGGCCATAGCTTATACCTAGAAGATGCTGTAGAGTAGTCCAGGAGCAGGCAGGGAGGCACAGGCAGACGCAGCAGGGAGGCTGGCTTGATAAATAACCTGCTGCTTCCCCAGGACTCTGAGAGAGGAGGGAGAAGAGAAGGGAGGTGTGCTAGGTAGCTCTGGCTCCCCCAGGTTCTGGCTGCCCTGGCCCTGACGGCACAGGCTGCAGCTGCGGTTCCTGTTATGCTGGTATGTGCCTTTATGTGTTTGCATGCACATGTACACGCTTGCTGTCAGGCTCACACCAAGCAGGCCCAACCCTGGGCTGAGGGGAGGTGAGTTCTGTAAGATGTAGCTTCATGGTAGAGTCAGGTCTCCAGGCTGGCTTGGCTTTAAGTGGGGAGGAGGCCCAAGGATCAAGTTTGAAGGTATTAAACCCATCTGCCTTCAGTAGTGGGAACTGTGGCCCAGGCAGTGATGGGTTAGGAGTAGATAGGGGAGGGATGCAGAGGAGTTGGAAAGAGGAAAGGCTAGAGAAGGAACGCCATAGAAAATCAATTTCCCCTGGAGTGCTGAATGGCCGACTGCGCTTCCCACTCTGGGAGTTGGATCCTCGGGAGATGAGGGGTGCCAGAAATTGGAGAATGAGTGAGAGATCCCTTCAGTTCAGGGGGTTGTACCCCAGAAGCCTGTCTGCCTGCTTTTTCTGCTTACCCTGGGACCTGCTTTTCTCCGTTCTTTTGGCTCCTAAGGCCCTCATGGCCCCTCTTCTGCCTCCACTTATGTGCAACCACCGTTACCTTAAGACTCAGAATTTGTCCTTTGGCCCTGATTCTTAGTCTGCTGGCCTGTAGAATGGATATACAGCCAGCCTGAGTACAAGAGGGTGCTGCTATGGTTGCGCCCCTGGCTCAGAGAGGTGCCTTCAGAGGCTCTAAGACTCTTCTGCCCTCTGTTGCCTGCCTTCCCTGAACTGGATAGAGTTGGGGGCATATCCATTTTTCAAATGAATGAATTGAGTCTAATGGAGATGACTTATCCATGGTCAGGAAGGGTTTTTGCAGTCTACCTAACATACAGACTACAGATAATTCTAGGCCTGCAGGATTGAGACAGCCCAGCTGGGGTCAAGGGGAAAGTAGGTATAAAGACTGGGGTTCAGGCAAACTCCCATCTCCTGGCCATACAGGTTTCCTCCATAAAAGGCCTGGACAGTCATTGAGGAGAGTGGTTGAGAAACATCCTGAGGAAAACAAACCAGCAGTGGCCAGTCAGGAACCATGGACTTGAACTGAGCAGGCCCAGATTCTAAACCTGGCTTAGTTGCTCCCATGGGCCAAGCTGTCAGCCTCTCTGACCTCACTTTTGTCACCCGTAAAATGGGTATGAAGCTCAAAGTCGCAGGACCTGAAGTAGATGTTGGGGTGTGGTTCTCACCAATCTTGTAGTGCCACACCTGGATCTCCAGGAGAGTTCAGCCACTCCCCTACCTGTCTGCCCCACCACAGTTGGAATTTTTTGAAAGGGGGGGGACCTCACAAGCTCTCCTTAATTAGAATATCTTGAATTTAAACTTCTCTGGGTTATTCTCAGAAATTCTGAGGAGTGGGAATGAAGAGGTGGAGCTGGGGAATAATGGATGGAAATTGCTGTGACCCAAAGCAGAGAAACTTAAGGTCCTTGAGTGGATGTTCCTGGGGGCTTCACAATTGGGGAGGAAGTGGAGAGAGCCAACCATAGTTCCTAGGCTTTGTTTCCCAGTCATTAACAGATAAACATCAAGGCCACAATAAGTTAGACTTGAGAAGGGACTTCCAGGTGACAAATGGAGCCTTCACAGGGTGTTGAGGGATATTGACACATGTTGTGCAGCAGGGCTGTCAGGGGACTGCAGATCTTAGAAGTGCTGACAGAGCAGGTAGAACTGGGAAGCCAGGGAAATGGGAGAAAAGGTTGGCAGGAAGTATACTTGGGGTCTTATGGTCAGAGAAGGGAGTGTGTGCCTAGCCATCTGGGTGCTGTCCTCTTTGTAGCCTTCAGACCCTTATGCTTATCTCTTCACAGTCCTAAAGGTAAGAATACAGAAGGGATGCACTCTCTTTGAGACTGGGGAAACTGAGGCCCAGAGAGGTGGCTCAAAGTTCATAGGAAAGCAGCAGAACTGAGGCCACATCCTGTTTCCCAACATGCCTGGGCTGAACTTCCCTTGATACTTGCTCTAAAAAAACAAAAAAATATTAACAACTCAACTATCATTTATTGATGGCCTACTAGGTGCTAACCCTGCACTGAGAGTTTCACATATGTTCTCCCCAGGGCCTTGGCGAATGGGGCCTTCATCATTCATGTTTCGCAGATGAAAGCATGGGCTCAGCAAGATTAAGCAACTTGCCGGAGTTCACCCAAGCTGAAGGCTGCAGAGCTGAGATGGAAACCCTGACTCCAAAGCCTGCTTGGACCCTTTCATGGCCTGGGCCTGTGTTTCTGAAAGGACTCTCACCTCTCCCCTGCCCCTGTATGTGATGAGTGATGTTCTCAGTTGAACCAGGCATCTTCCTACAACTGACCCTAGGTCCTCTACTATTTTAGTGCACCCCCCAGGTCTAGACCCAAGGGCCTAGGGACTGTCAGTTCCTCAGGCCTGGGAAGGATGAACCCATTGGCCTTGGCTTCTAGAGTAGATTCACTGGGGGGAGGTGCTAGGGGGTGCCCTGGGGAGCACATAGGTGCCCCTTGGGGCTGTGGGGATCTCCCTGCAAACAAGTTTGGGGAAATTCAATTACTAGGTTTGTGACACCCGCCTAGGAACCTAGCCCCAGTCACATATCTTCTCCAACTTTACCCCTACACCATACTTTGCAGTCCCTCCTTTCTGAAGCTCTTTTATCCTCTCCATGGAGCCCTGCAGGGATGTATTGAGAACGTATGCTTGAGCTGGAGGTTTTTCTGTTTCCATCCATCAGGCAGCCGCAGTGACAGCCCCCACCCCATCATTTAGCCACCAGGCATGGCACTGTCTTGGTCAGGGCTCACCGAGGGTTACTGAGTCAGGGTTTTTTTTACTGGGGGATGGCCCTGGGTTTGTGCTGTGTGGCAAATTAATTTTCCCTCTCTGGTCTCAGTTGCTTTGTGTAATGACGGTGAACTTGCCCTGGAAGTGGTCAGAGGCTGAGGTAGGTTCATTTCCCTGAGATAGATGCCACATATCTGGTGACTGGTATCCTGAGTCCCAATGCCCACCGACACCTGAAGCCCTCCCATCTGTTGGTACAAGTGGCTCAAGGGGGAGCAGGGTGGCCTCTAGAGTTGAGCCAACTTGATTTCAATCTCACCTCCACATTCACAACTTGGGTGCCCTTGACCAGTCACTGCCCTATGTTGCCCTGAGCCTAAACGTCTTCATCGTGAGATGGGAGAACCATGCTGCCTATCTGTGGGCTGTTCTGAGGAGGAAAGAAGACAGAGTGAGCAGAGTACCTGGCAAAGGATAGATGGTGGTGACAGTGGGGCCCCCTCCCCCAGGTTATCGTCCTGCTTGCTGTCCCCTCAGCCTTGGCCTCAAGGATTCTGGGAAGGAGACAGTGCCAGTCTGCTGGCTCAGCCGGCTTGGCCACTGACCTTCAGAGTGCCCAGGCTGTCAAGGCTGCTTGCCTGCCTGCCAGGCGGGCAGGGGGGAGCGCCAGCCAGCTCCTCGCCTGACACTGCCCGCCCCTGCTCCCACTCTCCTCTCCCTCTCTGCGCGTGTGTGTGAGCTAATTAATCTCAGCCCCTTTGGGAAATTAGAACGCCGCAGCAGCGGCCTCCTCAGCCTCACAGTGTCTGCACCGCTACTGGGCCATGCCAAGACCTGCTGTGGTTTGGGGGGTGCTGGGCAGGGGTGAAGGGGCCACAGAATGAGTTCAACAATCTTCCTGGACGTCCTGCCACATGTCTTGGGGGTCTCTGGTCTCACAGCACCCTTGCTTCCCAGACAACATTCATAAGGACGCTGGGCAGGCACTCTGCTGTGGTGAAATTGAACCCCCAGCAGCCTCTCAGACCTGGTCCCGGGGCTGGTCAGGTCACCTCCTGGGGCTCCTCACCCCACATACCATCTCATTGCAGGGTCCTTTTGCTTGCCCAGTTCAGGCTGATGGAGACAGATGTAATTATGGGATTTTGCTTGGGAAATTAATTTGAAAAAGTTAATTAATTGGCAGTTCCAGAGGTGGCGGACTCCACTCCCAGCCAGTCCTGGTGACGTCAGTGTTGACCCACCTGAGATGTGCAGTTTCCTGAGCAGACTGGGGAGAGGGACCGCAGTGACTTGGTTGAGCTGTCCTGGGGCAGGCAGATGGACTGTGAGGAGCAAAAGGCAGAGCAGCATTTTGGCCCACTGTAGGCACCTGGGCAGCATTTGTTGACAGGACCTGCTAAGGGTGAATTCAGGATCCTGAGAACTCAGCCACTTGTCTGATTGTTCAGCAAGCCATTGTTAGGCTTCTGTTGCACATTGAACCTAGTGTCTCAAGTGTCCCCAACCAACATAGGCCACAGAGTGTCTTGTATAGTTCTTCCAAATGCCTGATCTCAAGAAAAACATCTAAACTTAACTAATGTCAGGGCTTTTCCAAAGGGCTCGTGGCACGTTTTTTTTTTAGCATTTTGTACAGCTGAAGCAACTGAGGCACAGAGAGGGTATTATCAGGCCGGGTTGTTCAGCTGTGTCTTTTAGCAGAGTAGAGTAGGGACACATGAAATCTAGGCTTCTTTCCAAGGAATGAATGCGCTGTTAGAATCCCACAGGTGGCAAGCCCCTTCCCGAATGTGGGTGGTAAGTGCTTTAATGCTGACCCTCTGTTCGCCAAGCAAGGCCCAGAGAACATGGAAACCCCCTTCACCCTGTCACACTCAGGGTGACACCATCATGCTTCCTTACTCAGACATTTGTGGTGTGCACATGTGGGGGCTTCTCCCACCACCCCACCTAATCTTGAAGAGGGCCTAACTGGGCTAAAGTAGGAATCCTTATACTCCAGGGGCTCTGGAGTATATAGGGACCCCCACTACCTCCTGAGCCCTATGCAGGGCCCCGGACCACAAGTCTCAAAGCACCAATTCCAAGTGTCTGGAGGAGTAGTGGCTCTGGGTGCTGTTTGTCTAGACAGGACAAGGGTCAGATCAGATACTGATGGCAGGAGGCCAGTGAAGTGGGAAAGAAACATAGGCTTTCAAGAGGGGCAGTCCTGGGTTCCCCCTGGCTTTGTTTCCTTGAGCAAGTTTCTTAGCTTCTCTGAGCCTTATTTTCCTCATGGGGAAACAGGAATAATCACGGATGTCACTTGGAGGGCTATGGTGAGGTACAGTGAGGTAACTCTACTCCCTAGTGCCTGATTATAGCACCAGCCTGTCTCACTGCTGCTGCAGGCCGACAAGGGGATGGGGAGGCAGGACGCTAACATCTGGGACTGAACTGGCACTGGGACCTGAGGAGAACCTGGTGCATGGTTGGGATAGAAGAGCTGGGAGATGCCAAGAAGTAATGTGTATGAGGCACTCAAGAGCAAACAGCTAGCGGCCTAGAACCTTGGGACTCTGTCATTCAGCACCACCCGCAGACTTGTTCCGTGCATTTCCTCACCTCCAGGATTTCCGTAGGGTCTGAGTGGACCTTTTGTTAATTTTGTAAGCCCTATCCCTGTGGTGGTTCAGAATAAAAGGGGCATATGTGGGTGGGCTGGGCTTTACATCCCACATTGCTCTTGATTGGGGTTGTAGTTCTAGGTTTCTCTAGGGTTGTGGGGAGTCCCGTCGTGGATTTCAGTGTACCAATATGCTCCCTGGGCATCCTCCGCCTGGGTTGGGTTTGGAGTCAGAGGAGTGGAAGGCTCTTATCAGAGCTGTGGAGCATCTTCTGCCTACCTCACTTCCTCCAAGAAGCCCTCCGGCACACTGGCCGATTGTCAAAGGGCTCAGGGTTCTCTGTGCAGACTCATCTAAGCCCTTGTGTGTGTGCTTGTCATTCTCTACCCTAGACTGGGAGCTCTTTGAGAGTGAGGTGTATAGCCTCTCCTCTCTGTACTACAGTGTCCAGAACAGTGTTAGCACTAGGGGGGTTGTTCATAGGGCTCCTTTTTATCCTGTTTTACAGGTGGGCCAATTGAGGCCCTGTGAGGACATTGCTCAGCCAAGGTCACAGCCAGTTGGGTAGAGCCAGCCTGGTCCTCTCACTTTGGATGGGGGCCTGGGCACCTGCTGTGTCTCCTGCCCCAGAGATAGGAAAGAGGTGGGGCAAAGGCCGCTCAGGTGAGTGGGTGGGCCCTTCTAACTGGCCCCACCTGTCGGGTGGGTATGGCTACTTGGTGCCCTTGAGGTCTTCCTCCAGGCCTCAGGACCTAGCAGAGGCTTGCAGCTCCCAGTGCACCTGGTGGTCAGGTGTTCTGAGTGTACAGCTTTGAGCCCTGTGTTCCTGAGAAGTTGGAGAGGAGAGGATCCGGCATCAAACAGAGGGTCAGTGGCAGGCCATTGTCTCTTAACCTGTGTCTTTGTCAGGAAAAACAGATCCTAGGGCACTGCTTCTGTAGTGTCTAGAGATTGAAATCCCTGTGTTCTTATTTCCTTGCCTGAAACTTACTGAAAGCTCCTGTTTACTGTTACTATTATTACTGACACTGTTATTTTGTTACCACTACGTTATTATTCACACTCCCAGGGCCTCAGCAGCTTTGGAGGACCCCAAGCTCCAGTCTGCTGAGAAGGAGTTGCAGTTCCTAATTAGTCAGCGCTCCAAGGAGATGCCTGGGATTTAGTTTTGCTAGAGGGTCCCACCTGCCCAAGGCTTCCCGAGCCCCTCTTGTTTATTGGGCTGGCACTGGGACCCCTCCCAGGCCGCAGGCATGGGGCCCTGCTTCAGGCAAAAGCCTCCCCAAATTTCCCCTGCCACTCCCTCAGCCTCTCAGAGCTCGGGGGCCATGAATCATTTATGAGGCAAAAATGAAACCAATTAAGGACAAACTTTGAAAGCCTCTAATTGCTGCGCCTGGTGGCACGGAGGAACAGGGGAGGCAGGCCTGCTCAGTGCGGAACCTCCTTGGCCTGGGCCTTTCCAGGCTGCCTGTCCCACGGCGGCTCAGGGCGCCTCGGCCTCCCGCCTCCCAGCCGCCTCCCAGTCCGGCCGTGGACGTGCCCGCGCGGCTCCGGCGGCTGCGTCTGCCGCTCCGGCGCCTCCCGCCTCCCGGGTCCCAGGCCGACTAATTAGACGCCGCTCCCCTCCCCGAGCCGCCCACTGCCTGCTCCAGGCCTGAGGTGATGGCGGCTGTTCTTGCCGTTCTGGGGCCTGTGCCCCAGAGCTGGCTGCGTTTCTCAGGGCAGGAGCCAGTTCTGCTTGCCTGGCTTAACCCAGCCGTGCCCAGGACACCCTACCTCTAGTCTGGGAGGCTGGGGCACCATCCCACCCCCTACAGTGGGGTTCAGGTTTGGGTGGGCTCTGTGGGGCACTGGGTACATGGCTTGGACAGTCTAATGCAGTGTCAGAGAGAGCCCCTTACCAAGAGAAGGTAGAAGGGGCGGAGAGCTATCAGATGAGAGAGGGAAGCTGGGTAAGGGGCTCAGGGTGAGGTGTTCAGCTGCCGAGGTTTTGTACTGATTCACTGGGATGCAGCTGTCTCAGCCTTGCCACAGACACAGCAATGTTACATAGATTTCTGAGCCTCAGTTTCCCTTTTTGTAAAACATCAGGCCAGGCTTGTTTTCTTCTGGATTTGGTAAGCTAGGCTTTATAGGCCCACCCTCATCTGTACTGGGGTTCCTGAGGAGATAAGGGTCAGGGTCTGAAATGGACCCAGCAGGGCCTGCCTCATTCATTGCTGGGAGCCATGGTTGCCAGTGACCAGCCTGCTCGCTGTACTAAGGGCCAGGTGGGCCCTGGACACTCAGGCACGTTGTTTGCCGAGACCAAATTTCCGTGCTTGTGTTTTTCCATAATTATATTAGCAGGTGGGATTTTTCCTCAGGGAAGCGATGGGAGAGGGAGAGCCATGGCAGTGTCCCCGCCCGCTCTGAGCGTGAGCTCACACTCTGCTCCACCAACCCGCCTGCCGTAATGATTTTTTAATTATGCAGCCAGTGCTCGGAATTGCTAATCTGCCTCCAGCCCAGCATCCCCTCCTGTAGCTCACACCCCAACTCTTCACTGATGTTCCCAGAGTGGTAGTGCCCAGCCCTGCACCCATCACTGAGTGACCAGGACAGCTGCCACTGTGAGACACAGGATCGTATGGGAAGGGCTGCAGGGGCGGGCTCTTCTCCATCTGCAAGTGGCAAGACTTAGTGGGGGGCCCCATGGTTCTCTCTGTGTCCTTCCCCCTCCCAGCATGGCAGGCACCCTCCAGGTCAGCTGTGGCTCTTGAAGGAGGAAGGGGAGGTGGCTTTATCTGGGCTCTGGGGGTCGGGGAGTGGTCAGTACCCATCTATGAGTGATGTGGCCACACCCATTGTCTCTCCAGTCTCCTGTGACCCCCAAGGACACACATGAGTGTGTCTCTCCTTGTCTCTGTGATACCCACACTCACACTTTGTTTCTCTTCCCTGTGTGTACTCAGCCTCACAGCTGTATAAGCACAAAGCCACAGTATGTTTCTCACACATACACACCCCCATCTGAGTGTTCACTCGGGAGACCCCATTGCTGCCACCCATGCCCTGTGGTGGCCCTGCCCCCGCTCCTGGGCCTCCAGACCCCCCCGACCTGTTGAAGTCTCCCTGCTCTGGCCTGGTTAGGGGCTCACCTAAGCCTCCATCTACAGCCTGGCCTGAGGGAGGTGGTGGTGGGGACTTTGCAGCACAGTGGTGGCAGCTCCTCTCCAGGCGCCCAGCTGTGGCATCTGTCAAGGTCAGATAGCGACTCTGGAACCAGCCGGCTCGGCCCCATGGCCCCTCTCGCCTCATTATTTTTGTGTTCCGGGGCTGCGGCGATACCTCCCTCCCTCCCTCCTCAGCCTCCCGCCTCTTGCCTGCCTCCCCCACGCCTCTCTGAAGGGAGGGCCTGCTGTCTGGGGGCTTTTGTTTTCCAGTTTTTTCCACGCTCAGACCAGGCAGGCGGGTAGACACTTGCCAGAGCTGTTGGGCCTTGAACGGCAGATGAGGCAGGTGCCTCTCCATGGCTGAGTCTAGGATGGGTTCTGGGCTAGTGGAACTGTCGGTTGGTTTCTCAGGGGGACAAACTGAATCTGAGTGGAGCCCAGCCCACACCACAACCCAAGTGCACCTGTGAGCAGCTTCCTGTTCCATAGGGCCTCAGCACCTGGCACAAGTTCCTGACTGTACCCTCCTCATCCCAGTGAGGCCCAAGACTCATATCCTGGAACCTCTCAGAGGCCCTGACACAGCTCTCAGTGTACACACACACGAAACTGGTATACACATGACAAAGATATGTCAACTCACAGGCAAAGACAAACCCACTTATATGCAGTCACTATGTAAACCACTGTGCTTAAACACACAAATGTTTGGGCATGTCCATGCAGTCATGGATACAAATAACACATATGTCTCTTGCACACATGAGAAGTCTTACAGAGACCTCTGTCCTTGCTTGTATGTGAGCCCTGTTTTACATCTGTGCCCAGATCCACAGGGTAACATCGGAAGACATAAACACATGCTTGGGCACACACCCCAGCCCCCCAGATACACACGGCAGGTAGACACCACTCCTCATGAAGCACACTCTGACCCCCAAGCATACCCTCTGGCACCCAGTGTTTCTGCAGCACAGTTATACTACCTAGGGTGGCTTTCATCTTCTGAAGTGCTGGAAAGTGGGCTAGAGGCCTCCTCTGGATGAGGTAAGCCCTGTGTATCCAGGGAGCCCCTAGAGTGGGAAAGTGTAGTTTGATAGGACCCTCCTGCCCACCTGGCCAGCCTCATATGTGTGCCGCCTTGGGCAGAAGCATGAGGATGAAGTAGGGATGGGATTCTAGGTGGCTTACAGTGAACTTGGTGGCTGACAGAGAGACAGTGTCAGTGGCCTTTCAGGCTGTGTCTCTGGGTCCCTCATCCTACCTTCACCACTTGATTAAGAGTGTGTAGGTATTAGGGGATGGGATGTAGGAGGCAGTCTTCAGGCCTCCCAGGGTCTCTGGGGTAGTCTTGGCCATCCACTTTCGTCCTTCTCCAGCTGTGGACTGCTGTGACTGCCCCCAAGAGGGGAAGGTAGCTGGAGACCCAGCCTCCACCCCCCCAGGAAACTCAAAACCCTGGGCCAGCCACGGGTGGCGGGTTGGGGCAGGCACAAAGAGGGCCTCTGTGCGGCCCGGCTGGGCTGCCCACAGGATTCTGGGGGAGGAGGCAGGAGCCGGTTTCCATCCCGTTCTGCTTCCTGCGGAGGCCGCCGGAATGCCCGGAGCTCTGGCCCAGCCTGGCCTGTCCGGCCCACCCGCAGCCCCTTCCCTTGTTTTCCTGGGCCTTGGAGTATAGCTGCAGACTTCTCTGCAACAGTGCCCTAACATCTTTTGCCCAGGTCCTGACAGCCATCACATCTAGAGGGTGTGAACTGGACCTCATCCTCCAATGCAAGCCCCTCCCTCGTGCCTCAGAGCCCTGGATCCAGAGTCAAGAGTCACACAGGCCTAGGTTCAAATTCTGCCTCTGCCACTTACTGGCTTTGGAACCTCAGACAGATGGCTTCACCTCATTGAGTCTTGGTTGCCTCATCTGTAAAGTGGGGATGATAATAGAGGGTTGTGGTGAGGATCCAATGAGAAAATGCATGTAGAAAGTGAGTGCTTATTATTAGGACCTGCTATTATCCTTTACTCTGGGGGCTAGGAGTGGGAGGGGTCACCTGAGACTTGTTCCAGCCCTGTGACTGGCTCAAAACTCTTTTCTCCAGACTTGTTTCTTTAAATGGAGTAGGAGGGGTCACTGTCTGGAATCTTTCTTCAGTATCTCTCCAGCTCGTCCCCCATGGAGCCCTCTAGGGTTATAATTTTTTCAGTTTGGGATAAGGAGCAAGAATCACTCTTTTCTTTTTAGCAGATGGGAAACAGGCTCAGGGGTGGGGGAAGCTCTTGGTCAAAATGAGTAGTGATAAGGTACAGCGACAGACTTAGATCTTTGGACTGCAGCCCCCTAGCCAGCCCTCTTGACGCCCCTCCACAGATGCACATGCATGCAAGCACACATACACAGACATACCTCAGAAATTTTTCTCCTAGAAAGGTAGATGCCCTCCCCCATCATGCCCCCCAGTTCTTTGGCTCTTGTATGTATCTCTGAACTAGCCTTCCTTCTCTGAGGAAGATCCCAAGTAGGTAAGTGGTCTTTGATCACAGGGTGGTATTAACTCAGATTTCACCATGTTAGGGGACATTTAGTCGAAAATTCAGGGAGTCCTAGTGGGGAGAGCATCATTTTCTCTGTACATCACAGCTGTTCATTAAATTGCCTCTTGGTACTTCTTCAGACAGTGGGTGTGAGATTCAGTGAGATAAAACAGGTTCTATGTCTGGCACATAGGAATGTCTCCATGTATGTTGGCTGTTGTCATCATCCCATGTTACAAACCAGCTCAAAGGCCATATGCTAAGGTCACCCAGTTAGGAGGACCTCCTGATGCTTTTTATTAAGAAAGACCGTGTCCTTCCTTATCGGAGGTTTCCTGGGCTCCTCATCTTTCTCTTACAGCCCCAGGTCAGGATATATTGCCTGGGGCCTCAGTATACCTGTTGGTGAAATGGGCTGACCCACCCCCACCCCCACCTGTTTTTGTTTGCTCTGTAGGGGAGAACAGATTCCCGCTTAACCGTGGAATTTGCTCGCACTGTTAGGTTTCAACAGTAGTGTGTTTCAATTCTCAGTCAAGGGGATTGTGCTTGTCCTTCGGACGAGGAACGTAAGATCAGGGCATGAGTCAGGGAAATATGACTGCAGTTCCCTCATTCTTTCCTGGGCAGTCAGTCTTAGAGAGACTCTAAGAGTGTTACGGGTAAGCCCTACGCTAGATCCACCTGCTAGGTGCTGGCAGTAGTCAGGTGTGCCCAAATATGTGTGTCCTTGTGGAACTGTGTGTGTGCCCTGTCCTGTCTGTCCAGGGCAGCATTTTCTTGGTGTCTCCAAGACTGAGTGTCGTTCAGTGCATCTCCCCAGGCCTGCACAGCACTTTTTCCTGTCTCTGGAAACTCCCCAGGCTGAATCATGGAAATCAGAGATGGAAACCCCGCACCCTGTTACTCAGCCCACTTCAGCCACCACGACCTGTGGTCTGCTGTCCCTTGTATAGCTGGCCTGCCCACCATCAGTCTGGCTGCCCAAGATCAGCCTATTAAGGTGGGGAGGGGGTTGGAGGTAGAGCAAGAACATCAAGAGTGTGAGTGGAAGCATGAGGAAGGGGACATTATAGTGGGGAAGTAGAAGGCTACAGAGTAGGTGTGCCCTGATAAATGGTTGGCCCTGCAGGGCCCTTGTCTTTGGTGACTGAAGGCCCTACTTGAAGACAGGCACCTCCAGGAGGTCTTCCCTCAGCAGACAGGGATGGCTGGAGGTTCTAGCCAGCAAAGGACTGGAAGGTGACATGGCCAAATCCTGCCACTGGTTGTGGTGATGGTAGCACAGCTCTGTAAGTTTGCTAAAAACCTGTTGAATTGTACACTTAAAAATGGATGACTTTAATAGTGTGTAAATTAGCACAGTAAAGCTGTTAAAAAAAAAAAAATCTGGCCCTTGGCCTCTAAGCCCTGCCCACTTGGGGCCCTGCCAGCCTCATAGCCGCATCTCCTGGCTTTATGAATTCTTCCAGGCTTGTGCATTTTTACCCCTCTGGTAACCACTCCTTATCTTAACCCTCAGTTTAGCCGTCTCTTCCTCCACGAAGGCTTCTGATGCCGCAGTAGGTCCCTTTCCAGCTCTGGTTTCTCATCTGTTCTTCTTACTGTCAAAGCAACTCGTGTCCGTTCTGGGGTGGTCCTTCACTGTATTCCAGTACAACTCGGGGTCTGGAACTGCCATTGGGACAGGTGATGGGGAATATGTGCAGTTGAAGAGCTAGCCACCTTTGTGCAGCAACACCTTGCCCTCTGCCCCTCACCCAGTGCAATCTGCCTAAGAGGTTCAGGACAGAGCCCTGCAGGGGTAATTCTAGGGGGCTCCCCAAGAAGGGCAAAGGTTGGGTAAGGATATGCTGCCACCTATGGTGACCTCATTGTCAGCTGGCATTATGACATGACCAGTCCAGCATTCTGAGCTCCTGCCCGAGTATCTCCAAGTCCCCCAGCTGGGGACACTCCCTGAGGTCTGTGACAGCTGGCCCCCTCACTAGGGAGTGGTGACAAGCACGGTAACAATCCTGGGGCGTGGGGGCAGCCTCCAGAGTAGCTGGGTCACCTTGCCATCCATCACTCTGACAGTTGCCCAGGTGGAACAAAGAAGGTCATAGAACAAGGTAACTAACACTTTGGTTCTGGGTTCTAGTGCCGTCCCTTCTGGGCAGCAGTGGTTTGACCTCGGGCTCGTGGCTGAAATCTCTCTGAGCCTTACTTTCCAAGTTTCTAAAATTGGTCAGCAGCTCCTGCCTACATCACTGGGCTCTGAGGAGGAGTCACTGAGATAAGACACTGAGTGAGATAAGCGCACAGGGCCCGCACACAGTAGGTGCTCAGTAAATACTAGCTGACAGAATAGCCAGTTAAGGGATCTTGAGTATTGCCCCTTGGTGATAGGAGTTGCCAGAGAGGGTGGCCAGCCGTCTGGGGCTGGCCATACCTTGGGAGTTAAAGCAGGGAATGGCCCCCTCTGTTAGAAGAATGCCCGCAGCTTGGACCATCCCTCTCCCCAGCTCAAGTGCTGAGGCCAAAAACCCATTTTCCCCAGCCCCCCTCCCATCTCCCTCTAGGGCTTGGGCAGCCATGGTTGGAGACCTTAGACAAGGTGAGTCTCCTCTGGTCTCTGTTGTCCATTTTGTGTCCCCTCTCTGTCTCACTATCTTGTGGGCATGTCCAGTTCCCTTTTCTTGGTCCCCATGTCCCAAGATCTGAGAGCCTCGCCTCAGGGCTGTTTCCATGTCTGTCAGACCGTTAGGTGCCATGGGCCTCTCTGAGTCACATCGTGCTAGTCTCTGCCCCTCAGGACACTGTCCTCTAGCCGTGACCCTTTGTCCCTTTTCCAGGTCCCCTTTGCCTGACCCCTCAAGTTCTCTATCTCATGGTTTCCTGTCCCAACCACCTGTCATTTTTCTGCCTCCATGTCCCTTTCTGCCCCCCAGCTCTTCACAACTGGGTCCCCCTCATGCCCCCCTCAACACCCTAGGCTGTGTCCCCGCCCATCAGCCCCTGGTCCCAGCTCCCGGCCGGCCTGGCTCCTGCATGGACAAAGGGGTCCTTTGTGGGCTGACCGCGGCTGGCGGGGCGGTGGGGCGCTGGCTCCGCATTGCTGATGAAACGGAGCCCTTTGTTGTCCCTCCTCAGGCGCAGTATTTCTTTTTGGGGGCTGGATGCGTTCCTGGCAGGGCCGATGATGGATGCACCCGCCGCCGCCCGCCTGCCCGCCAGCTTTCCCTCCCGCTCATTCCCGCTTTGCTTCAACGCAGCCTCAGCTCCTCCCTGCTGCCTGGGCACTGCCAGGCCCTGCGTGCCCTGGGAGGGGGCTGCTCTGTGCCTTGAAGTAGGAGGCTGGGGCCCCAGAGGACATCTTTCTGCCCTCCCCTTCCGGTAATAGGGCAAACAGACCCTGTGGTCAGGGGTCCATGGGGACCAGGGCATGGGTTTTTTCCAGGGTCTGAAACAAAATGAGCCAGGTACAGATTTGGAGCCAGGCCTTGGGGACTAAATGTTGATGTCTGCTCACTGTAGGGTTTGAGGACAGGCTCTCCTTACTGCCAGTCTCCCTGTGTACTTCCCCACCTTCAGTTTCCGCAGCTGATAAACCACAGTGTTCTGCCTGCAGCACCTGTTCAGTGACATATCACGTCCTCTGGTCCCATGCTCCACATGTCCCAGGACCCAGGGAGCAGGGGAAGGCAGTCCCTTAGGAAAGACAGAACAGGAGAGGATCAGAGAGCTTCAGAGAGATACGCAGAGATGAACAGAGCATGAGGTTCACTGTCCACCAGGAGAGACTCACAATGGAGACAAAAGCAGAGAGACAGCCAGAGCGCCAGCCCTGAACGCAGGCCCAGGCCTCGCTGGAGGGAGCTGACTTTTAATTGACCTGCCCGCCCCGCAAGCAGAGCCAGATCCTGGAGCTGGGAGGAGGGAGAGAATGAGCAAAGCGAGAACAGCGTTAATGCAGCTATCGATTTCTGCCACCAGCCAGCAGGCCGCAGAGGCGGGGGACACACACAGGGGCCGGGGCACAGGCAGCTCCCCTCCCTGCCTGTGCCTTCTGCTGTCTTTTCCCCTCACCCTGTGTCTGAGGCTGTAGGGGTTTGTGGACTAGGGAAGGGTAGTTGAACTCTTAATAGTCGGGCTGGATGAGTTGATTTGGAGGGTGGGTAGTCTCTGACCCTGATTTCACCCGTCCTGATCCCAACTTGTAGGCAGGATCCCTGGGCCTGGCCTTTTGAGGGGAAGTAGGACAGACACTGCTGCCCTGGGCACATGTGACCCCCTTTCTTGTAGCACAGCTCTGAGATTTGTGCCACCACTGGCCCTGCCAGGGTACTCTGCAGGGCCCTTCTTGGGTCTGTCCTGGTGGAATCTCGCAGCTCTTCCTCACCACCTATGTACCGTTGCCCAGAAGAAGCATAGGAGGGGCACTGCCCACTGAGAAGGGCCAGTGTCTGGCTGTCTGCTGATGTCTGCCGTTCTCCTTACCCTGGAGACAAGAGCTTTTCCCTTTCCCACACTTCCTGTTTGGGGCCACTCTTTAGCAGTATTAGGGCAGGGGAGCCTGCTCAGTGCCTCAGTTGTCCCCTCTGTAAATTGAGGGTCACACTGGATGATCTCCTGGCACATGATGCATCCTGTCCTGTGACTAGGAGATGGTGGGGTTGTCTGGGGACAAAGCTGCAGTGTGTGCAGCCTTCAAGTCCAGGGTGGGGCAGGCCCTGCCAGATGTGCACCTCCCCCTTGGGCCCCAGCTGCTCTGGGGCTGGGCCCTGTCCTCCCACCTCTCTCTTTGGGGATGCTGGACTGCAGCAGGCAGACAGAGAAGGGATGCTAGAGAGCCAGAACTGATGAGCAAACTGCCACCCCACTCCATCTGGACCAGTTCCTTCCAGAGCTCCTGGCCAAGGAGGCTGGCTGTTCAAGTGCCGAAGACTGGGGGCCTGGAACGAGCAAGCCCTGTCCTGGGAAGGGATGCCTCAGAAACACGGGGATAGCCAAGGACAAGCTTCTGCCTGCCTTCATTCCTTGGAATGTCACACCCGCTCTCAGTCCCAGCCTGCCTCAGCCAGAGGTCCCTTCTGTCCATAGCCCACCCTACTCCTCTGGATCCTCTCTAAGACCTCCTCCTAAACCCCACTTTGTAGATTTTGAGAGTCCCCTTCCCCCTCTTCAGTCTGAGAGCCAGACCAGAGCACAGCAGTGAAGTCTGAGTAAACAAGAGGGGGATCTGAGATGATACTGATGGCGGTTCGGGAGCTGAGGAGAAAGTATGCGCCGGTGTGTTCACAAGCATGTTCTCCCACTCTTGTAGGGGAAGGCACATGCTCTGGCCCAGTGCTTTTCCTTGAAATAAGGGTTCTCTGCTCTATTTGGCAAATTGTATTAGATGAAGCCCAACAGATTACTCTACCTGCAGGACTTGTCAGAGCGTTGGAATAACAAATAATGTGCTATCAAAAAACCAAAATTTCCATGGAGTCGGTTCTGACTCATAGTGACCCTATAGGACAGAATAGAACTTTCTCATAAGGTTTCCAGGACTGCCTAGTAGATTCAAACTTCTGACCTTTTGGTTAGGAGCTGTAGCTGTTAACCATTACACCACCAGCATTTCCAGATATATACTAGTAATCTCCAAATGAGGATCCAGGGACAGCTTCGCAGACTTTTAAAAAGTCTATACCCTAAAGCCCTTTAGAAAGTTGTGCCAACCCTTTTTTTGGGGTCGGGAGGAAGTTAACAAACATCTCTACTTCTCTCTGCAGCACAGTAAGGACTGTCTGCCTCCATCAAGTCTTCTCCTACCCTCAAAAAAGCAACCTGTTGCCATCAAGTTGATGCCAATGCATAGCAACCCTGTAGGACAGAGCAGAACTTCCCTGTAGGGTTTCCAAGACTATAATCCTTTTGGAAGCAGACTGCCACATCGTTCTACCACAGAGCAGCTGGTGGGTTTGAACTGTAAACCCTTTAGTTAACAGCTGAGCACTTAAGCATTATGCTCCTTTCCCACAACAAACCAAAAAAAAAAACCAGACTCACTGCTGTTGAGTCAGTTCTGACTCATGGTGATCCTGTAGACAGAGCAGAACTGCCCCATAGGGTTTCCAAGGAGTGCCTGGTAGATTTGAACTGCCACCCTTCTGGGTTAGCAGTTGTAGCATTTAACCAGGGTTTTCTTCACACACCCTAGCAGGGCAGATTTGAGCTGAGGGTTCCTGGGCTGAACCTCCACCATGCTGTTTGTTGGCCTTGTATCTGTGAACTTGACAGTTCTACTAACCCTTCTTTTCCTCATCTATAAAATAGAGCATTATTGTTGTTTGCTCGTGAGTTGATTCCAACTGATAGCATCCCCAAATGACAGCTTTGAACTGCCCCGTGGGATTTCTTAGGCTGTGATCTTTATGGGAGGAGATTGCCAGGTCTTTTCTCCTTTCACTTAGTAGCCAAGTGCCTAACTGTTGCTCCACCAGGTTCTTGTGTGTCTTAAGTGAGAGACTGCAAGTATAAAATGACTAACCAGGGTGGGTCTGTCACTTAGTAAATGCCTAGTGAGGCTTGTGGTTGTTCCAGTAGCAATACCATTGTGGAGGATGACAGTGGTGGTTGCAGTGATGATGGAGGAGGTGCTGTTCGCTTCTGCCCTGACCCTGTATCCTTTCGTCCCAGCAGAGTGAAGACACTTCCACTTGGGCATCTGACCATGTGCCTGTCCTGAGCACCGAGGCCCACCAGGCATCTCAGTTGAGGGCAGCAGGGCCGGACACTCGTCTGTGGACCCCCAGCATTTGGCAGGCTCCCCTGGTGGCGGGGTCTGGGCCTCGGCCCCACCATGTCAAGCCTCGGCAGTGGCCCCCAGGATACCGGCGGCAGCAGCAGCGGCGGTGGCAGCAGCACCACCACTAATGGCAGCAGTGGCAGTGGCTCAAAGGCAGGGGTGGCAGACAAGAGTGCAGCCGTGGCCGCCGCTGCACCGGCCTCTGTGGCAGATGATGCCCCACCCCCTGAGCGTCGGAACAAGAGTGGCATCATCAGCGAACCCCTTAACAAAAGCCTGCGTCGCTCCCGCCCACTCTCTCACTATTCTTCCTTTGGTGGCGGTGGCAGTGGTGGCAGTGGCAGTGGCAGCATGATGGGCGGAGAGTCCACTGACAAGGCTGCTACAGCTGCAGCTGCAGCGTCCCTGTTGGCCAATGGGCATGACCTGGCAGCAGCCATGGCGGTGGACAAAAGCAACCCTACCTCAAAGCACAAAAGTGGTGCTGTGGCCAGCCTGCTGAGCAAGGCAGAGCGGGCCACGGAGCTGGCAGCCGAGGGACAGCTGACGCTGCAGCAGTTTGCGCAGTCCACGGAGATGCTGAAGCGCGTGGTGCAGGAGCACCTACCACTCATGAGCGAGGCTGGTGCTGGCCTGCCCGACATGGAGGCCGTGGCGGGCGCTGAAGCCCTCAACGGCCAGTCCGACTTCCCCTACCTGGGCGCCTTCCCCATCAACCCAGGCCTCTTCATCATGACCCCAGCTGGTGTGTTCCTGGCGGAGAGCGCACTGCACATGGCTGGCCTGGCTGAGTACCCTATGCAGGGAGAGCTGGCTTCCGCCATTAGCTCGGGCAAGAAGAAGCGGAAACGCTGTGGCATGTGTGCGCCCTGCCGGCGGCGCATCAACTGCGAGCAGTGCAGCAGTTGTAGGAACCGAAAGACTGGCCATCAGATTTGCAAATTCAGAAAATGTGAGGAACTCAAAAAGAAGCCTTCCGCTGCTCTGGAGGTAACAGCGCCTTAGAGGGAGGTGTGTGGGCTCTTGATGTATGGTCGTCCGAACCCACCCCGACCCTTATCCCCACCTTTGCTACCTGGGCAAGTATCAGAGGGATGCCCAGCTAGCCAGCCCTTTAACCTGCGGGACTTGTCAGAGCCTTGAAATAACAAATAGATGCTACCTGGAGTCTAAGGGGTCTGGGCCAGGCTCCAAGACACCAGTTCACTGCCCTTAGAGTCAGAGCCACATCCTGAGATCTTGTCAGGCTGTAGTTGGCAATATAAGCATAAACTTTCAGGCAAGAGAGCTAGCATTCCCAGCTAGGCCCAAAGTTTCTGATCCCCCTGATGGAATTCTGGGCCGCGTATTGAGATTCTCATACACATTGTAAGTTTCTGACTCTGTCCTAGAACTTCCAGCCCAAGTTTCTGGGACTGGGCCATACCCCATTCAAGGGGTTCTGCCCTGTGGACCTTGTGGCTTGGAGGGTAACCTTCGTTTCACCATCCAGTGCCAGTCCTTACCCCTAAGGCCCTCTGGGATAGAGCAGCTCCAATGCTGGCTGCCATGCTCTGAGACCCAAAAGAACTCTTGATCTGGGCCTTGAGTTAATAGATTTGGGGTACCTTGGGCCCCAGAGTCTAGTCTGATTGCATGGCTGATAGCCAAGGGTTCTTGTGGTCCTGGGGCTGAGGCGTGGCCATGAGCCTAGGGTACAGGCAAGGCCTGTCCACTGTGGGACTGGATTAGAGAAACCGGAGGGCTTACTATGCTGCTTTCTCTCCATCCTTGTGGCAGGACCTGTCCCTGTGCCCTTAGCTGTGGCAGCTGAGCTAGGGTGCCAGGCCTGAGTACAAAAGCATCTTTTCAGCCTGCTGTCCCAGCGCCTGTCTCCGCCCCTCTACAAGTGGGCTTGACGCAAATGTCTAGAATGGCTGGAAAACAACAGTGTCCCAGCCATGGACTCTTGGCTACCCTCCCCAGACCCCTGTCATATGTCTGCTGTCCCACCCAGAAAATACCTACATGCACATCAAGGCACGAGATCTCTTCCAGTGTAGAGAGAGACACACACCCCTGCCTAATACACATAATTGTAACTGTATACAGCCTTTTGATCAGTATGTCAACTGTCCCCCTACCTACACACACATTGCTCAGTATACACACAGTGCACCCTCCGTATACGTACCCAGTACACACGTGTACACTCTTGGACAAAAACATCTGCACAGCCCCCAGATGCACCACAGCCACCTGGTGCCTGCTGTCTGGATGGAGGGCTCCTGGGCACGGTGACTCGGGAGACCTCAGGGTGCTCTTGGCCCTCCAGCGGCCCATCAGATCAAGCCTCCTCTGGGCTGGCTGGGATGGGCAGGAACTCCTCAAGGGCAGCCGCTCTCTGTGCCCGTCCCTCCGCCATGAGGCCATCCACGCACGGGGGAACGTCTTTGCACCAGGCCCACTGGACTCTGACTGAACTCTCTCCTTGTTTTTGTCTCCCGCCCTCACCAGAAGGTGATGCTTCCGACAGGAGCCGCCTTCCGGTGGTTTCAGTGACGGCGGCAGGACCCCAAAGCTGCCCTCTCCGTGCAATGTCACTGTCCGCGTGGTCTCCGGCAAGGGATTCGGGCGAAGACAAACGGATGCACCCGTCTTTAGAACCAAAAATATTCTCTCACAGATTTCATTCCTGTTTTTATATATATATTTTTTGTTGTCGTTTTAACATCTCCACGTCCCTAGTATAAAAAAAAAAAGAAAAGGAAAAAAAAATATGACTGCTTTTTGGGAAGAACAGCAGCAGCAACAACAACAAAAAAAAAAAAAAGAGGTAAAGATGAATCTATAAAGTACCGAGACTTCCTGGGCAAAGAATGGACAATCAGTTTCCTTCCTGTGTCGATGTTGATGTTGTCTGTGCAGGAGATGCAGTTTTTGTGTAGAGAATGTAAATTTTCTGTAACCTTTTGAAATCTAGTTACTAATAAGCACTACTGTAATTTAGCACAGTTTAACTCCACCCTCATTTAAACTTCCTTTGATTCTTTCCAACCATGAAATAGTACATAGTTTGCCTGGAGAATCCACTCATGTTTATAAAGAGAATGTTGGTGGCGCTGTGTTGAAGCCCCTAGGTACCCATCCACACTGGCAGAGCTGCCTGTGGGAGCTCACAGAGGGGGGACTACCCCATCCCTGGGCCCAGCTGCCCTGTGCTGAGCCCACAGTCCCGGAATAGAATCTCCTATCGTAACAGCGAGGATTTGGGAAAAAAATTTCTCTCCATGTGGCCATTGAGATCTGGGGAGCCCATGTCTCAATATTTCTTATCCTGGCTACTTCTCTTAGAGAAAATAAGTCCTTTTTTTTTTTGGCCTTGCTGATGACAGCAGAAGAAAGGTCTTCTTTGCATGGCCCCCCAGCCGGTGGGGGTGGGTACCCAGGGGGCCCCCTGTGGCCTGGGCCCCCTGCCCATGGCCAGCTTCCTGCTGATGAACATGCTGTTTGTATTGTTTTAGGAAACCAGGCTGTTTTGTGAATAAAACAAATGCATGTTTGTGTCATGAAGCACCACTGGCTTCTTGCTCTTTGGTGTCAAGGGACTGTTGCTGGGCAGGGGTTGTTGGGGACCACCTTCTGGAGGAAGAAAGATGGCACATGGACAGAATGGAAATCTCTTGGAAAGAGAAGTCACTATCACAGACAGGATGGAAATGCTCTTAGTCTGTCATTGGCCAGTGTTGAGGACCTAACCTGCTTGACAGTACCCTGTACCTCAAAATCTGGCTCTGGAGATCACTGCCCTGGAATCCCCATCTTTATTTCCCTAAATTCAACTGCAGCCTGATCAGTGTACAGCAGGCCACAGTATTGGGGGTGATGCCTGAGCCCATTATATTCTTCTCTGCTTACAAGGAAGGGATTTAGTACTACCCCCCAACTCCCAGCCACTGATGTCATTCCCTAGGGAGCAGTTTCAGCCCAGGTTTGTGGGGACCTGGCCATGCCCAACAAACGTTGACCTTCCTGGCCCCCCTAACAACCTCTCCAGGTTTAAGGGCTGCTGAGCTGGGACCTGGGGGTGCTCCTGACTTTGGCTCCCCATCCCTAGAAAGTTTGTTGGCACAAGGTTGTCCAGGACCTTAAGAGTCCAGATGTCTGGGGAAATCACCATACAGTCACATGATCTAGGCCAGGGCAGCTTGAACAGGAAAGGGTGGCTGTTGTAACCTCCAACCCTGCACATACATGTTAAGGCCAGCTTGAAGGGTGAGGCCTGTCCATCTGCTGGACTGGGGGAGCCTTCTTGCCACCCAGCTGCTTTGAGCCAGGTTGAGATAGAGGCTAGACTTAAAGGACTTCCTGATAACTGGGGGGCCTGGCTTCAGGTAGGTGAGGGGTTCTGGGACAGGGGAAGGGGCAACTTCTGAAATGGAGTTGAGGGTAAAGTGGGAGAGATGGAGGGTCTCTGGGAGGAGAAAGTAACCGCATGGATAGGGGCTCTGACCCGCAACCTCTTTCCAGGTGTCGCAAACCCCCTTTAAGCACCAGAGGCTCAGCAGCCAGGCCTCGCACAGCGGGGGCAGGCAGGGGTGTGGGAGGCAGCTTTCAACTCCATCTCTGCTTGGGAAAAATTCCCTTTCATGTGGCTGCCTGTGATCTCTCCAGGCGGCTCTGCTGAGGCGGGGTGTCCAGCGGGGGTAAGGGGCGGTGTTGCAGCCAGGGGCACCCTCAACCCAGCACAAGGCAAGTTGCAGCACCTTCTGAGCCTTGTCGGGGTGGGGGAGGGTTCTCGGGGGTGTGGAAGGGGGAGCCTGACCAGTAGGGGGCGCCCAGGCAGGAGGCCCTTGCCTGCCCACCAAACTGCTGGCACAGCTTGGGCCGCAGATGGCCTCAGCCAGCCCTCATTGGCACACCTACAGGTGTGGGGTGGACAGCTCCAGTGCCAGCCCGAGGGAGGATTGCTGTGACTCATCCTGCCTGTACCTGTTAGTATGCCAACCCAAAGCCCAGCCGGGGCTCCTGGGCTCAATGCCCCCAACATAAAGATGCCCAAAGCTTATAGCTGTTTGTGTCCAGCTGTGGCAGCTGCAGCAGCTGCAGTCCACCCTCCTCCCTGACTCCAGAGCAGGGTGGCAGTTCAGGCCCTCTGGTCTAGCAGAGGCCCCAGCAGGAGCTGTGAGCCTGGACATGTCATCTAGAAACAATGATAGTTTTCCCCATAAAGTTGCCTAAGAATGAGATGAGATCACACTGTGGAAGGGCCTTGTAGTAAGCACTGTCAGTGGCAGCTGGGGTTGCTATTTTAAACTATTCACCTAAATCTCACCAAGATGTCTCCCCAGTACGCACCCTATGCATGCCATAGCTACCCCAGTTATCCCTACTTCCCGCCTCCATAGAGTTGCCCACCTGCTGCCCCTCTTCTTCCCACCCACCCCAGGCACCAGCTCTGGCCCTGGCTTGTCTGATGTTGGCCTCTGATTCGATGTCTGCTGCTCTCTGCGTCTCTGACTTGATGGTCTCAGTCACTCTCTTCTGTGTCTGTACCTTCATCTTTCTGTATGTCTCATGTCTACATTTTTCTGTGTCTCTGTGTCTGCACCTGTGTCTCCCTTGTGTTGTGAGCTCACCCCTGCTACCTCTACTCAGACAGAAAAGTACTTAGAGGCAGGTTCCTGGCGGAGCTGTATGCCTGGTTCCTCTGTATCCTGGGGTGTCCTCAGTCCCCTCCGCTGTAGTGGGGAGTCTGACCCCTTGGTGACCCAGGAGCTTCACCCTAGGCAGTCTGACCCTGGCATTGAGGGCTGGTTCTCAGGCAGGCACTGAGGATTCAAGAGGTTGGAGAGACACGCTAAGCAGGGGATGAGCCCAGTCTCCAGGGCAGCCCCTGAACTGCTGAGGATGAGCACACACACACGTGACAGTACACACACTTGAAGGGATGGTGCTGATGACCACCTGAGGCCCTGGGCAGTGGTGTGGCTGCAGGTAACACCTAGTGACTTGAAAATGTCTGTGACAATGTGTGGGAGCCTGATGTGAGATATTGTGCAGTCATAGGTTGGTGTGAGACATTAATGGCCATACTTCAGATTGTCTGCGACCTAGCCTTTGTGATCTGCAACATGGCACAGTCTCATAAGAAGCCTAGTGTGATACTGGGTTGTGCAGCTGAAGGTGTGATTCTATGGGAGTGCAACATTGGCTAGGCAACCGTGACATTGTCTGACTGCATGATCCTGTGACAGACCCTGGGTGATTCTCTGTGAGTATGGGACACTGCCCATCATGGCTATGACCCCGTGATGACATCAGGTGATTTTGTGTGAGGGTGAGATGTGTCTGTGTGACACTATTTGTTGACTTGGGTGTGACCTTGTGATGCTGCCTTTGTCACCCAGTGTGTTGTCATGACATTGTGTGGCATTGTGAACTTGTACCCATCAGTAACACTGATACCATGTGCTGTGTGTCTTTGCCTACAGCACTTTCTGGGTCTCTGCCCTAACAGCAATGCAACTGACAGCATCTAACAGCTTCCCTTACCCCTAACCTGCCCTCTTGTCTGGCCCTGAGGCCCAGTCTGGACAGGGGAGCTGGCATGGGGGCAGCAGGCATAGTTCCCACAGCCACCACAGCCCCTCTCCCAGCCCCACCGTTACTGCCAGCTTCAGCTCCACAGAATATCTTGGCAACCCTAGTGTCTTTGTTCTCTGTGGCCGCCAAAGGCCTCCCCCACCCCAGGCTGCCCAGCGCCTGCCAGGCACACTGCCTCCCCGCCCCCCAGGAGACTTGGCCTGACCTAGTCCCCTTTACCCTTATTAGTCTCCCACCCAGAATGGGGCTTCTGTCCTATAACCTGGGCCTGACTTAAGACTCCAAACTGGGCCTTTGACCCTGTGCTATGAGATTGCTGTGTTCATGTTGTGCAGGAAGGAGGAAGCAGGACATCTCCAGTGGCTGTACTGGGTGATTGTGGCTCAGGAGTTGGACTCTCTGAATGGGTGCTTCCTCTTGACTGAATGCTAGTTGGAGGCTCAGTCTACTCTGAAACCGTCTCAGTTTATTAAGTAAGTTTGCTCCTTTGGCTCCAGAAAGTTATCAGGAGAGGGACTATTACCCATTTTACAGATGAAAAACTGCGGCCTAGAGATAGTACATAGCATGTCTAAGTCATAGTAAGATGGTGAGTAACAAGACCCCAGTTAGAACCCAGGACTTCTGGCTGCCAGTTTCCTGCATTAGACTGCCTTAGGAGAAAGAATAGAAAGAGGAGTTTGGACAGGTAGATCCTTCCTCATCACTTGGTCACCATGTGTCAAAGCTATGGTGTGTGTGTATGTGTGTGTTTGTGCAGGTGTACGCATATGCATGCTCTTGCTGGATGACCTTGGCCAAGCATCCTTGCCTCTCTGTTCCTTGGAAAAAAGGTCAACATAACCACAGGCTGTGGGGATGAGGGCACCTGGCAGTATGCTTTGTAGAACAAGGTCACCTCACAGTTAGTGCCAGGACCAACAGCATCTCAGCAGGGACGTGAGGTTGGGGCCCTAGTGGGGAGATTCCAGCTCAACCCAGCTCCTGACTGCCATAGAGGAGGTGCTGGTGGCCAAATGGCTCGGCTGCAGTCAAGGCCTCTTGGGCCTGACCTGATTACAGCACCGATTCCTCCCCCTCCCAGGTGCCAGAGATGGATGGATGGAGGTCACTGCATGGCTCACCCCAGCCCCCCACTACCCACCAGAGGCCCTTGGCTGTCAGGCACTGCTGGCGACAGCAAGTGTGGGGGCAGGGAAGGACAGCCACCGCATGTTAATAATACAGACTTTGGCCCAGACACCCTGCAGGCACAGAGAGGCCCAGCTGCCCCCCAAGGTCACACAGCCCTACAGGGAGTCCAATCCCTAGAGGCCCACATCTCCCCTGAGGGCCCCTTGAAGGCTCTTCCTGACACACTAAGTGGGGAAGGGCTAGGAAGGATGGTGGGGGTGTGGGAGGGTCCCCCGACGCCTCAGGCCTGGCTGCCAGAGCGGACACTTTCATCTCTCTCCGCCTGTCGACCTGCCATCCCTCAGCGGCATTAAATTCCCCTCCTGCCAGAGAACAAGGGCTGCCTCAGATTCCAGGCAGCAGGGCGTGAAGATAGGGCGGGCCTGGGGGAGGTGGCTGGGTCCTCTGGGGCTCCAGGCCTGGGTGCAGATTAGTTGGGCTGGGGGTTCTTGGGCTGGGGGCTCAGGTAGCTGCCTACTCTGGCCTCCCAATTCTCCATCAAATGCAGGGTCGTTCCCTGCTTCCATCATCTTCTTGACAGATGCCTTCCTCCCCCTTCAGGGCCCTGCTCAGTTGATACCTCCTCAAGAGCCTTCCTGATCCCTGCAGGCCAGGCCAAGTGTCCTTGTGCATCCCCCATCACAGATGTAATCACCTGGGTGACGCTACCTGGCTGTGGGGCTGCTTGTCAATGAAGGCAGAAACGGGTAGAAAACATTTGCAGGCAGAATAAACATCTCTTTCTGGGCATTTTTTCCTTCTGTGCTTTTCTAATCCCAGTTGGAGTATTGTTCCTCGGGAGCCCCTATACCATGCTTTCCTACCCCTTCCTTGGTCAGAGGGGCTAATGATACCACCTGCCTCACAAGGAGTCATCAAGTTTGCACTCCATGTACCAGGCACCGAGCCACTCCATGGCTACTAGCTCACTTAGTGCTCTCAACAACAGGAAAGGAATGGATCCATTCGCCCCATTTTATAGATGAGAAAGTTGAGGCTCAAAGAGGTAGACAAACTTGTGCAAAGTCACACAGCTGAGTTCCTCTGGTTTCAGAAGTTGGCCTTTAAACACTTGGTTAAGATACACATTTTGGCTGAAAGAAATCCCCCCACATATACACATACGCTGCCTGAGGTCACACCCAGATGTGGTATTAGGAACCAATGTTCCTTACTTCCTTAACTGTTTTTGCATTTTCTGACTTTATTCTTTTTTGAAGTGAACATCTATTGCCTTTCACATCAGAAAACCCAATAAAGTTCTTTAACCAAATGTTCTCAAGCTCAAAAAGGTTTAAAAACAAAAAATATTGTGTAGAGTTAAGGGGGATGAGAGAGCAGCCCAGGATCACTGCCCTCTCCCTTGGAATGACAGAGTACTTGGGGCTGCCTCAAGTGGGTGCAGGTTGAATAGACAGAGGCCTCTGCCCCTCCTCTTCCCTGCTATCGGGCCACCATGCTCCCAGCCCCTCACCCAGCTCTGAGGTCTGCCCAAGAGGGGCACCGCCTGTGGCTGAGTTTTGGTTCTGCCGGTGGGATCGACAAGTCGCTGCTGGGGGCCTGGGCGGGGGAGTGGCAGCAATGGTGAGGGCCAGGGCGGTGCCGCTGTTGATAAGGCGACAGAGCCCTTGGGAGCCAGGGCAGACGCAATGAAGCCATGGAAACGGCGGCTGAGGTGTGAGGCTGGCTCAGCCACTTCCCCCAGGTGGCTGCCTCCCAGGCCTGGCAGAGGCCCAGCAAGACAGGTCCAGCCACTGGCCACCCTACTCCCTGCCCTCCTAGGGGTGGGTCTGGGTGGGCGGCTGGCAGGCTTGATGTGACTCCAGCCCCACTCCCCCTGGGGCCAGGATAGGGTCAAGCCCTGGGTCTAAGGAGGGAGGACTGAGGATAGAGAGGCAGGGGTGCTCTGAGTCCTGGGACCCCAAAACCTCCTGACCTAACTTCCCACCTTCTCCCACCCTTTTTCCTTCCTATAAATATGTATGCATTATTTACCTTAAGCATTTTGATAAATCATAATAGCAGAGACATCTGCTGTCAAAACTGCAAACTGCATTTGGGGCTCAGCTGGCCAACGAAGGCTAGAGGCCAAGGGGTGCAAGGGCTCTGATGGTCTGAGAGGCATAGCAGGGATGTCCCCCACCCCTGTTCCAGGGCTGGACCTTGAAAGGGAACCAGGCCCCCTCCTTCGGTACCCCTTTCATCAACTGCTGACCACAAAAACCTTCCCGAGACGGCTATCTGTCACCCCCCACAACTATGTTCTCTCCTTCCTGCCTCCCTCTGCCTCAGAATTAATGCAGCCGTGACAGCGGTTGAGAAGTCCCCCGAGCAGAGATTAACTCCCGGGGCAGCGCGGGCGGGGTTGGCCATTGGGAGGCTGGTGGGAGGGGAGGCTGACGCACAGGCCTCACAAGATTAATCGCCCTGCAGCCAGCCTCATCACGAGGGTGCCCAGTGCTCCAAAGCCCTGCTCTCATGAGGGGCCCTGGGTCCCTTGTCAGGAGTCTGTCCTGCCTTCCACAGCCCACATGGCCCCCAGTCTAACTCGTAGGAGGATTTTGGGAGCCAGAACTGGCTCTCATTTCTTTTCCTTTCCTGGTGGCCCTCAGAGATCTTGACAACCAAGCAGCAACCTCGGGGCCTCTTTCCTTCCCCTGGTTCCCATTCTGGCCTGGCCCAGCAGCCCTGGGACGGGGAGGCTCCGACCCTTGCTGCCTTCCTACCTCCCACTGGCTCCAAGGGCTCCACTGGGAGGTGGGGTGCTGCAGGAAGTCCCTGGACTGCATTGTTCGTATGGGGGCTTCAAAGAAGAACATGAGGGATCTGTTGGCTCTAGATCTGATGGGCCTACTGTGTACCCAGGCCCATCTAACCTTCTTTGGGGGCATGTGGGGATGGTGAAGAGCAGGGGTCCTGGGTAGACTGAGAGTGAGGTTGCCAGCTGATAAAGCACAGGGATCAGTGACCTGGGTACTGGCCCTTTTTCAACCAGTCTCCCACTTAAAAAGTCTTTTAAAGGTTGCAGTGAGTTGGGTTTAGGGTTAGACGTAGGAATAAAGTTCCCCAGGCATGAGAGGCCAAACTGAGACCCCCATATAAACACTGCAGTCCAGGGATTTCCTGAAGCACCAATCTGAGCTGGACCACCCTCTTCCGTGCACTCATTGCCCTGGGCACCTGCATAACATCCCTTCACGGGTGAACTGGCCAGTCCACTTGCTGGCCTCCCTCACTAAAAGGATAGCTCCATGAGGAAGGGGCTTTTCTCCCTGGCCATTGTTAAGTGCTCAATAGATGATGAACAATAGATGGATTAGAAGTAGAGGACATGGGTCAACCTGCTGTGCAAAGAATGATTGGGCCTGAGTTTAGGAATTCCAAGTGCCATGCCACAGGCTGGCAACTGCCAAGAAGGAGCCAAGAGGAAGCCCCAAGAGGGGTCCAAGAGAAAAGGGGCTGGAACAAGACATCAGCTGACATTCACAGACTGCATGACCTTCTGCAAATGACTTTCCTCTCTGGGCCTCAGTTTACCCCTTAGCAAGTCATATCACTTCTCAGGGGTACTCTAAGGGTGGAATGAGAAGCCCTGTGTGAAAGATTCTTGTGAACTCACAAGCCTTGTGCTGTGCCCCTTGGTGAACAAGAGAGCCAAGAGCACAGGCGTTGCTACCAAGGCTTCTCCGAAGAGCTGTGAGTAGAGCTGAACTTATTACCTCAGAAGGCTGGAGACTGGTATTTCCGGGACAGTGAGGAGACCACTCCAAAGGAAGCCCAGGGCACTATGGGGCCAACTTCAAGCTCCTTGATACGTGGGTATATTTTGTCTTGGGAAAAGTGGGACTAGGTATAAGTAGTCTTTGTCCAGAGGAGGGGTTCAAGTCTCAGATGAAGCCTTTAGTTAACTTGAAACTGAGGGGGCAACTTCTCAGTTTCATCCTGGGCCCCTGCAGATGGTAGAGGCAGGGAGTAGTCAGCAGGAGGCAATGATGCCTACCATGGCCCCCTCCAGGGAAACCCAAACATGTTCTGTGTTAGAAAGTGGGGAGCCAGACTCAATGGGAAGTGACCCGTCAGTTTGTAGGCCTTGACCATGCACAAGATAGGACATTCGAGTTACAGAATGGACAGGGTGGTGGAAGGCATCACTTCGCAGAGATGGGAGTCAGAGAACCCTGGGTCCCCTGTCCTTACCCCTGCAAGAACCTAGCCAACAGGCCACAGAGTCCTGGGCTGGGAGGCAGCGAGCTTGGATTTCCATCAAGTTCTACCCCTAGCTGTCTTCCAAGTCACATGATCAAATGCATAGCCAAGACCTTCCTGTACCTAGCCTTCCCAACCAGTGCAGTGGGGTCCCAGGAGGCTCAAGTCCAGGAGGGAGCTGAAATTTGGGGTTCCTCACTCTAGTTCCCTCCTCCATCCCCATTCTGGGTCCCCCTTCCCTTTCCTGCTCCTCTACGCACACACCACCCTCACCCCTGACCCTGTGGCCAGCAGTCTCTGCTGCTGTCATCCGTTGTCATGGGAACCTCACAGCTCTGACCTGGCGCAGGCTAGAGCTGGCTGGAAGCTCCTAGTAGGAGAAGCAGAGGGTAGTGAGGGCACCGATGGCGGCTTCTGTTCCTGCCAGCTTGGCTGTGTGCTGACACACCCCTGGGGAAAGGGGGCATTGGAAGGGTGACCTGGATGGGGGTGGGCTAGGGTGCAGGGGTGCAAGAGTTCAGGGCCCAATTGCACCCAGCTTCTGGGGTCCTTGAGCCTTTCCAGACCCAGGCCTGCTTCCCCACCCCATCTGGCACCAGGCTGGCAGTGGTAGGGAGGGGCAGCGGGGACCTTCCCATTTCCCTCACTGCCTATGGGAGCTCAGAGCCCTGAGCTCAGCTCATTCTCAAGGCTAAAAATACCAAGGAAGTGGCAGCAGCAGCTCCCCCGACACAACACCCTGTGCACCCCCCCACCCTCACCCAACAGACATACACCCAGCCTGGACCAGGCGCTAAGGTGCTGCATAACCCACATGGAGCTGCGGTCCATGGAGGTTCCCAACATCTCATCCTATGTGAGACCCAGGTCTGAGTTCCTCCTCTACCCCTGACCTCAAATCGCTATGTGATCTTGGAGTAGTCCTTGGGCCTCTCTGGGCCTTGGTTTCCCTTTTTGTATAATGAGGAAGCTACATGGAGGAGGAGGAGCCTTAGGAATGGAGTAGATGATGAGGCTGTGGCTGCTCCATCTTATTTAATTACCTCAGCAGCACTGACAGCTCTGTGAGTACACGCTGGTCATACCCCTTTTCTAGAGGAGCGCATTGAGGCTAGACAAGCAAGGATGGCTCCACGAATGCTAATCAGGCCTTTGTGTTCCAGGGTAACCCGCTCTTCCCCTGTAGCAGGGGACTTCTGGGACTCCCCAGCATTGTCAAAGAATAGATCCGTGCACCCACAGTGGGACGGGGGCTGGTTGCAATAAATCTCAGAGGAAAGATTCTGAAAAGACTGGAATCACACTGCCCTCTACCTAGGGCCTGGCCAAGGCTTGAGGTGAGTGTCCAACCTGCCTGTCTGGGGCCTGGCCAAAGCCAGGGTAAGAGTCCGTACTGCTCACTAGGGATATGGCTGAGGCTTAGGTGGAATGTCCACACTGTTTGCTCAAGGCCTGGGGGAGGCATGGATCAAGTATCTAGGCTGCTCTGACATCTGGACCCGACCAAGGCTAGGATGAGTGTCCACACTGCTTGTCTGCCCAGACCTAGCTAAGGCAGGAGTGAGGACCCACACTGCCCACCTAGAGCTAAGGTCAAGGTGAGTTTCCACACCATCGATTTATCCCTGGCCCTAGACTCAGAACTTCACATGCAATTTCGTATTTCTTCTTCCCTCTTGGAAACCAGAATCACTGCTCATCTTTCTCCACATAAGAGGAGGCTCAGTTTCCACTGGGGCCATCAGGAGAAAGAAAGATGGGTGGCCTCTGCTATCCATTCACCATGGAAGCCATGAGGTACTGGGATTCCTGCTGCAGGGAGAGGTCTCATCTTCCTCCCTTTGGTCCTGGACACAGGCCTCAATGCCCAGGCAGAGAGGGAGGAACACAGGCCGTGGCTCCAGGGATCACAGTGAGAGGTAACTAAGGCTTCTGGCCTGGAGGGTTCTGAGTTACCAGCTTCCTATCCTCCTCCCTACTTGTTCTGTCACCCAGTTCTGCTGACATTCTGAGAATCCCAAGGCACACTTTCCTATGGACTCAAAGTCCCAGAAGTTTGGGATAGTTGTCTCTAGGACCAGGGTGGGGGCCACCTGACGCCGAGGTGCAGAGAGAGGCTTTGAATTCTGCACTTTAAGTTTGCAGTACCTGCTCATTCTTTAGGGTGCCATGAGCCCAGGCAAGACCTTTCATCTGTTTAGGTCTTCATGTTTGCATTTGTAAAAGAGATGTTTAACAGTACTTATTTGTAAGGGTTAGTAAAAAGATTAAATGAGATATTCCTACACAGTGTCTGGCAGAGTAAACAATCATTATTTCTGGAGGCTAGAAGAGAAGGGACACATGGTCATTAATTACTCCAGAAATGTCTTGAGACATGACCTTTGCCAGAAGCTGTGTTAGTTGTTGGGTCTTGGAGCCTGAGACACCAGCTGGGGTCCTCCACTCTGAACTGGGGTGAGGGTCTCCAATAGGGAGACAATGCCCTTTGGTTTTATAAACATGCTTTCAGCCCATAAATGGATAGTCTTAGGAAAAAAGTTAATAAACTGCATCATGTTGGTAGGGAAAATTAAATGTAAATTAGATAATTAAGCTGATGCCCATTGCTTGGTGCTATTACCTCTTATTAAAAGTTATGAGAGGTGGGCCTGGGTGGGAGGCTACTCGCAGAGTTCCGATGAGGGAGGGGGCTGTCGACTGATGCCCAGTTTGCTCTTTGGACAAGGTAGGAAATGCTCTTGTATGGGCTTCAGGGAGCTCTGAAAAGGGCTAGGACCAGAGCCCATGCTGTGGACCTAGGCCTGCCATTCAATGTGGGGTGCTGGGGAGCACCTTTCCCTCATCAGCCTCAATGTTTCCTCATCCATAAAAGGGAAAGAATAACAGAATCTGCTTCATAGAACCGAGGCAGGGATTAGCTAAGATGATGAGTAGTAAGTACCCAATCCCAGGGCCTGGCACATAGTAGGTGTTCATTAAAAAGTCGTGATTCCTAATAATATCATCATTGTTTTGTTCCTGTCAGTGGCAGACCTGAGCTGAGGGCTTTACAGACATCAGCTTCTTTGTCGGCTCCTACCTTTCTTCTACACCTGCCCAGTGCCCATGGTCTACAGGGGGTATGGGGGCTCAGAGGTAAGTCACCCCAGAGTGAGGGAGACAGCCCCAGGTGTTAAGTCCCACAGAAGTGTCCTAAGCAGGGCGGGAGTCCAGAGAATAGACAAGCCTCATTGGGAGTTGCGGGGAGAAGTCTGAGAGCTCCCCAGGAGGTTCCAGACCTGGTTTTTATTAAAAAGAGATTGAGAGATGGGGGATGGGCAAGGCAGGTAGCAGGACTAGCAGGAGCAAAGGCAGGGAGGCTCGGAAGGCAGCGGCCAGGCCTGTGGTGGACTGCGGAGGGTGCACGACGAGGGGGTGGGAACACGGAGCGGGTGAGTCACCGTTTCTGGGCCAGGCAGGCGGCGGCTGCAGAGCGGGGGGCGCATTCCTGGCTGGCAGGGCGGCCGGCACTAATGTCTTTCCCACATGGCCCCGAATTCCCGGCTCGGCACGATCACACGGGCAAGACGCTCCCGCGGCCACCCCCGCCCCAGCTGCCTCCTTCCCACAGAGAGGGAAAAGGGGGAAGGGATCCTGTTGGAGGCTGGCGGAACTGGCCCCTCCTGGGGCAGGGCAAGGTCTCCAGCATGGCTTCCATGGAGCCTGCACCCAGGATACCCCGCACACCACCGTAACTGATTTAACAGGGCAGTCGTGGTCGATTAAGACTAGAGCGAGGTCTGTAAAGTGGGGAAGGAAGAAAGCTGCCAATGGCTATGCCTTTGCTTCTCTTCACCCACGTTCACCCACCCCTGCCCTGGGTAACAGAGAGGGCACAGAGGCCCAGCTGGCAGCGGGATCACTCACAGCTTCGCAGCCTCAGGTCCAGTGCTTTCTGCCGACCTCCCCAGCTTTCCAACTTTTGGAATGTTGAGGGGGGTGGCTATTTGAGGCTATGACGCACCCAGTGGGTGATCCTGTAGGGGGATTCCTGAAGCAGGCTACATCCAACCCTGTATTCCATGGGATGGAGGACACCCTAACTCTGGCAGAGGGGACTATGAGCTGTTCCCACGAAGCCCCTGTCGCTGAGCCACGCCCCTGGGGGGAAACTGAGGTTGCCAGGGCAGCCCACCCATATCTCCTGGTCTGCTGGGGGAAGTTGGCAGCTGTCCCTCCCAGCTGGGCTCAGAGGCGCTAATGAGAATTAAATGTGGGGCATGAGTCAGCTAGGAGGAGAGGCTGGGAGGGGGGCTGGGACCACCCCCAGATGTGAATCCTGGGGTAGAATGGAGGTTTGTCCAGGCTGTTCAGACTGTCTCCCATTCCCCGGCACTTCACTCCCACCCCTTGACAGGGTGGGGCATGGATTCCTGACCTAGCCAGCCAGAACCTGTCACCTTGGACCAACCTCCCCCAAACAGTTGGCTGCCTCAAGAGTGGGGGCTACGGGACCAAGGGAGACCCCAAATCCCAGGATGGGGTCCACAGTACCTTGAGGACTTGGGGTATGGATCAACACCTGGGATTGTCTAGTGACTATGAGCCCGAGGGTATGGGCAATGCATCCTAAGATCAGGGGGTGGGCAAAGGGCCGAGGCCACCCTTGAAGCTCCTCCCACCCCTAAGCTGTCTGGCCTCACTCAGGCCACCAGGCTCTGACCACACAGGGTGCTTGTCCACCTCCCTTCAGCCTGCTGTCTGACCTCCAGCCGGCACAGGGACTTCACTTTGCAGTCTTTATGACAGGGGCAGGCAGTGCGTGTTCATGGCCGTGTGTGTGTCCTGACTGGGCCTATTTGTGTTGCTGTGTGTGTTAGTGACAGAATGTACATCTTACGTGTGATAGTGGTTCTCATTGTGGGTCTCAGTGTTGTAGGGGCTTGAGAGGAAATAGGTGCCTCTATGTGACCTTCAGTGTCTCTGTGTGGGTCTTTATGTGTGACTGTGTCTGTGTCAGCTTTGCCCCAACCTGGTCCCTGGCTCCTCCTTGAGCATCTCCACTACCACCACCACCAGGAGCCACCGGGTAGGGAAATGGGTCTGGAAGAGAGCTGGGGATGGGATGAAGTGCCCACTGTTCCTGGAATGGAATGGCTGGCTGGGTGGGCAGCATCAGGGGGTGGGCGTGGGCAGACACAGGAGAGAGAGAAAAAGGGAGGCAGGGGAGGGCCCCACTCAGCAGTCCCCTCCCTGCCCCCTCTCCTCCTGGCCTCAGTGCTTCCTGGCAAGAGCTTATTTGCATGGTATTTACATTTCATTTGCATTGCGTTCAATTAAAAACCTGACCAGCTCCCGCTGCCCGCCTGCCCGCCTGCCCGGCGCTGCCAGCCCAGCCTGGTGAAACTGTTGGTTGGGCACTGCCGCCATCCACACACACACACACACACACACACACACACACACACACACACACACACCACACCCCACCAAGATTGACCAATAGGGAAGGGGTCTTCACTGAGATTATCCAAGTCACTCACCCATCCTAGGAGCAAGAGGCTGGAAGTACAAATGAGGAAAGGAGGTCTAGAGATTGGAAAGCTAGAAGGACATTAATAACAAGTGTCTCTTTTTGGAACAGTCAGTGTGTGCTAGGAGTAGTGCCAACACCTGGTGTGGAGTATCTCATTTGAGTTTCACGGTCCCTTGAGGTCAGACTTTGCATTATCCCCATTTTACAGCTGAGGAACTCAAGGTTCCAGGGAGTGAGTAGAAAACCCAAGGTCCTTCAGGTGACCTAGGATTCAAATTATTTTCAAGCCTATGCTTCAAACCACTGAATTTGGCTGCTCAGGTCCAGAGGCTCTTCCCAGGCTACAGCTGGATGTTTGCCTACCATCTCCTCCTGATGAGAGGAACTGATTACCCTTAATGTCATTAGCTCTAGGATGCAAAAACTCTCCTTCCATCCTAACCTGAAGGCTGACTTCACTGTCACTCATCCTGTAACTTCCTAGAGTAGTTCATGACCAACCCTGCCTGTATAGGGTGGAGTGTAGAAGTCCTTCCCAGCACCTTGCTTGTGAAACTACTGTTCTTGAGCTCCAGTCAGAGCTAGTGACTTCCTAAAAGGCAAGTAAACTCTGATAATGAAGCAAACTCCATGGGAAATCGCTACCTGATCTAACGGATCAGACTGTGGCAGAGGAGACCCCCAAGCTTCCTGGAGCTCCCACCACTTGGCCAGAGCTGGGCTGATAGATGTCATCTACCAGGTGGAAATGCTTGGAGCTGGGGAGACAGTGGAGAGTTCTCAGGCTGTCCATGGTGCAGCAAGGCCCAGAATCCAACCTTGGGATTTACGAGCCCTAGCGCTCACAGGCCTCTAGTGCCCACCTTCCATCTGGAGGGACTAACTTCTCTTCTCCACCAGACTTAAGGCTCTAGAAGGACTCACTCTAACCCTGGTAATGGGGAACCTGGCTAATCAGCAGACTCCTCCTCCATGACCACAGTGATTGGTTCAGAGATAGGTATATGACCCGGGCCCGGCCAATCAGATGGAATCCCTGAGTTTTAGATGGAATTATTGGGACAGGTATGCGTGTCTGACTTGGTAGTGTGGGAATGTGGGGTTACCATCAGTTGGGAAAAACTATTTATAAATGGAGCAAGATGAGAAGAAACATCTGCAAACATCCATTAATAATTAGAATGTAGGCTATATGAAGTATGAACCTAAGAAAATCGGAAGTTGTCAAAGATGCAATGAAACTCTTAAAGATAGATATCCCAGGCATTAGTGAGCTGAAATGGACTGGTATTGGTCATTTTAGGTAGGACAATAATGTAGTCTACCATTCTTGAAATGACAAATTGAAAAAGAACAGCACTGTATTCATTGGCAGAAAAGAGCATTTCAGGATCTATCCGATGTACTACACTGTCATGATAGGATAATATCCATGCACCTACAAGGAAGACCAGTTAATACGACTATTATTCAAATTTACACATCAACCATTAGTGCCAAGGATGAGGAAATTGATGGTTTTTACCCATTTCTCTAGTCTGAAATTGATCAAATATGCAATCAAAATGTTTTACTAATTACTGGTGATTGTTGGAAACAAAGAAGAAGGATCGGTAGTTGGAAAATATGGTCTTGGTGACGAAAACAACACTGGAGACCCCATGATAGACTTTTGTTAAGACCAACAACCTATTCATTGCAAATGTCTTTTTTTCAATAGCACAAAATATCAACTATACATGTGGACCTCACCAGATGGAATACACAGAAATCAGGTTGATTATATCTGTGGAAAAAGACAATGGAAAAGCTCATTATCATCATTCAGAACAAGACTGGGGTCAGCTGCAGAATAGATCATCAATTGCTCATATGCAAGTTCAAGTTGAAGCTGAAGAAAATTGAAACAAGTCAATGAGAGCCAAAGTATGACCTTGAATATATTCCATGTGGATTTCAAGACTATCTCAAGTATAGATTTGACTCATTGAACACTAATGGTCGAAGACCAGATGAGTTGTGGAATTAACACCAAGGACATCATATATGATGAATGCAAAAGATCATTAAAAAGATGGAAAAGAAAGACCAAAATGGATGTCAGAAGAGACTTTGAAATTTGCTTTTGAACATACAGTAGTAAAGCAAATAGAAGAAATAATGAAATAAAAGAGCTGGACATAAGAACTTCAAAGGGAGGCTCAAGAAGACAAAGGAAAATATTATAATGAAATGTGCAAAGACCTAGAGTTAAAAAACTGACAGGGAAGAATATGCTCAGCATTTCTTACGCTGAAAGCATTGCAGAAAAAATTTCAATTGAGTTACAATATTTTGAACAATTTTATAGGCAAAAAAATTCAACAACACCGGAAGCATCATAAGAAGATGGAAGTAATACATGGAATCACTGTATCCAAGAGCACTGGTCAACATTCAGCCATTTCAGGAGGAAGCATTTGATTAAGAACCAATGATACTGAAGAAAGAAGTCCAATCTGCACTGAAGGCATTGGTGAAAAGCAAACCTCCAGGAGTTGAGAGAATACCACCTGAGATGTTTCAACAAACTAATGCAACATGCAACATTACCTATTCACTTCCCTATGCCAAGAAGTTTGGAAGAAGACTATCTGGCCAGCCTACTGGAAGACATCCATATCTGTGCCTCCAAAGGAAGGTGATACAACAGGATATGGAAATTATTGAACAATACCATTAATATCACATGCAAGTACAATTTTGCTGAGCCAAGCCAAGTGCCGTGGAGTCGGATCCGACTCATGGTGACCCTAGGGGAGAGGGTAGAACTGAAGATAATTCAAAAACAGTTGTAGCAGTACATTGACAGGGAACTGCCAGAAACTGAAGCTGGATTCAGAAGAGGACATGGAATGAGGGGTATCATTGCTGATGTCAGATAGACCTTGGTTGAAAGCAGAGAATACCAGAAAGATGTTGACCTGTGTTTTAGTGACTATGCAAAGGCATTTGACTGTGTGAATTATAACAAATTACAGACAGCATTGTGAAGAATGGAAATTCCAGAACACTTAATTATACTCATGAGGAATCTGTACATAAGCAGTAGTACTAACAGAACAAAGGGATACTACATAGTTTCATGTCAGGAAAGGAGTGCGTCAGGGTTGTATCCTTGCATCATATTTATTAAATTGGTACACTGAACAAATACTCTAAAACACTAGACTCTATAACCCTCAAGATTGGAGGGTCATTAACAACCTGCAGTAAGATATACAGATGACACAACCTTGCTTGCTAAAAGCGTGAGAACTTGAAGCACTTACTGATAAAAATCAACGACTACAGCCTTAAGTATAGATTATACTTCAACATAAATAAAACAAAAATCCTCACAAATGGGCTAATAAGCAGTATCACCATAAATGCAGATAAGTTTGGAGTTGTCAACGATTTCATTTTACTTGAATCCATAATCAATGCCCATGGAAACAGCTATCAAGAAATCAAACAAGGTATTGCACTGGGCGAATCTGCTGCAAAAAGACTTCCTTAATGTGTTAAAAAGCAAAAATGTCATTTTGAGAACTAAGGTGTGCTTGACCCAAGCTGTGGTGTTTTCAGTTGTCTCATATGCATGCAAAAACTAGACAATGAATAAGGAAGAAGAATTGATGCATTTGAATTATGGTGTTGGCAAAGAATATTGCATAGACTGCCAGAACAATGAACAAATCTGTCTTAGAAGAAGTATAGCCAGAATGCTCCTTAGAAAAGAGGATGGCAAGACTTCATTTTATGTACTTCAGACATGATATCAGTCACTGGAGTAGAACTATCCCATTGGGTTTCCAAGAAGTAGCTGATAAATTGGAACTGCTGACTTTTTGCTGAACAGCTGAACTCCTAACCAATGTGCCACCAGGGCTATTGGTTAAAGTAGGGGGTCAGCAAAAGAGACGAAGACCCTCAGTGAGATGGACTGACAACAGTGGCTAACACATGTGTGGGCTCACACATAAAATGAAAGACTGTGAGGGTACTGCAGGACCGGGTAGTGTTCTCCTGTACCTAAAGTTGCTATGAGTTGGAAGGGATCTGAGGACACCTAATGAGGACACATGACAGCACCACCATTACTGTGCTTGGAGTCTGGTCTACCTCTCCTGTAGGAGACTCTCTTCCATTGTGTACCCATCTCTCCTGTCCCTGCTCTCCTGAAGAGTGACCTGGAACTTCTGACCCCCAGCCTCGTCTTCAGTGTGTGTGCTGATGTGTTCATTTCCTTTTGTGGTGTTTATTACCTTGTGCCAAAGTAGATTGTAAACTCCTAACTGGCATAACCCGTGTCTTCTAAAGAGAGGAGTAATGTCGCATAGTGATTGATAGTTTGGCTTTGGTGTCAGGCAGCCACCTGTAGCCCAGCCATGTGATTTTTGAACCAATTCCTCTACCTCTGAGCCTTTAGTTTCCTGTTTTTTAAAAACGGGAGTGTTGTGAGGACTAAATGAGTCTGCATGAAAAATACTTAGCACAGTCTCTGTCTGCAAATATTTACCGGGCACCCACCAAGTGCCTGGAACGGAGGTGTGTCCTCAGCCTTGCAGCATCCTCAGGCACTGATGTCTGTCCTCAGCAACTGCTCCAGCTCAGAGCAGCCAATCAGCAGCGTGGGGGTGATCCTTCCCAGACTCCCAGTGCTCCTTTCAGAGGGCAAAGTCCTGCTCTAGCTCTTCCTCCCAGACACAGGGAGGGGGGGTCCTTGGTCCTGGCTGGGGGGATGCCTGGTCATCCCCTCCCCCCCCCTTGTTGTGCGCTAGAGCTGGCACCGCTCTGAGTTAATCTCTCCGCCCGTCAGGGGGTGACAGGAGGTGTCTGTCATTCGGAGCTGAGGCCGTCAGCCTCTCCAGCTAATTGGGGTGCGGGCGCCTGGAGCACGGGAAATGGCTGGAGGGAAGGGAGCCGGAATGAAGGAAGGGAGGCCGCCCTCACTTCCTTCCCTCTGGGCTTAGGACTGATCCACAGGGCTCCTTTCGGAGGGGGAAGGCCAAGTGGAGAAGGAAGGGGCCATGTGACAGGGACTCAGTGACCTTGAGTAAATTGGCTTTCCTTGCTGGACCTAATGATTGTTATTCATAATATATTCATAATATTCATAAGCCTTTGTTGAACAATTACTGTGTAAATCAGATCCTAGCACTACCTGTTGGAAGCCTGCAAAGATTTTCTATAGCCCTTGGACTTAAAGGCTCAGGGCCTTTGCACTTGCTGTTTCTTCTCCTTGGAACATCCCTCCTCTGCCTCATAGCATGGCTGACTTTTCTTCATCCTTCAGGTCTCAGCTCAAATGTCACCTTGGAGACATGGTCCCTGGCTACCTTATCCAAATCACCCTTCCTGGCTTCCAGTTACCCTCTTTGGCCACTCTGTCATGTTACTCTATTTATGTTTTCACAGCATTTGTCACAATTTGAAATTATCTCACTTACAAGTTTTTGGTTTATAGTCATTCTCATTCTCTAGAATGGAAGCCTCTGTGAACAGGGGATCTTGTCTGTGTGATTTATGGCTGAATCCCCAGTGACTAAAACAGTGCCTGGCATATGGAAGGCACAGTAAATCTAGAATGACTAAATAACTGAAACTTAGGTACTCTGTTAAGTACTTCACCCAACTTAATCTTTGCAGGAACCTTAGGAAGTTGGTGTCTCTATTTTGAAGGTGAAGAAACTGAAGCTGAAGGAGATGATATGACTATAACTTGTGGAGACTAGAACTCAACCCCAAGGCTGTGTGATCCCAGAGGTGTTGGGGCTGTGAGGATAATGAGGAGGGTCTATGCTGTTGGTCCAGCCACTCAGCTGAGCATAGGCAGGTGATGGAGACCATGCAAAGGAGAAGAGGCCAAGGAAGAGGAGGATCCAAGCCAGGGTGGACATTTCCTCTGGGAGCTCAGCTGAGGGTACCTCAGAAGCCTCTTCTGAACTTACAGGCAGAAACCAGTGCATTGTGTGGAAAGGGGAATAAGTGCCTGGGAGAGTAGATGGGCTTGATGATGCACTGGGAAACTTTGCATGGGTCTGGCACTTCTTCTGTCCCAGGGCAAAGACAAGGGCGCAAGCAGGGGGATCTCAACAACTCTTCACCCAGTTGCTATCTACTTTTCATCCTCACTACCAAGGTGCTAGCTTCTAGAGCTGGCACTCCAGGCCTGGTGCCATCTAGCTCCTGCCTACCTTTCCTTTTTCCTTTCTTCCTGCTGCTTTCTAAGCCCTGGAGCAGTCCCTGCCCAGTATGCCTTCAGTCACTGTCTCCACCTATCCTTTGAGCCCCATTCCCTGTGCCATCTCCTGCAGGAAGTGCTCTCGGGTCACAGTATTTGGGCAGTGGTTGTCTACAGGTCTGAAGATCCCTGCCAGGCTGCCAGCAATGTGTCACCTTCAGTACTCACAGCTGGCACACAGCTACTCAGTCTCCTGCTGCCTGCCATCCTTCTAAGGGCTCTCAAATGAGCTCACAATTCTGAGTTGCTGGGTCTCTGATTCCTTTTCAGCTTCTAGGGGGCTCCAACCCTGGAATTTCAACCTGGAGTGGGAGAATGGCAGCATGTAGCCTGCAAGATGCCTCTGCCAATCACAGTCCTTAACTGCTGACACCTCAGACCCCAAGACATTCATTACAATTTGTCTGGGTCCAATCAGGACAGGTTACTTGCCTGTTAACTTACATGGGTCACACCTCATCAGCCAATCACAAGAGCTCCCTCTTCCTGCATCCCCATATCAGTGTCCCTTTTGAGGCTCCAGTCTGGTTTTGGCTGCTATGTACGGAGATTTCCCCTCTCCCCTTATGGATCACTGAGTCACAGTTGCTTTCCAGTCCTTGCTATCACCCCATTACTGGCCTCTCCATTCCTCTCCATCCCTCTAGCCCAAGCAGCTGTATCAGAAGGGTATGTGGGTATGAGGTCAGCTCATGGTGGTGGTTGGGACAGACTGGCCCGGTGTGGAATGAGGCTGGAGTGTGAGGATCCTACAGGGGACACCTAGCCACCTCCTAACAATAGCAACACTTTCTCCTCTACTTCTGTTGCCAGGTGGCAGGTACCCAGACCCCAAATTTCCAGGTATTTCCTGCTGCACTACTGTGTGTGTGTGTGTGTGTGTGTGTGTGTGTGTGTGTGTGTGTGTAAAGGAGTCTGCTGACAGGAGGGCAGATAGGAATCTTCCCATCTTTTCTCCCCAACATTGGAAGTAGACAAGTTTAGTTGGAGCCTAACTGGGTACCCCCCAAAAAACCCATTCCTTGCTCTGGGTCAGTAGTGGGGGAAGGAATTAGGGTGGGAGGATACCAAGAAGAATAGGGTGCCACAGTATAGTGTTCTGTGTATTTTGATGTTACATGAACAGCATTCAAAGCAGATGTAAATGTTATTCCAACGAGAACTTTTCTTTTTCTAGTTAACCACTCTGAAATGAACTGTTGGGAGGCCAAGAACCCAAAGCGAAGGATAGGAGTGAAGGTTTTGTCAAGAAGATGCCACATTCAAGCAGGACTTGTGTACCACTTGAGCACCTGGCAAGGGGCTGGGCCTTGAAGATTCATACACACAGTTGCTGAGGAAAGCAAAAAGAAGCTCCATCTCAGCAGGACTTTTGTTAAAGGCACACCATTTTTCAAGCATCTTCAAAGGCACCTTCCATTTAACAGTGTACGAGCCGGGATAACAGAATGGTTAAATTCTCTTGTTCTGGCTCCATACAGAACTAAGTTTGAGTCCCAGCTCTCCCACTTACTTGCCCTGTGATTTTGGGTGAAGCGTTTCACCTCTGGAAGCTTCAGTTTATCTATGTGTACTGACCTCCAGTGGGTGGTTATAAGGACTACCTTCTGGAATTCAGCTCCAAGACTGTGGGACCCCAGAGGTATAGGAACTGTGGGCATGAGTATGTCATGTAGGGACCATGCACTGATCTATATACAATACATGTATGGACCAGGGCATGGTGCTGCCTGGCACTGGGTAAAAGCAAACAAACAAACAATCTGCTGCCAGCTGAGTAAAGGCTCCATAAATGTGAATTGTTAGATGCAGTAGGTTCCTGACTGAATGAGTGGTGATTGCATATTCTCTACTCCTCTGGCAGGCAGGTAGGGCAGGGCCCACACTGAGACCACGAATGAAAAAAGGAGCTCTCAGGATTGTCCTAGAGTGGCAAGGTGGAGTGTGGATGAGGAGGAATCCTACCAACCAGTTCAGCGAACAAAGATTGGGAGGTCCCCTCCAGTGGCTCCCACCTGTCCTTGACCGGGCACACAGGTTCATGGCTGCCCTCCAAACAAAGGTGCAGGAGTCGGTAGGAGGAACGGGAGCTCCTGCTCTCAGCAAGGGGAAACAAAGCCAGAGGTGGGGTGGGAGAGTCAGTCAGTGTGTTGGGGATGATTCTGGGACAGACAGGCAGGTGTACAGCAGTGGGTGGGGTAGCAACATTCACAAGAGCAGCCAAAACTTATGGAGTATCTACTCTTCCCGGGCTCTGCACTAAACACTTTTCATGAGTTATATTCACTTACAATGATGATCTTGATTATCAGCTCCCTCTCTTTCTTTTTAAATGCTTGAGAAAACTGATAGAGATACTTGCCCTGAGGTCATTCTGTTGAACACCAGTCAGATCACACACAACCACTGCCTTCAAATCAGTTCCGACTCAGACCTATCGCAAACCTCTAGAGCTGAGTAGAACTGCTCCATGGAGTTTCCAAGGAACGCCTTGAGGATTCAAACTGCCGACCTTCTGGTTAGCAGCCATAGCACAGTATCAGGATGGAAACCTGGCATACTTCCTCCAGAGCTTTACCCTTGACCTCTAAGGAGCTGCTCTGTGTTCCCAAAGGCAGACCTAGGTTCAAATTCTATCTCTTCAAATCAGCAAGCTTCTGTTCTTCCCTCTACCTCACCTCCAACATCAGCTCAACTGCCAAAATATATCAGTAATGCAGCAATGTCTTGCTGCCACACCTCCTTCAACCCTATCCTTTCCTTCTCCTTGGTTTCCCTGCTTGCACATTTGCCTCCTTCTTATCTATGTAGTAGCCAGAGGAATCTTTTAAAAATGTAAGTCAGACGATGTCAAGCCCTGCTTAAAACCCACCAAGAACTCCCACTGTATTTTGCATAAACCCTGAGCTCTCACCTGCCAAAGCCTTGTCCAATCTATTTCCCTTTTGGGCCTATGGTTCTGCCACAATGGCCTCCTTCCCCTACCATCAACAAGGCAGGTTTTTTTCCAGCCTTAGGGTCTTTGCTTCAGCCCTGTCCTCTGCCTGGCACACTCTGCCCCATGTCCTTTGCTTGCCACCTCCTCTTGGTCTTGCAGGCTGAAGCTCAGAGTTCACTTTCTCAGGGAGGCCTTCTCTGACCACAACTAATGTGGTCCCCTCCCTGAAGTCAGTCTCACATGACCTGTTTTCATGTTTTCACTGCTCTTCAGATTCTCTGAAACGATCTTGTTCAACTATTTGTTTACTTGATTATGGTCTCTGAACTACAATGTAATCTCCGTGTGCAAGGCTGGGGACAAGACTATTTGCAACTTGGTGTCCCCGGAGTCACTTAGTAGGCACTCAGTAAATATGAGTTTTGCATTGGTGTGACCTGGATTAAGAGTCCCAGCCTTTTCCTCTGCCTCAGTTTCCTTTTTCTGTTGGGCCTTGCCTCCTCTTCCAGCTTCTGGGGGAAGGCTCTAGATGAGATCAGAGATAGCAAAAATGCTCCCTTCGGGAAAGAAGGGCACGATGCCAACTTGGGGATGAGGTCAGCGTGGAAGGCGCCTCTCGGCAGTGCAGGAGGTAAGCAGAGCCGCAAAAAGCATCTTGAGTAGCCCCCTGCCCCGGCAAGGGATCCTAGACAAGCAGGGGAAGGCGCGCGACCCCTTCCTCGGGTGGGAAGCTCCTCCCGGCGGGCCTCCACTTCCACCCTCCCAGGGGAGGCAGGTGGAGCCGCGTCCTCATCTTTGTTCCCATCTGGAGCGCGTTTGGCGCGGCGTGGCGGGGGCGGGGCTGCGCCCCCGCGGTGCCCGGAGAGACGGGCCCGCCCGCTTATCTGATCTGCGGCTAATTGAAACTCCCTGCTTGCGAAGGTCAGCTCGGTCCCCTGACAGCTGCCGAGCCGAGCCGGGCCGGATGGAAAACCCGGGCTGTGCAGGGCCCGGCGGGGCGCGGTGGGGGGGGGGAATGTAGGGGGCTGCCTCTGCGGCAAAGTAGACAAAGGCTGCCCCTCCCTCCTTGTGCGCGCTGCTGGGGGTCGCCAGAGGTAGCGGCCTTCGCCTTCACTCCATAAGGCGCTCCGCCGAGGTCACATGGCCTAAGTCTACGGGGGGGGGTGTCACTCTTAATCCCTACACACCCGCCCACCCTGCTCCCACGCCGGGGCCCCGTCTGGGGTCTCTGGGAGAGTCACCCCCAACTTCCTGCCCTCACCCCGCCTCCACGCCCCGGCTCTGAGACTTCCTGCCTCCCTGGCTCCGGGCAGCTCAGGCTGTGGGAAGTTGACGGGGCGGGGGCGGCTCGGTCCCCTCCCCTTGCGCGCTCGACTGGGCGCTGGGGGGACTGGGAGGAAGTGTGCGCGGTGGGGGGCCCGGCCCGGCCCCGGGGCCGCCATCCGGTGGGGCAGGTGCGGCCTCAACTCTGGGAGGGAGCGCGGGCAGGCCAGTTGCTAATGGTGCTGGGGACTGCGGAGGGGGAGACACCGCGGGGAGCCCCGTTTCCAGGGTTCCGGGTGCGGATGTGGTGAGCTCAGGAGATTCCAACCCCGCCCGTTGTGTGCCCCAGGCGGGCCCAGGCTTAGCCTAGCCGGCACGCATCCCCTCACCTCTCGCCTTTGTGCCTAGCCTGGGGGTGCTGGGGAGCTTTCCGGGCGTTAATTCCTAGCCTCCACACTTGGAGCACACTCTTGAGCACAGCCAACAGGGCTTCGGCTTTCCCAACCTGGGAAAAAATAACCAAAACCGCCGCTACCATTTTTGAAAGCCATGTGCCAAACAGCGTTCTAAGCACTTAACATACTTTGTCTCAAGCCTCACAACTCCATTTTGCTGAGGAGCAAGCTGAGGCGTAAAGAGATTGTGACTTGCCCGAAGTCACATAGCCAGTAAGTTACCGAGGCGGGACTCTGACTCCAGAGCACACGTTTTTAACCACGGGTGGTCTAGTGTTGGCAGGAGCTCCGGAGTTGTGCGCCAATATAGGTCGATCCCCTAGGGCATCCACAAGTGCAGCGAGCTCCTGGGCGCTGTCTAGCTGCACATGTCCCCGTCTCGGGGCTAGGCACGTGTTTTGTGGCGCAGTCCTCCGTGCCAGAGCCCGGGGACACAGGCATAGCCTTGCGCACTGATGCCCAGGTGTGCAGTACCGGGTTGGGACCCAGTAGTCATATGGCTGGGGCCTGAGCCGCGGGCGGGGCGGAGAGGGGGCGGTGGAGCTCGGAGCCGGGTCCACGCGGGCCGCGGCGCCTGGGAGGCCGCAATCCCGGCGCCTGCAGCCGGCGAGGCGCGGGGTGACGCGCGGGGGCCCAGCTACCGTGACCTCCTCCGCGGTTGCCATGGCGACGGTGCACTATAAATAAAAAAAAAAAAAAAGGAGGAATTTCAAACCCGTTTTCTACGGCGCTTGGCGGGAGGAGGGAGGAAAGCTCTCTTTGAATTGAGTTTCCCATTTCACCTTCCCAGGCGGCGGGAGCGCTTCCCCCGCAACCCAGCCGGGAAATTACCGCCCTTCTTGCCGCGTGGCGCCCCCTGAGGAAGCTAATTAGCACAGCCCGAGTAGTTTAGGACTAGGGACCTGGCCCTGGGTCCGCCTCCTGTGCTGGGGGGAGCGCCTACAAATTGAGGCCCCCCCATCTTCCCAGGCGTGCGTCCGTATTCGGGTGCGGGCCGGGGCACGGGGCGCAGGCGGGAGGTCGCATCTGCAGCTTTGGCGCAATGAATCAGGCGCGGCGGCGGTGGCGTCGGCCGCCGCCGCCGCCGCCGCCGAGCGCGTCTGGCATCCGGAGTCTCCCGGGATCGAAAATAATTTGGGCAAAGCGGTGGGAGGTGTATGCGCGCGCTCCGAAGGGAGGGCGGGGGAGCAGGCCGAGCGGGGTGCGCGGGGCGGGGGGAGGTGCCATCCGACAGCCCCGCTGTGGTGAGAACAGAGTTGACACTTCTTTCCTTTCCACTTACTGCGGCAAGTACCGCGAGGAAGCTTAACCCTCTCACTGCTTGGAGAATTAGAAGCGCCGCGAGCGCCCTCACGGGGGCGCGCGCCGGGCGGAGGGGCCAGGTGTGCAGACTCCTTTGGATGGATGATTGTGGTCAACTGGATTCCCCTTACTGGCTCCTCAGACGGGCGTTCCTACTTGGACGTGCCTGAGGGCATCTTCCTCGGGGCTGTTTTTGACCTCTTAAACCTTCTTGGGAACAGATTCGAGTCAGCGTTACGGCCTCAGTTTCCCCATCTTAGCAACTGAGGAGGAGTCGTTTTTCTGCAGCAGCTTCCTCGTCTGTCTGATAGACCCTGGCTCTGTGATGTGACCTCTGGCTCCGATCCTGGGCCGGGGAGGGTATGCGCTGTGCGGGGGGAGTGAAGGAGCCAGAACATGACCCCCCTTTATCTGACGCCCGCGTTCTGGGCGCCCTTCATCAAATGGCCGGGTTCCTGTTTTTGCCTCTGACGGCAGAAATGTCACCGCCGCTGCATTAAGCACGCTCGGCGGGAACTCAGTTTGGAGTGAGGAGCTGGCGTTTAGCCCTGCCAAGCTGCCTGCCGCAGGGGGTGGGGTAGAGAGGCTGGCTGGCTGGCCGGCCTGGCTAGGGTCAGCCTTTGTCTGAACAGGATGCCCATCTTTCAGCTATCCCAGCCCATCTCTGCCCCTCTCTTCATCTATGTCAGTTGCTCCCACCTCTCTCATATTTAGGGGTTCTGCTCAGATGCTTATGCCTGTCTGGCTCAGAAATGGCAGAGGTGGATGATTGCAGGGGCAGGACTGCCTTCTTCTTCCTCCCTAACCCATGATGGGCATTTCTGGAATTCACTGATCTCCATATTAATAATGCCCATTTGATGAGGAAGGAGTGGAAGCAGGACCTCAGAGCTTCCCCATCATTATAATCTGAAGTTTTCCCCCAGCAAAGCTTGGGGATCAGGTGGGGGAAGACAATCTTTCTGCTACTCTCCTAACTTCCTTTTGGCCAACGGATCCCACTAGCCCAGAAATTTTCCAACCTCGGTGTATAGGAGACCACTTGGCCTTGTGAGGGTGCTGCGATAGAGAGGAGCATCTGATTTAGTGGGTTTGGGGCCTTCACTATCAATGAAAAGCCTCACTGTGAGAAGCATTTCCCACCACTACTGAGGAGTCAGATCTGGAAGCCCCACAGAGGTCACAGGTTGTGGGATCTAGCACCCTCACTGCCAGACAGGGAGATCAGGAGAGGAGAAAGGACTACCTAGGCTTACTCAGTAAGGTAGGGGCATCCCAGGGCACTACGATTAACAGCATGGGCTCTGGGTGGTGGCAGGGGCAGGGAGTGTTGATGTTGGTGTTTGGGGGGACAGGAATAGGATATCCAGATTGGAGAGGCCTCTGGAAGTATGGGAAACTACCCTGCTTTGGAAAGGCAGGTTGGAAGGAACAGTGTGTGGTTGTAATGTAGGGCTGATACAGGGTCTATGGACTGCTGGCTTCTGAAGTGTCACCAGAGAATTCTGGTGAAGATGCATGACAGACTGCGTGAAAACTAGACTTTGGGTTTGATCCTGGGAGGTTCCTGGGTATGACTAGGGAAGAGGTGTCTACCTGAGATTGAGGAATGGCTGAGATGACCTGTCAGAACAACCTCCAGGTCTGTAGGCAGCAGGGGGCACTGGCTTTGGACACTTTCATTCTCAAATCCATTTCCCCACACATTCACCTGTGCCCAGCCACACTCACCCAAACTCACACATTCAGGTACACACTAACATGCATGTATGTGTGTATATATGATAGCACATGTGTACACACAATTATGCATACACAATTATGCACACAAATGTAGACACACACTTTGGTACCCAGATGCATACTAATGTGGATGTGCATGGGTACCTAGATGCACCCATGCACATTTATACCCAGGTACGCACAGACCATCACACATGTACACATGGATAGACTGCTAGGTGTGTACTCTGCCATAGGCTAATGTATGTATATGTGAACAGTATATCCTGTTAGGGTAAGGCTCTCACTGTTCATTGCTAAATCCCCACTGTCTAGAACAGAGGTTTGTTCACTCTCGGGGCCCACTTGTCTGGTGCTCAGAAGGTATACAAAACAGAACTGTGGAATGTATGAGTGAGTAATAACTATAATAGTAAAACCAAAAACTGTTGTGTTGATTCTGACTCATAGTGACCCTAAAGGACAGTAGAACTGCCCCATAGGGTTTCCAAGGAGCACCTGTTAGATTTGAACTGCTGACATTTTGATTAACAGCTGTAGCTCTTAACCACTTCACCAGCAGGGTTTCCACACCCTCACTGTCCAGCTGTGTGACCTCAGGCAGTTCACCTCTGAACCTCAGTTTCTTCATGTATAAAATGGCAACAACAGCAGTAGCTACACCTCACTGGAAGGATTAAATGAGATAATACAGGGATAGAATGCAATTAGCATTTGGGTTCTTACTGTGTGCCTAACCCAGTGCTGAGTACTGTCTCAGCCTCATAGCAACCTATAGGCAAGTACTATTATCATTTCTGTTTAGGGTTGTGGTATCTGAGGCTCTGAGAAATCGTCACCTATGCAAGGTCACATAGCTAGGAAATAAGGTGGGAGGATTTGAACTCAGGTGTGGGATGACAGAGCCCATAGTGTCACCCCATTATGTGAAACAAAGTTGTCTGTGTATGTGTGTGTTATGGTGGTCACTCTCCACAGTTCCTGTTTCCTGCCTGCTGGCATGAAGGACTTGGCCCCTTGGGGCCCTGGGAGGCAGCTGGCTCACTGGCATGCTGGCAGCTCTAATGTTCCTTCTGCCATGGTATAGGCACCCAGAGCCATCCCCTAGGACCCTGGCGCCAGAGCTGTTCAACCAGTAAACACTGACAGGAGTGTCTGGAGAGGCAAACAGGGCCAGGGGCCTGCCTGGCTTTCCCCGCCAGCCACCACCTCAGATGTTGTGTTCTATTTCAAAGGCTGCTGGCTTTGAAGCGCTCGGCCCAGTCAGGCAGGAAGCTGGAGCCAGGGATGGGTGAGGGGGGTAGCAGGGTGGGGAGATTCAAGAGGAGGGCGGGTAGTCATGAGGCCTCTCTACACTGACTAGGGCAGTTAAGACCAGGGAGGCCCCGTCTGATCTTTGTCCACAGCCTGCATCTCCCCTTATGCTATACCGAGTGTGGTAAGAGACTGGGTGAGTTGGCTTTGCCTAATCCTAAGTCTTCCAGGCCAGGCCCCTTGGGCAAGAGGAGAGGTGGGCATCAGGCTGACCTTAGGGCTGACTCTAGTGCTAAACTGGAAAGACCAAGAGAGGCCTGGCCTCTGGGTCTGATGGCAGAGGTCCAGCCTCAGAAATGAGGATCCCAGGCTTGGGAGGCATGGCCTCTGCCTTCAGGGAGTTTTCAGTCTGAAAATCCTAGCCTCTCTGAACCTCACTTTACCCATCCAGGAAGTGGAGGTCCAGTTTAGTTATCTGTGAGGGTTCCAGTAGCTTACTGTAGAGCAGAAAGACTAGGACTGTTAACATGGGCATCTTAACCCATGCAGCATGTTACAGCATTCAGTGGGTGAAGGATGATGATGGTAATGGGTAGTATTTACTGAGCACTTCCTGAGACTCAAGCCAAATGCTAATTGCATTCTATCCCTGTATTATCTCATTTAATCCTTCCAGTGAGGTGTAGCTACTGCTGTTGTTGCCATTTCATACGTGAAGAAACTGAGGCTCAGAGGTGAACTGCCTGAGGTCACACAGCTGGACAGTGAGGGTGTGGAGGTTTGACCTTGTATTAAGGTTTCACAGTAACCCCTACAATTGTATGAAGATGGGGATCTCAGGGTGGGGGTGCTTGAGTTAAGGACTCTACCATGGCTAATAATGACCTGGATTTTGGGGTTACCTAGACCTTGATGGTGGGGGCACTGAGAAATGTCCTAACAGTTATGGTATATATCCTTTGTGAAGGTTAACCAAGTGTCTGCCTCCACACTTCTGAATTTGCTTCTCACGAAGCCCTGTGATGTTGGCAGGGTGGGAATTATTCCTGTTTTACAGATGTGGATACTGAGATACAGAGATTTGGAGTCATATCTCTAAGCAAATCAGCAGGGTGGTACAGGTCTCAAACTCAGGTCTGCTGACTCGATGCTGACAGATGTAGGTACATGTCTTCGTTTCACTTCAGAACAAAAGTGCTCTCTGTTTTATTCCCTACCCTTTGAGTTTTTGGAACTGTAACTAAACGTAGGGACATAGATTCCCAAGGGGAGGGTATAGATTCCCGAGAACTAATTCCTAATAATACCAGTAATGACAGTTAACATGTCCTGAGCAGTTACTTTGTGCTAGGCATGGTGTTTATGTGTTTTGTGCAGCCTTGGAATCCTTAGGCCAGTGCAGAAGGGAGTGCAGAAGTTCAGTACATCTGAGCCAGTACTCCACGAGCACCTACTGTGAGCCAGGCACTGGGTGAGGCTCCAGGGATGCAGGAGAGAACAAGGCCAGTATTGGAGATACAAATGTATGGAAACTGGTGACACAGACAAAGGGCCTCTACTGTCAAGCTGAGGGGCTAGGAAATGTTTTCAAGAACTAAAACTAAAAAACAAACCCATTGCCGTCTAATCGACCCCAACTTATAATGACTCTGTAGGACAGAGTAGAACTGCCCCACGCGGTTACCAAGGAACACCGGTGGATTTGAATTGCCTACTGTTTGGTTAGCAGCCACAGTGCTTAACTACTGTACCACCGGGGCTTCTAGAGGAAGTGATATTTAAGCTAAGGACTGAGGGTTGAATGAGAGACAAAGAGGAAGAGAAAGGAGTTCTAGGCTGGAGGAACAGCACTGTCATGGCTGGAGATCCGAGGAATGTTGCAACTTTCTGAGGGTGAAGTGTGAGGGTACAGAGGGGAGGGCAGGGCAGGGCAGGGCAGGCCATTCATATAGGGCACTGCAGGTCTGGATAAGAGGTCTAGGCTTTACGCTGTGGCACAGGAGCCTGTGAGACCCACTTCATGTCCTTCCTTCCAGATGATACTCACCTATCTCCAAGACCCTCTTACATCAGATACTTATATCATTACTTATAGGCAGTAGGTGGAACAGGGGTGATTATGCTCATTTTAGAAATGAGAAAACTGAAGCTGAGAGGTTATAGGGCTGGTCCATTTGATCTGACTAGTGAAAGAGACAGTGGGCCTGGACCCCAGACCTCTCCAAGCCAGCACTGAGCTGAGATCCTAGACTGTTAGCAGGATAATCCAAGTGGAGTTTTGGATGATGGTACAGGGCAGGGGGTTGGGCACATTCTGGTTTGGGGAACCTCAAGGAGCACAGGAGGTAGGTGATCTCCTTTCTCGTACCTCAGCTCGAAGCTGGAAAGGGCTGCTGGCTCCCTCTTAGTCTGTCCCCAGTGGCTAGATGGAGTGAGTCAGCCTGGATGAAGTCACCCGCTTCCGTGCAGCCTGTGCCCCCTGACCCGGGAGGCGCCTGCCAGGGGCACCAACCGAGCATGGGGATAGGCTGGGCAGCGATCCTGGTGGCTCCAGCACAGCTGATTTAGGGGGGCTGGAGGTGTCCAGAGCCTTCAAAAGCAGCTGGGTGTCTGGGGCCAAGAGGCCCATAAGTCATGCTGCTGCCCGCCGTTCCCTGTGCCTTCTGAGAGGCCCGTGATGAATCGCCGAGGACTGGGCTCATCAAAATCAGTTTATGCCAAAGGGAAATTAATTCTGTCTCTCTAAGATGGGATATGGAGAAGGGAGGGTTGGCTCCAAGGCAGGCCAGTGACAGCACTGTAGGGAGAAGTTGGGATCCTACCATGTGGGTATGTCTAGTGCTTGTTCCTGGGTAGGGAGCCTTGGGGCTAGAGGCTCTGCCCATGCTACAAAAGGGGTGACTGAGGCTTCAAAGGAACCTTCTAGTCTAGGGGACAGGCACTCAGATTTTGTTTCTTTATTGTTTTTTTTTCCTGTGTCCCCTTCCCTCCATTCCACCGTTTCTTGCCCTTTCTCCCTTCCTCTCTCTTTTCCTTAGTTCCTTCCATTTTTTCTGTAAGTATTTATTGAGCACCTACTATGAGGCAAGCACTCTTTTACATAGTAGGGACACAATTGTCACAAGACAGGCAAAGTCCTGCTGCCATGGATCTTACATTCTGATTGGGTTAGAGAGACAGACTGATGATAGATAACTAGAAAATAGAAGATAGGGAGGAGCATTGGACAGGCATTAAAAGAAGATGATGTGATAGAGACCACAGATAACCCAATCACTCAGCAGACCAGGAAAGACCTTTCTGAAGGGGGACAAGTAAGCTAACACTTGAATATCAAGAAAATAGCCCCTCAGTTATGAAATTAATTTTCTGATAACACAGTCCTGTTGTGGCTGGTGCTGATTCTAGAGTAAGAGGAGAGTGTACTCTAGGCAGGAGGACACCCTTATGTGGCCGCCTGTGGTGTCAGTCTGGAGCCTCGCTATGCAGGTGGGTATGGGATAGCCTGGGATAAACGATTCTGCTGTGAGCCAGGTTCGACTTGTTGGCTGTGGTCTGGGTTCCTGGCATGACTATCTTACTGAGAAGTGAGTTCAGTAATATATCAATTTTATTAGGAACAATTGTGGATTGATTATAGGGAAATTCACAAGACTTTTATAGACAACACAGGACCTATGAAAGAAACCTTATGTTGGAGCAGCTTGTGCCCTTGTCCAGACCTAAGGATCTGCTTTCATCTTTCTTGAGCCTCATAGACTCCCTTGTGGTGAAGTGTGAACTGTTTGGTCAGTTCTTTCTTAGTCTAGCCTTACTTTGTGTTTCTCTCTCTGTCGAGAACCTTCAGTGACTCCCCATTTGCCCAGTAACAAGAACAAGAGCTCTCAGTTCTTGAGTGATTACCTTAGGCCAAGCATACTGTTTGCCTCAGAATGATCATGTCAGGTAGGTATGGTTATTATTTCCATTTTACAGATGAGAAAACTGAGGCTTAGGAAGGGAAAAGACTTTTCCTACTTACAGAGCTGGTCAGTAGAAAGCCAGGACTGAAACTCAACAGTGTGAGCTCTTAACTGCCATCTCGTGTTGCTGGTGGGTCAAAGTCCAGATGCCTCTGCTGGTCGTCAGAGCCCCACTCTTATCTGCTATTGACCCACATCGACCTGTCCTGTGTTCCACAGACTGAGCAAACAGCCCATTTGCTGTTCCCCAAACTCAATGGCAGGTTCTGCCTTAAAACCTTTGTGTGTGCTGTTCACTCCACTTGGAGTCCCTCGCCTCGCATTTCTGTTTGTTGGAATCCTAACCATTTTACATGACTTTATTCAGCTTCTTCCCCTTCCACAAAGTCATGTACTTATTCCCATCAGCACGAGAGCTGCCCTTCATTTTTATGCTACCGCAATTCTATTTGTTTTGCTCTGTAAGCCCTTACCACATATATTTTATGTAGCTAGGAATTAAAGTATAGCAGTTCAGGATAGGATTCAAGTCTTGTTTCTGTCACATATTGGCCCTGTGATCTGGAGAAGGTAACAACCTTTGTAAGCCTCTGGTTGCTTGTTGGTGAAGTAGGGTTATGTTGTTGTTGTTAATTGCCGTAGAATTAGTTCTGACTGTTGGTGACCTTATACATCACAGAACAAGAATTGTCCAATACTGTGTCATCTTCATGATCGTTGCTGTGTTTGAGTTCATTGTTAACAGCTATCGTGTCACTGCATCTCTGTGATGGTCTCCCACATTTTCACTGGCCCTCTGCTTTACCAAACATGATGTCCTTTTCTAGTGATTGGTCTTTTCTGATAACGTGTCCAAAGTAAGCAAGTCAAAGTCTCACCATCCTCACTTCTGAAGGAATGTTTTGGTTGTAGTTTTCCTAAGAAAGACTTGTTCATTCTTTTGATAAATCACGGTATGTTCATTACTTTTTCCGACACCATGGTTCGATTGCATCAAGTCTTTTGCTGTCTTTTTTTCTCATTGTCCAACTTGTGCGTGCATATCAGGCAACTAAAAAGACTATGGCTTAGGACAGATGCACCTCAGTCATCAAACTGACATCTTTGCTTTGTAATACTTTAAAGAGGTCTTTTGCGATGGATTTGCCCAATGCAATGTATTGTTTGATTTCTTGACTGGAACTTCCATGAATGTTGATTGTTTAATTTCTTTTCCATTTACTATGATGTTGTTTATCAGTCCAGTTTTGAGGATTTTTGTTTTCTTCATGTTTAGGTGTAATCTGCACTGAAGGTGGTAGTCTTTGACTTTCAATAAATACTTCAAGTCACCTTCTTTTTTGCTAACTGAGGTTATGTCATCTGTATATTTCAGGTTGTTAATGAGTCTTCTTTTAATACTGATGGAATATTTATCTTCATATAGTTCAGTCTCTTGGATTATTTGTTTAGCATGCAGATTAAATAAGGTAAAGGGATGCAACTTTGCTGCATGCCTTTCCTAATTCTGAACCATGTACAATTACTATCCCCTTGTTCTATGACTACCTCTTGAACCATGTACAGATTCTGCATAAACAAAATTAAGTGTTCTGAAATTCTCATTCTTCACAGTATTATCCATAATCTGTTATGATCTACACAGTCAAATGTCTTTGTATAGTTAATAAGACACAAGTAAACATCTTTCTGGTAGTCTTTCAGCCAAGAGTCATCTGATGACAGCTATGACATCCCTCCTTCTATGTCTTCTTCTCAGTCTGTCCTGAGCTTCTGGCAGTTCCCTGTGGATACACAGCTGCAGTTGTTTTTGAATTATCCTCTGCAAAATTTTGCTAACATGTGACATTAATGACATTGTTTGATAACTTCTGCATCTCATTTGATCTCCTTTCTTTGGACTAGGAATGGATGTGGATCTTTTCCAGATGACAGACCAATTAGCTGTCTTCCAGATTTCTTGATACTGACAAGTAAACTCTTCCAGCATTGTATCCATTTGCTGAAGCAGCTCAGTTGGTATTCCATCAATACCTGGAGGCTTGTTTTTTGCCAGTGCCTCAGTGAAAATTAGACTTTGTCCTTTGGGACCATCAGTTCTTGATCATATGCTACCTCCTGAAATGATGGAAGTGTGACTGTGTATAATTTGAGTCTTCTACTTTCTTTTGATGCTGCACCATTCAGTTTTTGACTAACAGAATCCTTCAGCATTGCGACTTGAGGCGTGAATTTTCTGTTTAGTTCTTTCAGTTTGATAAATGCCAGTTGTGTTCATTCTTTTTGGTTTTCTAGTTCCAAGTCTTTGCACATTTTGTAATAATACTTAATGTCTTCTTGACCTGCACTTTGCAATCTTGTATTCAATTCTTCTGCTTCATCATGTCTTCCATTTGCTTTAGCTACTCTGTGCCTAAGTTTTAGCTTCTTCTGACATTCATTTTGGTCTTTACCTTCTTTCCTGTATTTTTAATGATTTTTCACTTTCTTCATATGTGATGCCCTTGATGTCTTCCTACAATTCTTCTGCTTCTCAGTCATTCGTATTCATCATTTTTGAGACGGTTTCTAAATTCAGGCAGGATGTGTTCAAGGTCATTGTCTTGGTTATCTAGTGTTGATGTAACAGAAATACTGCAAGTAGATAGCTTTAACCAACAGAAGTTTATTATTTCATGGTCTAGTAGGCTAGCTCAGGGTATGAGCTACAGGGGAAAGGCTTTCTCTGTTAGCTCTGGCAGAAGATCCTTGTCATTGGTCTTCCTGTAGTTTAGGAGTTTTTCTGTGCAGGAACCTCAGGTCCGAAAACTGCACTCTGCTCCTGGCATTGCTTTCCTGGTGGTGTGAAATCCCCTCATCTCTCTGCTTGCTTCTGTCCTTTATATCTCAAAAGAGATTGGCTCAAGACACAATCTAGCCTTGTAGATTGAGTCCTGCCTCATTAACATAACTGCCACTAACCCTATCTCGTTAACATCAGAAATAGGATTTATAACATATAGGAAAATCACATCAAATGATAAAATGATGGGCAGCCAGACAATACTGGGACTTATGGCCTACGCAAATTGATACACATTTAGGGGGGACACACTTTAATCCACGATAGTCATACATTGGCCTCAAGGACTTGGACTTGGTTTGATTTTCTTTAGTTTCAACTTGAGCTTGCACATAAGTAATAAGTGGTCTGTTCTGCATTCTGCCCCTGGCTTTCTCTTGACTGATATTGTGCTTCTCCATTGTCTCTTTTTACAGCTGCAGTAGATTCAATTCCTATGTAGTCCATCCTGTGAGGTCCATGTGTATAGTTGTTCATTATGTTTTTGGAAAAAAAATTTGCTTTGAATAAGTAGTTGGTCTTGTAGAATTCCATCATGTCATCTTCAATGTTTTTTCTATCACTTGGGCTATATTTTCCAACTACTGATAATTCTTTGTTTCCAACATTCATGTTCCAATCATCAGTAACTTTCAATATATCTTGATTGCACAACTGATCGATTACAGACTGCAGCAGTTCATAAAAATCTTCAATTTATTCATCTTTGTCATTCATGGTTGGTGCATAAATTTGATGCATGAACTTGAATGACAGTCATGTTACCTTGTCTTCTTTGTAGGCATATGGATATTAACTTATCATGGCATTGCACTTCAGGATAGGTCTTCTCCCGTCATCTTTGCCATGCAAGCCACCACAGTGTGACAAACTGACAGATGGGTAGTGGGATTATGTTACTGTTGATAGTTGTCATCGAGTCCGTTCTGACTCTGGGGAATAAGTAACTGATGAATTAAAAAAAAAAAAATTACCAACAAAGGCCAAAGGTTGTAAACTGGGGTGAAAACAGTTTCTTTAACAAATGGTGTTGGCAGAATTGGATATCCATCTTCAAAAAACTGAAACAAGATCCATATCTCACGTCTTATGAAAAAACTAACTCAAAATGGATCAAAGACCTAAATATCAAACCTAAAATGATAAAGATCATGGAGGAAAAAATAGAGACAACAATGGAAGTTCCAAAACACAGCTTAGACAGACTACAAAATCTGACCAACAATGCTTGAACAACAGAAGAGAAAGTAGATAAATGGGAACTATTAAAACCCAATTACTTATGCTCATTCAAAGACTTTATCAAGAGAGTTAAAAGACTACCTACAGTATGGGAAAAAAGATTTGGCAACTGCATATCAGATCAATGTCTGATTTCCATAATCTACAAGGTACTGCAAAATATCAAGAAAAAGGTAAGTAACACAGTTAACAGACAAAGGTGGTAGGCATACACTTCACCACAGAAGATATCCAGGCAACCAAAAGACACATGAGGAAATGCTCATGATCATTAACTATTAGAGAAATCCAAATCAAAACTGCAATGAGATACCATCTAACCCCATCGAGGATGGAAATAATCCAAAAAACACAAAACAACAAATGCTGGAGAGGCTGTGGAGAGGTTGAACTCTTCTGTACTGCTGGTGAGAATGCAAAATGGTGCATGGTCTGGGGACTATGTTTTCAGGGGACATGTAGGTCAACTGGCATAACTAATCTTTTGCTAAGAGTCTTCTGCACCTCATATTGGTAAGTGGCATCTGGGGTCTTAAAAGCTAGCAAGCTGCCATCTGAGGAACACCGAATGGTCGCAACCCATCTGGAACACAAGAAGGCCAAGAACATCAAAGACACGAGGGAAAATGAGCCCAGGAGACAGAAGGACTCATGAATGGGAGACTGCACCAGCACGAGACCAGAAGAATCAGACGGTGCCCAGCCACCACCACAGGCAGCAGTGATGGGGGACGCAGTGTAAAGTCCCTGATGTAGCATGAGAAAAAGAGGTGTGCAGTTCAAGAACTCTACTAAAAGACCAGAACTGATGGTCCCACAGCCTGGAGAGTCCCCTGGGAATATGGCTCCTAGATACGCTGCTGGCCCTGACCTGAAACCAGTACTGACATCAACTCTTCAGACAAATATGGACTGGACTTGAGGACACAGTGTGAGCATCTGGTGTGTGCACTTTGTGGTTTTATACATTTATAGAAGGTTGTCCTATTGGTTTCTTTCTAGATGGGAGAGGAGAGTGTAGAGAGGAGGGGACAGGTGTTTGTTAAGAGGATACTAGAAGTAAAGAGTGAAAAGGAAGAATGTGTTGTCACAGGGTGAGGAGAGCAGATGGAGCTGCAGATAGGCAGTCATGCAAAATTGATTTGGATTGTATACTTTTGCTTAATCCTAATAAAAAAATAAAAAACTTACCATAGGGCCCAGTTAGTGCTTGATAAATGGCAGCTGTTGTTAATATAACCTCTCCCAGCCTCAATTTTTCTTTCTATAAAATGGAGGAAATACAGTAATTCAGTGCTCTGTAGTGGGTGGTCACAAGCTGATGAAAGATGTGCAAAGTGTCTGGTGCATAGTAGGTACTTAACCAGTAGGCAGACCTAGGGATTAATCACATCTCTCTCCCCCAGGGCTTTGTGGCTTAGAACATATTTTTTCAGCTAAAGTTGAGGTGGATTTATATTTCCAAGGAATATGGCCTCACATCCAAGTCATTTGCCCCTTCCCTGGTTGGGGAGAGGACTTGGAGGTTCTTGGCACCTGCAAAACATCCATCATCATAAAACAATAATTCAATTTCTAGTATGGGCAACTGGCATTTTCTTCATTTTATGTAAAGCACTTTTATAAACTTGGCTGTTTTTATTGATCTGTAACTTATTTTTTTATTTTTTCATTGTGTTTTAAAGTTTACAATCCCAGTCAATTTCTCATATAAAAACTTACACATACTTTGCCATGTGACCCTAGATGCTTTCTCTACCGTGACAGCACACTCCCCACTACTCCTATTTCCCACATCCATTTAACCAGTTCCTGTCCCCTTCTGTCATCTCATTTTGCCTCTGGACAGGAGCTGCCCTGTTAGTCTCCTGTATTTACCCAAGCCAAGAAGCACAGTCTTCACCAGTGTCATTTTATGTCTTATAGTCAAGTTCCGTCCTTGTCTCAGGAGTTGCCTTGGGTAATGGTTTCCATTCTGGGATAACAGTGAGTCCAGGCACCATGTCTTCCAGGGACCCTCCAGTTTGTCAGACCATCAAGTCTGATCTTTTTATTAGATCTGCACCCCATGTTTCTCCCACTTCATCATGGACTGTTTGTTGACTTCCTTGTAAGGACAGTCTTCAGTGGTAGCCAGGCACCATCAAGTTCTTATAGTCTCATGTTGATGTAGTCTTTGATGTAGTCTCTGGTTTATGTGGCCCTTTCTGTCTCTTGGGCTCACACTTTCCTTGTGTCTTTGGTGCTCTCTTCTCCTTTGCTCTAGGTGGCTTGAGACCAATTGGTGCTTCTTAGATGGCTGCTTGCTAGCTTTTAAGACCCCAGATGCTACTCACCGAAGTGGGATGCAGAATATTTTCTTAGTAAACTTTGTTATGCTAGTTGACCTAGTTGTCCCCTGAAACCGTGGTCTCCAAATGGACTTCTACCTGAAGCCCCACTTGGGTAGAAATTTGGGAGCTACTGTTGTGTGTCCATGGCCTCCAACCCCCGTTCTCCTTGGTTATGAATTCTCTAGAAGTGGCCTGGGCTGGGGCAGGAGAAGGACAGAGAAGACCCCAGCTCCTTTCAGGAAAGGACTGTCTTCAGTTACCTTCACAGAGGAGGCCAGGGCTGAGTAGCGTTAGATAGGCTGGCTGTGGGGCAGGTAGGCAAATCTAGTTTGAGCCAGTGAGGGGCCATTCTCAGAAGTCAAATAAGGGCCCCATCCTGTACCTTTCTTGCCTATTCTGAAGGGTACTCTGTCATCCATATTTCAGGGCTGGAAAGACTGAGCCTTCATTCTGGGGCTATTTCTCTTGGGGTTGTGACTTGCCCTGGCTTAAAAGTGCAGAGACAGCCAATAGGAAACTGAGTGCTTAGTTATGGCTCTTTTTGTAGCCTGAATCAATGGAAATAGCGCTTCTTAGAAGAAGGGGCCTGTCCAGAAGGAAACTCTCAGTGTGAGGTTCCTGCAATCTGGCCAGCCCTCTGGATCAACAGGAACCTCTCTCTATCCAGATTTCTGTATTTGTTGGGGTCTCAGTCACAGTTTGGAAACATTTGGATGATGGCTAAAGAAATTAGTGAGTAGACTAGAAAATTTGGTATAAGAAGAGAGAAACAGGGCTGCAGAGCCTTTTTGGTTCATAGTGCCTGTGGATTTCCTTTATGGTGGGCATGGAGACCTGGGAGTATCCAAACTTCAGTGTCCCTAGGGGCCTTGTGGCCTTCCTTCCTTCACTTTCTACAGCGCCATGTAGCCTGTGTCCAGGGATGGCATAGGCTTTGCAGCAAATGACAGAGCAGGTGATACATGGTGTTGGGAGGGGAGAGAACTCCTTGGTACTTTTTGGGTAGTCCCTTGCTTTCCCCCTTTGGGTATTGGGAGTCTAGCCATCCTTTCTTGGCTCTCAGTCATTCAGTCAGCAATATTCTTGAGAGCCGCTATGGGTGAGATGTTGTCCTAGGGCTTCACCATCAAGAGAGGGAAGCCAAATCAATGAATATCTAGTTATATCTCGGACTGATCTGAGGGTGGGGATTCTCCTAGTACAGGCTACTGAGCTGGTCTTAGAGGTTGGATTTCAGTTCTGCTGCACAACTTACTCTCTGTAAGACCTGAGCAAGTGATTTTTAAAATATTTTATTGTCCTTTAAGTGGAAGTTTACAAACCCAAGTCTATATGCCATGTAGAACCCTGCATACACATTGCTATGCAATTCTAGCTCTTCTCTACACCCTGTGACAGCATACTCCTCCTTTCTACCCTGTACTTCCAGCATCCATTCTAGCAACTACTGTCCCCCTCTGCCCTCTCATCTTGCCTCTGGACCAGAGCTGCTCAGACAGCCTCATGTATGTATTTAAGCCAAGCAGCACACTCTTTGCCAACACCACTCTGTGTCTTGTAGTCCAGTCCAATCTTTTAAGAGTTGACTTCAGTATTGGTTTCAGCTCTGGGCTAACAGAGCATCTGAGGACTCTGTCCTCAGAAGACCCTCCAGTCTGTTGGGTCATTGAGTATGGTCTTTTGATAGAATTCTAGTTTTGCACCCCTGTTTTTCTCCCCAAACACCATGGACTCTACGTTGTGTTCCCTGTCAGGACAGTTGTTGGTGGTGGTTGGGCACCATCTAGTTCTTCTGATCTCATGCTCACTGGACAAGTTATTTAACCTCTTTGTGTTTTACTTTCCTCATCTTTAAAAATGAAAATTATCACAGTACCTACCTCAAAGGGTTGTGAGGATTCAATAAGTTAATACATGTAAGCCCTTCAGACCAAATACCTGGGACACAGTGTTCTATAAATGTTTGTTACATAAAAATTAGAAATAGATACCCCTTAGATGAGTAGGATTCAGCAAGCAGATAGTAAAAGAGTATCCTAGGCAAGGTCCTTTAAGGAACTCCTCTCTGTCCCTCCATATCACCTAGTAGGGGTGACCATTAATGGTCCAGGTCTATGATTTGAGTGTCTGGTGACTGTGTACCCTTCCTCTCCACCACCACTGTGGGATTGTGGGATTGCTGGGACCTTACCTTAAAATGCAGATTCCTACCACCTTGACAACTCCCACCCATCCATTCCTCTGACTACACTGTGGCTCCCTGTAAGTCACATCCAGGCTGGACAGTGCTGGGGCTGCTCCTGTGGGCAGAACAGCACTTCCTGGAGCAAACTGTCTGCTAGGAAGCACAAAGGAACTGTCAGTCCTGTCCAGGGGTCAGGAAGGCTTCACAGGGAGATGCTCTGTGAACAACCATCTGAAGGAAAATTAAAAGTTGCCCAGACAGGGGATTGGCAGGAGTTGTAGACAGAACCACTGGTGCAAATGTTGGAGACAGAGATTTTGACTCAGAGGAAAACCAGAAAGAGCTTGAGGTCTTAGTTCCAGGCTTGAGGTGTCTTCTTTGGGCAGGTTTTATCAGGTCTGGATTGTTCTCATCTTGTCCTCCATCCTGAGCACTGGTAGTGGCCTGAGAGGTTAAAGTTCAGCCTTGTTCCAGGACCAGTCCAGGAGCTGGGGGCAGGGGGACTAGTTGCCCTGGTCCCTCCCTTCCATTCCAGAGCTGAGAGGGCTTGACCAGGCAACAATGCAGCCTTTGTGTCCCCCTGTGGGTCTAGGCATGTCTGGCCGAGCCTAGGCGGCTGCTGGTTTCAGTACCCTGTAAAACCGGCCAGGCAGTGCAGGGCAGGGTCTGCAGGGCATCTTCAGGGCCCTGATGTCGCCTCTGCCCCCAGGGGGCCTTCCCAAGTGGAAATGCCTGTGCCAGGGAGGGCATGGATGTGTGAGGACCCAGGGCAGGTAGCGGGTAGGTAGTGAACAGAGGTGGGGGGATGGGATCCAAAGACTTCTGAGTGCTGTAGCATTGCCTGAGGGGCACCCCGGGATGAGTCTGTGAGTGTGCATTTGCATGAAGATCTGATTCAGTGAGGGGTCTGGGCTGAAGCATATGAGCAGCCCCCAGCCCACTCAGAACAGAGTGCTGCTGTCTGGGCAGCACCAACAATGAGGCCTCTCTATCTGTATATAATGTCCCCTCTGTATTGTCTGCTGCACCATGGTGAGGATAATTTTAAGGCCCAAATTCTTTTTGTGAGTAGTAGGGACAGAAGTGGCAGGATGGAGGTCATCTGGGGCGGGCTGCAGCTCCTGGATCCAGGTTTCAGCCCTGTGTATGAGGAGGTCTGACAAATGTTTGGTCCGCCACTGTCCTCCCCTACATACATACACTCACAACCTCATTTGTCCCCATAGGCAGCCTTGTTTCAGGAGCAACAGAGGAAAGTCAGGAATTCCCAGAAGCTTCTGACAGACTGCTCAAGATCATGGAGTCCCAACCTCTGGTTGTAAGCCCTCCTTCCTCTCTGTTTTAGTGAGCTAGGGCTGCTCTAACAGAAATACCAGAGTGGATGGCTTTAACAAAGGAAGATTTATTTTTACACAGTCTGGTAGGTTGCAAGTCCATATTCAGGGTGTCCGCTCCAGGGAAAGGCTTTCCCCCTTGTCGGCTCTGGAGGAAAGTCCGGTATTGCATCAGTCTTTGTTCAGGGAGCATCTTGGTGCGGGAACCTCAGGTCTGAAGGACTCGCTCTTCTCCCGGTGCAGATTTCTTGATGGTGAGAGGTTCCCCACTCTCCTTGTTTCTCTTTCCTTTTATCTCTTGCAGGCTGAAAAGCTTAAGGGTGGGGCAAGCCACACTCCAGGGAAACTTCCCCTACAGCAGAGCAAGGAAGTAATCCTATGCAGGAATTTACAGCTCCTTTAGCATACAGTTTAGTGAAACCACAGAATGGAGGACAGTCCCAAGATACTGGGAATCATGTCCCAGCCACACGGCTGCACATATTTTTGGGGGGACACAATTCAACCCATGACACTCCCCTACCTCAGACTTCAAGGCCTGGGGTCTGGGATCTCTCCAAGTGAATAAGCTCTGGTAGCCTTTCTTGGTCACCACTTGCCTGTTGCTGGGAACCTTGGTGGTGTAGTGGTTAAAAAGAGTTCAGCTGCTAACCAAAAGATTGGCAGTTAGAATACACGAGGCACTCTTTGGAGACTGTATGGGGCAGTTCTGCTGTATACTACAGGGTTGCTATGAGTCAGAGTTGACTTCCTGGCAATGAATTTTGCTGTCTACCTTCAATCTTTCCTACTGTGGGAGCACCAGTGATTATCAGCTTAAACTTTTGGTCTCAGGATTCTTTATACACTTAACAGTTATTCAGAACCCCAAAGAACTTTTGTTTGTTTGGATTACAGGCAGTCCTTGGGTTCCAGGCATTCAATTTGCTTACAACTCATAACTGTGAACCGATTCTGGCAAAGCCTAATACATAAAAATTTGAGGTACCTACAATGTTCCTGCTAATAACCCAGTGTTACTTTGTGACATGAATCAAAACATTATTATTATTATTACTGTATTGTTATGTTGAAGATGCTTTAGCATATCCAGAAGTGTTTCTTTAATGGTTGTAATGCATAGAAGCATATACAGTATACTAAGGAAAATATTTGACTATCTGATGTTAGATACAAACTATACCTAACTGGTTTGACTTTCATGCAAATTTGATTTAAAGACAGATTTAGAAATGGAACTAGTTTGTAATCTGGGAACTGTCTGTATATTTGCTATATGAAAAGTTAAAAAAAATTTATTTATTAACTCATTTGAAAATAGCAGTAATAATCTCATTGCATGTTAACATAAATAATATATTTCTATGACGAATAACTTGTTTTCCAGAACAACAAAAAAATTAGTAAGAAGAGAGGCATTGCTTTTCATTTTTGCAAATCTCTTTTAATAGCTGGCTTAATAGAAGGAAACTGGATTTGTATATCTGCTTTTGCAGTCTATTTTGTTATGATTTTTTTAGTTGAAGTATATGAAGAAAATCTGGCTTCACAGATTTATAATCAGAAAAGTGAGGACTATTTTAATAGGCTTTTCAGGTGATTTGATACTACACCAAAACTTGACAAGTGCTAGTTTCTTAAAATTTAGTTGCAATGTGGAATGTCCTTTTCAGGGGTTCGTGGATGATGCTAACAGTTAAGTGCTCCACTACTAGCCAAAAGGTTGACACCTCAGACCTGCCAGAGGCACCTCAGAACAGAGACTTGTGGTCTGCTTCCGAAAGGTCACAGCCTTGAAAACCCTATGGAGCAGCTGTGCTCTGCACACACGAGGTCGCTATGAGTTGGAATTGACTTGACAGCTGCTGAGAACAACTCCTAGAGCTCTTCAAAAACACGTAATTTATTGTATGGAATCTCAGGAAGACACCTTAAACACAATCTACCTCAATGAATTTTCAGATTCCATTTGTTGCATTAAAGTTAATCTGTATACAATTAATTAATTAATTAATTCCATGAACTGAATTGTTCAAAGTGCTACATACCTCATTGCTGAATAGCACTATGGTCACCTTTGAAGTCCTCCCCTTGGAAAGCTATGCACCAATGCCAACACCTAGTCCACCCTTCAAAGCAATTCTGAAACTCTTTCTGAAATGGCCGTTGCACACAGTGGCATGGTGGCTAGTTAGTGAACTTAATTGTACAGTTGTCTGTGAGGGTGTTTTTAGCCAAGCCAAGCCCTACTTACCTGATCTGGCCCCCAATGAATGACTTTTTTCTTTACCTGAAGATAAAGGGCATATTGAAAGGAAGACATTCTGATGACATTCGGGACATCAAGGGTAGTATGACAATGGCTCTGATGGCCATTCTAGTAAAAGAGTTCCAAAATTGCTTTGAAGGGTTGACTAGGTGCTGGCATTGATGCATAGCTTCCTAAGGGGAGTACTTTGAAGGTGACCGTAGTGATACTCAGTGATGAGGTATATAGCACTTTTTCTAGGATGAGTACACAGACTTAATTGGCAGTCCTTGTATATTGCATTTTCAGTGAATCTTTTACCCACACATAATTTTATAACATCATGCGCTGATCACTTAGAAAATTCTGGTTCACTAAGTTATGCAGATTTCTCAAATGTTAACACATTTTGTTATACAATATTCAGCAATCACATTCATTAATAACACCACAGAGTTCATCAGCAATGTACTGAGAAACTGTCAGGCTTATGGTAATGTATGCAAGCATTCTAAAACTTTAATTTTCTCTTTAAAAATAGAATTTTATCACTGGCAACAAACATTGTCAGTTGTTTTCCTTGAAGTGACAAACTCTCTTCATTGTTTTTCAGAGAATGTTTGCTAAATAAACACAATTTGTCAACCCTTTTGCCAAATAAAATTGGTGTTGCTTTTTAAAAAGCAGCTAGTTTAGCTCACAACTCAAACAGTTGCACTCGGGTTTTGCCTTGTGGCAACATCATGAGAACCATCAACAGAGGTGCTTTATCTGAATGTCCTGTTTCATCACACACATATACCCGGGGATTGAGATTTAATAAAATTATTGATTGTGTTGCTTTAATAGCAATGGTTTAAATGCACTAGGTTTTTTTTTTTTTAATTTAAATTCAAGAAGAATACAATGACTTCTGGTGTAATTTGGTGTCACTAGCTTATTTGTGTTCTGAAATTCCCATTCTTTACAGTGTTATCCACATAAAAAATTGAGGATAGTATTGCAAAGAGTGAGGATTTCAGAATACTTAATCATGCTCCTACTGAACCTGTACACGAATCAAAAGGCAGTCATTTGAATGGAATAATGAGATGCTTCATGGTTCAAAATAGGAAGAGGTGTGTGGCAGGGTTGTATCCTTTCATGTTAATTAGTCAGTCTGTTTGCTGAAGAGATAATCCGAGAAATTGGATTATGTGAAGAAGAACACAGAATCAGGACTGGAGGAAGACTCATTAACAACTGGAGTATGCAGATGACATACTTTGCTTGTCGAAAATGAGGATGATATGAACACATTTACTGATGAAGATCAGACACTGCAGCTTTCAGTATGGATTACACCTGAATGTGAAGAAAAAAAACAACTTCATAACTGGACTGATAAACAACATCATGGCAAATGGAGAAGAAACACAAGTTGTCAATGATTTTAATTCTACTCGAGTCAACAATCAGCATCCATAGAAGCAGCAGTCACAAAATCAAACAGTGTATCACACTGGACAAATAAGCTGCTAAAGACATCTTTAATAAGTGCTGGAAAGCAAAGATGTTACTTTGATGATTCTCATGGATTGAATTGTGACCTCCCAGAAATAGGTGTAGCCATGTGCCCATGATTCCCTGTAATCTACAACTGTCTTCCATTTGGTCATTTTGCTGTGCTGTATGTTAAAGGATTATGGTGGGACTGTAAATCCCTTCATAGGATCACCTCCCTGCTCCACTGTTAAGGGAGTTTCCCTGGAGTATGGCTTGCCCCATCCTTATTCCTTTCATCCTGCAAGAGATAAAAGGAAAGAGAAACAAGCAGAGAATTAGGAACCTCACATCATCAAAAAAGCAGCAGTGGGACGAGAACGCATCCTTCAGACCTGAGGTTCCTGCTCCAAGATGCTCCATAGACAAAGACTGATACAGTACTGGACTTTCCTCCAGAGCCAGTAAGGGGGAAAACCTTCCCCTGGTGCAGGCATCCTGAATTGGACTTGCAACCTACCGGACCATGTAAGAATAAACCTTCCTTTGTTAAAGCCATCCACTCTGTGGTATTTCTGATAGAGTGGCCTGAGCTGACTGAAACAAAGACTAAGATACATCTGAAACAAGCCATAGTCTTTTCAGTTGCCTCATAGGCATGTGAAATTTGGATAATGAGAAAGACGGAAAAATTGACACAGTGTAACTGTGGCCTTGGAAAGAATTATGAATATACCATGAACTGCCAAGAGAATGAACAAATCAGCCCTAGAAAAAATGTAAGATGCAAGAATGTAAGATGTCAGCTATAACAGAAATACTACAGTGGATGACTTTAACAAACAGAAGTATATTCTTTCACAGACTGTTAGACTAGAAGTCAAAATTCAGGGTGCCGGCTCCAAGGGGAAGGCTTTCTCTCTCTGTCAGCTCCGGAGGAAGCTCCTTGTTGTTAGTCTTGCTCTGGTCTCTGACCTTCTCAGTGCACAGCCTTGGATCCACAGGATACGCGTCACCACTGGCACTGCTTTCTTGGTGGTATGAAGTCCCTCTGTCTCTCTCCTGGCTTCTCTCTTTTATATCTCAAAACAGATTGATTCGAGGTACTCCTGCCTTATTAATATAACTGACTGTAATCCTGCCTCATTAACATCTTAGTCATTGCCATCAAGTCAATTCCAACTCATAGTGACCCTATAGGACAGAATAGAACTGCCTCATAGGGTTTCCAAGGAGCACCTGGTGGACTTGAACTGCCAACCTGTAGTTAGCAGCCAAAGCTCTTAGCCACTACACCACCAGGGTTTCCCACTAACATACAGCAACAGGATAGTCACGTCACATCACAAAATGGTGAACAACACACATTACTGGGAATTGAACCAAGCTAACATACATTTTTTGGTGACACACTGCATATTTGGTAGAGAGTCAGTAACAATGAGGGAAACCCTCAATGAGATGGGCTGACACAGTAGCCCCAACAGTGGACTCAAATATACCAATGATAATGAAGATGGTGCAGGATCAGGCATCGTTTGTTCTTTTAAGAATAGTCATCCTGACAGTAATAAATGCCAACTACCACCTTTAGCTGGGCACTTTGATTTGTGCTAAAGAATCGACAGTTTTGCCCATTATTGCTTTTGCACCGTAAGGGCAAAAGTCAGCATATTAAAAGAGTCAAAGTCAGTATTGCTAGTAAACCCCATTGCCATTGAGTTGATTCTGACTCATAGTGACCCCGTAGGACACAGTAGACCCACCCTAAAGAGTTTCCAAAGAACGCCTGGTAGATTCGAACTGCTAACTTTTTGGTTAGCACTTAACCACTGTGCCACCTAAATGGAACTTTGAATTGGAATCGACTTGATGGCAACAGGTTTGGTGTGGTTTTATTATTAATAAAATAATTTTGACCTTACCCATCCTTGAAAGGATCACAAAGATTCCCAGGAGTCTGCAGACCCTGCTTTGAGAACTGCAGCCCTAGTTTATCCTGCCTCTTTCTGTTTTCACTGGTGATGGACCACGCCTTACGTATTTCCTTGGTTAGGACACTGAGGCCCAGCGGAGCCCAATATCTAACCTAATCTCTCATTCTAGCAGCAAAGTGATATTTTTTCCCGTGGCAGGGCTTGGGGAGGCTTCTCAGAGGAGATGGCATTGATTTTAACTGATGAGTGCCAGAGGCGGGGGGAGCATTCTTAGTGGAAGGGGCAACATAGGCAAAGACCAAGATACAGTATATAGGGTGGGATAAGATAGCTAAGGGTTTTGCATGCAGTGCCAGCCCAGAGGTCCTGGGTGCCACAGAGCAGTGCTCAGAGGTGAAGCAGTTGATGTGATGTCTCCAAAGGGAAGGAGAATAGAGAAGACAGGCATGTTCTCCATCCAGAAGCCTTCCCAACTCAGCTTATGGCCATGTCTTTTAGCGTTGGGAGGGCATGTGACCACTCAGAGGGACTCACTCTCATGACCATAACTAGCCAGAGTGTAGTCAGTTGGTCACAACCCTCTGCTGACAAGTGTCTCCAGAGGTTTCTGCAGTGATGGTTGGCTTTTGTCTTGGCTTTCTTGGTGACAGAGACTAGCTTGCACCCACTTCCTTGTATCACGCATGAATGTGGGGGTAACCTGGGCAGAGGTAGCAGGTAAGGAGAGAGACTGGAAGTGGTGGTGTGTTTGTATGTGATGAGGACTGAGCCATGTTCCTGACTAGTTTATTATAAAAGACCTGCTTGTTACAGGCACTAACGCTTGGGTCCAAGTTCTGCAAACGTGAGGTGGCTGAGGTAACCTGAACCAGGACTGTTGCCCATGCCTACACTGGCCCTTGCCTGCTCTCCTTCTCCTGCAGCCTTCTGTCCTTGCCCCAGTGTGACTTCTGAGTTGTTGGGGCTCAGCTCCTGGCTGTGTCTGGCATGGGGAGATAGATCTCAGTTTCTATGCAGAACAGGCCTTATACATCCTGCTGTGTGCCTCTGTGCTCTGTGCTGTGTACTTGGGCCTGGATGGGTGATGCCACACACGTGTTCGTGTTCCTACTGTGTGATATGCTGCTGTCCTGTGCCACGTGTGTTTGTGACTGTGGCACATAATGTGCTCTTGCTCCACAAGGTTTATGTTTTTGAACTTGTATACCCTGCCGCAGACAGGGTCACTAGCAATCAGACTTGACTCGATTGTAATGGGTTTCTTTTTCCTTCCATATTTTTCCCTGCCATGCACATTGACTTCTGTATATTTTGTGCCTTTAGTTCTGTGGTGCATATTTTTGTCTACATTTTGTGTATCTTTTGGGGGTGTGTCACTGTGGTAGGTGAATGTTTTTGTGTTGTGGTTTGTCCTGGCTCAGTCCCCCAAAGGACGCCAACTTAGGTACTGGGAGAGGGCTGAGCTGCAATAGGGAGCCCATAGCCAGGAGGTCTGACTGGAAAGTGATGTGTTCTCACCTGTCCGGAGGGCATCCCATGCCCACAAAGAGTGCCTGTCCAGCTTCATTGTCCCTGGCCAGTCAGGGTCAGTGGCTGGAGAAGAGGCATGAGAGATACAAAACAACCTTGGGCCACCTCCCACAACTTGCTGGCACCTAACCCTGTTGGTGGTAGCCAGTTGTCCTGAGCCCACTCCCTTAAAGCTGCAAGCATTTTGTGTTCTGGGGTTGGGAATGGGACCAGACACCCGGCTCAGTTTGATTCTGTGGACAACTTCAGCTGCTAGTGGGTAGAGCTTGCCTCAGTCCTTGTAAGAGCTGAGACTGCAGGGCGGACCGACCCCACTGAGCCAGACCTGATGTTAAACTCATTGCAGGTGTCATTCATTCAACAAATATTTATTGAGCACTACTGTGCTCTGGAAACGCTGGTGACTTGGTGGTTAAGTGCTATGGCTGCCAATTTAAATTGACCAGGTGTGAAAACTCTGTGAGGGAGTTCTACTCTGTTCTGTAGGGTTATCATGAGTTGGAACGGACTCAACGGCAGTGGGTTTACTATGCTCTAGGATTGCTTTAGCTCCTGGGAGCTTAACGGTCACCACACTAACTGAGGGGTGAGGGAGGGAAGGAGAGGACACTACTATTGTGCTACCTGTTTTACACAGAAAGAAACAGGTGCTGAGAGGTTAAGTGATTTACCCAAAGTCACAGCAAAGCTGAGATTTGAAATCAGGCCTATCTCATGCCAGAACCTCCAGGTCCCGAGAGGTGAGGGAATGGACAGCTGATGCTTCTCTAGCCTTGTGCCTCAGGCTTTTGGCTGATGCAGGAGAAGGGGTACAGCAACTAAATAGTGAGCTCCCAGGAGCTCTGCAGGGGAGGTGGTTGCTTGGGGTGCTCCCCAAAGGCTCTGTGAAGATGGGATAAAGCTGAATTTGAGGTATTGAGGTGGAATGAAGGGAGCATCTTGTGTCTGCAGGGTATACTGGGAATCCAAAGAGTGCCTCCTATCTGGCTCTGTGGCTGTGGTGGTCCTCTGCTTCACCTGAGCCTCAGCTTCTTCATCTGTGAAGTGGGCACAATAGTTACCCCCTCCCAATGCTGCAGTGTTCTTGGCAGAGTGCCTAGTGCACAGTAGGGCAGCTGGAGAATGGGGCAGGTCTGGAAATTGGCAGAGCCTCACCAGGGGTCTCTGCTGAGCCCCAGGAAATGGGTTGGATATGGGGAGAAAGAGGCACAGATGTGCGTGTGTCTCACACGCGCAACCGCATTTAGCCACCGAGTCGGGACTGAAATATTCCTGAGGGAGAAGAACCCTGAGGCTTCAGGGCGGCAACGGCTCGTCAGTGGGGAGCGAGGAAGGGATGTTGTCACCATCTGCCTCGTGTCTGTCTGTGACTAAAATAATACTGGGGTGAGACTCGCCGCAGGCACGGGCCCAGCCGCAAGGTTCCCCGGAAAAAGGGGGGGCAGGGGGTGCTAGAAGACTTGTGGGGAGCAGCAGGGGGGCTGCTAGGGGTAGCTCCTGGGCTGTGCTTGGCTCTGGTCCTGCTTCCCTCCAGGGGGACCACAGGAGTCCATGGGAGTGCACAGGCATGGACACCTTTCTGGGGTGCTGGGGGAAAGCGGTCAGCCACATGAATACAGGCCTAGGAGATCCCCAGGCTTAGATGGGTTCTGCTCCCTGGATTCCCCATGCATGTGCTGAGACCTCAGTGAAACAGAGGCCACAACAGAAACAAAACAAGAGAGACAGCAAATTGCCTGATTCAGCTTCCATGAGCTTATCCGGAATATTGAAACCAGAAAATGTAGCAAGAGGCTATTTTAATTTCAGGCAACGTGTAAGTTTTAGGTCTATGGTTTACTGTGTTTTTTATTTTGAATCAAATAAGGAGCATATTCCACAGTCTCCTCCAGGCTCAGGGCTCTGGGGACTGTGGGTCTGCTCTTCCCCACTAGGCACAGCAGGCACGTGCCAATTGCCTCTACGTGTTGGCACCTCCTAGGTCCAGGCAGGTGCTCCTTCAGGTCAGGGATGTGGCTGGGAGCGCTTGGCCTCTCTGTGGATAGTTTTGTTTTTGCAGAGAGAGAACAGACCCACAGCCTCAGCTGTTCATTCACGTTAACTACAGGTGCACGTTAACTGCTGGCTGCTGTGTGCTGATGTGGCAACAGGCTGTCCAGTTAGCAGGCAGCACTTGAGCACCTACTGTATGCAGGTGGGCCAGGCTGGGCCTACTCTCAAGATATAAGGTAGAAAAGACCACAGGAACTATAGGAGACCAGCTAACTGTATCATGGGGAGGGTGGTGAAGAGGTCAGTGAGAGGGTGTTGGATTTGGCAGGACACCATGGTGGTCCTCCTGACTGTGGTAGCAGATGCATTCAGCTGTAGTGGGGAGACAGCACGAGTGAAAGAGAGTGAGGAGTTTCCCTGGGCAGAGGGAACTATGTGTAGACAGGTCCCCACTGTGTGTCTTTCGCGGCATGGGTGCCATATTGAACTCTTAGCTGCAGTGTCCAGCCCTTCCTGCAAGCCAGACTCCACATTAACTGCTTTACATTGTTCTCCCAGTCTGTCCTCGCCAGCGTGGAAGAAGATTAGCACCCATCTTACAGATGAGGTTCAGAGAGGTCTAGTAACTTGTGTAAGTTGTGGACGCTGGCCTCAATTGCTGTGTGCTGTCCCTGCACACATCCAGTGTGGCCTCTCAGTGAAGTGATTTCATGCAGCAAATAGAAACCCAGCACCTCCAGTGTACAGGCTCTAAGCCAATACCCTGCCTGGATTTGGACCCTGGCGGCACACTCTGGAGTGTCTGCAGATGGCTGATGTCTTTCATCACCATCTGGGCACAATGACCAAAAGAACTTCTTTCTAGGGTGTGTGAATGTGTATACATGGGGAGAGAGGTGCATGTGGGAACTTGGAGACCCCTGCTTTACAACCTTGAGCCAGTCTCTTTCTCTTCTGGGTCTCAATTTCCTCATGTGTAAAATGGGGTTATAATACCTGCTGTCCAGATCTATGGTGAAACATCTTTGAGACATGCACTGTGAATTCAGTGAATCTTCAAACAAAGCTGAATCTCCTCAAAGCACTGGAAGGGATCTTCCCAGAACAATCTAGTCACCAAGCTTTCCTGCAGCTGACAGGCCACCAATGCCATCACCCTCCAGGTAGTTCTTCTACTCTGTCCTATTGGGTTGTTATGAGTTGGAATCAACTCATTAGCAATGGGTTTGATTTTTGGTTCTCCAAGCCTCTCCCTGCCCACAGGCTGTCAGCACCAGCCTCTGAGCTCCTGCCAGGGCTCTGCTGACCTCAGGGCCCCAGACCTCAGCTGGTTCACGGAGGACCACATGTGGGAGAGACTGAGAGCGTGTGAGTGTGGCTGAAGTGGGACACCAACAGTGAAGGCATCCGTGAGCATGTGACGTCCTGTGTGTGTGAGTGCATGCATGTATGTGAAAGTGGGAATGTATGAGTGTGACTGTGTGAGAGTGACAACGTGTGTGTGTGAGAGCATGACTGTGACTGTTACAATGTGAATGTGTCTGGGACTGTGTGTGAGTGTGTATGTGTTTAAGTATGAAAGCATGTGAGTGACCCAGTGTGTGGCAGCATGTATGACAGTGAGTATGTGCAATAGTGCGTATGTATGTGATAGTGTGTGAGTGTGAATGCACGAGTATGACTGTGTATGAGTTTTTGAGTGTAACAATGCATGCACAGTACGGGTAGTATCTGCAGCCTGGGCCCTCCTTAGATGAGGGAAGCCAGGCTCAGAGAGGGGGCACCTCTCACCTAAGAACGCAGAGTGAGCTGGGGACCAGATTTCAGCCAGCAGAGAAGAAGAGTTAGCCCCCCTCTGCTTCCAGGGTCTCTCAAGGGCTGGCAGGGGGGAGTGGGTATTGTCAGAGGGTGGCACAGGTTAGGGAAGAAGGGTATATAGTGTTTGGATCATGCATAGGACGTGGCGTCTTACAACGCCTTGAATCCCAGAACATTTCCAGTCAGACTACTCCCGAGATGGCTCATTTCCTGATGAACTGAGACCCTCAGAGGACAGGCAATTCCTTCCCACTGGCTCCTTTCCTCCTGGACCTGGGAGCACTGAGGACCCCTGTGGGTGAGAGGTGGGGTCTGTTTTCTTGGACCTATAGCCAGGTGGCAGCCCCCCAAGGTCTTAGGGGAGCTGAGGATGGGGAAGGGTTGATTAACACTTGCTGGATGGGCCAAACCCATGTAGAGAAGGACAGAGCATACCACTGTGCTTGACCCACACTCCTGGGTACACACTGACCCTGTCTGGAGGACTACCACTGCGGGGTGGGAAAATGAGTTCTTGGATGGAGGGGGTGGTCCAGGAGGAGCCTGCAGTGTGTGGAAGTTGGGAGAGGACTGTGTATGTGAGCTTTGGTGTGAGTGTTGAAGTGTGCTTGTGTGAGGATATGGGAAGCTGCTTGACTTTGGGCTTGTGTTTGTGAATTTGTATGTGTATAAGCACTATCTACACGTATGTTCATTCATGTGTTTGTGAGTACCTGTTTGCATGCCCATATAAGCATGTGTGATCTATATTTGAGACTACATGTGTGTGGAAGAATGCTGTTTATGTGAGAGGGGTGAGAGATGACTGACAGGGAGACGGGTGAGTTGGGACTCACTCAGCCCTGTGGAGTCATCCACTGCCAGGCCCTGCTTGTCTTGGCCTGATATCCCCTCGGGCTGCTGCAGGACCACACTGCTGGGAAGCTGGTCATTGAGCTTTCTGGCAGAACCTCAGAGCCCCATGGGGAGGGTCCAGGTAGGAGAGCTAGGTTGGGGCCAGGTTCTTGGTGGGGAACAGGTCTGGGGCCAGGGCTGCTGGAGCCTGATGCCTGGGTTCATGTCCCAGCTCCTTCACTCATGACGATGAGCAAGTCACTTTCCTGCCTGGGTTCAGCTTTCTCTTCAGACAGTGCGGATTATGATGGCTGTGAGACCCTGGGGTGCAGAGCCTGCACATTAAGCATTAGCCACCAAATGGCCTATGAGCCTGCCTTCTCTTCCTGACTCTGAGAAGCTGGCCATTTGGAGGCCTGGACACTGACCTGTCCAGAGTCAGGGAAGGCTGAGATGACCCCTCTGTCTCTCCTGGACCCAGAAGTCCCTGTTCTTACTGTACCCCTCCCATCAGAGGGATATGTGTGTACATGTAAAGAAAGGGTTCATGAACCTGGGATGGCGGGAAGAGGGTAGGAATAGGAGCATAAGCCATCAAGTCATTCTATCCATCCCCCAGAATTCTGGGTCAGACCAGATCAGGGAGTATCCTCTCCTCCTTTCCATGGTCAGAAGAGGAATGGGGGAAGTCTCACCCACTCTGTGGTCTCACTGTCCCTCTCTGTAGAGCCAGGCAGGCAGGGGTATTTTGGGGCGGGAAGGCCGAGTGTCTCTGCTGCCTAGTCGTCAGTGCTGGCTAGCTCTCCCAGAGCCCCTCACTTCCCCACACCCGCCCGCCTACAGAGCCTGTGGCCTGGGCAGCTGTCCGGCTGAGCGGGTTAGCAACACAAGACAGATGGCGAGGGATTATCTCAGCTTCTCAGAGCTCGATGGCGGCAGTCAGGGGAAAGGGGGAGGCTCTCACACCCTCCCTGCGTGTGTACATACACACACACAAACACACGCATGCACATGCAGCTCCCCACGCTCCAGCCTCCAACTACTCATGAGATGGGCAGAGAAGCAGGAGGAGAGATGAGAACCGTGGGACTTGGCAGTCTTGTCCCTGCCTCCCTCAGCTTTTGGGATCACAGGCATAACCAGCTGGGGCTCTGGGAAGCCCTCCCAGGCCCCTCTAGGACCCTGCCCTTGCCTCTAGGATTTCTCTGCAGCTGTCTCCACAAGAGGACATGGCCTTACAGAGAGGCCTGAGGCCCAGAGATGTTCAAGCTGTGCCCAAAGTCACACAGCTAGTTTGGCTCATAAGCAGGCTGAGTTCTGGGGGTTGGCAGGTGGCAGGCAGAGTCTCTGGGACATTTGAGTGCTGGCTGTGGGGTTCCTGGCTCTTCTGCAAACAGAATACGTTTGCCCCAGCACTTGATGCTAGCTGCCCACCCATCGAATCCCACAGGCATGTCTGCACACCCCATCACAGGGCCAGTGACAAGCAGAGGACACAGCCTTTCCTTCACATATACTGTCAGACTCTGGAGAAAGTCTGGAGCTGGGTGACAGAGCCAGATCTCCAGGCTATGTCACTGGGAAAGAATTGGGGTGGGGTTTGAGCCCCAATAGAGTGAATTCTCCCACCTGTTCCCTAATTTGCTACAGGCAGACAGTAATGGGCTTTCTCTTCAGCCTCAGCCATAAACTCAGCCCTTCCCTATCCACCCCCAGACAGCCTCCCCCCCCCACGGCTGAGTCATCTGTGCTGGGCCCCAGAGGGTGTGGGCTGGGAAGCTGGGCTGGGTTTTTTAATGGCAACCCCAGGGGACCCCTTTCCCAGCACGGGCAGGAGGGGCTGGTGCAGTGGGGGAGTGTGGGGTGGAGGCCTGATGACAGAAACTGTTTCTCCACATCAGTTGCCAATGTTCAAACTCCCTTCCCCTCTCCAAGCTTGACTCAATGTCCGCTGGACCCAACAATGTGGCCAGGGACAGGGTGAGGCCTCTGTGGGCAACCTGCTGCTTTCTGCACCAGGTGAACCCAACTCTAAGCCCCTGAGGCTTCAGTCTCAGTCACTGCAGCTCCCATGTGCCTGCCCGGGTTGTTGGGGGAACATGATCCTAGGGATCTGGCTGACATGAGGGTCAGGTGATAACCAATTGAGCCTACCTCTGACGCTGTATTACGGGGCGCGACCCACACAGTTCCTGTTATGCCAGCCCATCGCATGCTATTGGGTGGCTCTTCACAGCCGGGAAGGACAAAGCCCTTTCTCCTCCAACTCCATGCTGAAATGACCCCTGGCCGCAGTCGTCTGGGCATCAGGAGGTGGGCACGTTCAGGCCAAGCTCCACCTCTCTGTCCCACCGGGCTCAGGCGGGTCACCTGTATCGTGAAGACTAGGAGAGAGCTTCTAATGTTCCCACTTCCCCTCAGAACTTCTCTTGGGGTACCCCACAGGAACCCGAAGTGGGGGCGTTTAAGCCTCTCCCCCTCAGAGGTGGGATTTTTCTCTAAATTTCCTTCAGGTTTCAGAGTAACATTCTGAAGAGGCACCGTGAGAACCAATCAGAGAGTTCATGTAAATAAAACCCTGCTGATTGGCTGTATCCTTCAAGTCCTTTACAAAACTTAAGCTTCATCAACTTAGCAAAGATTTTTCCCTGTGGCCTGGTGCGCTCCGCGGGAGGGTGGGCCGGAGGTCACCCTGGCCGTCCTCCTACCTCTGGCTGGCCTGGCTCACCCTCACTAGGGAAGGCGGGGACTGCTGCATGGGTCCAGGCCACTGGGGGTTTGTTCTAGCACAGAGTCTCCGCGGGGGCAGTCCAAGGAGTGAGCCCCTCCCCGTGCAGGACCGACGCAGAGCGGCTTTCAGGCCACTGGTATCGAGCTTGCATGGGTGGGATCGATATCTGCCCGCTGGACTGATGTGTGGGGAGGCTGCCCGACGCGGCCGGCTCTGCAGCAGAGTGATGGCCCTGCGGGCTCCCCCTACCCCACCGCCCCCTCAGCCCACACTCTCAGGGAAACCAAGGCAGAGACGTGGCGCAGGCGTAGAGGGCGCGGCCTGGAGCAGAAATCCTCCCTCGCTCTGGGCTGCGGCCCTAGTGGCGCGGGCGGGGGTCGTCCAGGGTGGTGTCCTGCCGCCTAGCTTCCACTCTACCCCCACTCCCTGCGGTAGTCCGCAGCTTGCGGTAGTCCCCGCCCGCATCACTTCGGGTATCTGGTCCTCTCGCTCTATCCTTCACCATCCTCCCACTCTTATTGTGCGTCTTCTCTTTGGCTGTGAGGTCCCTCCCGCCCGTCTTTTCTCTCTGTGGGCGTCTCTGTATCTCTACATCTCCTTCTCCATTTTTTTCGACCTGTCTCTGTCTCTGCCTGTCACTGTCCCTTGGTTTCTGCTTAGGTCCCTTTTCGCCTCTTGCTCATTTTCGCGTTCTCTCTTTGTCTGTGCCTGCGTCTCCGCTCCCTCTCTTCAGCCTCCCCCCCACCCCACTTCTCCACACCTCACAGCCCTGTTTACGACATCCCCAGGGCTGGCAGGTGGGCGGGGCTGCAGCTGAGAGGGGGCGAGGGAGGGAGCCGTAGCCTCCCCCCCAGCTGTTAACCTTCACGCTTCAGGCCTCTGCGGATGGCAGAGGAGGGGAAAGCCCAGCTGCCACCTTGGCGGAGGTGACCAGGCGGGGGCTGGGGACTGCCCCTCCCTCTGGGCTCGTCTCTAGGGAGATCTGGGGCTGGAAGGAGCGTGAGAGTGGGCGCTTGCGGCAGAGGGAGGCTGTTGGCGGATGGGTGGCCTCCCAAGGGCTTTTGCTGGCCAGGTGGGTGCCCCAAAGGAGCTCGAAGCGGCGCCGGCCTTACCCGCGGCCTGACCGGACGTGGGGGCCGGCGTGAGAATCCCGCCCATCTGTGAGCCGGCCTCACGCCGTCAGACCCAATTTATCTCGCCGCCAAAGTTTCACAGCCATCTGCTCGAGTGGAACGGCTTCCAGCGCTGGCCCCACCGGGCCCCCCAGCCAGCGCAGGGATGTTTTCCAATACGACAGCATCGCGGGCCCCCCCAAAGCAAGGAGGGGGTACGGGGGGGGAAGCAGCAGAACGCAGTGCGCCGGGCTGGCAGGCAGCCCTCGCCGGCTAGCGAGCCGACCCTGAATTTTAAGCGATTGATCAGGAAGCGCAGGCCGTTCCCATCACTCGGAGCAGCCAAATGCGACGGCGCAGGGATTTCAAGGGGCGTCTGTGGAGGCGGTAATGAGGTCACCATCACGGCGCCAGCCCGCTGGCAGGAGGGGGCTAAGGCCTGCGGGCACGTATGTAGACACATGCCTGTGAACACAGTCACACCTGTATCCACGTGACTCCCGAGGCCCCAGCACCGGCTGACCCAGGAGGACTTGGCACTTGAGGATGAACTAGTCACCCGCCCCCTACACACACACACACACACACACACACACACAAGTTCAGAGAGACCGGCCTAGTATAGAACCAGGCTCCCGCTCTTGGCACTGGTGAAGAAGGTTGTGGAGACACATGGAGTCCAGGCTCCCGGTAATCACACAGGTGCACACATTCCGATTACACATTTAACCTCAATGAGCATGCATTGGTACACACACGCATGCACGTAAGTACACAACCACTGTTAGCCCAGCATTCAGGAATCCAGCCTCCACAGCCCCCTCCCAGGGTAGCGCACATGTGCACACTGGCGCCCATGCCTTTGAGTTCGCGGCTGTGCCACGCGGGTGGGCGCCTCCACTGTCCACCAGGCAGCGCAGGTGAAGATCCTAAAGAGAACAAAGGCCGGGTGGGTGCGAGGGAGGGGGACTGAGCCCCCAGATCTTCCTTGGCGATGCTTTTCTGCCTCGGCTCCGCGGCCACCATATCGAGCGGCTCTGATTGCCGAGTAAATCACCCCGATGATCTGAATAATTATCGTCTCCTGGGATTTAAAAAAAAAAAAACAGGAATAAATAAAGAGAGAAGAGAGCAGCCACCTGATTTCTCTGAGCCTTGGGCAAGGGAACAGATCATGTGGGTGCAAGTGGCCCCCTGCAGATCCTGAAGACTTCAGTTGGGATGTGTTTTGCAGATGGGGGTGGGGTGGGCCTCAGGATAGTGAATCCTTTCAGAGAGGTGGCAGTTAGGGACAGGTCCCCCCTTTATTCCCTGCCCCACAGTCAGGCAAGCCAGCTCACCTGCCCACCCTTCCCCAGCTGGCCTCTCTCCAGTTCAACTTCCTTCTACCTCCAGGCCTTGGGCCAAACTTTTCTGCCTCCTAGAAGGCAGTCTTTCTACTGCTGCGCCTCAGCTGACTCCCATCCTGAACTCTCAACCCCAGGCTAGTTCCTCACAGAAGTTCTCTGTGATTGTCTAGTCCTCCAGGACTCTCCTCATCCAGTATTTTTGAGACTGACCTTTTATTTCCTGTTTTGAGTGTGTTCACTTGGTCTCCTCAGCAGGAACTTTGATGGGAAGCAGCTGAGTTGTAAACAAAGTCATAGTAACAATAGAGGCAGTGATTGTGCTGTCCTGAACATTATGGGTATGCTGGGCCCATCCTAACACATCCTCTCACTGTCGATTCTCCCTAGAATCTGTGTGGAAACTTCTATTCCCATTTTACCAATGGGGAAACTGAGGCTTAGTGAGAGTAAAGCTTGAGCCTGTCCCTTTTCTCAGAATTAAAATGCTTCGTCTTCTAGATCCCTTCTGAAGTACTCCTTGATCCCACAAGTTGGAGGAACTGGTCTTCCTGAGTTTCCCAGCACCATGACACAAGTGCCTCAACCCCATCCCTGTCCTGCCTCCACTAGCCCTGCCTATTCCTACTCCTTCCAGTCCCCACCCCCATTTTCTAGCTTTAGGAAGGGTGTCATCCATGCACTGTGACCCCCGACCCCGCAAGGCATGACCCTTCCCTTGCAGTCCCAGCATCAAAGGAGGGACAGCTCAGCGCTGTGATTGTCCTGCCTGAAATGGTTCCAGATGTGGGGCCTGTGGGAGTCTACAGATATGGCAAGGTAAAGGTTCAGCACGTGGTTAGGTTTTCTCCTGGAGGCTACCCTATGAGAGGCCCAGTGCCCTCCTGCCCTGGTACCTGATACCTGGGCAGTATGTGGGAGCAGAACATAGCTATTGAAGGGATGGTGATTTAGGGAGAGGATCTCCTAGGAGGCCGTGGGAGGAGGACCACTTTTGGGGCCTGGGTGTCAGGAGCAGGAGGGAAAGCTCAAACCTATTCTGAGTTTGCATTCCGGTCTCTAAGGGGGCAGGCTGCTAGATATGTGGTCTGGGGCCCTATCTGTGGCTGGGATCTGCAGGCTGTGCAAAGGGGCGTAGGACTGAGGGATTAGATCTCCTACACCTCTTCTCAGAAAAATGACATTGTAGATGGGGAGACTAAGCCAGAAGCCCCAAATTGGCTTTTTGGATAATAGTGCTAGTGCAGGCTTCTCCCCATGAGAGTCTTAATTCAGAGCTCGAAGGGGGCATGGGAGGGCCTAAAAGTCTTTGTGGCTTGGTTAAAGGAGGAACAGGTGGAACATGGTGTTGGTCTGGAGCTATATCAAGGCAATCCCTCCTCCAGGCCTGGCTCCGGGAAACCCTCTGCAGGCCCATTGCAGCACCTGTACTATGGGAGGGAGGCAGGGGTGGCCAGCACCCAGGGAGTGGCTCATTGGTGTACTCCACTCCCTGGCTTTCCCAGCTACTCTTAGCCTCGGGGTGGGACAGGATACTTCTTTAGCACCTCCTGTGTACTGGGGAGAAACCCTGATGGCATAGTGGGTTAAGTGCTATGTCTGCTACCAAAAGGTTGGTAGTTCAAATCCATCAGGTGCTTTTTGGAAACTCCGTGGAGCAGTTCCACCCTGACCTATAGGGTTGGTATGAGTTGGAATAGACTCGATGGCTATTGGTTTGTTTGTTTTGGTGTTCTGGGCACCGGGGGTATAATAAGCTAGGGTTAAGAGAAGATTCTAGCAGGTGGGGAGGCATACCCACTTACCCACATACTCACACAAACTCCCCTCCTCTCCCCTATGAGTGTGGCCTTCTGTGAGACTCAGGGGAGGCAGTAACCAATGTGATATATTCTACTCTATCACTCACAAACTGTGAGCAAGTCAGTGAGCCTCAGTTTCTGCATCTGCAAAGTGGGAATTATAATACCAATTTCCTAGTGTGGTTGTGAGGGTTCAGTGAGATAGCCCAGATGTCTAAGTCAGCACAGAATCTATCCCATAGTGACTCTTCATCACCATTATTAATTATTACAGAGGGAGGGATGAACTCCAGGTTGCCTCAGGTCACCTTAGGACAGTCCCTACTCTACATGGCTGGTGTCCACTCTCTCTGCCCAGGAGTAGAGGAGGTGGGTCTTGGCAGTCCTCCTGAGCTGCATGGATTCGCCCCTTTCTGCTGAAGGATTGTTTTCCCTACCTGTCACAGCCTCTCCCCATTGGCCTACTCTGCTTTCACTTTCTCCCCACTTGCTGTAATTCCATTCATTACTACTTCTTTTTCTGTTTCTGTCTCCCCCAATTGCATGGAGCTGGCCCCCTACATGAGTACACATCCACCACCCACCTATCCAACCCAGGCAGGAGATCCAAGCCCATGCATGTCATAGTGACAAACATACACACTCCCACCTGGGTGCACACAGAGACAAACGAGTACATAGTCAACCATACTCACACACTCGCGTGCACACAGGCACAAAGACTTTGACACTAACACATGTATGTGTGCCTACAAATACATACAGGTACATGAGACAAATCTAGTGACAAACACACAAGGACAGGCAAGCATGTTGTACGTATAAGAATTCACAGGCATCCACACTTAGCCAGGCATAAACAGGTACACATGGACACACTAAGATACACACACAAGGACACACAAGCATATTTGCACAGCAGGGTGCACACATGTATGTACACATGTACACACACATAGGCACACACCAGCTCTCTTGCTCCCACCCCCCGCAGGGAGCTGGCTGCCCGCCAAGTGCGGGCTTTCTGCTGGGTGTGCACAACCTTTCATAGGCTCTAATTGAGTAGAGGGTGATTTATAACACAGTGGAGCCCCTGCCTCAGCAGGCTGCCCCCAGCCACTGTAGCCCTGACCAGAGCCTTGTGCCCCTCCTCCTGCCACAGGGTCACATGCTCAGGCCCCTTCGAGGGAGGTGGACTTCCCATCCTTTCCACAAGCTCCTTTCTCAAATGCTGGGCTCTTCAAAAAGGTTATGTCTCTATCCACTCACCCCACCATCACCACCAAACAGAATTACACAGACCAGTTAGTGACAGTCAGGACTCTGACTCTAGAAACTGTATGCAGCCTGAGCTACAGCAGGAGAAACTGAATTTAGATATGAGAAGGGACTTCCTCAGTGAGGGCAGGCTCAAGTTAGCAAGGCCTGAGACAGTCACATGTTCAGGGAGAGCGGGAGGCTGCTGAGAATCTCATTTCCCATTCTTCTGTTCTTTTGGGTAACTGGGCTGACTGTGCCCTCCTTCCCGGCAGTCCCATGGCCAGTGTGGCTGGACCTGTGATTAACTGATTAATTAGCCCTTGAGGTTTGGCTCATAAAGTCTCCTTGTCCACCTAAGAAGCAGTTGCAGGGAGAACCTTTAATCTGGTGGTGGTGGTGGGAATATGAACCCCAGCCCTTCACCTCTGACCCTAACATGGACCATCAGCTCTAGCCACTGCCCATGTGCTCAGACGGAGAGTTATTTCATCCTGTCAGCTGATTCTTGTTGTAGGTGCTGATGCTGTTAACCCATGGGATTTGAACTCAGACAGCAGAGCAAAGCATGACTAACCTGACCCAGATCCTGACCCCCTAGCAGAGGCCCATTCAGTCCCCAGGGCCTCTGGTGCTCAGGAATTGCTTTCTGGAGCTGGAGCAGCTCCTTGGAGGGGCTAGTCCTACTCCTTCTCAGATCTGAGTTTAGACTACAGCACAGCATAAGGGTCTCAGATTAGACCCAAGAGGGATTTCCCAAACAGTAAGGAGGTCTAGAGCCCAGAGAAGTGTGGGGTGGGAAAGTACAGTGAAGGCACCGGGCTGCCCCCCAAGGGAGTCCCCATGGTAATGACAGCCAACATTTACTATTTGCTTATTGAACTCTTGAACCTCAGATAATCCCATGGGGGAGAAGTTACAGCCCACAGAGGCAAATAAAACTGAGATTCTGACAGTTGAAGGCATCTGCCCTGTCCATGTGACTCAAGGCACCTCCACCCCTATCCTACCCACCATCCCCAACTGCTAAGTCTTGGGTGGGCAAGATACATCTTGTGTGCTCCCCTGTGGTCTGGTGACCCCACCTCATCCCTGCTGTACGTTGACCCAGCCTCCCAGAACTCACTCCAACCTGTGACTTAGGGTGTGAAAGGGGTGGCCTTGAGGGCACATGGTGTGTCTCAGAGACTCTTGGGGTGTGGATTTGTGTTTGGATGTGTGTGTGTGTGCCATTAGGTGTGCTTCTGTGCTTGAGGGCTAGGTATTTGTGTGTGTGTTTTGAGGCTGTCATCGGTTTATGATTGTTTCTGTATATCTCTGCCTATTTGTGTGTGTTTGTAGATCACATAATGCCTCTCTCTGCATGGCTTGTGGGGTGTGTGTGTGTCTCTGCGTGTTTCCCCTGTATTTTCTCAGTACGTGTGTGTCTTTGATGTGTCTGTCTCTGTCCCAGCTTCTCCATGTGTCTCTGTGTGAGCATCTCTGCAGGCGTTGCTGGGTTTGTGTGTATGTCCATGTGGCTCTGTGTCTGCCTCTGCAAGTCACTTTAGGTGTGACAGTATGTGATGGTGTGACCTCATGTCTCTCTGTGCATATGACCACGTATGTCTGTAACTAGGTGCTTGTGTGAGACATAGTACGTGTGTTACAGAATGGTGCCTTCCGTGTGACTTCGTGTCAAGGCCTGCATCAGAGTGGGTGCAAAATTTAAGAGATCTGGAAAAAAAAATCAGTAATTAAGTGACATAATATTTTAATGTAATATTTAAAAACAATCACAATTAATGCAAAAAAAATCTGTGATGAAAGATAGCAAAAGCTGAACCTAAAATAGAATCGGTACGTATGCATGTCTGTGTGGCTGTGTGTGACTGTGACAGCATGTGTGGCTGTGTCCACGTTTCTGTATCTCGGCGTGCCCTTCCCTCCCGCGCCCCGCCAGGTGAGCTCCCCCCTCCAGTCACGCTGCGCTGGGCTGAGCCGCGGTAATTTCCGAGTCGGCGACGGCTTTGTGTGCACTGGCCGCTGTCTTGGGGGCGGGGATGGAAAGGGGGGTTATTTCTCCCCCCTCTTCCTTTTTATTGGGTCATTAACAACGGCCGGGACTGCCGCTGCGCCGCCCTCCCCCCGCTTTCATGTCTGCCGCGCCTCCCGCCATTATCTCCCACCGCTGCGCGGCGTAATTCGATGCCAATCAGGTTTGGGGCGCAGAGGCAGCCGGATCAAAGACGGGGCCGCAGCTCTGGAGGGAGTGGGGCCGGGGAGCGGGCTGCGCTCCGTGGGGTCGTGGCACCCGCTGTGTGTCCCGCCCAATCACCCAGGTTCAGACTGGGAAGGCGCCGCCCAGCCCGTGGTGGGGTTCGGGGACTAGCGTGGGGTGATTGGAGGTGACCAGTGCCTGGATTGCTTGGTTCTACAGGGTCCCAGGGCCCTGAGCGGGCTGGAGTTTAGGGGTGGCTTCCTGGAGGGCGTGGCCTTTGGGCGGGTCCTTGAAAGAGTTGGGTGCAAATACCAGAGAACTGGCATTCTAGGCTGAGGGCAGAGCTGGAAAAGCAGGAATCAGCAGTGCTTTAGGGATAGAGAAGAATCTGGCCGGGCCGGATTCTCCTGGCTAGGTGTTTGTGCTACGCTTGGGCAGGAAGCATGGCGGGTGCTGGAGAGGAGACGGACAGAATCTCAGTTGGCCATCAGGATGATTTATTAGTATGTCTCTATCTATGGGAAAGCATGCCCAGACTCAGTTTCCTTCTCTGGGCAACGATAATTGGTATCTCCCCCCACCTCCGCCGCAAGAAGTTCTTGCCAGGGTGAAGGAGATTTTAAAAAGAAAACAAAACCAGTCAAGCAAGAGGAAGCACGACTGGTACTTACTGAGTACCTACTATTTGCCAGGCCCCAGACTCATTTCATCCTCACAACAGCCCTTCAAGGTTAGAACTAATTTTACAGATGAGGAAACAGGCACTGATCGGTAAAGTGTCCTGATCAAGATTCTCCGGCTAGTGGGGCATGGCTGGAATCTATCTGAACCAGGCCTGTAGACACAGAGCCTACAGAGAACAGGCCTTCTTTCCCTAGAAGAGTCCCTCCTAGAGCCATTTGCTGCCTTTTACTTCACCTAGGCCCCTACCTGTGTGGGGGGAGCTGATGGTGTGGGGATGGGGTTCAGAATCGTGCTTACCAGAATCATAGCACCCTCCACTGCTTACAGCTGGTGGCCTTGGGCAAGTCACCTGCTACCCTGGACTGTTTCTTTTTCTGTAAAATGGGGTTAACAATAGTCTTGCCCAGGCTTGTCCCTGAACAGTTGATGAGTGAATGCTACAAAAGGTGTTTGGAATGTAAGATGCTGTATAAGTGGGAATGTTTATTATCACTGTCAGCCAGATTCGGGGGTGGGGAGGGTGGCCGTATCTGCTGAGCTGGCCCGGCAGAGGATGAAAAGCCCTCTCTCCCCAAGAAAATGCCAATGTCTAGTCCTAGGAATTTGGGAGAGAGTTGTTCCCTCACCCCAACTCCAGAGAGGGAGACAAATGTATTTTCTCCCCCAAATAATGCTGGATCTTCACAACTCTAAATATCATAGACCCAAGAATGTTCTCAGCAGACCACAGTGTACGTAATACATGCTTCTGTTTCCAACTAGAAATGGGCCCGTGGACTATGAGGATGCTAGCTAGCAAAGGGCCCCACCTCAGTCCTGGACACCCCCTCCCCCAGATTTGGGCTCTAGCAACAAGGACTGGGAAGTAGGGAAATGGGGAGTGGAGGGCTCTTGCCCTTGGTGCCCCCCAAATGGTTTCCTGAGTACCTATGGGCTGGGGCTGGGTGGGCACAGGGAAATGGATGTAGGAAGCGCACAAAGGGTGCACAGTTTGATGGGTGAGGCCGTGAGAGCACTGTCCCTGTGCAGGTGACTTGTGCTCACATGGATGGGGTTCTCAGTGGGCCTGGGAGCGCGTTCTCTTCCTGGAGGGACAAAGGAGCTGGATTGAGAGAAGGATGAATAGAAGTTCACCCAGTGGGGGCTTGAGGATTGGAAGCATATTTCAGATGTGTTAGAAGCTTGGAAGCCTGAAAGAAGGTGGCACAGTGAGTGTGTTGTGGGCCTGAAGGTGGGGAGAAAGAGCAGAAGCTTGGAAAGGGCAGCTGGACCCTGAAAGGGCAGAACCTTAAAGGAATCTGGAGGTCATCTTGAGGGCACTGGGGAGCCAGGGCAGCTTCAAGGAAGGGAGTCACCCTGCCTCAGCCTCCTCATTTGTACAATGGGCAGACATCCCCACTGTGCAGCAGGATGGAGAGAAAATGAGAGAGATGAAGGAGAGGCGCTTAGGCCTTCACCCTTCCTAGTCAAGGAAACCAGGAAATGGGCAAGGGCGGGGTGAGGAGGCAGAGATGAGGGGCTCTGTACCCGCTAGTTTCCGTGCACAGAGAGATACGCCAGAGATCCCCAGTCTCCTCCCAGATCATGTCTGGACTGCAATTAGCAGTCCCAGGTGATAGTACTTGTGGCTCTGGCACTACTTTCTGCTGGGGAAATGGGATCTGCTTCTGGCTGTCAGGTCAGGAGAGTTGCTCCCCCCGGGGGCCCTTTCTTGTCCAAGGGAGCTCTGCAGTGCTGGGGCCTCAGGCCTGGCCAAGTTCTTTTGCCCCACTGTAGGGGGCCTCCTTGAGCCTGACCTCTTCCTGCTCCCATTTCATGCTCAAGGTAGCACTGAAGGGAAGACAGGCATTGCCTTGGCCGCAGAGTGCGGCTGAATTTGCTCCTCCCAGGTCTGGTCCTATATCCCCCATCAACCCGAGGGAGGTTCGTTGCCCTTCAATTTCCTGTCCTTCTTGGGGAGTCCCTGTCTGCCTGGAACTGGGTGTCTCTATGTGTTGGGGAGGGTAGTGGCTGCACCGCACACCACAGTTCCCAGCTGCCTCTGGACGCTGAAAAATCCAATTTTCTTTCTAATTGCCACCGCCCGCGCTCTCTCTCCCCTCACAGCCTACTTCTGCTTGGCGGCGCCTCGGTCCCCCCACGCTTCCCCCACTCCTGCCTCCCGCTGCCCACCCCACGGCGGACGCTGCCCCCCCCCGCGGTCACCCGTGTTGGGATGCAACATACATCATGTCCGCGGCCTGGAGGAGCCGGGGAGTGGGCCGGCCCCCGCCCTGGGCTCCCTGACGAAATCGTCCTTTTCTGCAGCGGATGACAGGTTGTGGGAACAACAGCTTGAATTACGGAAAGAAGTTTCCCCACTGAGTTAATCTGCAGTGGCTGGAGGTGACCTTCTGGAGACGGCGATTAATCACGGGCCGTGGCGGGCGCCGCGCCACGCCGGGCCCTTTGGGGGAATACTAATTTCACTACAAGATAAATCATAATTTGACAATAATCATCTGCCCTAATCACTCCAATTCCTCCGTTTAATTATTTGTATACACCGTGTTTCTTCACCGAGGACCCTGTGTGCCCATGGGTGGGGAGGGGATGGCCACTTGGACACAGACCCTTCTTTGGGTCCTCAGCTCCTTAGCCCTGCTAGAATATGGGGAGCCTGACTCAGCGCTCATGGTGAGGACACTGAGGCTCTGAGTTGTGTTGTCTTGACTGGGGAAACTGAGGCTCAGAGACAGGCCAGGCTTGGCTTAGAGTCAGAAGAGTCTACTCTTGGGGGCAAGAGGACTGAGGCCTCTGATGTATCCCATTGCACTGCCCTGCTGGATTTGCCCAGAATGCATCTCTTCCGCTGTCTTGCTCTCAGAACTTCTGTCCCCAACCTCCTGCCATGCCAGCGAGGACAGGGTCACTGACTGCTTCCACTACCTCTGTATAAGCCCTGGACATGGCTGTGTGCTCAAGATATGAGGGTCAGGGATTGTGAACATCTGAGCAGACATCATCTGTCCTTTCCCACATATTAAGTGCTGTGTGATCTCTGGCAGTTGGGAAGACCCCTCAACCTGCAAACTGGGTGAGGCTTCCTTTCTCCCAGAGTGTAGAAACAGCCCAGTGCCAGGCCCACGGCGGCACACACAGATGCCTCCTCTTCCTGTTCTGTCAGATCCAGCTATAGTAACCCTGCGTTTTCCACTTGTATCCTCCTCTTTGGAAACCCTGGTGGTGTAGTGGTTAAGTGATATGTCTGATAACCAAAAGGCTGGCAGTTCAGATCCACCAGGCACTCCTTGGAAACTCCATAGGGCATTTCTACTCTGTCCTATAGAGTTGCTATGAGTTGACGGCAGTGGATTTGGTTTTGGGACCTTCCTCCTTATCTGATTCCTGATCAGTCCCTGAGTTGGACTGCCAAGAGAGCCCCAGGGGACACAAACCATGTTCACTGCAGCGTCATTCACAATGGCCAAAAGATGCCAACAACTTAAATGCTCATGGACAGATGAATGGATAAACCAACTGTGGTACATACACACAATGGAATACTACGCAATGATAAAGAATAATGATAAGTGCATGCATGGAACATCTCACCACAAGGATGAATCTGGTGGACATTATGCTGAGTGAAATAAGTCAATTACAAAAGGACAACTACTGTATGAGACCACTATCATAAAAAATGAAGAATAGGTATATACAAGAAATCAAACATTCTTGGATGGTTATCAGGGATGGGAGGGGGAGGAAAGATCACTAACTATATGGTCAGCCACTGCCTTTGAGTCAATTTGGACGCATAGTGACCCTATATATAGGGCAGAGTGGAACTGCCTCATAGAGTTCCCAAGGAGCAGCTGGCAGATTTGAACTATTGACCTTTATGGTTAGCAACCGTAGCACTTAGCCACTACGCCACCAGGGTTTCCATAGTGGATGAGTGTTAATTCGGGTGAAGGGTAAGGCAATACATAATATGGGGGAAGTCCGCACAGTGTGACCAAGGCCAAGGAGGACACTGAGAGGTCTGTAAGAATAAAGGGCACTTTGGTAAATGTTATAACATGTACATAATTAACAATAATAATAAGTTGGGAGTGGATACATAAGCTATCACATATGTTAAACAGGTTAGGGGGTTGTAAAGGAGAATGAACATTCATGTAAGTATATAGATTATATAGGTGTGGTTGTGGATATTTCTGCATACATATTGGTAAATGTTACATGTATACTGATATACCTCGTAGAGCATACAGGGGGCACAGTTATAGAAACTACTTATACATCAAGACTGAACTACTGGACATGAAAGCTAAGGAACATAGTCTTTGGGGACATCTAGGTCAGTTGGCAAACATAGTTTGTAAAGATAATGTTCCATATCCTAGACTGGTGAGTAGCATTGAGGGTCTTCATAGCTTGCCAGTGGCCATCTAAGAAGCGACTGTTGGTCTCTTCCTGCCTGGGGCAAAGGAGAACAAATAAATACCAAAGATCAAGGGAACAATTAGTTCAAAGGACTAATGGTTCACAGGAAACGCAGCCTGGGACCAGGAAAAATAGATAGTGCCAGTCTACCACTACCAACCACTCTGACCAGGATCATAATGGAAATCCCAGTTAAAATGAGTAAAAAATGTAGAATAATAATAATAATAACAGACAAGGATTACTGGTCTGCAAGAAACTGGAGGATCCTCTGAGACTATTGTCCTAGGACAACTTTCTAACTTGAAACTGTGAGATGCTCTTAGAGGTCACCTTTCAGCCAAACAATAGACAGAGCTATAAAATGGACAGTAACATCCGTGAGGCATTTGCTCCCTAGGAAAATTGGTTACAGAAGACCAAAAGGGCAAAGTTTTCCCAAAACCAAACATGAGATGATATAGAAGGACAAGGAAACTGGAAATGGAGGGCCCAGGATTAAATGGGGAGAGTGCTGACACACTCCAGTGACAGCAACCAATAACACAGAACAATCTGTGTAAGAATCATTGATTGGGAAATTAATTTGCTGTGTCAACTTGCACCTAAAGTACAATAAAATGCTAAAAAAACAAGCAAAAGAGAGTCCTGGGGACCTGGCTCTGACCCATAATGTCCCCCTCTGAGGATTGGTTTGGCTCCTTATAGCAGAAGTCAGAAAGACTTTAGGGGCTTCTGCCATTAAGGACCATAGTCTCAGGGAACATCTAGTTAATTGGCAAAACAGTTCATAAAGAAATGTTCTATATTCTAGCTTGGTAAGTGGCATCTAGGGTCTTAAAAAATTGCCAGTAGCCATCTAAGAAGTAGTGGGGCATAATGGTGGGGGGCGGCTAGGTGAAGTTCTTGGGCCCAGGTTAGATGCCCAAATGGGGCTTGAGCAGGGAACAATGAGAAGGTAGTAGGGGATGACTCCCCCAAACAAGTGCCAAAAGTCTGCTGGGTATGTGCTGACGTGGGCTGCAGCCTGAGAGAATCATACACTGATGATAATGGAAACAGCAACAGCAGTGAATGACCATTCCCCACAGCAGCTGACCCCAAGGATTTCCTGGTCCTAAGGATGACTGATGATGGGCCAATGGTGGGAACCCATCCTGTACTCAGGATGCTTCAATCTTAGGAAAGAGTTGTGGTCCCTTTGCTCAGACCTGATAGAGAAGACTCGGGAAAAAAAACAAATCACAGTATGAGCTACTACTCTTTATGGAGCATCCAGTATGTGCTCAGTACTTTGCTTGTTTCATATCACTTGGTCCTTACAACTACCCAGAGTGACATTAGCCCCATTTTACAGATAGGGAAATCAAGTTTCAGGGAGTTGAAGTTGCTGTTGCTGCTAAAAATCCCCAAGTTGTGAATACAAAGGTGGGATTTGAACTTAGCCTCCATTTTCATTCTCTCTGGTCTCTCATAAATCTTGACAATGATTTTAGAATGTTTCTGTCGTATCGTAGAATTGCTGAGCTGAGGAACTGGACACAGCAGAGCCAGTCTCTCCACTGCTCATTCTCCATCTTCCCAGCTGTAAAAAGAAGGCCTGGAGCAGTTGTGAGACTGTGGACATGAAAGGATGATTGGTCCTTGCCTCAGCCCCTCTATGCTGGTAAGTCCTTCACAGGGTCTGACTTTCTACCCTTCTGCTGCAGTTTTCCTTCAAGCATCCTCTGTGGAGACGGGGGTTGCTTCTTTCTCTGTCCTTGGTCAGAGCCGCTGCACTGTACCCTGCTCCAGCTCTTCTGTGACCAATGCCTGGAGGAGGGGTGTTAGTGCTTTGTGGCCCAATGGCCTCCATGTGATAGCATTCCCCGCCAACCCCTGGGCAGATCAGCTGTGGCTTGTGACCAGTGGGGACACTGCTGGCTTTGTAAGATACATTTTGGTCGGGTGTACCCTGGCTATCCTGCAGCTCTCAGCCCCACCTGACCTGTCAGGCTGGTGGTCCCACACCCCAGGGCAGGGCTCAGGGGTGGCTGTGCAGGAGTACCCCACCCAAACTACAAAGACTCTGAAGTGAGTCATTTGGCCTTTCTGAGCCTCAGTTTCCTTATCTGGAAACCATGGATAATAATACCTAACAAACACTAAGCACTCAATAATTGTTGCCTATTGTTAGCATAAGCATCAGAACACATGGTGAGGTCACAGAGGGGTCAACCAATCATCGCCTCCTCTGGCCTGACCCCTAGGTTGTCCTCTTGAGGTGCTCAGGAGGGGCGGAGGCATAACACTGCTGAACAGACCTCTCCCAACCACGGCCAGCCTTCTTCCTGGGGGGCCTTCTTGTCGGGGTGCCTTCTGGGGAGGTGCTGAGGCTCTGGCAGCAGAGAGGAGAGGCAAAGGTTGGCCAAGTAGGGGAGGGATAGCCTAGGGGAAGAGCAGCGGAGTCGCTGGGAAGGGAGGTTTGCAGCACTATAAATACCTCCCAGGTAACAGGACCCACAAATGAAGGGAGAGAATTAGTCACATTCTGCGCCTTGGAGAGAGGACAAGGAATAATGACCTCAATCCATGCAGGGGAAAAATGAGGCTACACTTGGGGGGCGGGGTAGTGATTAGGGGCCAGATGCTGAACCTCCTCGGAGGAGTGCTCTGGATGGAGTGCTGAGGTGGAGCCGGGGAAGAACTACCCTGGCAGGAGAGGTCTGGAAAGGACAGCCTGTCTATTCCTGGCCTCTCTTAGCACATCTAGCTCATTCCTCCTCAGAAGTTCTTCCAGCAGTCTAGCTCTGGTCTTTCGTCATGTCATGTCCCTATTTGCTGCACTCACTTTCCTTAAATCCTAGCTTTCCCTGGTGTTCCCACCTTGTCGTGCATCCAGGGGTCATTTCCTGGGTTCCTGGTTCAGGCAGGAGAATCTTTGCTTGGGAAGGCAAGAAGGACATGTTTTGCTCCTTCTCTGGACCCCACTGCCAGGGCTAGACTCATTTGTCTCTCAATGAGATGACCATAAAAAATCAAAACACAAACTCCCTGCCATTGAGTCGATGCCGACTTATAGCAACTGTATAAGACAGCCTAGAACTGCCCCATAGAGTTTCCAAGGAGCCTCTGGTGGATTTGAACCACCAACCTTTTAGTTAACAGCTGTAGCACTTAGCCTCTACACCACCAGGGTTTCCAGTGATGACCATGAGACTCTCAAACCCACTCCAGGCCAGTTCCCCTTCCCTTGACTGCCAGGACAGTCCGTCCATTCACGTGTTCCGTTGCAGACACACCTTCCCTACTTCTCTCTGAGTGGAGTCTGGCCCCTTGGCCTGGCGTACCTGGCTCTTCAAGATGGGCAGTTCTCCAGTGATGCCTTTAGCCCCTCCTCCCCCTCACACCTGCTTGTATTTCCCTGTTCTAAATTCTCTAGGCCTTGAGCTGTTCTTTCAGCTTAGGATGATTCCCCTTCCTCTGCCTGGCAGACCTGCATTTCCTACAAGACCCAGATGAAATCTGGGTTGGGTCCACCCAACCCCCATTCTGGAATTGAGTCCTGCCTCATTTTAGCTCTGGAAAACACTCCTGAAAGAGATAGTGTAGGGGAGTAGTTAAGATCTGAGTTGGAAGGCTAACTCTGCTTCATACTGTCTGGCTTTGGGTGGTGAATACTGAGCTCTCCTATGCCTCAGTTTCCTTATCTGTGTAATGGGGCTTTCACCATATTTTTCAAGGGTGATTGTACAGTGAGACGCTGCATAAAGAAGACTTAGCAACAGCCAGTGGGTGGCTGTTGTTGAGGGTCACAGTATTGATGATGCTGTTTTCTGTGTCTGCTTCCCTGGAGCTGAGAGGTGGGGGTGGAGGGAGAGGGATGGTGGCGCTGCGTCCCCGTGTGACTCGTCACCGTCACCGCAGTCGCAGTGGCCAGCTTGCGCCTGGCACTGAGACCAGTCGGCAAATGTTTGCTGAATTAATGAGTGGGGGCGGCAGGGCAGCTCAGGCTGCACTTCTGCCTAGGCTGCTGCAGCTGGGGCGCGTGTGTCCGTGTGTGTGCTTGTGGGAGTGGGAGTGTAGGGTGCCTGTGGGTGGGGGAGCCGCCTCCATGTCCCGGGGGTCTGGTGGCGCCGTGGGCAGCCTGGCGCGCCCGCTCCCTGGGGTCCCCGCCGAGCGCCTGCCTGGCTGCGGGACCCTGTTGCCAGGAGCAGTCAGGATGCGGCAGCGTTTCCATGGCAACGCGGCATCTCGAGCCGCGCGCCGCCCTCTCCCGGCGCCCTGCAGTGGGCAGAAGGCCGAGCCTGGCAGCCCCTCCCGGCCCAGCAGCCAGGAGCTGAGCCAGGAGGCCAAAGCCTGGAGGGAGGGGATGAGGAAGGGACTCACTGAGTCTGGAGTTGGGGGAGTCTCTGAGACAATCAGCCTTTTCCCTAGGGATAAGGGACTGGCCTGTTTTCACTTGCCCATCTAGGAAAGGTAGAGCACATGAGGGCTCTGTCCTCCGTTCATGCACAGACCCCTCCGTCCTCCCTGACCTGTGGCCAGGAAATCAGGAATGGGCCCTTGTCAGGTCCAGAGACCCTGACTGGCTAAGGAGCATCACTGATTCGAGTCCCATTTGGAAATGGCACAATGATCCAGGCTTCAGGCGCTGTTGTGAGGGGCACTGAGGCACTGCTGGAGAAGTGCCATACTGGGTGTGAGTGTGAATCCAGTGCCTTCACATAGAACATCCTCCAGTGTCCCCACTTTCCACTGGTCATTTCAGTGTCTATGAACCCTCCCAATGTCCCTTTACCCTCTCAGTCATGTTATATCCTGGAAACCAGCCCAGTACTTCCCATTGTGGGGTCACTGACCCCCCTCCAGCTCCCTCTCACTGGCTCCTAGTACTTCACTAGTACCTCCCAGAGCCTATTTGATGATCTCTAGTTGTTATCCAGTGTATCCGCAGTGCCTGCTCTGTACTTACGATACCCAGTCAGTGCCCTTCAGCAACCATTCAGTAATCGCCGGGTGCCTTCTTTTCAGTTGAGATCTCTTACCCCCTCAGTATCCCCCAGGGACCTGCTACTGCCCACTACCTGCCCAGTGCACTCCTGTTACCTGCCCATCCCCTGCTGGGTTTCCCTACTCATCCAGCTTACCAGTGCCTCCAAGTACCTTCCCAGTACTCCTGAGTGTTCACTCAGCACTAACAACAACAACCTCGTTCTGCCCAGTGTGCACCCACTATGTACCCCGAAGACCTCTCAGCCTTGCACGAACCCCCTCCCTGATGAGCCCGAGCATCGCCAGGCCGCAGGGTGCGTGGTGGCCAGGAGAGGGCGCCTGAGCGGTCAGCCGGTGGCCGAAGCGCGGGGCACGGCTGGGATAAGGGGATAAGGGACTGTGTCCGAGACCTTCGTCTTACGGAGCCTGAGCCCACCCCCAGGGTAGGGCGGCGTCCTCGGGGAACCCTGTCCGGACTGGCCACACCCGCATCCCCTCTTGCATCCTTAGTAGCGCAGCGGGGTCCGACTCCCGCCGCCGGCAGGGCTATGACTCTGAGAGGGAGCGCGCGCCCTCTGGTGGCCACGGGGTAGCGCAGCTCCCTGGGCTTCTGGGAAGGGGGCTCCCCGCCGGGACTGCGTGGTGCGTCGGTTCCTTTCCTCTTCCCCGCTTTCGCGTTTGCTGGGCTTGTTTTCCAGCGAGCAGTCCTAGGGACTCAGGAAGAATGGTCGTGCAGGGCGATCCAGAATGATGGAAACCAGCCCCTCCCTGGGGGTTAGGATGAGGGACTGAGACTTGGGTGGACTAGGCAGATGGATTGGGTCCTGGAGTGAAGGGTCTACATTGGTTAGAGAGCTTGGGACCTATGGGGAGTGGCTGTGAGAGCAGGATGCGGGAGGCAGGGCAGCCACTGTGTCTGCAGAGAGATGGATGACTCACAAATGGATCTGTACTCAAGGATTTAGCAGTTTGGGCTTTTATACGGGTGTGCTGCTGGCCAAGGTGGGGGAGTGAGGTGGGTAAGGATGAGACGTGTGTCAGCTCCTGTCTGGCCTCCTTAGGAATGGGCTTCCCATAGATTCATTGGTGCCTCGTTACTGCCTCTGCCCACCTGCTGGCCAGGTCCTCTTTCCATAGTACCTGCTTGGGCCTGTTCCTCAACCCTCGGCGGTCTTGCAGGGGTGGAAACACCTTGTGCCCTTCCCACAAGGGGAGGGGATTTCTTCTCGGTGTGTAAGGGAAGTGGTCAAGTTGTAGTTAGAGGAATCCATGTAACATGCCTGCATCCTGTCCTTGGGTTCCAGTGACCTTGACTGGTAGACCCCTCCAGGATCAGCTCTGTGATGCTTGCCCATCCCCGGCTTGGCATCAGGACAGCACTAAGCAAACCTCCACTCTGTGGATTAATGAATGAGTCTCCTTAAAAGTAGAGGCCCTAAGATGCCTCCTCTGTTCTCCTCACTGCTTGGCAGGGGAACCTGAGGCATGCAGCCGGTAAACAATTATTCCAAGACCATCCTGAGTGGATGGATGAGCCACAGAACAGTGACATAATGTGAGCACTGATTTGATTTGAGTTTGAGCCTCAGTGCTGGTATTTGCTGAAGGAGCAAGTCTTCTCTCTAAACCTCAGCTTCCTTCTTCATAAAACTTGCAGGATAGTTGTGAGGATTAAGCCAGACAGTGATGATGTTAGGAAGAATAGTAACAAGGACAACAGCCGCTGTTAACTGAATGCTCACTTCGTGTTGTTAGGCATTGTAAGCTGAGTCAGCGCGTGAGCCCCAAGAGGTTATTATACCAGGTTGACAGAGGTAAAGCCCCTGGCCCAGGGCCATCCCTGAAGAGGCTTTCAGCAATGGCAGGCTCACAGGCAGCTACTAGGCCTGGTCCCCTGGAGAAGCCCAGCTCTAGGCTTCTGGGCTGAATTCCAGAGCTTCTCTGCCTGTGCTAGGGCTGGGGAGAGAGGGAGGGACATGATGAACTTTGGGCTTGCCTCTGTGCAGGGCCTCTATGTTCCCTAGGCCTGGATCAGATTTCCTGCCCCTGTCAGGGCAGAGGGGGCCGACTGGTAGAGGAAGTATGTCTGCTGGCCTGGGCAGTGGGACCAGAGGGGGTCTTGCCCTGGAACTTGGGGCCTTTCCTACAAAGGGAATATCCAAGAGCAAGAAGGAAGGAAGTAGGGAGGGAGAGGAAGAGGAGGGAGGGACAAGTGATGGGACAGGCCCCAGCTGGGTTCTGAGTTCTCTCAGAAACTGGCCAAGAGAAGAGAACATCTATACTGGCCTGGCTGAGAGGCCTTTGGGCTGTCCACACTGGCTGGGAATTGTGTGTGTGTTGTGGGGAGGGGTGGCAGGGAGGCAAGGAAAAGCACCTCCTTTTTCCTGTCTCCTCACCTGTGTAATGGGTACAAGAACACCTCCTTCCAGGGCTGGATTGGAGGAGAAAATGAGATCCAGGATGTAAAGCATCAACTGAGCCTGAAACACAATAGGTACATTAGGCTTGCTAGCCGCTCCTACCTGCATTGAGAGACAATAGTGCATACAGAGTCCTGAAGTTCTACTGCTTATGTGAGCCATGGAAACCCTGGTGGTGTAGTGGTTAAGTGCTGTGTCTGCTAAACAAAATGTTGGCAGTTCAAATCTACCAGGCACTCTTCAGAAACTCTGTGAGGCAGTTCTACTCTGTCTATAGGTTTGTTATGAGTCGGAATCCACTTGATGGCACTGGGTTTGGTATGTAAACCATACATTTATTCAACAGCAATTACTGAGCACCTACCTGTGGTGGGGAACGAGTCCCTACTGCAGTGATGGGGGAAGAGGAGTCAGCAGGCAGTGAAAAGGGAAGTACAGGGCCTGAGAGAGTCCAGAGGAAACTCCTGACCCAGCTTGGGAGATGAGGGAAGGCTTCTTGGAGGAGGCGGTATTTATAGATCCAAAGAATAAGTACACATGAGCCAGAAGAAGGGACATAGTGAGAAGATGAATCTAAGTAGAGGGAAGAACAGATCCGAAGAGAGCAGAGCTGTGGCTGCAGTAGGGCATGTGGTAGTGAGCACTGGTGGAAGAGGGCGCTGGGCCTTGGAGGTCAGAGATAGGGTTATAAATGTTATCCTAAGAGTAACGGGGAGCCACAGAAGGTTCTAGGAAGAGGTGATATGTCAGAGTGGGATAAAACTCAGTGAAAGGTGTGCATGGTCTCCATGATCTGACCTGCCACATCCTGCCCTTGCCACCCTGGTTCCTCAATAGGGAGCAGCCAGACTGGATCACTCATGATGGTGTAAGATGTCATCTGGTTGGCATCTGGCTTGTGGTGACTCCATGCACAATGGAACCAAAAGTTCTGTGCCATACCTGTGACTGGTTGTGGATCAAACTGTTATGATCTGTAGGATTTTCAACATCTTCCACCTAACCTGTTAGGTTTTCCCAACCCTCTTTCTTTGCGGAAGCTGTTTTTTGCCTTCCCTGCACTGAACCCTACCCATGGGCTGAGAACTATGGTAGCTTAAGTCCTCGTCTCTCCAATCCTTTTCTGACCCTTCTGGAATGTGCCTCTGTTCTTAGGTCAGGCTGTTAGAGACAGGTGTGGCATTCAAACCCTGGCCATGGTGGGCTTGTGACTCAGGCTGGGTCAATCAGCGCACTGTGGACCCAAGGCACTGACTGGGTTGGGGCAGCATATGTGACCCAAGTAGGGCCAAGAAGAATCCTCCCTTGGAGTTTGAAACAGCTGGAGATGGATGCATGGCCAGCTTCCTGGCTGTGCTGCCTGTGTGACTGCATAGCTAGTGCCTGGGCTCAGAAAGGCCCTGCCTTTTTCTCACTCATCAATAAGAAGGCAGAGAATGTTGGTCCAATGTGTATATATTGAAACATGAAATAAAAATTGTTATAGTTTTGTATGGTATTGCCACTGTTCTAGTAAGAGTAAAATAATGTATGAGGACTGCCAGTTAAGTTCATGAACTCATCCTAGAAAAAGTGCTACATACTTCATTGCTGAATATCCCTACAGTCACCTTCGAAGTACTCCCCTTGGGAAGCTCTGCACTGACACCAGTGCCTAGTCCACCCTTCAGAGCAATTTTGGAACTCTTTCTTTGGAATGGCCATCAGAGCTGTCATTGCATTACCCTTGATGTCCTGAATGTCATCAAAGTGTCATCTTTTCAATATTGGCTTTATCTTTGGGTAAAGAAAAAAGGACACTGGGGGCCAGATCAGATGAGTAGGTAGGGTATTCCAATACAGTTATTTGTTTATTGGCTAAAAACTCTCTCACAAATAACTATATAATTAAGTTTGTAAAATTTACCAACTTACCACCGTGAGCAGTCACCATTCCAGAAAGAGTTCCAAAATTTATTTGAAGGGCAGACTAGGCACTAGTGTCAGTACATTGCTTCCCAAGGGAAGTATTTGAAAGGTGACCATAGTGATATTCAGCAGTGAGGTATGTAGCAATTGCAACAATTAAGTTCATGGACTTAATTGTTGGACCTTGTATGTATGTACAAGCTACAAAATGCGAATTGTGTAATTTCAGTGGTTTTTCAGTTGAATTAAATGTTCTTGTATTTGCCTTTGAACATTTAAAACTGGCATTGCACAATATAGAGATAAATGGCTAAATTCATGCTAATAATTTAAATCTTAATTGGAATGACATTAAGTAGGAAAAAAGAAAAGAAAGTCGAGAGAAAGACCATAGAAGAAAAGGAAAAGCTCTCTTGATATATATATTTTAAAATTTTGTGTTTTAGTGCCTTTAATATTAGGTATCTTTTCTTTGCACTTTGAACAAGGGAAACTGCATTTTCATTTTGTGCTGGGATCTGAAAATTGTGTAGCTGTCCTTGAGTGGAAGACCTTACCCCATCTCTTTTTAGGGTGGGGAGCTATGGGGCTGGGGGCCTGGAGCTGCTCCCCATTCACTTTGTGGTCTGGCCACTGTTGTGGTTGGGCCCCCCTGAGCCCAGTAGTTCAGTCAGGAGACAGAAGCACAGCTCCTTGTGTCTAAAGCAGGCCACCTAGCGGGCGGCAAAGTGACTCAGCCGTCCCTGTGCCTTTTGCTCTCTTCTGGGCAGGCCACCGACCAGGATCTCCAGCAGTGCAGGCATCTGGGGGAGGCCAGGTCCTGAAGAGCCTGCTACCCCTGGCCTGGGAGGCATCTTCACTGAATACCAGGCAGCTATCCTGCCTAGCAAGCCCCATGGGATTCTTAGTTCCCTCCCCCGGGACTGGACTCCCCATGGGCAGGACCTGCTGGGAATCCTCAGAAAGAGTCTGTTGCCCAGTTGGAGATAGCCTTCTGCATCCTCTCCCTGTGTTTGTCTCTGGCTACGTGGGCTCTCTCCTTGGCTTGCTTCAGGGGGCAATGCACAGAAAGCCCTCGCCAGTAACCAGGCTGCCTGCAGGAGGCCTTGGCATTTGAGGCCTAGCAAGGCAGGGGCAAGGCCGTCAGGTGGGAAGAAACAGCTTCCTCAGCCTGGATCCCTGGCGGGAATGGAGGACAGGACAGATAGTAAGGGGATGGTTAACCCCCTTCTTCCTGCCACAATTAGATGTGGGCTCTAGTCCTAGCTTTGCTAACTTGTGCAAGCTCTGTGAGCTTCAGCTCCGTCCTTTATATGGTGGTATAATGACTGTACTTGCCCTAAGAACTGTTGTGAGCATTCCCTGAAAAGCATTTAGAGCAGAGCCAGGCACTTAGAGGCCCACCATTCATGGAAGCATCTCTCCACAGTGCAATGAAAGGTCGGTGACTCAGTGGGGCCTCCCTCCTTTGCCAGCAGGAATCCACCCCCTTTGCCTCCTGCCCCCTCCCTCTCCTGGGTCTCCTTTCTCTCCTACTCTGATTGCCCTCCCCAGCTGCTGCTTTCAGCCTCCTGCACACCTCAGTGTTCTCTGCAGTTCCTCACACATACCAGGATCAGTTCTGCCTCAGGGGCTTTGCACTTGCTGTTCCCTTTGTCTGCAGTTCCCACTCGAGGGCACTTGGCTTGTCTGCAGTTCAGGTCTCCCAGATACTCGATGACTGGCAGGTCTTCATTCCTTGGGCTTTAGCATAAATGTTACCACCTCAGGAATGGTGTCTCTGTTATATTTCACTGTTCTGATTTTCTGCACAGCATATAACAGGTAGTAGTTTTCTTGTTTATTTTGCATCTGTCTCTCCCCATACCCTCATGCTGTGGGTGGGTACCTTGTCTGTCTTGTTCCACATGTCTTCAGCAACTAGTGGCACATAGTAGGTGAACAAGACAGACATGACCCTGCTCTTACGGAGCTCGCAGTTTAATGAGTGAGATAGGCTTGATTGAACAAGCAAACAAGACATTTTGAGAGAATGGATAGTGGGATGGGCTCTTAACCCCAGTGGCCTGGCAAGGCATCTTTGAGGAGGTGGACTTTAAACTGAGGCCTAAAAGAAAGGAAAGAGACAGCCAGTGGAAGACAGGGAGAAAGTCGCTTTCAGGTGCTGAGACCCAGGGTTGAGAGTGCATTAGGTTTTGGCTGGAGAGACAGCCAATAATGGGCAAGGGAGTGGGGATGGACCATGGTCTGAGAGCTGGGTGGGGCTTGGCAAACAGTGCTGCAGTGTTTTAGGCCACAGGAAGGCATTTGCATTTGCAGTTTGCAGTAAAGGCTGGTTTCCTCAGGTGGTGGGCAGTAAGAGGAACCAGAAGGAGATGGGGAGGGGCAGAGAGATGGATGGATGGTATCATGAATTGAATTATGTCCCCCTAGAAATGCGTATATCAGTTTGGCTGGTTCTCGTATTGTGTGATTGTCCACAATTTTGTCATTTGATGAGATTTACTTATGTGCTGTAAATCCCATCACCGTGATTTAATAAGATGGATTATTAGCAGTTATATTGATGAGGTCTACAAGATTAGATAGTGTCTTAAGCTAATCTTTTTTGTGACTTTGAAAAGTGAGCAGAGAGACATGGGACCCTCATACTGCCAAAAATGCAGTGCTGGGAGCAGAGTGCATCCCTTGCACCTGATGTGCCTGCACTTAGAAGCTGCCAGACCAAGGGAAGACTGGTGCGTCACAAGGCCCTTCCTCCAGAGCTGACAGAGACAGAAAGCCTTTCCCTGGCGCTGGCACCCTGAAGTTGACCTTCTAGTGTACCGGACGGTGACAGAATAAAATTTCTCTTTTCAAAGCCATCCATTTGTGGTATTTCTGTTATAGCAGTGCTAGATAACTAAGAGAGTTGGATAGACTGGGGTGGTGATGTGGCTGAATCTGTGCATGAGTGGGGTGCACGGGTGTATCGTGCTTGTGGGTGTGTCTATGGGAGAGGTGTGTGCAAGGGTATGTCATGCTTGTGAGTGTGTACATGTGGGGGGATGTGCAAGTGTACGTGTGCTTGGTAGTACTGTTGAGGTGTGCATGTGTATGTGCACCTGGACAACCCCAGCAGCTCGAGTTACTTATGTAACCTCATCTCTCAAGAACGTGGAGTGCCCACCTCCCTCCTGCCACCCCGGCCTCTGCTGCCTCGGAGCCCTGCCTTCCCTAGCCAACAGGGGGCAAGGGTTGCTTTCCTAATTCCTTACCACCACCCTGGGACTAGCAAGAAGGGTCATCCACCTAAGGGTTGAGGCTAGACTCCAAGAAGAACTTTGAAAATTCGCAGAGAGTTGTACGTTTGAGACCAGGAGCTGACTCCACACCCCCTTTTGCAGCACAGTGAGGGACGTGGGAGCCATCCACTGGATGTGCAGGGAAGGCTGATGCAGTACCACGGAAGGCCACACAGGGGCAGCCGGGGACGCTGAGCTGTGGAGAGAAGAGGGTAGGGAGGGGCAGGGAGGGGGAAGGCGAGGCAGATCTGGGGCGCAATCTGAGGGGACCTGTGGTCTGGATGAGTTTTCGCTTCCAGATGGCTGTGTGTGTGTGAGACTTAAATGCAGTTATGAGCTCATTGCCATTCTGATGGTGTCTCATTTCATTGTCACAAAAACATCCTCACAGGCCCAGAGAGGTAGAACTATTTGCCCGGGTCACCCAGCACTGGCGTTCAGACCAGGCCTGCTCTCCTCTCAGTCTGTGCTGTACCCACTGCTCCACCGTGAATGAGTCTTTCTGCAGGGGATTGCCAGTTTTTTCATGTCCCCTCATCCCCCCCATCCCACTCTCCACTGTGTGCCCCCTCAGAGGCTGGCCAGGAGCCCTCACCCCATGATCAGGACCAGGAAGAGGAATGCTGAGACTTGAGACCCCCTCCCTAAGACCCCTGGGGAGAAAGGGATCAGGGTCTTTGGGATTAGATATAAGCTGCCATCACTATGGTAACAATATACCTGGAGTTGCCTTTGGAGGTGCCTGGCTCTCCCTCCTCTCTGACCTTCTCCTATATTCTCCGTGGGGAACAGAGGGCTGGGGATGGTATCCAGGGAGGCTGGCTGAGTCCTTGCTCTGCCTCTGGGGTACTACATCTCTCGGCATCAAGTCCAAGTTCCAAGGACTGTAGACTGGAATACAAGGAGTCCCCCTGAAGCAGCCCTTCCCCTGCCAGGTATGTGACTGGCAGTTTGGCCAGCACTGGCAGCTTCAGCTGAGACCAAGCTGACTTCCAGAAAGCAGCAGGGAGTCATCCACAGTCAGGTAGGTGCTAAGGCAGGTACTGAAGCTCTGACTTATTGCCCCAGAAAGGATTGGAGGACTCCAGACGGAGAGTCAGTGAGATCTTTCTCTCTCTCTCTCTGTAAAACTCCATGCCTGTTGAGTTGATTCAGACTTACAGTGATACTACAGGACAGAACAGAACTGCTCCATAGGGTATCCAAGGTTGTAACCTATGGAAGCAGACCACCACATCTTTTTCCAGTAGAGCAGCTGGTGGGGTCAAACCGCCAACCTTTCAATTTAGCAGCCTTATTTCTAACCACTGTACCACCGGGGCCCCTTACCTATATCTACCTATCTCCATAGACTGGAGATTGAGAGTCAGAGGACAGCCATCTAGCCTCCTCCAGAAAATCTGCTCTGGCCATCCTCTCCCACCTCAATGTCAGAAATGGCTCCTGTCTCAGACCTCTCTTTGACACTTTTTGTCTGGTTCCCTTTGCTGTCAAGTGGATTCTGATTCCTAGCAATCCTATAGGATAGAGTAGAACTGCCCCATAGAGTTTCCAAGGAGCACCTGGTGGATTTGAACTGTTGTCCTTTTGGCTAACAGCTATAATGCCACCAGGGTTTCATCTGTCTAGCTAAGAAGGCTAAAACTCACTTTGAGCTGCTATAAGGGACCTCAGTCCACCCTCCCAGCTGCCCTAGAAATCCTGTCTCTCACGACAGTGAACTGTCTATCTTTTGCTTGCACTCTGTGATGGGGAGCTCACGGTCTTACAAGGCAGCCTGTTCCATTGTAAGAGAGGTCTGCCTGCTAGAAAGTGGTTCCCACTGGAACTAGCTCACCTGGCAGAACACAGAACAAGGGGCTCCGTCTGTCTGCTGCACACGAGCCCCAGATGGCTACAGAGAGGGCTGTGCTCCCTGCCCCCACACCAGCCTTCTCTAGCTGAAATGGTCCCAGTTCCCTATAAACAACTTTTCCAGCTCGTTCTCTCTTGGGCAACTCTCCACTGTCCGCTGGGTAGAATGGCTCCTTCTGTGGTGACAGTGTTTTTTTCTCAACATACAAGAAAATGTGTTCATTACAAGGAAATGAGAAAATACACACAAGACAAAAATATCCAGAACCACCAAAAGACAACTCATTTTAGCTCCTCTTCTCCCAGACTGATGCCAGTACGTGTGTTGATAAAGCAGGAGGCAAAAACACGGTTATTTTGAAGCTGGTGGTAGCAGCCGTCTTAGGAGAGAAAGGCAATTTTTGTTTAACTTAATACCTTGAAGGGTCATTTTGTTGTGAAAAGACGTGCCTGCTCAGGAAAACTGAGGAGTGGAACAAAGAGAAGGAGGAGATATTTTGAGGTTCTGCAGGGAAGAGCTATGGGGAAAATTTTTCTGAAAGCCTGGTCTCTCCACAGGCTCCCAGCAACCACTTGTTTTCACCCTCCACTGCCTCCCTCCTTCTGGAGCCTAGGGCAGCCACTGTGGGAGCCAAACAAGCCCAGATTCTAGTTCAGAGTTGGGGGAGTGAAGGCTGCAATCTTGAGCCCTCCTGGGGAAGCCCCCTGCAGTATCTGGTTACACCTGAAACACTCCCCTCACCCTTGCCCTGCCCAAACCTGGAATACTTCCTTCACTCCTGCCCTGCCCCCAGTGTCAGTCAAGTTGTGTGCACATGCAGAACCCTGATTGGTGGCACTTGGAGTGTGAAGGAATAAAGGTAAATAAGGAAATGAAGGTGGCCCCAAGGGATGAACCAGAGGGAAACAGGACAGTACGTGCGTGCAGAAGTCAACAACAGAACTGCAGAATTTCTTGGAAACAGGAAAACAGCTAGTGTGATAAAGAGAAACTAAAGCCCCTGGTGAGCCCCAGGAATTAAGATGGAGTGTGTGAATTGAATATTCTGTGTCGCAAGGTAAGGTCTCTAAGCCAAGGAAGGGCAACCCAGACTCACTGCCTTTGAGTCCAGTCTGTTCAGCAGGACGGAGTAGAACTGTCCCATAGAATTTCCAAGGAGTACCTAGTGCTTTGAACTGCTGAACAGCAGCCATGATACTTAACTACTGCACCACCAGGCTTTCAATCTGCTTTTTCCTCTCAACTCTCTAAATAAGAATGTCTTTTACATCAGTAAATACTTGTGACGTACCTTTTTCATGTCTGCATAACCTTGTGGTGCTTAAAAGAGCCCCGGTTTCTTCAACCAGTGCCCTCTTTTAGGACATTTAAGTTATTTACAACCTTCAGCCCTTACAACCACTGTTGCAGTGAACACCCTTGTAAGCACATCTCTGCCCACATCCATCTTTACTTCCTTGGGATAAATTCCTAACAGTGGAACTGCTGGATTGAAAGACAGGCACAGTTTAAAACTTTTAATGCATGTTGACAAATTGCCTTCCTAAAGATAACACCACTTTTTGCTCTGACCGGCTGTGTGAATGTAACCATTTCTCTATGCATAACCATCAGTTGTCTTCTTTTCCCAAGATTTTATTAAGATTTCAGACAGAGAAAAAGTTGAACAAACTTTATAGTGAACATCCTTATAGCTATCACTCAGGCTTTACAGTTCACATTATTCAATATTTGTTTTCCACCATTTGTCTGCTGGTCTGTTACACTGTGGGGGCTTGCATGTTGCTACGGTGCTGGAAGCTATCCTACTGGTATTTCAAATACCAGCAGGGTCATCCACAGAGAACAGGTTTCAGGGGAGCTTCCAGACAAAGAAAGACTAGGAAGAAAGTCTGGGCAAGCTACTTTGGAAGATTATCCTGAAAATCCTGTGGATGTCAGAATGTTGCTCTAGAATACTGTTTTAGTTGGCTAACCAAAAAACCAAACTCAGTGCCATCAAGTCAATTCTGACTCACAGTAACCCTATAGGACAGAGCAGAACTACCTCATAGAGTTTCTAAGGAGTGCCTGGTGGCTTTGAACTGCTGATCTTTTGGTTTGCAGCTATAGCACTTAACCACTATGCAACTAGGGTTTACTTAGTCAGCTCGTTCTTCTCCAGTAGAAACACAAGTGGATGGCTTTAAAAAGAGAAATGTTTCTTCTTATATACAGTCGGTAGGCTTTCAGTTCAAATTTAGAATGTCTGCTCTGGGGTAAAGGCTTTCCGTCTGTTGGCTCTGGAGGAAGGTCCCTGTGTTGCATCAGTCTTTACTCAGGGAGCATCTTGGCGCAGGACCCTCGGGTCTGAAGGATGTGCTGTGCTCCCCGTGCTGCCTCCTCGATGGTCTGAGGTTTCCACTCTGTTTGCTTCCTTCTTCTTTTATCTCTTGTCATATGAAAGGATAAAGGGTGGTGCAAACCACACTCCAGGGAAACTCCCTTAGCAAAGATGTTGCAGTTCCACCCTAATCCTCTTTGAGTGTAATCACCCTATCTATTAGCCACATGCAGAGACTAGGATGTACAGCATAGGAAAATCACAAAATATTTGGAATGATAGCCCAGCCAAATGCCTATGCACATTTTTGGGGGGACACGGTTCAATCCATGACAAATACAACTCAGTTAACCTTGGTAAAGTGAAGGACTAGTGAAGGTGCAGGAAAACCGTTATGAGATGAGTTGACACAATGGCTACAGCCATGGACGCCAACAGACCAGCCGGCGGGAGGATGTTGCTCGACGGGGTGATACCTTGTTTTGTAATACATGGAATCACCACAAGTTGGCGCCAGCTTCATGGCAGGTAACAGCAGCATATTTGCTTTATGATTATCTATGCGTTCCCTTTCAATCCCATCAATTTGTCTTTTTTAATTTTTTGATTAAAAAAGAAGTGTTTCAAGGTAAGTTGCAGACATCAGTATACTTCACTGTCCAAATGCGTTAACATGTGTATCATTAGCTAGAGTTCAATATTTATGATTCCTTTTTTTTGAGGCAAAATATATTTACAATACATGCATAATATATTTACAATACATGCAAAATATATTTACAATACATGCATAAATCTTAAGTATGCCATTTGTTGAGTTTTGATGAATATATACACTTGCATAGTTCAAATCTCTATCATTCCAGAAACTTCCTAGTCAACCCCTATTATGATTCTTTCTACCATAGCTTAGGTTTGCTTGTTGTAGAATTTCATAAAAATGGAATATATTATGTATTCTTTTGTACCTGGCTTCTTTTATTCAGCATAATGTTTTGGAGATTCATCCTTGTCGTTTAGGTTATCACAGTAGCTTGTTCCTTTTTATCACTGAATAGAATTCCACTGTATAGATGTATAACAGTTTGTTAATCCATTTGTGTCTTGATGGACATCTGGGCTGTTTGGGTCATTATGGGTAATGCTGCTATGAACATTCTTGTACAAATCTTTATGTAAACCTGAGTTTTCATTTCCTGGAGTAAATATCTAGGAGTGGAATTACTAGGTCATAGAGTAGGCATATGTTTAATTTGATAAGAAACTGATTTATCTTTTTATAAAGTAGTTGTACTATTTTACATTCCCACTAAGAAAGTATGAGACCCACCACCCCACCACTGAATTCTCAATTCAGAATAGGGTGTGATTGTCCCTATCTTGGTATAGGATGTTATACTTCAGTGAACCCAACTGAAGGTCACGTTCACAGGGCTTGCCACAGTTGCCCTGGCAATAAGCTGGACATCTCCAGCCATTTCTCATGGACAGATGAATGTGTGGGTGGCCAGCCAGGTCTCCCTGACCCTGAGCTTGTACAGTTGCTTTGTTGGAGCCTGAATGCTGGCTTTTCCATTTGTCCCATTAAATTCCATCTTGTTAGTTTTGACTTAACCCTCCAACCGGTTCATGTGCCATGTGCTGTATTAACTCATTCAGATTTGAGAACAATCCTGTAGGGGAACTACTTTATTCCCATTTGAGACATGAAGAAATTGAGTCACAAAGGATTAAGTAACTTGCCCAAGCTGATGCAGGTCTAAGTGGGAGAGCAGGATGAGAACCTAAGAAATATAAATCAAGATGTCATAGTCTGAACCACTTAACTTTGTTGCCTCTTTTTGGCTTCTGATGTGACCTCAGTCATCTGCAAATGCAGTGAACATGCCTCTAGGTCTTTATCCAAATCGTTGGTAAAACCAAACAAACAGACTGGCAAAAACAAAAACAAACAAAAACCATGGACCAGGTAAGTCCAAGGCCAAGGACAGAGCCTGGTAGAATACCTCTAAAGATCTTCTTTTAGATGACCATATTCTAAAAAACCAGCTGCTGTTGAGTGGATTCCTGCTTATGGTGAGTACATGCGCGTCTGAATAGGACTGTGCTCTGTAGGGTTTTCAATGTCTGGTTTTCTGGAGTAGATCACCAGGCCTTTCTTCTGAGGCACCTCTGGGTGGACTCCAATGTCCAACTTTTTGGTTAACCAGCTGAACACATTAACTGCACTACCCAGGGGCTACAGCCTTATTCTACTTGTCAATAATCTTTTGACAGCAATTATCTGACTAGCTACAAAGCCATGAATTTGAGAGAGCTAGCTGTGGCTCTGACCACAGTCTTAGGAGCAATTTCATGTCAGTCCCCAAATTTACAAGGGCAGGAGCCTGAGAAACAAAGGAAACAGAAGACAGGGATGGGGCAGTATTTGTTTGAGCTCATGTGAGATCCCACTGGTCATTCATGATCCTTAAGTTTTGGCTTGGTATCTAGCATGTAGTAGGTTCTTAATAAATGCTAGTTAATTGTTATTTCATAATTCATCTCCAGTCAGGTTTTCTCCTTGCCCCCCTTTCAACTAAAATGACTCTTCAAAATCCCAGTGACTTCTATGTTGCTAAGTCCAATGGCCAGTTCTCAGTCTTCAACTTAATCCATCAGCAGCACTTGACAGGTCAGTCCTCCTCTTTGTTATTTCTTCTTTTGGCGTCTAGGACCCTATTTTCTTCTGCTTTTCCTCTCCCTCTGTGGACAGTCCTTTTCAGTCTCCTTGTTTCTTTCTTCTCCCTCTCCCCCATTGTTAATGTGGGAAGACCTCAGGGTCTCATCTTTGGTCCACTGACCAAATGGCCTACAAGACCCTATGTGACCTGGTCCCTGCTATGTCTCTGCCCTCATCTCCCAGTTTTCTCCAGTCACACCAGCCTTCTTATTGTTCTAAGACCAATCTCACCCTAGGAGCTTTGTACTAGCTGTTCTTTCTCTCTGGATTTCCTTCCCTAGATATCTACATGAGAAATTCCTTCACCTTTGTCTTGTCTTTGCCCAAATTTACCTATTCAAAATATCTATGAATACCGTTAGTACTTATCACTGCCAATAATATTATAAAGTTGACTTATTTTATGTATTTTCTCTCTCCTCCTGCTCTCACTGGAAAGCATGACTGAGGAGGATGAGGATTTTTGTCTCTTTCCTTCACTGGCATGGTTTGCCTGAAATGGTGTTTGGTATACGTTGTCCTGTTACTATCGAGTCAATTCTGACTCATAATGACACTATAAGTTAGAGCAGATCTGCCCCACTGAGTTTCCAATGAGCAGCTGCCAGATTTGAACTGCTGATCTTTCGGTTAGCAGCCAGTCTCTTAACCACTATACCACCAGGGCTCCCTGGGGCTCAATAAATCATTTGTTAAATGATTGTGTGAATGAATGACGTATGATCATTCAGGAAGGAGCCATTCATCTAAAAATAAGCTGGAATCAAGACAAGACGGGTTCTGGGCACTAGCAGGTATTGTAGACATTAGTGCTGTTTCCTGTGCAGCAGCCGCCACACCCTCTTTGTAATTCTCCCCATTTTCCTACCCTCAGTCCGTGGAGCTCTTCTGGGACTAACTCCACTCCTCACTGCAAGAAGGGCAATGCTGTGGTTTGGCCAATCAGTGAACTCTACTCTTCAGATCACAGTGACTGGTTCAGGGCTGGGCCAATGAGAATGAATCCTGAGACTTTTGCTTTTTCTGTTGGGATGGTGAAGGCTTCGTTTCTCAAAGCTGGAGTCAGCTCAGAGTTGCTTTGGCCATTTTGCCACTTCACTGGAAGAGTCTGCCTGAGAATGAAGCTGATGCACAGGAATGCAGGCCTACAGATGTGCAGAAAGACGATGTTTGAGAACTTGGATTCAGTACTTCCTGCAGCTGGATCTATTCCTGGACTTTCATTGCCATGAGCCCCCTTCTGCTGAGGCCAATATGAGTTGGGTACCTATCACTTGTGACCACTTACACTGCACCTCCCTGAGCTCCTGAACTGATGGGTAAGAGAATAGATTGGACCTGCCAAGGAGTGTGGGATGGGTGGTCCTAGTGGCAGTTCCAGGTGAGAGGGGCTGAACAAACAGGGGACACTCAATTATTAGTGCTGGATGGAGGGAAAAGGGACACATTTGACTTGACTGTACCCTAGAGGATCTCTCATGCTGTCAGGAGAGAAGGACATGGACATTGTTATGACTAAATTGTATTCTCCCAAAATATGTATTATAAATCCTAAACTCTATGCCTGTGGTTATAATCCCATTAAGGAATGGGCTAACTTTGTTATGTTAATGAGACAATGTTAGTGCAAGGTATATCTTAAACGAATCTCTTTTGAGATACAAAGCAAATTAAACAATCAAAATAGTGGAGCAGGGTAAGATAGATGCCAAGACACTGGTGATCTCCAAGGAACCGGGAAGCAGAAGCTGATGAGACAAGGACAGTCCTCCAGAGCCAACAAAGAGAGAAAACCATAGAGTCAGGGCTCTGAATTCAGACTTCCAACCTCCTAAGATATGAGCAAAAACAGTTTTTGTTTGCTGAAGCCATTGCTTGTGTGTTTCTGTTATATCAACACTAGATAACTAAGCCAGGTAAGGACAAGACAGACTGAGAGGTCCTACTATTACTGCAAACTAAGTTGACATGGATTATGCCCAGAGTTTGGGGCAAGACATATGAAGGGAGAGATCTCTCCAGTGGAGCTTGTACCTGAGCTGCCACTTCCTGTCCTACCTGGGAGGGCCCAGTGGTTCAAGTAGACATCAGGGGTTGGCAGTGTTTTGTTCTGTTGTGCACAGGGTCACTATGAGTTGGAAATGACTCCATAGTACCTAGCACCACCACCACCACCACCATGAGGTGTAGGAGTCTGGGCTCTGCCATTTATAACAGAGGTGTGTTCTGGGGTAAATATCCCTGGTATGAATCCAGCTTGGCCACGATGAATTATTTTTTGATAGGTTGTTGAATTCTATTGGCAAGGGTTTTGTTGAAGAGTTTTGCATCTAGGTTCATGAGTGATACTAGTCTGTAATCTTCTTTTTCTGTAGGATTTTTCCCTGGATTCAGTATCATGGTTATGCTGGCTTCACAGAATGAATTTGGGAGTAATTCCATCCCTTTCTGGGCTATGAAATAGTCTCAGTAGTATTGGAGTTAACTCTTCTCTAAAAGCTTGTTAGAATTCTGCGGTGAAGCCATCTGGGCCAGGGCTTTGTTTGGTCGGTAGTTTCTAATGACTTTTTCAATCTCTTCCATCGTGATGGGTTTATTAAATTGTTCTTCTCCTTGTGATAATTTTGGTAGGTGATACGAACCTGTGAACTTGTCCATTTTCTCTAGGTTTTCAAATCAGTTAGAGTACAGTCTTTTGAAGTATTTTGTTATCAGACTTTTGATTTCAGTTGGATCTGTTGTGACATATTCCATCTCATTTTGGATTCAGGTTATTTGTTTCCTCTCCTGTTTTTCTTCTGTAAGTTTAACCAGTGGTTTGTCAATTCTGTTGATCTTTTCAAAAAACCAGCTTTTGGTTTTGTTAATTTTTTCAATTGTTCTTCCCTTCTCTAATTCAGTTAGTTCTGCTCTAATCTTTATGATCTCTTTTTTTCTGGTGCCAGAGGAGTTCCTCTGTTGCTCTCTTTCTACTTGTTCAAGCTGTAGGATTAATTCTTTGGTTTCACTCTTTCTCTCTTCTGGATGTGTGTATTTACAGAGATCAATTGACCTCTGAGCACTGCTTTTGCAGTGCTCCCATAGGTTTTTTTTAAAAATTTTTAATTTAATATAACTGAATGAAAATGTACGTTCCCGTGTAAATATACATACCCACCTATATGCAGCTTCCACTGCTCTCCCTGCCCAGTGACAGCACACTATTCCTCTCTGCTCCATACATGTCTCATTCTCCCAACAGTCTCTTTTTCCCCTCCTTTCCACCCACTCTCCTTCCTCCAGCCAGAGGTCAGCAGGATGACATCCTATAGATGCGTAGAACCATAAAGTGCATCCAATATATGGTCACTGCATCGCCAAGTCCAATCCATTCCTGTCCAAAGCGTGGACCTTTGATATAATTTATGGTCAAGGGCAGCATCAGGGTGAGGGGCCATGCTCCCAGGGGAACCCCGAAACCACTGGACCATCAATTGAGGTCTTTTAGTGGGATCTCAGGGTGCACCCCTTTTTATTCTTGTGTTGCCAGTGAGACTCAGTGAGCTCCATCGCGGCTATCACTGGTGGTGGCCGGGCACCATCCAGTTCTTCTGGTCCCAAATTGATGTAGGCAACCACTGATGTGGGTCTCTTTGTCTTCTGGGTTGTCTTTCCCCCATGTCATTTTGGTCCTCAGTGAGCATCTGTTCCTGCTGAGTTGGGACCATTGGCTGTGCCCTCGGATGGCAGCTTGGCAGCTTTTAAGACCCCAGATGCCACTCACCAACGTGGGGTGCAGAGAGCCCTCTTAGCAAGACGCTAGTTGTGTTAATTGGTCTCGCTTTCGCCTAAGAGCATGGTCCCCCGCCCCCCGCCCCAGCTACTCTATCCTTGCAATATTGGGTTAAGATGGAAGGAGTACTCATGTTATGTTTAAGTCCACTTAGTATTGTTCTTGTTTCTAATGTGTGCTATCACCAATTTCACCCAACCAGATACCTAGCAGCTATCTAATCTAAGCCCTCCTCCCTCCTCCTCCCTCCCTCCCCTCCCTTGCAGCTGTCAAAGAGTCTTTTCTTCTACACACAAGTCTGTTTTTGAGATCTTATCGTAGAGGTCTCATACAATATTTGTCCTTTTGTCGCTGACTTCTTTCACTCAACATAATGTCTTCCAGTTGAAACCAGGTCAGGAGATGTTTCCTGAAGTCATCGTTGTTCTTTATCATTGCATAGTGCTCCATTGAGTATATATACCGTAGTTTAGCTATCCACTCTTCTGTTGTTGGGCATCTGTGTTGATTCCATCTTTTTGCTATCGTGGACTGTGCAGTGATAAACATTCTGGTGCATGTGTCTGTTGGTGTGAAAGGCCTTGATTCTGTAGGGTATATTCCAAGTAGTGGAATTACTGGGTCAAATGGTATATCAATATCCTTTTTTTTGAGGAAGCGCCAGATTGCTTTCCAAAGAGGCTGGACCATTTTGCAACCCCACCAACAGTGTAGGAGGGTTCCACTTTCTCCACAGCCTCTCCAGCACTTGTTGTTTTGTGTTTTTTGGATCATGGCCAATCTTGTTGGGGTGAGATGGTATCTCATTGTCATCTTGATTTGAATTTCTTTAATAACTAAAGATCGTGAACATGTCCGCATGTGTTTTTTGGCTGCCTGGATCTCTTCTTTAGTGAAATGTCTGTCCATCTCCTTTGCCCATCACTTAATTGGATGATTTATCTTCTTCTTGTTGATATTTTGTAGTATCTTATAGATTATGGAAATCAGGTGTCGGTTTGATATAGAGTTGCCAAATATTTTTTTCCCATTCTGTAGGTGTTCTTTTAATTCTATTAATAAAGTCTTCAGGTGAGCAAAAGTGTTTAATTCTTAATAGATCCCATTTATCTATTTTCTCTTCTGATGATTGTGGTTTGTTTGACAGATTTTGGAGTCTGTCCATACTGTGTATTAAAACTTCCATTGTTGTTCCTACCTTTTCTTAGATGAGCTTTATCATTTTAGGTTTGATATTTAGGTCTTTTATCCAGTTGGAGTTGGTTTTTGTATAAGGTGTAAGATATGGATCTTGTTTCAGTTTCTTGCAGATGGATATCCAATTTTGCCAGCACCATTTGTTGAAGATACTATTTTTACCCCAGTTTAATGTCTTAGGACCTTTGTCGGATATCAATTGTTCATAGGCAGATGGTGTCATCTCTGGGGTCTCAGTTCTGTTCCACTGATCGATCTGTCTGTTCTTATACCAGTATCAGGCTGTTTTGACCACTGTGGCAGTGTAATATGTTCTAAAGTCAGGTAATGAGAGGCCTCCCAGTGTGTTCTTCTTCTTTAGTAGTACCTTGCTTAACTGGGGCTTCTTCCCTTTCCAAAAAAATTGGTGATTTGTTTCTCCATCTCATTAACAAATGTCACTGGAATGTATCCCATAGGTTCTGATAGGATGTGTTTTAATTCTCATTTGAATCCATAAATTTCTGTTTCATCCTTGATTTCTTCTATAACCCATGGCTTTTAGAGCAAGGTGTTGCTCAGTTACTGTGAGTTCAAGTGTGTATGTATGTTTTTCTGCTATTGATTTCAACTTTTATGGCTTTATGGTCTGAGAAGATGCTTTGCAATAATTCAATGGTTTGGATTTTGTTGAGATTTTCTTTATGTTCTAACCCATGGTCTATTCTGGAAAATGTTTCATGTGCATTGGAGAAGAAGGAGTACTTACCTGTTGATGGATAAAAAGTTGTGTATACGTTGATGACGTCTAATTGGTTAATTGTTGCAAAAAGATCTCCTGTGTCTTCAATGAGCTTTTTTCTAGATGATCTGTCCATTACTGAAAGTGGAGCATTGAAGTCTCCAACTATTATTGTGGAATGATCTATCTCATTTTTCAATGTATTCAGTATTTGTTTGATGTATTTAGATGCTCTAGTATTGGGTCCATAAATATTTAATATTGTTAAGTCCTGCTTGTGTATTGAACCTTTCAGCAATAAATAATGACTGTCCTTGTTGTTTTGTGTTTTCTGGATCATGGCCGATCTTGTTGGGGTGAGATGGTATCTAAGGTGTGTTTCTTGTAAGCAACATATACATGGGTCATGTCTTTTGATCCAAGATGTCACTCATTATCTCTTTATTGGAGCATTCAGTGTAATTATTATAGATATGTGTTTAGTGCTGTCATTTTGATGTATTTATTTTTGTGTTGTGTTTCCTATGTTGCTCTTAATATTCTCTTCTGGGTCATTCTTCTTTATGGGTTGACTTTTCATCTCTTTCAGTGTTTGCTTTGTGTTTGTTGAGACTCCTGTATGAAATTTCTTGTTTTGATATGTTGCAGTGTTATTGTGCTATGATCCCCTTAATATTGCAAGTTTAAACCCAATTTTAACTTCTACATGTCTTTCTAACTTCCTCTCCATCTAAAAGGACTATAACTACTGTAATATATCCTTCTTTTTAACATTATAGTGTCATAGTTTTCATGATATCATCACTAGTTTCCTTCTTTTAATATTACAGCTTTGATCGAGCTTTGTGCCTTCCCTAACTGAGTAGGTTTCTGGATGTTGTGTCCTGCATTGGCTCCATAAGTATACACTTAATGGTTTTGTTTCCCTGAGCAAAGAGCTTCTTTCAATGTTTCTTGTAGTTTTGGTTTGGTTTTTACAAAGTCTTTAAGTTTCTGTTTATCTGTAAATGTCTTAATTTCATTTTCATATTTGAGAAACAATTTTGCAGGATATATAATTCTTGGTTGGAAGTTTTTCTTCTTCAAGGCTTTGAATGTGTTATCCCACTGCCTCCTTGCCAACATCATTTCTGCTGAGAAGTCTAATGAAAGCCTACAGTGCTTCCCTCTGAATGTTAGCTTTGCTTTGAGTCTTGCTGCCTTTAATGTTTCATTTTATTAAGCTTGTTTATAACATGTCTTGGTGTCTTTCTTTTGGGGTCTGGTTTTTGTGGCACTCAATATACATCTTGGATATCTGTGTTCTCTTCTTTCATGATTTCAGGGAAGTTTTCTGACAGCAAATCAACAATACTCTCTGTATTTTCAGCTATCCCTCCCTGTTCAGGAACTCCAGTTAACCGTAGGTTATTCCTCTTGATAGAGTCTCACACGTTTCTTCATGTTTCTTCATTTTTCTTATTTCTTTTCTCTGATTTCTCCTTATAAATGCTGGCATCAGTTTCTCTGTCCTCAAGGTTACTGAGTCTGACTTGCAGCTCCTCAGTTCTGCTCTTTTGGCTTGGAATTGAATTGTCTAATTCTATAATTTTGTTAGTGATCTGTGGGATTTCACAACATTGATATTCCATCAGATTAAATAGCTTGTTTAATTTTTCATTTGCTCTGCTGCATTTTGTTTAATTTTTAGGAGGGCTCTCTATATAATTCTTTTGTACCCAATCCCTAATAGTTTCAGAAAAGCTTCTTCCTCTGGGAAGTTTTTTGATTGTTTATTTTGAGAGTTTTCTGGAGCCATGGCAGGCTGTCTTAAATGCTTGGTGATGGTTTGTTGCTTTTGAGACATCTAGAAGCTGTTAGTTTCTCTGGTGTTGCCTCAACAGGAGCTGAAGTGTAGTTCTGAGAAGGGAGTTGGTCATTAGCCGTCTCTGTGTACTCTAGTGACTGGCACCAGTGTACTCTGTGGGGTGGCAGGCTCCGCCTCTTGGCTGGCAAAGACATTGCCTTATTTATGGAGTCATTGGGGCCTGTCAATCAACCCTATGATATGGGTCAGTAAGGGCTGGAAGAGATGCCATTGGGCTGCACAGCAGTTATTTCTCCAGGCAGTCTTATTCTAAAAAGCTAAAAGCTATCTGACAGGTTTCAAAATCAGTCAGGCCATTAGGTGTGGCAGGCCCTGCCCTCCAGTTGACAATGGAAGCACCTCTCTGGCAGTCTCCATATACTATGGTGTAGTTCAAAGTAGGGAGGGGCTATGACCCTGCTGCCATGCTCTACCTGTAGGTCAACACTGGTAAACACAACTTTTCTGCTGGAAAATGCTCCCCAGACTGACTGTGCCTCCCAGCTGGTGAATTAACCTCTGCTGCGGCCTCTGGCTGGGTAACTCCACCTCCCAGAGGAATCTTATTCTAATGAAAGGCCAAACTTTTGCCCTTGAGGGAGATTACACAAGAATAAACCCTTGAACTGAGAAATCAAAGAAAATTTTGTTTATCTTAACAGTAGAAAACTCAATTCTTTGTTTTATATTGTATCTAATATTAATCCTCTTTGAAAATCTCATATTAAACCATTAAACTTTTGTCAGACAAACAAAACTTTTGGCCATATAAAACAATTTTTATCTAACAAACCTCTTACAGTGTATCCCTTTAAATAACAAAAATGAACTCACCCATGAACAGACTTACGTAATATATATATTTTTCCTCTTGTGGCATGAAAAACAAAAATGTATAAATTTAAATTACAGCAAATATCTGTTAACTCAGTTTAACACCAATAAGTTACCTAAAATTCTTGGCAATTACTCTAAGTCTATATACCATAAAACATAACTGCAATTGAAACAAAGTTTGTCTAAACATTCCAAGTTTTCACCCAGCTTCTACCATTCGTCATATTTTTCCAATCTAATTTCAGCCTTGAAATGTTTTATAAACAGTTTTGGAAATTACAAAGTCTCTGTCCAACTGACCAATTCATTGACAGGGACACAACACCAAGTCTCCAGCTATTACTAGAAATCTTTTTCCAGGACACTTCAGATGGGTGTCAGTGTTCTCCTGCAATAGACAAAATTTGTTTATGGTTCTTTAGGACTGGGATCAGCCCAATTTCTGATAACTATAGCAAAGCAACAATTTGTTCTTATCTTCTTTTTGCCTTAAAAGGTCTCCACCTAGTTGGAAAGTGTCTTTCAAAAGCTTTCCTGGAGCATGGAGACTGGGGGCTGGGGTGGCCTGATCCTGCCCATCTCCCTCCTTATATCTTAGCTCAAGGTAGAATACAAGACTAGGTCATTCCAAATCATTTACCTATGTTTAAGTACACTTACGGATTTTGAAAAGCAAAAGGTAACTAATTTCTTTCCTTTTAGTGTTCTAGAACTGCTACTTTTACTTCAAGATCAAACTATCCTTTTTCTTTAAATAAATCACATTTCACGTGGTATCTAGTTTAAATTAGTTAGAAAGGTTTAACTTCTAAGACTGACAGAGAGAATATAAAGATCTTGGTATACTTTTCGAATAAACTAATTTATATCAAAATTTCTCCAAGAAGCTACTAAAAGTCTAAATCATAAGACAGACACAAGATGCAATTTTTCTTGGGTGAGGAAGGTACTGAGGTTCTGAGATAGCCTTAGAAAAAAACAGCAGTTTGCATCCATAGCTACCAACTTAATACAAGGTGGAAATGTAAACACAATGCTCTAGACCAAAAACAAGCTCTTGGGAAAAAGGAAAATAAGGACCACATAAACTCACTAAACAATACCTCACAAAAACAAGATATGGAAATTCTAGTTTCTTAAGATGTATACAGTAATTGTTGGTAAGATTGACTCAGTGCAACAGAAATAATAGGTTTTAGATAACTAGAGCCTCAGATGGACAAATATTAGACCTTTTGACAAAACCTGAGCATTAAGGAAAAGTTCTCTAAAGAGGAAAGAAAACACACACACAAACAAAAAACACAAATGAAAGCTCACTTTCCCAAAGTGGTCACTAAAATCCCAAATTACTTCTAGCATATTACATTTATAGTATCTTTAAATATGAACCCCAAACCAATGTCTCAATAAAAAAACCCAAAACCCACTGCCATCGATGTCTCAATAGTAGGGGGAAAATCAAGACTTATTTATCAAAGATAATAAGCTTTAAGACTCAAGTTTTTTATTTCCTTTTTTGTGAACTTGAAATGGAGACCTGATTTCTTATTTTAGACCTTGATTAAAAAGTACTACTGATGTTTTTAATTTTAACATTGCGATTCTCCATTGAGAAACTATATCATAAAAAAAGGTAAAGAACTACTACTTCTCCCTTAAATTTCATAACACAGGTCAGGAACTGCCACCTCCCCCTGAGAATTTGGCAAGCAGAGTGCTGTCTCCCAGGTTTCCTCTGTGTCATCAAAAGACCCAAATTTTGTGGCTTATGGTGACCCAGAGGTCTTTGAGAATAGAATTATGTCTTTAATGCTTCAAATGTCCAAAGTCAGACAAAAACTGCAGTTTACCAAAAGAGTTACTAATCATCACTCTTAACTAAATCATCAAGCAAAGATCTAACAAAGATTCTCCTTAATCAATTAACCAGTTTTTTCAAAGAAACATACCAAGCAAAACTACAGAAAACATGAGAAAGAGAACAAAAAAGAATAAGCAGTCTTGTTTTCCATGACCACTCTGACCCTGTTGGTGTTGAAGGGACTGGAGTGGGAGCACGTAGGTCTAGAAGATAGGACCTCTCTTTTGCTCCATGCTCGGGTCTCCTCTAGTTCGACTGGATTGGTAGCTTCAGAAATCCTTGACAACTACACCGGTAACTGTTGTAGGGGAAAAACATTACAAAATTCAGTAGAGCAAAAATAAAGTTTTTTTCAGCATATATTCAAAATAGTAAAAGTGACAAGTGGAGAAGCATGCTGCCACAGCCATGTCTGCCCAAGTCCAAGAAATGTTACAGAACTGTCAATATATATTAACATTACAACCGGACAAAACCATTGAAAACATTACCTTTCCATAGACTGGCTGGAAACTGATGCCATATTTTGAATTGTCTTTCTTATCAATTTCAGTTGGCTCAGCCAAGACCGTTCCCACTCTGATTTAGAAAAAAACATTTCTTTAGGAGGACCTGGACATTAACTATCTCTTTCAACCAGCAGAACCAGTTGTCCATCTTAAAGAATTTAAACCAGAAATATTCTAAAATTAGACTGGGTATGGGTGAGGGATTTGATACCAGTAAGGCCTGAACCAGCGATGACTTGACAAGACAGGAAAGTCTAGACAAGAGATAGGAGACACACAGACACACAAGAAACATTTAAAACCCCAAAGGAATGGAGGTATCTCAGCTGCCTCAGCATCCCCGACAATCACATGAAATTGACAGAGATGTTTTTTGGCTGCTTTGGTCTCTTGACAATAATATGAAACTGACAGAAGTGTTTTTGGCCGCCTTGACCTCCCAGACACACAGGCACATAAGAAACACTTACAACCCCAAGGGAATGGAAGTACTGGCTCCCTTAGTCTCCTAGACAATTACATGGGCTTGACAGAGATGCTGTTGGCCACCCCAATCTCCCAAACAATCACATGAGCTTAACAGAGGTGCTCTTGGCTGCCTCAACCTCCTAGGTATTTGTGGCCCCAACCAAGACTTCTAGTGTTGCCAGGAATCCCTCATTACAACTTCACTGATGTGGTCGGTCTTCTAAAGTGCTGCTTGCCCTAGAAACTAAAGGATTCTAACCTTGAGAGAAACTAAGGAAAACAATGGACTCATACTTGGAGACAGAATTAAGGAACAGAACGGTGAGGGTTATGTTCAAGACCTGGCCACTTGTTTTACTCTGCCTGTTACAAGTCGCTTAACCTTATGAGCTTCGGTGTTCTCATAGGTAAAATGGTATCGGTAATGTCCACATTTTAGGGTTTCTATGCGGATGAAGTGAGATAACGTATGCCAAGAACTTAGGATGGGCATGGTTCACAGAAAGCTCTTATTAAAAATCAGGCGCTGTTATTATTATCGATGTTTCAGATCAGGGATTCGCCTGCAGTTCCTGATTCCACCAGAAGGTGGCGCCAACACCCCAAAGAACTCTGTTTCTGTCATTATTTCTCCCTCCAAGGCTCGCGGGGAAGGTTGGGCAGAGCCTCCTGTCAGACCTGGGCTGGCTAAACCCCTGTCTTCCAGGCTGTGGTGCCGGGAGATACCTGAACGCGCCTCAATGCTCAGTCTCTGGGTCGAGGAAGACAAGGCCTGGATCACAACCTAATAGTCACTGTCAGTTTTTCTTCCGTATCAGGGAGGGCTGTGGTGTCAGGAGACAATTGGGGCAAAGTTGAGGAAAGAATCAGGTTGGATCAGATAAAGGACTTCCTCAATCAGCGAGCATTCCAACTAGGAGGTAGATCAGAGAGGGCCTAGGGCTGGACGTCAGGGCGCGGCTGGGCCTGGGGCTGAGCCAGAGGTATGACCCATATAACCTTGAATCATTTCCTTTCTGGGTGGGAGCGGTGGGGGTTACCCCTCGCAGAAAAAGCGGGGCCTGGCTCGCAGCTCTGAGGCGAGATAGTTCTGGATCCGGCCAGCAGAGGGAGGCAGAAAACTTCCCGGGCCGGCGACCGCAGGCTGGGCTCGCAGGTCTGAGTGCGCCCTCCTGGGAACATTTCCGGCTTGGCCACGCCTCCCCGGGCAGGAATCGACGTGTTCTTTGTCCCTTCGCTTTGGAAGAAGGCTTGTCCCTCTCCCCTAGGCTGAGCTACTTGCGGAGGTGGTGTGGGGCTGGAGTGTGTGTGTGTGTGTGTTTGTGGAGGGAGGGTCAGCCTCAGCTCTGTGTGCATCCCCTAGCAGAGTCATACCCTTCTTGGACATGGGAGATGTGAGGGTAACAAGCGCCCAGGGACAATCTCTTAAGTTGCAGCCCCCCTCTCACATAAACTTTAAGATGAATAGACATTGATAGCAGGGAGGCATCAGCAGAAGTGCCTTCACCACTCTTCCAGCTGCCTCAATCAGGCGCCTTTCATATTTGTGGCCCCTGGGAATGTCATTCTGTGCCCCCTCTGGCTCTACCTTGGGCTTAGGCCAAGGGCTAATACCCTTTTTGCCCTCCTTGCTGAGTCTTTGAGTCTGAGTCTAGGCTTCCAGGTTTGAACTGGGATAGGACCTGATGACCACTCTAATCCTAGTCGTTTCGACTCCTTGAGACGGGGTGGGGTGGGGGGGTGAGGGGTGGGCAGAAGGGGATAAACCCCTCACCTCCTCCTGGACAGCCCACTGGATTTTGGAAGTGCCCACCCCCTACTACCCTGGCCAGTTCCCGGCATTCTCCTGGATAAACTCCCAGAGGCCCACAAAAGCCCTCGGACAAAGTTCTGGGCTAGGCTTTGCTTGTGGGCCAGACCTGCAGCCGCCTAGCTCTGGGCACTTTGAGTCCCTGGCACTCCCTGTGAGGCTTTGTCCACTAGCCTGAGATGAATTCTTGGCCATTCTTTCTGGGGGCAGGGCAAGAGAGGCTGCTCCCAGAGCTTGACCAGTCTCCCGCCTTTCCTTGCTGTCCTTGGGGTGACCTTGCCCCCATTTCAGCTTGCTCAGGCTGTGCCCTCTTCTTACTTGCCCATCACCTCCTGGCTGCAAGTCCAAATCTTGCCATCTTCAGAGTCCTGCTCAAGTCCTGCCGTTCATTCACTCACTCACCCATCCATTTAACAGACATTTGTGGAACTCTTACTGTTTGCCAGGCCCTGGGCTAGATGCTGAGGAGTCATTAATATCGAGATACACAATTTGTGCAACCTTTTTGGAGTTTGCTGTCCAAGGACACAGGAGGAAGGAGACTAGTAAAAACTCATACCTAAAATTTGATTTCATCTCATGATAAATAAGTTGAAGCAGTCAGCTGCCTGCCCAGGACACTCCTCTAAGGTTATTTTCCCTGAAAAATCTTCACCCACTAGGCTGTGAACTATTTGAAGGCTTGCACGGGGGGCTGTGTCACTCCCACCCTCACCCCCCACACAGGGCCTACCACACAGTAAATACTGAATGAATGGACAAATCACCCTCCTTATGGTCAGGGACTGTCTGTGAGAACCACTTTTCCTCCTCTCTGCTCTTCCAGTTAACAGAGTAGTCATAGGTCTGTCCCCATTGCACAGACAGGACCCTGGGGCCCTAAAGAGTCCACCTAGGCCTTTCTGGCTCCCTTGTCTGCACTCCTTGCTGAGCGGCTTCTGTACCCTGAGCCCAGGTACAGATTTGCCCACGGTGCTCACTCACCATTCTTTTGGTGAATGACCTTTTGAGTGCCTGCTATGTGCTGGTGCAGGACTGAAGAGGCGCTGGGGACCCAAAGATGAGTAAGAAGGGTGCTGGCCCTCAGAACATCCAGTCCACAGTGTGGCGTGTGAGCCTCCAAGGGTGCCTGCCCAGCCTGGGGGCACCCCCTCAGCGATGCCTTTCCCTACTGCCTTGTGGAAGTAATCTCACCCCTCCAGCTTGTGCGATCACACCTCACTTTCTTTGTGTCAAAGCCTGCTTTAGTATCTGCTGTTATCTTCCTTCTTACCTGTTCACGTGCTTTCCTAAGTACCTTTTATGCACTGGGCCCTGGTCATAAACGGAAGTGAAAGGACAAAATGTGTGCTGTCTTGGAGCTTATGGTGTAGTGATGGTACCGGTGGTGGGGAGACAGACCATAAACAGGATAGGCAAGTCAACGCAGTGTGCTGTGGGAAGAAGAAAGCAGGGAAGACAAGGGATGTAGAAAAGGGAGTGATGGTATTTTAGGGTGGTCAGGGAAAAGGCCATTGAGCTGAAGGAGGTGAAGGGATGAGCTATGCAGATACCTGGGGGAGGAGTGTTCAGGCTGAGGCAACAGCAGTGCAAAGGCCCTGAGGTGAGCATGCCGGATGTTTAGAGAAACAGTGAGGAGATCCTTGCGACTGGAAGGGAGTGAGGTCAGAGAGATGGTGGGGGCCAGATTGTACTGGGCCTTGTAGCTCTTGTAAAGGCTTGAGGGTGACTCTGAGTATGTGGGAACTATTAAAGTGTTTTGAGTAGGGGAGTAACACTGTCTGACTTCCATTTAGCAGGAACCCTCGGACTGCTTTGTTGGGAGTGTCAGTAATGTGGCAGGGCGGAAATTAGAGACCAGTTAGGAGGCTGTGGCAGTCAGCCAGGTGAGAGACGGCTGTGGTTGGGCTAGGCAGTGTCAGTGGAGCTGTGAGAAATGGCCGATTTGGGACACATTTTGAAGATACATATGACATGATTTGTCAAGGGGTTGGGTGCAGGGTGTGAGAGAAAGGAAGATATTAAGGTTTTTGGCCTGAGCTGCTGGAAGGATGGTGACATTTATTGCAATGAAGACGAGCAGGTTGGTTTTGGTCAGGTCCTGTTTGAGCTGCCTGTTGGCCATCCTGATGGAGACTTCAGGCCTGGACTGGAGAACCTTACACTCAGAATTGTCAGTGTTTAGATGGGCTTTGAAATGAGAGTGGGATGGAGAAGCCAGAGTGAGGAGCAGAGGACCAAGGACTGAGTTCTGGGGTGCTTAAGCACTGGGAGGCCAAGGTGAGGAGGAGGAACCAGCAAAGGAGGATTAGAAGGCACAGCCAAAGGAGGTAGGAGGAGCTAGGAGAAGCAGGAGTGCTGAATCCAGGAAAGCAAGTGTTTCAAAGGGGAGGGACTGATGAGCAGAGTCAGCTGCTGCTTTTAAGATGAGGTGTGTGAATGGACTTCTGGATGTGTTATCATGACAGGTACAGGGTACCAGGCCATCCACCAAGTGCCTTTGCCCAAATGTCAGAAAGAGGTGGTCCTCCAGGTGGACTGGGCTGTGCAGGCACCCAGGTGAGAAGAAGGCAGGCAAGCAGCTCTGTGCAAAGGAAAATGTGTCCTTCCTCTTGGCAGATGCAGCATGGAGAGAGGAGAAGTTACCTTTCAGCTCCCTGTCCTCACCTTGTGCACCTCAGGCTTCCTCGTGCAGTGCCCTGCCTGCGTACCCGTACTCCACCTTTCCTTCCCAGCCTGGCTTCAGAGCCCTTCTAAACAGTGATGATTCTCCATGAACGATTCTCCAGAGCAGGGCTATCCCCTGAGTCAGACCCAGATATTCAAATGCTGACCTTCAGTCTCCACTGGGGTGGCCAAAAGGCAGCTCCAGCCCACCTATGTGTGTCTGGGGAGTAGCAGGGAGGTGAGAGCTGGACTCAGGGTGTTCAGGAGAGAATGGGAGAAGAACTGGGGACAGTATGGACAACTTTTTCAAGGAGTTTTACTGGAATGGGGAATGAGAGATAGGACTGTAGTTGGAAAGGGCCCTGGGTCAAAAGGAGTTAGTGAAATGAGTGTGGGTGAAGGAGAAAGCATCCCAGGCTGGGAACCAGCATAAGCAAAGGTGAGGCTGTGAGAAATGGCTGGGAGGGATCTTAGGATATAAAATTTGAGGTGGGCAATGTCAGGAGAGGATGCTGGGTAGGTTGGGGCAGGGCTGGCACACAGCGGATCCCCAGCGAGAACTCCAGGATTGCTCTATGCAATCTCTTTCCAGTCACCCTCTGCTGTCCCTAGCCCAGGCCTCAGTCATCCAGCTAGAAGATGGGAGAGTTGAATGTTCTAAGTGTTGGCTGAACCAAGCTTCCTTTGGGTATAGGGTTGGGCCTCAGAGTGCAGGTACAAAATGAGTTCCTCTAATTGGCAGATAGCAAATTCCAGCCTCTTTTTCTCCCTGGAAGCCTCTGCCCTACTCAGGCCTGCCTGCACAGGCCAGAGAGCAAGTAGAGTCCATGGCAGTGGTGGCTGTGGTAGGCTTCCTGGACCAGGAGCTTAGCCCCCTGCTCAGGGTGCCAACCACCCTCAGTGCATCTGGGCCCTCCCATCCTTTGTCTGTGCTCTCCCTGGCCAGCCCGGGGCCAGGCAGGAGACTATGGGAGATGTGTCTCAGTATGGGAAGGCTTTTGGTCCAGCCTCCAGCACTTGCCTTTCTGAGACCCATTCTTAGGTGAGGAGATGGGGCAGGGAGGAAGGAGTAGGAAGTGGGGGCTGCCTCGGAGAGGTGGGAGAAGTCATGATTCTTCCTGTCTCTCTGGATGGATGCTGGGGCATCTTGAGTGGGGGCACCCTGACCCTGTTCTCTTTCAAGAGTTAAAAGTAACTGTGGAAAAGAATTCTACCCCACATCTTGTGTTTGTTGTAGTTGTTAGGTGCTGTTGAGTGGGTTCCGACTCAGCGGCCCTATGGACAACAGAACGAAACACTGCCCGATCTTGCGCCATGCCCACAATCGTGTTTATGCTTAAGCTCATTGTTGCAGCCACTGTGTCGATCCATCTCTTGGAGGGACTTCCTCTTTTTTGCTAACCCTCCACTCTACCAATCATGATGTCCTTCTCCAGGGACTAATCTTTCCTGACAACATGTCCAAAGTATTTTAAGATGCAGGCTTGCCTTCTTTGCTTCCAAGGAGCACTCTGGTTGTACTTCTTCTAGGACAGATCTGTTTGTTCTTTTGGTAGTCCATTATACATTCAACATTCTTCTCCATCACCACAGTTCAAAGGCGTCAATTCTTCTGTCTTCTGTCTCCTTGTGTTTATACCACCCCAAAATACCCTCACACACAGAGCACACCTGGTGCCTCGTGACAGCCCTTTCAGCTAGTTCCACTTGACAGATGGTACACCTAACAGGAATCAGCAGAGCCTGTACTTGAACCCAGGTCTCCTGGCTCCTGGCCAGCTCATGCCTACTGCAACCAGCTCCTGGAGCTTCCCAGAGGAAGAGATGATCCAGGAAGAGCAGGTGCTGTGTGTGCACCGGGCTTTAGAAAGCAGAGAGACAGATGTATCTGCCTTTTTTCCTCCATCTAGCTCTCTTCTTTCCCCCAACATATACTTTTTAAGCCCTGCTACATGTTAGGTAGGGGGCTGGGTGATGCAGTGGTTAAGTGCTTGGTTGCTAGTAGAAGGGCTGCTGGTTTAAACCCACCGTCAGTCTGCAGGAGAAAGACATGGAGGTCTGGTTGTATAAAGATTTACTGCCTTGTGGGGCAGTTTGGCTCTGTCCTATAGGGTTGCTATGAGTTGGAATCGATTCAACAGCAATGGGCTTATGTCCATCTAGGTAGACAGAGATTATGTGACAAGTAAGTTGCTCACTGTGATTAGAGTAGCATAATACCTCACAGGCAATCATCTGTTGAATGTATCTGTGTACCAGGTCTGTGTAGGTGGGCCCTGAGCAGGTCAGCAATTCTCAGCCCCACTCCAGCCCCACAAGGGAGAGGCTGTTATATACCTATTGGGCAGTTGAGCAAACAGAAGTGCAGAAAAGTGGTCCAGCTCTGACTTAGGATCATGGATGTGCTTCTCCTCACAGCCAATGCCAGTTGATGCTCATTCCTGCCTACAGGTAGCAGAGGTCAGTAAGGTGGACAGCACTGAGGTCACACCCATTCTCTGCCTGTTGGCCTTGAAGAAGATCTTGCCAGGCACCTGCATATAATGGGCACCTGCCTATAGAGTGGCCCCCTTGCTTCCAGGCTCTGTGGGATCCTCTTAGGGTCAGATGTGGGTGTGGTCTGGGTGCCCTCTCAACAATGGGCTGTGTCCACAGGTTTGGCCATTCTAGGACCTTGAATAACTGGCTTATGCTCTCAGAGCTTCAGTTTTCTTATCTGTAAAATGGAGATAATTAGAGTGCTTGCTTTGTAGAGTTTTTTTTTGTTTAAGTTTTTTTTTGTTTTAGGTGAAGTTTAGAGAATAAATTAGTTTCTCATTAAACAGTGAACACACACATTGTTTTGTGGCATTGGCTGCCAATCTTGACGCATCAGGGCTCTATCCTTCTCTATTCCAGTTTGCCCGTTTCCATTCATCCAGTCTTCATGCTCCTTCCTGCCTCCTCATCTTTACTTTGGGGCTGATGTGCCCGTTTAGTCTCATATACGTTATTGAACTGCATGTGTTGTTTTCTCATATAGACCTATCTGATCTTTGGCTCAAGGGTGAACCTTGAGAGTGACTTCTGAGTTAAAAGGGAGTGTGGGGGCCATGCTCTCAGGGCCTCCGTAGTCTGTCAGACCAGCGAGTCTATTATGTCTAGATATGCTTTTGTGTTGTGAATTTCAACTTTGTTCTACATTTTTCTCCCACTCTGCCTGGGACCCTTTACTGTGGCCCCTGTCAGAGCAGTTGCTGGTGGTAACTGGGCACCATCTAGTTCCCCTGGACTCAGTCTGTTGGAGGCTGTGGTAGTGGTGGTCTGTTGGTCGTCTGGACTAATCTTTTCCTTGTGTCTTTCATTTTCTTTATTCTCCATTGCTCCAGCTGGGATGGGAGTTGTAGATGTATCTTATGTGGCCACTTGCTGGCTTTTAAGACCCAAGATGCTACTCACCAAAGTAGGTTGTAGAACAGTTTCTTTACAAAGCCTGTTATGTCGCTTGAACTAGGTGTCCCCAAGATTACGGTCCCCAGCTCTCAGTCCAGTAACTCAGTTCCTCAGGGAATTTGGATGTCTGTGAAGCTTCTATGATTTTGCCTTGGTCAAGTTGTACTGACTTCTCTGATATTTTGTGCAATCTTACTCACTGTAGAGTGGTTTTGATGGTTGAAAATGACAAATGAAAAGCATTTAGTGTGAAATTTGGCAAATGGTAGATGCACATTTAATTGCACAGGTGTCATCATGGTTGATGAAACCAGCTCCACTAGTCTCCTCAAAGGGAAAGGAGATTAATCATGGTGCTGCTCCTGCAATTACTGTCCCTCTCTGCACAGCTCAGCTATCCCTAATAGGTCAGTAAATTCTTTCTCTTCCTTTCCCCTCTGCCCCCTAAAAAAGGCAGCATCCAACTGCCTGTGCATGGATGGTGGTGATGGAGGATGGATGGTTGGATGGATGAAAAGAAGATCAGGAAAGGGTTCATGTGGTAAGGGATTTTGAACAGGGATTTGAGGTGTGAATAGGAGTTCACTAAGCACAGCAAGATCAACTCCTGGCCAGGCAGAGAGTAGAATATCTGCAAAGGTCTGAGTTTGAAAGGAGCTGGGTGTGGTGAGCAGTACCTAGTAGCTGAAGTGGCCTCTGTGGTAGCGCCTGACTTTAATCTGATTTCCCTCATCCTTTTAGACCATCCCTCCTCCCTGCAGCCCAGGGTATACCACCTCTTTCCTAGGTTCCTAGGGGTAAACCAAAAAAACCCACTGCTGTCCAGTCAATTCCAACTCATAGTTGGAACCACAGCAACCCTATAGGTCAGAGTAGAACTGCCCCATAGAGTTTCCAAGGAGCACCTGGTGGATTTGGATTGCTCACCTGCTCACTCACGGTTTCTATGTGTAGGGGTGGGAGTCGTTTATTACTTAAGAGGTGAGATCTCGGCCTGCAGGAAATTCTTCTTAGTATCTAGCTTAGGTATGGTCCAGTCAGTTTTCTTTCTAGGGTCCTGGAGTAGGGGTGTTAGTAGGGGGAGGACTTAAAGGTTGTGACTAGCATGGCGAAGAGACTGTGGGGCTGGTCCCTTGGGTGTTTTCCACAGCTCCCTACATCCCTCTGCCTAGGGTGGTCTCCTCACCCGGACCCATTCTTCACCTCCTCCCTCCCTTGGGGCCTCTCTTCTTTGTCTCTCCTCTCTCTTCTGGCCCCCTGTGTACCCTGTTCAATCTACGCCCCCTCTTCCATCTGTATTGGGAGCCTCTCTTCTTGCTTGCTTCATACTCCAGCTCTGTCAGTTCATCTGTCTCCGTAGTCTCAAGGGCTCAGTTGCCCTCTCTCTTAAGATCCTTCACCTCTCCTCTTCCCCCTTCCCCATTCCTACCCTGTCCTGGGCTCCCGGGGCAGGTGCTGGGGAGTGAGGGGTGGAGAGTACAGAGCGAGAGCAGAGAACCCGGCACAGAGAGGAGACCGCGGGCAGAGAGCAAGGACTTGGCCCCCATTTTTCTCACTTTGTCTCGAAGAGGTCTGAGCTGGTCGTAGAGTCTCAGGGTCCAGGGCTGGAGGGCTCAGTGGAGGGGTGCAGTGGCTTGGCCTGGCCGGCGGTTCGAAGACAGTGGGGCCCGGCCGGGCGGGGAGGGGGGCGGAACCTGGAGGCGCTCCCCTCCCCCACTTCCTTAAAGAGCCCGGCGAGGGGCTGCGCGGGACCGGGGTTGGGCGTGCCCTCCCCGGCCGGGTCGGGGCGCATCTCTGAGCGCCCGGTGCGGAGGCGCTGCGGGTGGCCCGGACTGGGTGGCCGCTGTCGCCACCCGGCGCTGCTCCTGCCGCCCGCCCGCCCGCAGTCCCCCCGCCCTTCCCGCCCTTCCCGCTCCTCCCTCCCTGTTCTCTTCCTCCTTCTCTCCCTCCAGCCGTCAGTTCCCGCAGCTCTGCTCCGCTGCTCCGCAGCCGCGGCTCCGACACCTGACGGCACCGAAGCGGGCGCCGGAGCCCCGACAGCTGCAGAGCCAAGCGGACGGTCAGTCCAGCGGTGGCCTCTGCATGGCCCCGCCGTGAGCGGCTGGACCCGGAGACTGGGACCCACAGCGGTGAGTGGGGCTGCGGGCCACCTCGTCCCCGGGGCCCGCGTGCTGCGAGACCCGCCCCTCTCGGAGCCTGGCTGGGGGCCGAGGGTGCGCGGGGCTGGGGGCGCATGCTGGGTGGCGGGCGCCGCCCTCCGCCCTCGGCGCCCGCCCGGGTCTGCTAACAAAGCTACATTTAGAGATCAATTCCGTGGCGGCTTGGAGCAACCGAAGGATACGGTTGTCATGGAGATGGGGCAGAGCGAGGAAGCCCGGGGACGGCCAGGTCTGGGCCGGGGAGTGGGGGCACCCCGAGAGCCCCAGCCTGGTCTGCAAGGAGGGTCAGGGCCGGCCGGTCCAGTCGTCCCAGAAACTCTGCCTCTTGGTTCCCCGTTTTTCTATAATCTGAGTGAGCATGTGTGCGTTGATGGGGTGCCAGCGGCAGTTTGTTGGCTGGGGACCCGGGGTGTCTGGTGCCGGGGCCTGCCAGTAACCACCTTCACGAGGAACAGCTTTCAGGATTTATTTCTGTTTCCAGTTTTCCAACTTTGACAGCCTGGCTTGGTGGCCAGGCCTCCCCGGCTCAGCCGGCAGAACACGGGCTTGCATGGGGGCGTGGCAGGCAGCGGGCAAGGCCGAGAAGGCACATAATGGCCTTGGCAATAACAGGCAAGGAGGAGTACTTGGAGTGGGATGCTGGGGCTGCGGTAGGGCAAGGAATCCAGATGTGGGGACCCTCTCCCTAGCCGACTCCTCCTAGAAGGAGGTATTGCCACTTGTACTGTCGCTGAAGGATCTGTGGGCACTTCAAGGCAGAGCTGGGGGGCCTTGTCTCTGCACAGGCTCAGGGGCCCTGCCCCATGCCCAGCTCTTTGTCTTGGGGCTACCTTGGGGAGACTCTGGGTGAGAGCTGGGAACAGAGGCACTGGCTGCAATGAAAGAGATCTGTGGCAGGCTCAGGACAAGCCAGGCTCACCCTGATAGCTGGCAGGCGTGGAGAAGGATCAGGGTTTATCAGGGCAGATGGGCAGCCTGGGCCTGGGGAGAGGCAGCTGAGGTCTCATGAGTTTTCAGCTCCTTCTTCTAGACCTTGGACACAAGAGCTGCAAAGTAAGGGGCCTTTCAGGCAGCCTGAAGGATAGTGGATAAGAGGCATGGGTCCTCTACAAGCCCAACCCTTGGTCCCAGGCAGCTGTGGTCAGTCTTCTATTCCCTGAAGGTTAGGAACCCCACCTCCCAGAGAAGCTCCAAGTTCCGGGAACTGGGATTTTTGAGTTAGTTAAATGGGCCCGCTGCCCACTCTGTTCATCTTACATCTCTGGAGGAGAGGTCTACTCTCCCAGAGTCCACCTCTTTCTCCCAGCATGTGGTGAGGGGGCAGTAGCTTTCAAGTGAGGTTGCTGCAAAGTTTGGTCCTGATGGAAACACAGCAGACCTCAAGAGTGTGGTCTTAACCCCCAGAGGACTCCCATACATTGGGAAGGGTAGGTAGGTGGTGGCCCAGCTGAAGGTAGAGAGACATGCTTGCTTGGGGTGTCCTTGAAAGGCCACCCCCATGGGGCCTCTTGCAAGGGCAGTTTCAATGCTTGGGTGATTTACACCTTGTAGTCCCAGGGTACGCTGTGCTGGCTTGAGTGGTCTGTTCGCATCCTGCTGCTTGTCCTAATGTGACAGCTACAGCATGCCCCCAGTAAACCCAACCCGAAGTGCTTCCCAGGGCCTTCCCTGATGGGAGGGGGCCAAGTGAGCTGGGAAGAGAGACTTCCTGCTCTCGCTAAGACTGAGAGAGAAAGGAACTGGGGGGGCAGGTTGCCTCCCTAGCTTCCATATGGCAAGCACCATTGCTGTATTAAGTACTCTCAGGCACACAACAGCCTTAAGGAGGGAGGCACTGCCATTATTCCCATTTTGTGGAGGAGGATGTTGAGGCTCAGAGAGAAGTGACTTGTTTAGAGTAATCTGGTTAGTAAGTGACAGTCAGGATTTGCACTTGGGCAGAACTGCCTGATGCTCAGACCTGTGTCTCTAACCTCATCCTTTTCTTCATTGGAAATGCAAGTTAGCAAGGAGGTGGGACTGACCACCTCTCCATCCAGGGAAGGAAGAGAACCTTGAGGGGAAAACAGACATTCAGCTGAGGTCTCCTAGAGAGGCAAGATTCAAGGCATTCCCATTCCGGACATCGGCACTGCCTTTCGAGGCAAACGAAGCTCTAGACCTCCCTTGCCAGATGGTCTTTTCCAGGAAAATCTGTTTTGAGAGGCATCTTATGTCTGGGACTCCATATTTAGCCTGGCTCCTCACACAGGAGGATACACTCAGGCTGTCGCCCCTGGAGGGGCGTTTAGGGGTGACTGGGCCTGGGGCCAGACCTGGCTCCTTGCCAAAGCTCAGGCAGAGGTGGGGCAGGGCCTGTGTGGTAGCCAGCCCCTGCCCTCACTGAGGGCTGTCCTGATGGTCCCTGTCAGGGTGGACCGTTTCCTTCAAATCCTTGTCTTGCTAAGCAGGTCTGTTCACAGATGAGTCAGTTGGTGATCTGCTCTAAGGCAGTGTCTGCTTGGCCTCAGGGTGATTCCAGGGCAAACCCAAGGCCCAGTTGACTGCATGTTTGTGGACTGAACCAGAGAAGGAATGTTCTCCTCCCTGACTGCTGCCATGGCAAGCCCGGCCCTGAGCTTTCCTTTTTGGATTGTCTCTTTCTACTTCCTTCTGCCCCCTTATCTGACTTTTTTATCTTGTCAAACAAAATAGTACAGTGAACACCCATCCATTTACCCTGTATCAGTTTACCTGGATTTGCCAGTTGTTAACATCTTACCACATTTCTTTCTTCCCCTGAACCTTTTGAAAATGAATTGCAGACATGATAACCACACTTCAGCGTGAATTTTTAAGACAAGGATATTTTTCTGCATAATGACAACTCATTATCACATCCAAGAATTTTAACAAATGTAATTTACTCTAATATGTAATCCATATTAAAATGTCTCTAGTTGTCCCAGTAATGTCCTTTATAGATTAAAAAACATTTTTGATCAAGGATTATACAGAGCATTTAGTTATTATGTCACTTTAGTTGCTTTAATCTGGAAATAATTCCACCCTGTTTTTAAAAATTCTTTTGTGATATTGTCGGTTTTAAAAAGCCCAGACCACTTCTCTTGTGGAATGTCCCAAATTCTGGATTTGTTTGACTGCATCCTTGCAACTAGATTCAGGTTAATCATTTTTTAGTAGGAATACCACATAGGAGATGTATCCTTAGTACATTGCATTAGGAAGCCGGTGCTATTAGCTTGTTCTATAATGGGTGGTGCCAAGTTAGGTCACCAGGCTAAGGGATCCCTTTGTTTTTGTCCCACTCCACCCCTTCTTTTCTTCCAGAAGCTTCAATCACCTGGTCGTCCACATACCAGGTCAACACACCTGACCAAACCCCTACTTTAGACCAGAAGAACAGAGACCGAGCATGGATGGGGCCTTCAAGGAGCTCGCAGCCTCAGGGTGGGGGTGTGAAGGGGCACAGCTTGGATCAGGTGCTGTCAGAGGGGTGGGAGAGGCACAGAGAAAGCAGAGGGGACACAACAAAGGAGTGGGATAGATGGGATGGGATAGAAAGATGGGATAGGGGAAAGACAAGGAAGTGGATCAGGACTGTAACTGGCCCCGACTGAACTCGGGCTGCAGATTTAGCCTTTTCCCTAAGGGCCCTGGAGCCACACTGTAGGGTTTCAAAGAGGAGAGTGCTGGGACAGATTTGAGTGCAGGAAAGGGCCCTTAGAGGAGGATGGGGTGAGAGCGACAGTGCCAGTGTGGTGGAAACAAGACCAGTCAGGAGGCCATGAGGTGGTCCAGGCACGAACTGCCAGGAATTGGCTTCAGGGCTGGTGTGCAGTGCACGGGGGGGGGGGGGGGGGGGAGCAGAGGCTCTGGGAGTTCTGCATTGTGGGCTCTGCTGGGGCTGGGGTCTGGTGGGAGGCAGAGCGGACTAGACAGAAGCAGGTGGAGTAAGTGGAGATTTCTAAGGAAGAGCTGAGGAAAAGTGGATTGGGAAGGGTGGTGGATTCCATTTTGGATGTGTGAGGTCTGAAGTACCTTGCAGGTCAGAGGAATGAGTGTGTAGAAGGCTCATTTCCCCAGATATTGGTAGTCGCCTTTGGCCATCCTTTTGGAAGCTCATTTTGAGATGAGAGCAGAGAGAAGACCACACATAGCCCACGCGGAGAATGGAGGGTGGGCTTTCAGGCATCAGCAGGGCACAGATTTTTGAGCAGGGGCCAGCTGGCCAGCTTAGAGGCAGCTGCCCCCACAAAAAGTCCTCCCTTGAGGAACCCCAACTCCTTTATCTTGTTTTGCTCCTTCACACTAGCTTGAAAAACCACAACTGTGGTTAAATCCAACCCCTGCCTGCTCCATACCCGCACCTGTGCAGCTGAATGGAGCTGAGAGAAACTACTACAGGGCTGGTCTCACTTTAAGTTCAAAGGCATGAACTTCAGGTGGGGTCCTCAGTGCTTCTCCGCAGGTACCTCAGAAGTTCTGAGTCCATTTCCCCTCCCCGATACTAGATGGCTGTTGGACACCTTCTCATCCATCCTCTCTCTCAACTGATGACTCAGCTACCTCCTTCTCTGAGAAAGCAGACGCAGTAGTCACCATCTTCCAGCATCTGCATCCCTTGTTCTGCCTTCCTCCTGCTCCTGTGGATGGGGTGTCCCTGACCTGACTAAGCCTGCCCTTCTACTTGCACAGTAGATCTGTCTCCTTTGCCTGCTCAGGGGCATTGCTTCAGTGGCTGCCTCTTCTGCATTATCAGTTCCCCTCTCTAATGGATCATTCCACTGGCAGATTCCTTGCTGTTATTTCTCCTGTCTCAAAAATCTCACTCTCTTGACCCCATTTCTTCTACCATCTACCAATGCATTTCTCTCTTCTTTATAGTGAAACTCTCCAGAAGAATTGTCTAAACTCATTGTCTCCACGTCTTCTCTGTCTAGTCTCTCTTTCATCCTCTCTGCTTGACCCCCTCCACGCCACTGAAACCTCTCTTCTCAAGGTCACCAATAACCTCCGTATGGCTACATCCGATGACCAATTCCTAGTCCTCATCAACAGCATTTGACACATCCAACCTCTCCCTCTTCCTTGAAATTACTTTCTTTACTTGACTTCTAGGACACCCAGCTTCCATTTTATCTCTTGTCTTGTGAGTTGCTCCTTCTCAGCCTCTGTTGCTTGTCTTCCCCAGTTGCCTCTTCATATGGGACTACCCTGGGTGCACTGCAATTCTTCTCCATCTATATTTACTCCCAAGATAATCTTATCTAGACTTGTGGCTGTACCATCTATATTCTGCCCTATTTTTGTTTCCTAAGTCTTTACCTCCCTTCTGAGCTCCAAGAGCATATTCAGCAAATCAACTTTCATGTCCACTAGACACCTCAAACTCAATGTGTCCCCAGCTGAGCTCCTAATGTTCTTCTCCAAACCTGCTCTATGCAGTCTTCTCCATTCTATCCTTCTAGTTGCTCAAGCTCCAAAGCTTGGTGTCATTCTTGACTCCCTGCTTCCTCTCCTATCCTGCCCCCAGTCAGCCATAGGAGAGTTGGGGGGAGAGGTTTGAAGGTTGGGGTGGGAGGCGATCAGAGAATGGCCTAGTAACGTCCCCTTCACATCTGCTCATTGTACCAAATGCCGCTTTTCCTCCAAAAACCCTATTTGTGTATATTTTCATCAAGGAGGCCACAGTGTTAGATACTGTTGAAGTCCTAAAGCACAGGAGAGGGGAGAAGAAGAGATGAGAGAGAGAGAAAGGGGAGGGTTTGCCAAGGGACGGCATAGGAGGAACTACTTAGTGAAGAACTTGGAGGAAAGGAGTGGAGAAAAAGGCCACAGGGGAGAAGGTAGAGAGGGAGAGGTGTTTTATTTTGGGGAGGTCACTGAGTAGAGAATTTGAGTCCCTAGAGAGCATAGGATATGGGAAAATTGGGGCAGAGAGAAAGGAGAATGAAATTCCTTGTTTAACCTCTCTTGGCTGTTGAACAGGACTCAGGAATAAGTACTCAGAGATTGCACCCTGTGGATGGGCCCCCTCAAGTCTGCCTCCACCCAGGCATTGTAACTGAGGCAGAGTTGGTTGTGAGAACTTGTGCATGGTGAGTCCACTGCAGCCTCTGGAGTCAACTCTCTACCTACAGGCCCATGGGCCATACATGGGATCAAGAAGAAAGATGAGTCCCGGGGACCCTTTGAGGTCCCAGGAAGGCAGAGCAGCAGCCAGTCTGGCCGTGAACTGTTTTAACCAAAACAACCTAGAGCTTTGTGGTTCTAGGTAACTGAGGGTTTACCCTGTAGGGAAGGCGGCTGGGGGTAGTGTCATGAGCTGCAAAAATGATTTGGGACTTGACAGCAAACGTGGATTTCGTTAGTGTTAAGGCTCTCCAAACTAGCATACAGATGTATGCAAATGTAAGCAAATGAGAGGGTCAGGAGAGACGTAAGCAGGGAGATGTCATGGAATGACCTTTGTGGAGCTGTTTGTCCAGCCATGAGAAAGAGGAGGAGCCTTCAGACCCCACAACCAAAGACAAAGACTGTTCCTCAGGGGCTGAGTCAAAAGGACGAAGCAGGTTGGTACTGGGTTTCATAAAACCAGAAAACCAAACCCAGTGCCATTGAGTTGGTTCTGATGCACAGTGACCCTCTAGGACAGAGTAGAACTGCTCCATAGAATTTCCAGGGAGTGTCTGGCAGGTTCAAACTGCTGACTTTTTGGTTAGCAGATGTAGCACTTAACCACTATGCCATCAGGCTTTCCTAATAGCCCAGAATTGGTATTGCTTGACTGGGGTGGAAGCCTTTTAAGAACTAGACCTATGGCCCTTGTCCTGGGCTGGCATGGCTTTTGTGCTCTGAGTTGCAAAGTAGGAGTGAATCTGGCCTTAGATAGAAGTGCTGGTAGGGCTGGGATTGTAGGATCATCACTTGTCTTGGGAAAGGGTGACGCACCTTCTCTGACCCATCCTTCTGGCCCTGCCTTCACCATCAGGATGGGCCTTTGAAGTCCCTCTGTCAGCCTGCCAAGGTGTCTTCTGGGCACCTGCCAAATGTCTTGTGCTGTCTGGGCTGCTGTCATGCGCATTCCACCCCTAGTGGGGCCAGCCAGGAGCACCCAGTGGACCTGAGGACACACATTGTCTCCTTTAGGCCTCATAGCAGCGCTGTGAGACAGGTACTGTTGTTGCTAGGTGCCGTCCAGTCAGTTCCTACTCCAAGTGACCTTGTGTACAATGGAACAAACTAAGGCCTAGTCCTGTGCCATCCTCACAGTTGTTGCTGTGTTTGAGCCCATCGGCATAACCATTGTGTCCATCCCTCTTGTTGCAGGTCCTCCTCTTCTTTGTTGAGTCTCTACTTTACCAAACGTGAAGTCTTTCTCCAGGGACTGGTCCCTTCTCCTCCCGTGTACAGTGAGAAAAAGTCGTGCCATCCTTGCTTCCAAGGAGCACTCTGGCTGTACTTCTGAGACAGAATTGTTCGTTCTTCTGGCAGTCTATGGTATATTAAATATTCTTGATCAACACAGTGATTCAAAGTCATTGATACCTCCTCAGTCTTCTTTATTCATTGTCTAGCTTTTGCATGCACATGAAGTGATTGAAAATACTATGGCTTGGGTCAGGTGTACCTTTGTCCTCAAAGTGATATCTGTGCTTTTGAAGAAGTCTTTTGTAGCAGATTTGCACAAAGTGATTAATTTTTGATTTCTTGACTGCTGCTTCCATGGACATTGATTGTGGGTCCAAGTAAAAAGACATCCTTGACAACGTTAGTCTTTCCTCCGTTTATCATGATGTTGCTTATTGGTCCAGTTGTGAGGATTTTTGTTTTCTTTACATTGAAATGTAATCTGTACTAAAGGCTGTAGTCTTTGGTCTTCATGAGTGTTTCAAATACTCTTCACTTTCAGCAAGCAGGTTGTCATATCGCAGGTTGTTAGTGAGTCTTCCTCCAGTCCTAATGCTGTGTTCTTCTTAATACAGTCCAGCTTCATGGATTGTTTGCTCAGCATACTGATTGTGTAAGTATGATGGAAGGATACAACCCTGATGCATACCTTTCCTGATTTTAAACCATGAAATAACCACTTGTTCTGTTTGAATGACTGCCTCTTGGTCTATGTACAGGCTCCTTATGAGCACAATTAAGTGTTCTGGAATTCCTGCTTTTTGTAATGTTGTCCATATTTTGTTATGGTCCACTTAGTCAAATGCTTTTGCGTAGTCAATAAAACACAGATAAACATCTTTCTAGTATTCTCTGCTTTCAGCCAAGATCCATCTGATATCAGCCATGATATTCTTCATTTCATATCCTCTTCTGAATCTGGAATGAATTTCTGGCAGTTCCCTGTTGATGTATTCCTGCAAGCTTTTTGAATCATCTTCAGCAAAACTTCACTTGCATGTGATATTAATGATATTGTTTTGTAATTTCCGCATTCTGTTGGAATGGGCATGAGTGTAGATTTCATCTCTTCCAATCAATTGGCCACATAGCTGTCTTCCAAGTTTCTTGGCACAGATAAGTAAGTACTTCCAGTGTTGCACTTGTTTGTTGAAATGTCTTAGCTGGGATTCCGTCACTTTCTGGAGCCTTGTTTTCCACAATTAACTTCAGTGCAGCTTTGACTTCTTTTTTCAGTATCATTGGTTGTTGATCATATGATATGATCATTACCTCCTGAAATGATTGAATGCCAACCAGTTCTTCTGGATATGGTGACTGTGTGTGTATTCCTTCCATCTTCTTTCACTGCCTCTTATGTTATTCAGTGTTTTGCCTATGAAATCATTCAATGTTGCAACTCGAGGCTTGAATTTTTTCTTCAGTTCTTTGAGCTGGAGAAATGCCTGGCATATTCTTCTCTTTTAGTTTTCCAAGGTCTTTGCACATGTGATCCTAATACGTTGTCTTCAAGAGCTACCCCTTGAAGTCTTCTGTTCAGCTCTTTTACTTCATCATTTCTTCCCTTCTCTTTAGCTACTCTACATTCAAGAGCAAGTTTTGGAGTCTCTTCTGTTATTCATTTTGGTCTTTTCTTTCTTTCCTGTCTTTTTAGTGACTTGCTTTCTTCATGTATGATGTTCTTGCTGTCATCCTACAACTCATGTGGTCTTTGGTTATTAGTGTCAAATCTATTCTTCGAGATGGTCTGTAAATTCAGGTGGGGATATACTGAAGGTTGTATTTTGGCTTTGGTGGATTTATTTTACTTTTCTTTAGCTTCAACTTGAACTTGCGTATGAGTAATTGATGGGCTGTTCTGTAGTTAGCCCCTGGCCTTATTCTGACTGATGATACTGAGCTTCTCCATTGTCTTTTTCCACAGATATAGCAAATATGATTCGTGTGTATTCCATGCTGTGAGGTCCATGTGCATAGTCACCATTTGTGTTGTTGAAGAAATATGTTTTCAATGAATAAGTTGTTGGTCTTGCAAAATTCTATTACTTATCTCTGTGTTGTTACTCTTACCAGGGCTATATTTTCCAGTTACTCATATGCTTTGTTTCTATGTTTTGAATTCCAATCACCAGTAATTATCAGTGTATTTTGAATGCATGTTTAATCAATTTCAGACTGCAGAAGTTAGTAAAGTTTTCAATTTCTTCATCTTTAACATTAGTGATTGATATGTACGTTTGAATAGTGGTTGTACTAACTGATCTTCCTTGTAAGCATATAGATATTATTCTATCACTGACATCACTGTACTTCAGGATAGATCTTTTTTTTATATATTGTGTTAAATAAAAGTTTATGATTCAAGTCAGTTTGTCATACAAAAACTTAAACACACATTGTTATATGACCCTAGTTGCTCTCCCTACAGTGTGACAGCACACTCCTCCTCTCTACCGTATATTTCCTATGTCCATTCAACCAGCTTTAGGATAGATCTTGAAATGTTTTTTTTAACTATAAATGTGACATCATTCCTATTGAACTTGGCATTCTCAGCATAATAGGTCATATGATTGTCCTACTCAAAATGGCCAATACTAATCCATTTCAGCTCATTAATGCCTAAGATATTGACTTTCAAGGTGCTGTTAACTTATTGCTGTCAAGTTGATCCTAACTGATAGTGACTCTATAGGCAAAGAAGAATTGCCCCTATCAGGTTTCCAGTGAGGGCTGGTGTGTTTGAACAGCTTACCTTTTGGTTGGCAGCCAATCTCTTAACCACTGCATACTGTTACCACCCCATTTTACAGAGGAGGACACTGAGGCCCAGAGAGGTGGAGCAACTTTCCTGAGGTCGTGCAGTTTGTGGATTTTTCTGACTGCACATTTCAAATACTGACCCTTTGTCCTGGACTATATCTGAGGCACTTGTTGCTGCACGGATGGTCTATCTAGGAAGACCAAAGGGGCTAGGAAAGTTTATGGCCACTTTGGGCTGTAGAGGTAGTAAAGTTCTCAAGGCTCCTGGTTGGCTGTTCTTCCCTTCCGTGTTATCTTAGACATCCTTGTGTCCTGGGCAGTTGGGGCAATGATGAGGCACACGACCAGGCTAACCTGGGCCTAGAGAGGGCTGCAGAGCTCTGGGATGACAGGAATCTCTCAACTTTTAGATCCTTTGGCTGACAGAGGCTGGAGGGGAGCCTGGCGAGCTGTGGGATCCAGGGACCTGGCTGATGGGTCAGTTGGACAACTCTCTGCTGTCCATGCTGTCAGTGGCCCAGCAGGTCCCTGTGGAGACCTGAAGTGCCTTGACCTGGTCTGGCCCGAGCCCCATGAATGTGGGACACAGCTGGTCCAGGTCTGTATTCCAGCCCTTTCCACTGATCTTGTTTAATAGTCCATGTGTGTGCAGTGGTGTGTTCATGTGTGTATATGTGAGCATGAATGTATGAAGATCCTACTCCATGTGCTAGAATCTGGACAGTCAGAATTTTGAGAGTGGATAGTCATGTTAACAGAGGGTGCTTGAGAATAGAGCTGAGAATGAAATGTGTTCAGTTTTTCTCCTAAACAGCCATTGCTCACCACTCTAAAGGGCACAGACACAGGTAAGTGGAGGTGAGAAGGGGCTGAGGGTGCAGGGTTAGCATCCTGGGGACTGCGGTTTGAACAGAAGTTGATTATGTTTCCTTCTAGGGCTGCTTCTGAGTCAGATTCTAACGGTCATTTCTGGGAGGGGGTTGTTCAGTGCTGTGGAAGCAGAGTCCTGGGAGTTTGGGTTTTGGGTAGCCCTGACCTGCGATGCAGTTATCCCTTATCCCCCAAATACAGAGATGTAAGAGGAGGCACGTGTTCCCCTTGTGTTTCTCTGCCTCGTTTTAGGACGGTATCTGACAAATATCTACTAAGCGCAGGCTCTGTGCTGGGCGCTAGAGAGAGTAGTGACTGGACACATGTGGCCTAGTCCCTTAAGGAGCTCTCTGAGTGTCCAAAGTCAGAAGTGGAAGGTCCTTGAGGATTTTCCAGGTTGTGGATCATGTCAGGACCTATAGATGGGCCTGTGAACCTTCCCAGATATACTTGTAATGTTGTACACGTGTGTGAGGGTCTGGGGTGGTGCCCACAGATCCATGAGATTCTCAAAGAGGTCCAAGACCTGGGAATGGTTAATGGACCTGTGATACACATGGGGAAAATGAAGCCAGAGAGGGACTTCATTTGCCCAAGACCCCTAGCACACTGGAGGTAAAATGTGAGTATTCTGGCTCCCACCCCTGCTCCCTCAGCCTTGCCTCCACACTGACATTCTAGAACAGGGTTTTCTGTCCTGATGGCTCCTTGGACATCTCATAAACTCCCCAATTCTGCCTGTCCTGGATAGTGCTGAGATCTGCCTGCTGTAACCCCCATTTGCACCAGTGGTGGAAACAGGACCCATACTTCCTATCTCCTTCCAGCTGCATCAGCTCCCTGATGTCACTGTGTATGGCTGTGGCCAGTGTGGGCATTTGTCTTTTGTACCCTCACCACAGCCTGAATCTGGGGGTCGTCCGTTCCCTGGCCCCAGCTTCTCTCAAAGCAGGAAGAATCTGATTTTGTTTACCCCTAGTGCTGCTGTTACTGGTTTGATCCCTGCCTTTCAGCTTAGAGGGGCCTCACCCCACCTCGCCACTCAGAGGAGCTGCCTCAAGAGTGTGTGTATGTGTCTGGTATGTGTGCCCACAAGTACCTGCACTGCCTGCTTGCTCAAAGACATGCACACAGGTGCCTGCATCCATGTAGTCTGTCTTACGGAGCATGCTGGTCCTTGTTGTCCACCCTGCTGAGTTTCCACTCCCAGCCCTGTCCTCAGGTTTGAACCCCAGTGTGGAAGGAACTGTAAGAGATTATTCGTAAGACAGTCTAGTGTTGTTCCGAGCAATATTCTAGACTTGCTGCTTTCCAGATATGTGACCCTGAGCACATTCCTCAACCTCTCATTGATAAACTGGTAAAATAAGGAGGATTTTAATCCCTAAATCATTCATTCAACAAATATTTAAAAAGTGCCTACTGTGTGTTGGGCACTGTGCTAGGTGCTGGGAAGACAACAGTGAACATGACAGACCTAGTCCCCACCCTCACTGAACTTACATCCTAGTGGGAAGGTGGGCAGTCAGTAAGCAAACAAACAAACTGTAAATAGAAAAGGGGTCTTCAGTTCTGCTAATGTTATGACACCCATGTGGAGAGTGAGATGGAGCATGCTAGCTAGTCAGAGAGAGCCTTCTAAGGGGGCAGCACAGGACTGAGCTCTGAATCGCACAGAAGATAGTCATTTAAGGACCTGGGGGAAGAGCAGTTTAGGCCAGGGGTACAGCTGGTGCAAAGACCCTGAGGTAGAAATGAGCTTGAGTGGCAAAAAGAAGTCCACCATGGCTGATGAGGTAGAGGATGGGAGAGAGCAGGGAACTTGCTCAGGCAGGGCCTTTTTAGGCCATGCTGGGGAGCCTGGATTCTATTCTAAGAGCAATGGGAGCTGTTGGAGGGTTATGAGTAAGGGGTGTGTATGTGTGTGATGTGTGTTTTCATTCCAGCTGCCATAGGGAGAGTGGGGAGGGGGGCAGGGGCTGTCTCAGAATAGCTGAGAACCAGAAGGTACCTGGTTTGGCACTCAGCTCTGGCTGAGCCAGGCTTCCACTGTCACTGTTGTTTCCATCTCAGTGGGTGCTGTAAAAGTGGTTCTTGAGCCCAAGGTCATCTGAAGGATAGTCGGTGACAGAACCCCTGCTTGGACAGGGGCCTGGCTCAGGCCTTAAGAGACTGTGGGAGATCTTGGGCACTACCGGCTTGTCATTTGCAGAAGTCTCAGTGGGATGGGTGCCCAGTGGCTTAGCCCATGCCATTTAGGGTCACTGCTTTGAGCAGACTCTCCTGGTTGAGGATTTGGGTCCTTGACCTTGTGGGAGGGCCTGGCGTAGGGTCTGGGGGCCCGGTAGCTCATCCTGTACCTCCAGCTCATCCAGCTGCAGAGGGAGGTGTCTCCTGGGTTCTAGAGGCAGCTACTCACTGGGTGGCCTTAGGAAAAGCCTTTTCTGGTTCTATACCTGTCTCCCTGTTTGTAAAATGCTGTGGTAGAAAGATTAGAACATAGCTGCCTTTCATCCTTGACATCTTTAGTGAGGTTGTGCTTCCTTAGATCTTAGTTCTTTCATCATCCCTGAGGGAGGAGACCAGAGGTAATGTCCCCATTTTCCAGATGGCTTCACAAAGGCAAGAGGGAATATTGATGAATTCTAGAGCACAGGGTGGTTTCAGAGTCACACCTTTGGTTGAGGTCTCTACTCTAGGTACCTCTCAACTGGGCTCAGTAAGAGAGAGGGGTCCTGGTTCAGTTATTTCTGGGCTCAGCTGGCCCCCAGCCCAGGCAGAGACTCTGGGCTGCCTGCCCAGAGTGGAACTCAATGTGGGCCTTGTATTCCACCCCTGGCTGGCTTGGCCTACGCCTGGATGCTGAGGACACGGCCCAGAGCCCAGTGTTGGCAGAACCTCCAGCTTTCTCCCAGCTGCAAGAGGACATGGCAGGGCAGGTAAGGCTGGAGCCAGCCCCAAGCAGCTGCTGGAAGTTGGAAGGTGGCTCAGGGGTCCCCTGAGAGGTTCTTGATTTGTTCATAGCCCTGGCTTTGGGTCTGATGTAGATCAATCATGAGGTGAAAACACAGGCTAGGACTCATTGGGAGCTCAGATAGAGGCCCTCCAAAAGGGAAGCACCCTGTTCTGCCAGGCTCCGCCTTCTTGCGTGGGTGTGGGAGCTTGAGACATCCTGGTGGAGTTGGGTTGAAACCCTGTGCCCCAGATCCAGTGCTCAGCCAGTCCCCCCTGGGCTAGAAAGCAGGCCAGAGGACTAGAACTCAGGCAGCGGGCCAAAACGCCCCAGTCTCCCTCCTGTTTCCTTTCTAAATGCTCCTCCTACCCTCAAGGAGTCTCACTTGAGGAGGTGACCTCTTGTTCTCCCTCTCTGAGCACACAACCGGAGGGAATGGATTGAAATAGCAACTGCAGTGGCAAGGATTTAGGGCAGACCAGAAAGAATCCCTCACTGTGTGCTGAACCCCTGGGGTCTCCTGTGTCCTAGGATCAGGACCCAGATATTCCAGAGCCTGATTTTCTTTCTTCTTCTTCTTTTTTTTTTTAATCTGTGGACATCTGTGAAGTAAAAGTAAAATCTTACACAGTATTCAAAACTCTAGGTGGTGATGCTTGGGGTGGGTGGGCTGGGACCCCAGATTCCTGCCTGTCCTGGCATCTTCCATTACATGTTAAAAAAACCCAAGATTAAATGAATCTTAAGAAACTATGTGGGACCCAAAAGCCCCCACAGAAGGAGATTTGCTTTCCTCTACAGGCTCATCTTCTCTAAGTGGGAAGTTCTTTCTGCAGTCTAACTCACTGTTTTCCAAACTTGTGTCATCATAAGAATAATAGATTTCCATATCCCCTCCCTGTAGATTCTGGACAGAGTTTGGGAGTAGAGTCTAGTATTCTGCATTTTAACAAGCCCCTCAGATGATACTTGCAGCTGGGGGAGTATTGGAAATATGGGTAGGCCTCAGTTAAATCCCTGTTGCTGCAACTGGATCTGCTGAAGTGAACCCAGAAAGCTGGCCTGTACCTCCCCTTCTCTGGACTCTCCTGAACCTCCAAGAATGCCTCTTTTTCCTGAAAGGCAGAGGAGGGAGCAGCTGGGACCCACAGTAGGGAGGAAGGAAACAGTACAACCAGAACTGTGAGAAATCCCCGGGTTCCTACATCTCTGCATCCTTCTGTGGGTGTTTGAGGAGTTGGTCTGTGTATTCACTGGCAGAGGACACTGAGAGGGGTGGGAAGCACCCTACACTGAGTGGGGCAGATAGAGGGTGATAGGACAGCCAGACCTCTGCTCCAGTTCATTACATCTGCCCTCTGCATTGGAGGGGCTGGACAGGAAGCCTCTGGGAAAGGTTGGCTGGTTCCATGTTATTTTAAAAAAGGTTAGTACTGGCGATGGCAGGTAAAATGAGTTTACAGAGGTAAGCTAAGCCTAGGAAGGCCAGTGAGGAGGTGGGCCCTGGACCCACAAGTGAACTCAATGAGCAGAGCAGAGCAGAGCAGAGCAGATGGAGACTCACCTTCTAGTGCTCTCCCCCAAATACCTCCTCATTAGTCATTCCTCAAGGCTGGGCAAACTGCAGAGGGGCCGGGGGTGGAGAGGAACCCAAACCCCTCCTTCCTCCTCACACAGTCAGGGCACTGGGCACAGGGTGCGGCAGAGCCTTGGCACTCTGTGAGCTCCTTAATGGCTGTGCACCCGCCCAGCACCCTGGACAGCGCCACATGCTGGTCCTCCCTGTGGCCTTTTCCTTGGCCTCGCTTGGCTTTTTGGGGAGAGTGGTCCTTTCTATGATTAAACTGCAGCTCTGTTTACTTCTTTCTCTCCTTCTCTAAATTCTCTTCTGTAAAGACAGCCCCATACCAGTTCCCTCCATTAACCACAAAGATTCACTCATCTCTGCCTCCTGGAGCCAGGGTAAGAGAACAGAGAAAGGAATAGAGGCTGGTGGGCCAGTTGCTCTCGGTGTGAGGGTTTGTCTTTGTTACTCACTATGGAAAAGTAAGAAGGGCCTAGTGGGAGTGCTGGACCCTTCCTCAGTTCTTCCCAACCTGGATCTTCCTCAAAGGGCTTTGATGAATTTTGAACACATACAAGGGGTAACAGGAAAGCCAGGGACTGAGGCCCACAGGAGTGGCTGGGAGTCAAGGCAGAGGTGAGCAGGGTAGCTTGGGTGAGACAGAGACAAGGTGCTTACTTGGACTCAGTCTCCAGTCAGAAGGGCCCTGAGGGGGTCATCTTGGCCATCTTCCTGCCTACGGACAGGTAACCCTGGTGTTGACCCCTTTGGGCTTTTGGCTTTCTAGGCCCCTGTCCTGTCTGACTGACCCCTTCATCTCTCTGTCTGCTGCCAGGTCCAGTGGAGTCCCAGGAACAACCAGGACGGGTGCACGTGTGGTTGCCATGGATGGAGAACAGCTCCCATCTGCATTGCCTGGGGAAGTTGCTGCTGTCTGGGACCCCAGCCCGGAGCCCGAGGCCACAGGGTCTTTTGAGGAAGAGTCCAGGGTCCAGAATGGATTGGAAGCTGATGAAAGCCTGAACAGCAGCCACAGCAGCCCAAAGCATGAGATAGGGAGTGCCCTGGTGGACACTGAAGGGCCCACAGAGGGCCCAGACATGGCTCTTCATGGCCTCAGCCTTGGCCTCTCCCTCACCAATGGTCTGGTCCTGGGCTCAGACTCGAACATTCTGGAAGATTCAGTGGAGTCTAGGCCCTGGGTGACTGGTGGGCTGGTAGAGGGGGACAATGCCTCCAGGAGTCTCTGTCTGGACACTGAGGACCCTCAGCTAGGGTAAGTGGGAGTCTCAAGATAAGGCTTCACCACATTTGGCTGGTCCATTGCTTAGCCACTCAGCCTCTCTGGTTCTTGATTTTCTCATACATGAAAAATGGGAATTGCATGACTATTTTGAGTGTTTTGTGAAGACAGAGCCATAAGAGGATTTTCAAAGGAGTTGTCATCATGAACTGTTTCTGTGTAGGGTAGGAGAGGCAAGCTCCCTCCATCCCAGGCTGGGGGTTTAGAGTTTTGTGTCCCTTTAAAAATTCCTTTATATGAAAGGTTATCTGGTCTATATCTCTGCCCTCTGGAACTGGGTATTGGCCGTATTCTACAATTTACCCTAGTAGGCTTTGTGGGCCAATCTTTCTCAGCTACCCCTCACCTGAGGTTGCCATCAGGAGATTCTAACAGGAACCTCACTTCAGTCCTGTTTTCTGGAGTTACTGCCCCATTTCTGTTATCCTTACCAAAAAGTGAAGAGATCTAGATCTTGGGGGTGCCAGCTGGATCAGGGATGTGAGGCAGGGGCAGGTGAGTCTCCAGAAGACGCCAGGATCTGAGGCAAAAAACTGTACAGAGGTCTTGGTATACACAGATGTGAGCACTGGCCTGAGCAAGCAAATCTGCAGTAGGAGTATGTGTGTGTATGTGTGTGTGTGTGTGTGTGTGTGTGTGTGTGTGTGTGTGCCTGTGTGAGTGTGCGCATGCGCATGGGGGCAAAGATGTGTGTGCCCAAGGTATGCACTGGTGTGTGCATAGGTATGTGTGAGCATTTATGTGCATGGGTCTGTGTGTGTGGTTGTGGATGGGGGTATTTGTGTGTGCCTGTCCTGTGTACTTGCAGGTACACATTTGAGTGTGTATGCAGGTGTAGGGATGTGAGTGCCTAGGTGTGGGTAGGAATGTGAGTACATGGGGTCAGGTGCCTTGGGTACTGGGTGTGCGGTGGCTGTAAAAGAGTCTTCGTTCAGAAAGGACCTAAGCCAGCCACCTGACTGGCAGTGGGGTGGGCCAGTGGGCTGGGGCTTCTCAGAACATACCGTACTGAACTGTATTTATTTGAGATGGCTGAAGGTGGGGCAAATAGGGGCTTGGGGACTGTGCTGATGGCTTTCAGACCCCTTCAGGGTCATCACGTGGGCTGCTGAGGTGCATGAGGATGTGGGATCTGATGTGGCTCTGACAGTGGGACAGGAGCCCCATAAGACAAGAGCTCTGTCTTGTTTGGATGTCCCCAGTACCCAGCATAGGTCAGACTGTGGGGCCTTTGCTGGAAAGATTTTTGGTGTGTGCAATCAGGGAAGTGACTCTTCTCTTCCCTCCCCTCTTAAAAAAAACTGAAAACTAAGCCTAGTGCTGTCGAGTCAATTCTGACTCACAGTGACACTATAGGACAGAGTAGAGGTGCCCCATAGAGTTTCCAAGGAGTGGCTGGTGGATTTGAACTTTTTGAACTTTTTCACTTTTTGATTAGCAGTGGTAGCACTTAACCACTGTGCCACTAAGTGTTTCCACAGGTCAATAGAGGCCCTCTGCTAGGCACTCTGCCACCAGTAAGACTTCTGCCCTCTCCTCCACTTCAGCTCCTTGGCAGGAGGGGGCCTGACGGGGTTGCAATCTCGATTCCTGCTAGGGACTGGGAGGAGTGGGCAGGCACAGATAGCTTTGGCCTTTTCCCTCCCAGGCCAGAGTTTCTTCAAGAAGCACATTGGGACTGAATCTTAAGTACAGGGTCCAAGGAGATGTTTTCAGGGAAGGTTCACTTCCCAGCTTTCCAAATACAGATCAAATCTCTTTTAGGTATCGGGGGCTAGGGGAGAGAGCAGCATACAGTCAAATCCTCGGAGAGAGGGGTTTGCTTCCTTGTAAATGATGGGTCTTGATTTGTCTGAAATGAACTCAGCCTGCTCTTTCGTTCTCTGTTTCCCTTCCTCTGCTGTCTCCACCTTTCTGCTCTCTTGCTCTCTGTCTCGGTTCATTGCTGTCTCTGTGCTTTTTTGTGGAGTCTTTGTGACGCAGTAGTTAAGAGCATCCTTGCCAACCAAAAGACCTGCAGTTCAAATCCACCAGCTGCCCCTTGAAAACGCTATGGGCAGTTCTACTCTGTCCTATAGGGTTGCCATGAGTCGGAATGGACTCGACAGCAATAATTTTGGGGGGAGTTTTGTGCAATTTGTATCTCGCTTCTCTCTCCTTTTTCTTTCTTATTTCTTTCCCCTCTTGTCCCTTCCCCTTTTCTTCCCTCCCCTTCTCTCTCTTTTGTTTTCCATCCTCTTTTCCTGCATTACCTATGTGTCTCATGGTGGATAAGAATCCTCCCAGGATACCTTAGCTCATCTGTGTGATGCGCTATTCTAAGGGCTGGGGACACATCAGTGAAGAACACAGATCACAATTTCTCCCATCACAGAGCGTCATGATCCAATGGGGGAAACAGAAGATAAACAAGAGAATGAATAAGGGAATTGCTGGAAGAGAATGAGTACTTTGGAAGAGACAAAGGAGGAAAAAGGATCCAGATGTTGGGGGGCAGGTCACAATTGTAAATTGGGTGGCTGGGGCAGCTCTTGTTGAGAAGGTGCCGAGAAAGGTGGCCTTTACTCCTGCAGTTGCCTGTGAGGGGAGCTCTCTGGACAGAGAAAACGGCCCGTCTAGAGGCTTCTCTGGAGCCCTTTCCAGGTGCCATGGCACCAACAGCAATCCCTTAGTTTAGCCAGTGAGTTATTCACCAAGATGTACTGAGTCCCTACTGTGTGCTGTGGGGCACTGGTGGTGGTCGTGGTGGGGTGGAGTTGGTAAAGAGATGAACAAATAGAATCATATATTCTGATGAGAGATAGGAGAGATGGAGAATAATGAGGAGTGGGTCAGGTGGTGTGGACCTGCCTCTCACTCAGGGGTGTGAGGGGCGCATTAAGATAAGGTTTCAGCTGAGATGTGGTCAGCTGAGCTAGGAACCTCCCAGGCTATGGGGACAGTGACATTGTGACCCTGTGTGACATTAGTTGTGATAAAGAGATAACTATTCTGTGGCACTTCAAATCCATTTGTTCTGCTTCTGCAGTCACTTGTCAGACCCCAATGGCAAGTGACCCCAATGGCCCCAGATGGTGAAGGAGACTGAGGGCAAAGAAGGTTTTCCGGCAGTCTTGAATGGTGCTGGAGAGAAACTCACAGTAGCTGACTTCTGAGCCTCTTACTGTGGGCCTTGAGAAATGACCCAGCCTCTGTATCATTCCCACTCTGAAAAGTATAGCAGTGCTGTGTTCCTTGAAGTTGATGTGGATGACTGTCAGCTGTACAGCTTATTGACAGCATTGACAATAATCAGCTGTGCCCTACCCTTGATCAATATGATCTTCCATCCTGTAACCTGCGACTCGGTACTCCATAGGCGATTACCTCCCTTTGCCCTCTCCATTCTGCCCCAAGTAACCACTAACAAATTTTAGTCTCTCTTAAAATAAGAAAGGTGAAGTAACCACACTGCTCTGTGAGCCTAGGGGGAGCAGCATTTCCACTAGGCTGCAGGAAGGTGCTTGACGTGTGTTCATGGAGACAAATATTTGATGCCTTCCGTGGACTGGGGTGGGGTCTGGCACTGAGGAGTGGGGGCACGTCTGCCGTTTTCACTGCTGTGACCCAGTCCTCAGCCCAGAACTGGTGCCGGGTGCTTGTGAGTGTCGCTCTCCAATCCCAGGGAGCTCCGGTCATGGACCGGTACAATGACCAGTGTCTGGGACGGGAGACGCCTTGGCAGAGAGGTGACTGGGTCCCTGCGTTTCACAGGCTGGGTGGCCCCGGGGAGCCAGACGTGCGAGATGGTTTCAGCGCCACATTTGAGAAGATTGTGGAGTCAGAGCTGCTGCGAGGCACCCAGTACAGCAGCCTTGACTCCCTGGACGTGCTGAGCCTGACAGACGAGAGTGACAGCTGTGTCAGCTTCGAGGCCCCCCTTACGCCTCTCATCCAGCAGCGGGCCCATGATAGCCCAGAGTCAGGGGCTGGGCTGGGCATTGGGGACATAGGGCCTGAGGGGGATATGGGGGCAGCTGGTGGTGACGGGGAGCTGGGCAGCCCCTTGCGCCGCTCCATCTCCAGCAGCCGCTCTGAGAATGTTCTGAGCCACCTGTCTCTCCCAGCCGTGCCCAATGGCTTCCATGAGGATGGGCCTCAGGGCCCAGGTGGGGACGAGGAAGATGAGGAGGACACAGACAAGTTGCTGAACTCAGCCAGGTGAGGCGGGGCCCGGACTGGGAGCTGGGAGGACCACTGAAGAGAGGGGAAGACTGAGGCCCAGAGGAGACTAAAGAAGCTAGGGCAGCCCAGTGTCAGAGTCACAAACCCTCTCTCTAAGGCCATCATGTCCATCCCTCTACAACCAGACTTCCTAGCCCCTGGGTATGGGGAGGTTCCATCCTGCCCTTCCAGCTCCTCACAGTTCAGAGGTAAAGCAGCTGTGTTGTGGGTAAGGGTAGCATGTCAGGATCTCATGTGAAGAGGCCCTTCTGAAAGGCTGACCTGATTCCCTCCTGCTGCAGCAGAACTGTTTTCCTTTCTCTGACTCCCATGTGAGTTTTCAAAGATCAGCCTCTGTCCCTTCTTCCAGCCCTCTGTCTCTCCTTCCCTCTGCAGTGATCCCAGCCTAAAGGATGGCCTGTCAGATTCAGACTCAGAGCTGAGCAGCTCAGAAGGCCTGGAGCCCGGCAGCACAGACCCGCTGACCAATGGGTGCCAGGGGGTCAGCGAAGCTGCTCGCCGGCTGGCACGCCGCCTTTACCACCTTGAGGGCTTCCAGCGCTGCGATGTGGCCCGGCAGCTGGGCAAGAAGTGAGTGCTGTCTGCCACCCAGTCTGGAGCAAATCTGGCATCGACCTGAAGGGGGTGTGGGTGCCTGGTGCTGTGTATCTTGGGGCTCCCACCAGTCCCTAAGGACCGTCCTCCTGCTGCTGTCCTCATTCCTGGCTTCGCCCTAAATCTGTTTCCTTTCTGAGCTGCTTAGAGGAGGCCACTGCTCTCAGGAAGCGGTGGGGGAGAGGGTGGTGGATGGCCCCTCAGGGCTAGGGCAGCAAAGTATGGGATGCGGTGACGGCAGTGAGGACAGAGCTGTATCTTCATGCTGGCTTTAAAAAAGAAAAATCATGTTGGTCTGTCCCCTACATCTCTTGTGAATGGGAGTGAGAGCTCAAAGCTTGATTAGATCAAGGTGGAAATTTCTTTTTGAGCAAGAATTCTTCATTCTGGTGGAGACCCTAGTGGCATAGTGATTAAGAGCTCAGGCTGCTAGCCAAAAGATTGACAGCTTCAATCCATCAGCTGCACCTTGGAAACCCTATGAGGCAGTCTACTATGTCCTATAAGGTCACTATGAGTCAGAATCTACTCAGTAGTCACTGGCTAGTGTTCCTGAAATCCTTTCTTGGGCCACTGTTTCTCAGTCTCCTTCGATGGCCTGCTCTCTTTGGTCCACCCTCAGAGATCTCTTGGGTCCCCTGTCCTTTCAGTGCACCCTCCACATGCATGGACTCGCCCCGCCTTCCTGCTTGGCTGCTGTTAATTGTGTGTGGGCTGATGACATTCACACAGATGCATTGAGCCTACACACTGCACTGAGCTCCAGCGCTCCCCCAGGGACCACCCTTTCTGTGATGTTCCACACCCATTTCATTTCCAATTCCTGAGGATTCTCCCATCTTTCTCCTCCCTATTTTCCCATCTCCCCTTCTCCCATCTCACTAAACAGAGAGCATTTTCCAAAGTACAGATCTGACCATCTCACTTATCTCACTTGTTGCCTCAAACCCTTCAAAATTAAATCCAGGTCCTTAGACTGACTCTCAAGCCCTGCTCCCTGCCTCGTGCCTGCTCCAGCTGGGACCGCACTGACCCTGCTAGAAACTTCTTGAAGAGGTGCACTTCCTCTTCTGGGCCCCCTTGGCACCCCTCTGTCCCCTGACCCCATCACTTGGCTGGCCTTTATTTGCTGGCAGGTGTTGGCTGAGACATCACCTCCTCCGGGAGGCTTCCTGACTAAGGTTGAACTGTCAGAGACCAACTGACAAGGCAAAGGAGGCAGCCTAGGAGATGGGCAGGTCTGGGTGCATGGGTCAGGGTGCCTGGTGCCCACTGCCATGTCCCCCCCCATTGTTCTGTCACCTGTGGGCTGTATCCTGCTTCTAATAGGATGCTGTGCTCTCCTGACAGCAACGAGTTCAGCAGGCTGGTGGCTGGAGAGTACCTCAGTTTCTTCGACTTCTCGGGCCTGACTCTGGACCGAGCGCTCAGGTCAGTGGTGCTGGGATGGGCAGTGCCTACAAGTGGTGCAGGTAGCACACCTGAATTCTCATGCCAGCATAGCATGCACTTCCTGCAAAAACTTGGGTAGGTCTTTTGACCCCTCTGGTGAGGCTGTGAGGAAGGGATCATAAAAGTAGCAGCCCACCACCTCAGTGAGTGCTAACTATGTGGTAGGTGCTGAGGATATCAAGAAGTGGAGATGTAGTCTCGAGTCTTTAGGACAGGGAAGGAAGGAAAGGACTTGCTTGTATTGTGTGTGTCCAGTGTGTTAGGTGCTATAGGGCTTTACACACTTTGCTTTCTTCATCCTTACTGCACCTGTCAGGTTAGTGTTGTCATTCTCGTTTTTACTTCTCTAGCAGAGAGATAAAGAGACTTCCTCACAGTTATTGAGACAGTAAATGCTAACAATGAGATTTGATCTCAACTCTTATTGGTGTTTGAACCCAGGCAGTAGACAGCTTACTTTTCCCCTCAGAAGGGCCAGCTACAGGCCCAGGGGAGCAAGAGGGTGTGGAATGGATGGATGCAGCCAGTGTTTAGAGGGCTTAGGTCGTAGGAGCCGACACAAGGCCAGGACCCTAGACCTCCTAGCGAAGGTGCTGCCTCAGCCAACATGTGCAGGAGGGTAGGGCCCAGCCAAGTGAAAAGATCAGATCCTAGACCTTTTTAGTGTATTCTGTGTCTCTTACAGTTTTTTTTTTTTAAATGTATTTTCCTTTTTTTTTGTCTGTGTTGGGATATTTTCTGTTGACTTGCTTTAGTTCACTGACTTTGTTTTCTGTGTCTAATATACCTTTAAACCTCTTTATTGATTTTTTTCATAGATTCTAATTCTCAAAGGAATTCCTCATATTTTTACTTATTTTCTTTGTCTTTCCCTTTATTTGCCTCAAATATTAATCATAGTTATTTTAAAGTTCACCCTGGTGGCGTAGTGGTTAAGTGCTACAGCTGCTAACCCAAAAGTCCGCAGTTCAAATCCCCCAGGCACTTCTTGGAAACTCTGTGGAGCAGTTCTACTTTGTCCTATAGGTCACTATGAACCGGAATCGACTTAATGACAAAGGGTTTGGTTTCATCTGTTAATTTCAGAGGGGGAGGGTTGTAGTCTGTTGAGAGGCACTGAGGAGAGAAAGTGTCTGTGCTGTCCAGGTTGCGAGGACTGTTTTGGGGGAGGAAGCAGGTGGGTGCACAGTTGGAGGGACAGAAGGGGAGACTGGGGCACTCGGTAAGGGCCAAGATATCAGGTGCTTGACATTATTCTCAGGGTTCTGGGAAGCCATTGATGGGTTTTAAGTGAGGGTGAGTCTAACTGCAGGAAAGACCTCTGGGGGTGTCTGTAGGGAAGATGTATTGTGGCTCAGGGGCTAGACCTGTGTGGAGGCTCTTGCAGGTGCTCTGGGCCATATGAAGAGGGCAGAGTAGGACAGGAGATTGAGCTTGAGGGTGAGGAATGAACCATGAGGACTTGGTGATGACTCAGACATTGGGTGCTGGGGAAGGGGAAGGTTAAGATTGGGCCCAGGGACTCAGCTGGTAGCACATGGAGGAAGGGAGCTTCAGGGTAGGGGCAGACAGTCTGTTCCCAGCTGTGGAGGAGGGAGCGAGGCGTGAGCATTTAACTAAGAGCCGAGGGCTGCCCTGAGGTGTTCATGGGGCTTTACACTCTGGAGGGGTGATGAGGGCTGAGACTCTGAAGCGGACCAGCTCCCTGGCCTCCATGCTCGAGTGGCTGGCTATCCTGGAGGCCTGGGCCTCCTTGGGCCTCAAAGACATCCAGGACCACGGATGGTGGGGCACTGAAGTCCTGAGGTGTGTGCGTGGGGGGCAACACCTGTTCTGAGTGGGGAGCCAGTGTGACTTCGGGGGTCTAGAAGGCCTCCAGCAGCCTTGCATTACCTTCTAGGGTCTTTCTGAAGGCCTTCCCACTGATGGGGGAGACACAGGAACGTGAGCGGGTTCTGACACACTTCTCCCGCCGGTACTGCCAGTGCAATCCTGAGGACAGCACCTCAGAAGGTATGGTTGCCTGCCCCACCTTGCCCAGACCACCTGCCCTCCTTCCGCCCCCCACCCCAGTTGACTTGCCAGCTCTGTCCTGTTAGTGGACCCAGGTGGTCTGTCTCTGTGGCATGTAGTGTATGCTCTATAAACATTGAATGAATAAAGTTGGCACATGGAATGGGTTTGCCTGCTAGACAAAAGCTCTCCCAGACATCCTGCTCATTGGCATTTCTGGAAATTCTGCTATCCTAGAGATTCATTTGTATTCTCCTTCATCCACTCTTGCAATGCTGATTCTAGGTATGCTGGGAGTCCTGGTTCAGCTCAGAGCCCTCTTAGGAGTAGGACTTATTCTATGTATGAACCCAAGATCCAGAAAATGGGGAATAGACCAGTTATTAGAGGAGACACAGACCATGGCAGGGCTGATGTATCCAGGAACTCAGAGCCATTCCTAGGTCTGAGGTTCCAAGTGGCAGAGTCTGGGCTGAAACAGGCCCAGGGTGGTGGTCAGGTCCCTTCTGAGGGAGGGGTTGGCCCTGAGCCTGGGTAAGGCAAATGGTTCCTGACCTGCAGTGCTGGGTAAGCAGAAAATGTGACCAGGCCCTGAGTCCAGCAGTGTGTTTGGCAGGTGCCTGGTCACCTCCTGTCTCCAAGACCTCCAGGCTGGCTTCACCTGGAAGATAGGAGGGTGGCTGGTGGGCACAAGATAGGTCCTCACACTGAGGGTGCCACCCACTGTCTGATTTAGATGGGATCCACACACTCACCTGTGCCCTGATGCTGCTCAACACGGACCTGCATGGACATGTGAGTGGGACTGGGGTGGGGCATGCCCTCTCTCTGATTCACCCTAACTGTGCGCGGGGCCCCTTCCTGAGGCCTCCTACTCAGTGGCCGTGGTTCTTTTAGTAGTCCTGGGAACGGGGCAACTTAGCTTCCAGACTTGGCCCTGCCCTCAGTTTTTTTGCCTGAGACCTGCCTGTTCCCCTGTCCCGAAGATGGGCTCTGAGGACAACTGAGACCCATGGGTGCTCAAGAGGTGCTGAGTAAGATGTGTTCTCTAGCTGCATCTGTGCCAGATGTTGCTAAAAGATCCTCTGTTCTTCCTACCCCTTGTGCCACAACTCAAATGTGGCCTGTCTCAGGACCATGCCTGCCAGTCAGTGGGTGGGTTGCCCTTAGGAAGCATTCTCGCCACCCCTGTCCACCAGCAGGCAAACAAGTGAAGAGCCGGGTGTGAGTGCCTGGGGGCTGTGAGGGCTCTGCCTGTTCCAGGCCAGCAGCCGACTCAGTGCTTGCTTCTCACGGCTCAGTAACTCCTTCTTCCTTCCTCTGTCTGCTCCGGGGACCCCCTCTTTGGGCTCTCTTGCCCTCCTTCAGGTGGTAAGTGTAGCTGGTGGTGTGCATGCCCATGTATGCCTGGACCCCCATTTCCATGTAACCCTCTGTGTCCCCCATCACAACATCTGGCCCTGCCCAGTCACTGCTCTGTCATCATTGCTCTGTCATGGGTGGCCAGAGTCCCCCACCTTGGCTTGGGGATATTTCAGTGACTCCTGGGAACCACAGGCCAAAGTGTCTGATTCTGGGATTATCAGGAAAGTCCAGAGAATATGGAGTGGGAGAAGGAGCTGGGGCAGACTCCACTTCAGATCCTACTCTTGTGGAATCTGGGTGACCCTGAGCAAGTCACTGGCCCTCTTTGAGCCCCAGGTTCCACGTCTGTGGATTGAGAGGAGTAGTTTTCCCCACAGCATCAAGGGGAAGACTGTGAGAAGTAATATACAAAATGCCAAGTGTCAGTGTCTGGCTTCCATGAGTTCAAGGAAGATGACAATAGAGACATAACCAATGAGGTTGGAATGGCCATTGGCAGGATGGTCAAAGTCTTGAAGACCTTTGGAAGAGCACTTTTAGTGGGGCAGAGAAGATGAATGCCAGGTTGAAGTGGGTGGAAATGAGCACGGGAGGTAAACAAGTGGAGGATATGGACAATTCTTTTGTGGTATTTTGCTTTGAGTGGAGCACTGAAGTGAGCCCATGGCTGAAGGAGTCAAAGAGGAACTGTTTCAAAATTTAACTAGGGTGGTGTGTGTGTGTGTGTATGCCAATGGGAACAACCCGGCAGAGACGGGGAACCAAGCAATGCCAGAGAGAGAAGGGGAGGTTGAGGCTTCCCTTGAGGCAAGAAACAGAGCCCAGGTGAACAAGGGCCTTAGATGGGAGTGGTGCTAATTCATCTCTCCCATAACACAGACATTGGGTTAGTAACTCTACTGGTAGCAAGGTGAAGGACCTCTTGCCTGGTGATTTCCACTTCATCAGTAAATCATGAGGCAAGGTCATGAGCTGAGAGTGAGGATGGGAGGGGGCCAGTGGATCAGTAGAGGTTTGGTTCAAAGTAACAGAAAATTTAACACCTGTTAGCTTTAAGAATGGCAGGTACTGCTTCCTAGGCTTATCCAAACAATTAACGGGATGGGTTTACTGGGTCAAAAGGTTTGGGACCATGATCTCAGGAGACAACATAGTCAATTGGTGTAACATAGTTCGCTAAGATTATGTTCTGTATCCTGTTTGGTGAGTAGCATCTTAGGTCTTAACAAGCTAGCGAGCAGCCATCTAAGATACAACCATTGGTTCCATCCCATCTGGTGCAAAGGAGAAGAGAGACTAGAGGACACTGAGACTCACCCAAAGATACCCTTTGAACTTGGAATTGAAATTATTTCTGTAGGTCACCTTTCAGCCAAATGTTAGATTGATTTATAAAATAAACGATATTGCCCAAGAATGTGCTCCTTTAAACAAGTAACATGAGACCAAATAACCCACAGTTACCCAAAAGCAAAGGTGAGAAGGCAAGGGAGGAAGGGAAACTAGATCAGTGGAAACAGAACAAACAGAGTGGAAATAATGAGAATGTTGACACAGTGTAAAAACTGTAACCAATGATACAAAATAATTTGTATAAAAATTAGTAAGCCAAAGCCAAGTGCTGCTGAGTGGGATCTGACTCATGAAAGGAGAACCTAATTTGCTGTGTAAACTTTCACCTGAAGCACAATGCAATATTATTTTAAAAAATAGCAGGTACTTATTAACTGAAAAGTGTAGCATCAGGGAGGGTTCAGTGTGGGCTTGATTCAGCCTCTCAACATTTTTACTATTTATAGATGTTTGGATTTTTTTTTCCAGTTTGAGGCTATTATTAATAATGCTGTCTGAACATTCTTGTGCATATTATTTGGTGAGTATATGCACAGATTTCTATTGATATAAATCTGGTAGCAGAATTTCTGGGTTATAAGGTGTGTTTATGTTAAGCTTTATTAGATACTACCAGTTTTCCAAAGTTGCAACAATTTATGCTCCAACTGATAATGAATGAAAGTCCCAGTTCTTCAATTGTCACTAACAGTTGGTATTATTTCACTTTCTCATTTTAGTTATTCTGGTGTCTGTGTAGAGTTTTAATTTTCATTTCCATGATGGCTAGTGAAACTCAGCATTTTTTCATTTGATTTTGGCTATTTGGACAGTCTCTTTTAAAGAGTGCCTGTTTTTCTATTGAACTGTCTACATTTTTCTTACTGATTTGTAGAAGTTCTTGAAATTTTTTTCTGGGTATAGAGTTTTAATAGGAAATTACTTTTTTCAATACTTCAATGTCTTTTGATTCCACTGATCTGCTGAGAAGTCACATTAAGTTCTATTGTTGCTTCTTTGAGAGAAATGTGCCTTTTTGCTCTCTGGCTGTTTTCATCACACCCATTTCTCTCTTATTGACACAATTAGGTTCCAAAGATTAGGTCATTGCACAAAAGTTGGCATTTTGTGTTTAGAAATGGAGAATGACTACATCATAACATAACTGACAAATTGCATCATTGCATAACTACCAAACCACTGAGAATCATGGCCCAGCCAAATTAACACATAACCTTAACCTTCACAGCCAGTGTTACTCTTGCTTCATACCTCACCATTAATTATTGTGAGATGTATATCGTTAATAGGCAAAATAGTCAGCAGATTTTTTGCTATTGTTGTGTAAATGCAAAATGTAGGGTTATGAGATGGGCAATACGTATATTTTTTCTTTTTGTGTTTGCTATGAACAAGTTTTGTTATGATTTACTAAGCCACAGTTTTAGGGGGTTATTTTTGTGCATTTATTCTGTAGTTCTTCTTGTGTCTATGACTTGGTGTCTTTCATCAGTTTTGGAAAGTTGTCATCCAGTGTCTTTGTATGTTGCTTCTGCCTCATTCTCTCTCCTCACCTGGGAATTTAATTATGTTTATACTAGAGTTTATTACTTAGCCTCATATATCTCTTAGACATTTTCTATATTTTTCATCCTTGTTTTTTTATTTTAAGAAAAGCTTGGATATCTACTTCTGACCTACCTGCTAGTTCACTAATTTCTTCTACAATGTCTAAATGGTTAAGTCCATTTATTGAGTTTTACAATTTGATTATCATATCTGTTATTTTGTAATTTCCAGTTGATTTTGTCTCTATTTTTTTTGGTAGTTTTTAATTTTCTGATAAGATTCTCCATCCTGTCATCTAATTTCTTGGTCACAGTTACTTTAAAGACTGTGTTTGCATAAGTCTAATATCTGGATCACTTGTGAATCTCTATTGATCAGTTTTTTTCTTGGTTGTTCCTAATGTGCTTGGTAATTTGGAATGGATGCTTGATATTCAGGGTGAAAAATTATAATGATAATTTGATATACTGATTGATGCTACCCTCTTCCAAAGAAGATTTACTTTTGTGTCTGGTCAGTAGTTAAGGGAAGCAAATACTACCTTATTCCATTCATAAGCTGAGTGATTCAGAGCTGAAATTTGGTTTTTGTATAAAGCTGAATATTGTCTATCTATTCCTATTCGTGGGGTATAGCCTTTTGGGGGTTCTAATTAGAAGCCTGGAGTGTTTCCCAGGGTTCTTTGTCCTTGGTAGGCTCTGAACTCCAATTTTTGTTTCTCAGTTGCTCAGACTTCTGGCCACTGCTCCTGAATGGGCAAATGCTTCAAGGGTGAAAGCAGTTCTTGTTGGGCTGCCTCTTCACACTCCTTTTCTTTGCAGGGTGCTCACACTTGAAGACCCCGCTGCTTTACTAGCTGTCCAATGCTTTTATACCTATATTTTATTACTGTTTTATCCAGTGATTGTTTTTGTTGGAAAGGTTCACCTATCTTTACCAGGGTGGGAAATCTTCTCTGACTATTTTTTCTGTTTTGTATTATTGAGTCGTTGCTGCAGAATGTTCAGTGTGTGCGTAAGTTAAAGACAACAGTATAGACATTGCCCACATATTTCTCTATTACAAATGCACTCATACATGACTCTATACTTATACCCATACACAGACATATGTATACGTAAAAATATACATATATATTTATGACACATGATTATATCAAGAATATTTTCTTCTTAACCCATTGGAAAGGTGCAGGAAGTCATGCTTGTCAGCTACTTACATCATTGTTTCCTGAATTGTGTTCTATGGTTTATGAATGTCCTACGTGATGCGAATAGACTCCATTTGCTAAAATGGTGCCAAGGTCAATAACTTTGGAAAATTGTGTGCCGAGTGTTCTCCTTGGAGACTTTTAACACACATAAGTATTTTATAAATTTTGAAAAGTGTAACTAAGCTTATTTGATTAGGAAGCTCTTTTTTAGGGGGGAATACATGCTTTCCGTGTAATGGTAGGTGAATCTTGGGCACCTTTGCCTTACAAGCAAACCCAAATTCAGAACATCCTGTGTCAATAAGTATCCGAGGCAAGGGCCTTCATCCTTACAAGGATGAAGTGCCATTCAGTATTTCATCAAATATGCATAATTCACAGAAAGGTCTGAAATGAGTGTTAGGTCTCGGATTTGGAGGTCCAGAACCTTTCTGTCACTGGGTGGTTTAATAAAAAAAAAAAGAAGAAGAAGCCAGAACTTGGGGGCACAGTCATTCCTAGCTTTTTGTGTGTTTGTGCCTTCTGGAGTAAAATTATCTGCTTGGATTCCCTTAGTCTCAGTCCAGCTCAGCATGGGGTACCCATGTGTGTTGGTGGAAACTGACTTTTGATTCTCATAAGACCGAACTCCCCCTCATTTCACTTACCTCTTAGAGATCTTGCTGCCCCTCTGTGTAGGTGAGAGGGTGAGACAGTTGTGGCGGAATACACAGAACTTCTGCTCAGGAGTCAAGAGGCCTGGGTTCAAGTCCTGGTGCTGTGTGACCTTGGGAGAGTTAACCATGGAGTAGCGGGTGAGAGCACGGGCTTTGGTGTCAAACACACTCAGCCCTTCTACTTCTTGCTATGTGATCATGGGCACATTACTTCACCTTCTTGCACCTATGTTTCCTTACATGTCCAGTGGAGATAATAATGACAGCACCTCTTCTTTTCCTTGCTGTGAGAAGGAAATAAGATAATGCATGTCAAGGAAAATGCCTAGAACAAAGTAGGCACCCAGCAAATGTCAGCTATTACAGTGCTTCGTCCAAACTTGACTCCTTCATCTGGGTTTGAGGGGAATCTCAAGCTCTCATATGTGAATGGTCAAATAAAATCGTGAACGTGAACATGCTTTGTTAACTCTTGGAGAAACAGGGAAACCCAGGCAGTTTTATTTTCATCTTTGCCCTTGTTGCTGCCTCATTCCCTCTGGCTGGGCAGGGCAGGGTGCAGGGGCCACCTCAGTCTCCATCCCTACTCTCAGGAAGAACCTTTTCTCCATTACAGAATATTGGCAAGAAGATGTCCTGCCAGCAGTTCATTGCCAACTTGGACCGTCTGAATGATGGTCAAGACTTTGCCAAAGACCTGTTGAAGGTATTACCTGCTAAGAGGTGTTATCTGTACCCTAGGTGGGTGGGGAGGATCTGGGTCTGGACCCCACTAAATGTGTGTGTGGTCACACATTCCAGACTCTTAAAACTAGTCCAGGGCCACCATGGCTTTGGAACATAATTGAAGACAGACTGTGCAGCTCAGCATTTGACTATTACGTTTCCTGAGTTAGGCAGAGGGGTTGGGTTTTTGAGAGTTGCTTTTAGTGCTCCATGACTGTCATTGCTGTCATGGTAGTCATCGACACTGCCACCAGTTGTTACAGCTGGCACCCCACCATCACTGTTACCATTATGCCCAGCGCCACCATCCGCATCCCCACTGCCTTTACTGTCACCGTAACTGTCCAGGGAAGAGCACTCCTTCTCCAGCATCGTCAGGAGTTTAGGGGATCCAGGGACAAACTCTGACCTCTAAAGCCTGGTCAGTTCTGTGCCTTGGAGGAAGAGAAGAAGATTTTTGGGAGACAGATGATGAATTCAGTTTTAGACAGTGAGTTTGAAAGGCCTATTAATACCAGGTAGGCTGTTTGATAGTGAGTCTGGACATTAAAAAAGACAATCTGATAATTGTCTCCTTCACTTTTTAAGAATGTATTTCTAAGTAAGATCACAGAATCCCAGTTCCACCACCCCCTATTTATCTCTTTCCATGTACTCATTCGTTCATCTGCTCACTTTTCTACCCATACATTCATCCTTCCATCTGCTCAACCCTGAACCCATCCATTCAGTTATCCACTCACCCATATATTCACCCATCACTCATACATGCACTTGCATACATCCCAAACGTTCCCGTATACTTCCACACATACATTTACACATATATTTATTTACATACGCACTCATCCATCTACTTACCAACTCATCCACCCCATCCACCCAATCATCCACCCACCCTTACAACCCAAACTCTTCTTCATACACCTTCCATATACCCACCCACTCCTCATTACTTCATCTTTTCACCTACCTATTTCCCCACCTAACCACTCATCCCTCACTATTCACTCTATTCATTCATCTACTCACCCATCTTCCCATCCATCTATCCATCCCCGTTGTTGAGCACTTGATGTATGCTGAACACTGGCTTCTGCACTGGAGACTCAGTGACGAATAAGATAGATGACTCCTGATCTTGTGAAGCTTGTAGTCGGATCCGACTCGACGGCACTTGGCTTGGCTGTAGTTTCCTAGGGAAAGCAGGTGTTAAACGATCTTATAATACCATACTTCCATACATCTATCTACCCATTCATTTATCCATTCAACAAACAAGTATGCATCAAGCACCCGCTTTGCCTACTGGCTGAGAAGACATTGCTTCACTGTACCACATTGCTGGGGTAGGTGGGAATTTCTTTGACTTTTCACTTGGACTCCTCTCTCTTTTTCCTATTCCCAGGCCCTTTACAACTCCATCAAGAATGAAAAGCTGGAATGGGCCCTGTGAGTATTGCCCATGGACATAGGTGTGGGAAGACTGAATTATTGAGAGAGGGAGTGGCTTGGGGGCAGGGCAGCTACTTCTGCCACTCTCCATGGTGCTGATTTCTCCCATCAGGGCACTGGTAACCCAGTCCAGCTGGTCTGCACCTGGCATTGAGCTCTTCTTTGAGCTTATATTTCTGTCTAGATAAAGAGTGTACAGTGTTTACACTGCAGTGGGATAGGTTGAAATGTGACTTTAACTTTATGATGTCCACAGCTGATTTTTTGTACTGGAGATTCGATCTCAATTTCCAATGATAACGAATCTTTCTCTTCTGGGAAGTTAGGAAGTGAGAGGCATTCACCCCTTATAACTCTTAGGATATGACCATACTTAGGGTGGTGACATGGATATTTACAGCCATTTGGAGAAGTGTGTGGTCATACTGCTGGTTGGGAATACTGTGAGAGGGCCCTGGGGAAAACAGCCACCTTGTCCTGCTGTGCTCTCCAGTACAGCTTGGGTCTTCAGGTCCATGTACAGGCCCCAGACAGGGATTGTTGGAACCCCAACCCCACTGGGAAGAACTGGCACTCTTCCACTAGGGCTCCCACAGGGGACCCAGAATTTAGGGGCCTTATCTATTGCCCCATCTTCCTGCCATGCCTATGGGCTTTGGGCAACAGCTTCAGTCTAGTTATGGATTACTCTTCCTAGGGCTGGAGCTCTCAGAGCAGAAATGGAGAGAGGAGAAGGAGACCTGGAGATAATAAAGTCTTAAACTCTGTAATCACGTTTAAAGATTGGAGCTGGGAGACCAAAGACCAAAAATCAGAGGTCAGGGGTCAGATCTGAAAACTACAGGGAGGGGTCAAAGATCTGGATGTGTGATCTGGACTTAAAACCTCCTTATCTCAGCCTCTCATGGCTGCCTTTTACCTCTGACCCTGGATCCCAGAGGGGTACTTGATGGGGAGAGGGCAAGTTGATGTTGGGCTGAGGCCTCCATAAAGGTGATGCTCAGGCCTACTACTTCCTTAGTGATGAGGACGAACTGAGGAAATCACTGTCTGAGCTGGTGGATGACAAGTTTGGGACAGGCACAAAGAAGGTGACAAGGATCCTGGATGGTGGCAACCCCTTTCTGGATGTCCCACAGGCTCTCAGCGCCACCACCTACAAGCATGGTGTGCTGACCCGGAAGACTCATGCTGACATGGATGGCAAGAGGAGTAGGTGTTGGGCTGGGGCTAGGGGAGGGAAGTAGGGAGGGATGCTCGTCCAGATAAGGGGTTCACCCCTCTCGCCCATGCCTCTGGGGATGCATGCACAGGTGTACATGTAGGCGGAGTAGGGTAGGAGATACTGAAGTAGGTGGTGGAGGCCATACTACCAGAGATGTCCTCTTCAGCGCCCCGAGGGAGGCGTGGCTGGAAGAAATTCTACGCGGTGCTCAAAGGGACCATCTTGTACCTGCAGAAGGTGAGAGGTTGCCCTAGGGTCTCCACTCAGTTTGGGCCAGTTCAAGCACCCATCTAGTCCACCTTGTACTCATGGCCTGAAGGACCTGAGGCTAGGGCAAATGCTGGGCCTTTCCCTTGTTAGAAGCCTGACTAAGGCTCACTCAGGACTTTGGTGCTTTCAGGGAAGTGTCTTTGAAGGGCCCGGTGACTCAGTGGATACCCAGTGTAAAGCCTGTCCAGGCCTCTAAGTCACATGGGACACAGGGAGTGCCTGGAGTGATTTGAGCTGTAGTGGGAATGATTTCATAGCAGCAGGAACTGCAAAGTGGAGGGAGATAAAGGGATGGAGAGAGGGAGAGGGAAGAAGGGTTGGTGAGGGTGGAGGAAGTACACTGACAGCCTTCACAATAGCTTGTCCATCCACCCATACAGGATGAGTACAGACCTGACAAGGCCCTGTCAGAGGGTGACTTGAAGAATGCCATCCGTGTGCATCATGCTCTGGCCACCAGGGCCTCTGACTATAGCAAAAAGTCTAATGTACTCAAGCTGAAGACAGCCGATTGGAGGGTCTTCCTCTTCCAGGCACCGTAAGTAAGAGCTGGAGCCCTTTTTGCTCAGCTCAGGGCTTGCACGCCCACCTCATCTGTCCTGGGGGGACAACCTCTGCTTCAGTTGCTCATCACTCAGAAGTGCAAATGTATCCATTTAACAGAAACCAACAGCTGGGATCCCCTAAAACAGTGGTTCTCAAAGTGTGGTCCCCTGAGCATCACCTGGAAATAGTTAGAATTTCAGTTTCCTTGACCCCTTTACAAGCCCTAGTGGCACAGTGGTTAAGAGTTCAGCTGCTAACCAAATGGTCGGTAGTTTGAATCCACCATCTAGCCGTTCCTAGGAAACTCTATTAGGGCAGTTTTACTCCATCTTATAGGGTTGCTATGAGTTGAAATCGACTCCATAGCAACAGGTTTGGGTTTGGCCCACCTTAAAGAAAAACAAAAAACAAAAACCAACTGAACCCAATGCCTACTCACAGTAGAACTGCCCCATGGGTTTTCCAAGGTTGTAACCTTGATGAAGCAGACTGCCATATCTGTTTCCCACAGAGCAGCTCCTGGATTTGAACTGCCAATATTTCATATAGCAGCTGAGCATTTAACCACCACACCAGCAGGACTCCTTGGCCCACGTTAGACCTACTGATTCAGAAACTAGGGAATGGGGCACAGCAACTGTGTGTGTGTGTGTTTTTGAAAGAATGCACCAAACATATTAGCATTTCTTTTCTTTTTTGTTTAAGCAAATGACAAAGACCCAGTTTACTTTTATCCTAAGCGTAACATTATGTATTTAAATAATTTTCAAAGCTTGCTAAGTTGCTAACGTTCGTGCATCACTAGAAAACATACTTAATTTATATTAAACTAGAAATGTATTACCATTAATGTATTAACACCTCTTACTCCTCAATACTGGAAAAAAAACAAAAACAGAAATAATTTTTGTAGAAGACCCTGCCTGGCAATGTTAATTTCACAGTAGATTAAAACTACTTGGCTCACATTTCAAAGAAATTGGAAACAGCAAACTACATTCTGGTGCTAATGTACGATTTTCTCCTAGCTCTACTAGAGAATCATGGTTTGCCTTGGGTTAAGTTTAATAAAAAAGCAAAGTGCATACATAAATTTACAAAAATTTTAAAGATGAAAGAAAGGGTCCCCTTAATGTGGTGGAAACCCTGGTGGCATAGTGGTTAAGTGATATATCTGCTGATCAAAAGATTGGCAGTTTACATCTGCGAGGTGCCTCTTGGAAACTCTGTAGAGCAGTTCTACTCTGCCCTGTGGGGTTGCTATGGATTGGAATCGACTCAGCGGCAGTGGGTTTGTTTTTGTTTTTTTTATCCCACCACCACCAAAAGATGTGCAGAAGAGTGAAGCAAGGCCCCATTGAACCAAATCAAGTAAATCCTGTATCAAAAGAAAAAAATCCACCTCCAAAAGATGGAAACCCACTGAAGGCAGAGAAGAGGATGCTGTGCCTTGGTTTTGGCTTCCACGGAGTTCTCCGCAATTCCCAAGAGTCCTCAGATGGACCTCCAAAGAAGCCAAGTGAAAGTAAGTCTCTTCTGCTAAAACATTCCCTGAAGATGTCACCCGGATTACGGACTGGGAAGCCAGACTCTGATGAGCTGTCAACATGACTTCACCTTCACCTCTGTCACTTAATCCTCTGCCACGGCTGACATAAAGAACAAGACAAAATAAAACCCCATTACCGTTGAGTCAATTCCTACTCACAGTGACCCTATAGGACAGTTCTACTCTGTCCTATAGGGTTTCCAAGGAGCACCTGTTGGATTCAAACTGCCAACCCTTTAGGTTACCAGCCAAACTCTTCACCACTGTGCCACCAGGGCTCCATATTGGTCTCATTTTTTAGCGTCTGGAAACACCTCATATGCCTCGGCTACTTGTTTGAACTTCCTCTCTGCTTCTTCCTTAGTCTCAGGATTTTTGTCAAGATGCCACTTCAGTGCTACTTGACGATATGCCTTTTGAATATCCTTGAGTGAGGCATGTCTCTACATGCCTAGAACTTCGCAGCAACCCACCATGTTTTAACAGACTGTTGGAACAAGTCTCGAGGAGGTTGGCAGCCAGCGACAGGGAAGCAGAGAGGCTGGGGCTCCTCTCAGGTCCTACGAAGCTGGTGCTGGTGGGGGCAATTATGTTATAATAGGCCCTTTGGGTGATTCCTAATCTCTGAAGGACAAGGCAGATGGACCCCTCATGAATCATCCTTTATTTATTTATTCTTTAAATATTTTATTGTGCTTTAAGTGTAGGTTTATAATCTAAGTCAAGTTGTCATACAGAAATTTATACACATATTGTTGTTAACTCTAGCTGTCCTCTCTGCACTGTGACAGCACACTCTTCCTTTCTATCCTGTATTTCCCCTGTCCATTCAACCCCCCCTGTCCTGCTCTGCCCTCCCATCATGCCCCTAGACAGGAGCTGCCCAGTTAGCCTCATGTATCTACTTCAGCCAAGAGGCACACTCTTTGCCAATAGCATTTTGTATCTGATAGTCCGTACAATCTTTGTCTGAAGAGTAACCGTCCTTCACTTTAAATGAAAGGAATGGTCAGGAAAGACTCAACTTACAGTTTACCTGTAGAGTATTCCTTCTCCCTGAGCTCCATCCTTCTGTGACTTGAGCTTAAGTTTCATGTATGGGGTGTGCTTAAAAGGAGGGAGACCAGCCCGTGAGGTATCAGGAGGTGCTGGGCATGGTTGTGGAGGGGGCCGTGGAGGCAAGATTGGGGGGAAGCTCTAAGTGGGCTGTGGAGGGGATGACTGGTTGCCCACCTGTCTCTAATGGCCACCTGGGCCCACTGGTGATGTTCTACAAGCTCCAGGGCCTGTTTGTTCCAGGTCCTGCTAGCTCCAGGACCTGTTACCTCCAGGACACAGTGACTCTAGAACACATTATTAGCTCTAGGACACATCAGCTATAGGACCTGTTAGCTCTAGGGCTCTGAGCTCTGGGTCTTCGTAGTTCCAGTCCCCATAAGATCCTGTGCTGTTAGCTCTAGGACACATTGTCACCAGGGCTGTTTTAGACTCAGGGCCTTTAATTCCAGAACCTGTTGACTCCCAGATCGTTATCTGAAGGACCCGTTAGCCAGAGCTGTTAGCTCCAAGGCCATTAGTTCTGGCCAGGGACAGTTTTATTTGCCAGGACAATCGAGGTCCTGCCTGGGAGCTGGGATGGAAAGGGAGCTTCTTGCACATCTCTAGCCTGGCACATCCGGCCCTCCATGGCCCCACAGGGCCTCCCTCAGTTCTTTTCACCCATCTGTGAAAGTGCACTATTCATGCCTCTCTGTGCCAGGCCTCGTGCTGGGTACTGGGTGCAGGTGGGGGATAAGGTACTCTATTGTGAAAGCTTGGTACCCTCTACCCCCTCCCCCTCTGTCCCCAGGAGCGAGGAAGAAATGCTGTCTTGGATCCTTAGGATCAACCTGGTGGCTGCCGTCTTCTCGGCCCCTGCCTTCCCCGCGGCTGTCAGCTCCATGAAGAAATTCTCTCGGCCCCTACTGCCCTCCTGCACCACCCGCCTTTGCCAGGTACAAGTTCCTAGGATCATGACCTCGCCTCCCCAGGTGGCTTCCACTGTCCCAAGCTTTACCTCGGTTCCTTTGGTAGGATGCTGGGTCCTGGGTTAAGGGACACAGGAGAAGAAGCGTATATATTCTCCTTCATCTTTGCTCCCATTTTCAGATAGGAAGACTGAGGCTCACACATTGCATACAGGCCTGGCTGTGCTGGGGAGGGTGGTGTGTGTGCTTGTCTGCCAGGGTGGTGTGTATGTCTGGGGATTTGGTTGTGGATCTATGGGTATCATGTGTATCTGGGCCTGGGTGTCAGAGGACACGTGTGGCATTGGGGGCTTGGGAGAGCTGAGGCCAGGCTGGCCCTTTGCCCAGTATATTGTGTGTGCAGGTGAGAGTTCATAAGAGCCAGGTGTGGGTTCAGTGACTGTGTGTCTCACAGGGTACGAGTGTGACATACAAGTCTGAGGGCTGTCCCTCTCCTTGGCCTGCTGAGGAGCACCTGGGAGAGGTGATGTGATGAGACATGGGGGAGGGAACCACCTGGGAGGAGCATGCCTTCAAGTCCAGAGCCTGTCTGCTGACTCTGCCAGGCCTCAGTTTCCCTTCAGTGAAGCAAGTTTAGTGACCCCATTTCCCTGGCAAGACGTCCTCAGAGTTGCCTCACAGTCCGGGGCTTCTCTTGCAGGAGGAGCAACTGAGGTCTCATGAGAAAAAGTTGAGGCAGGTGACCGCAGAGCTGGCTGAGCACAGGTGTCACCCAGTCGAGCGGGGCATCAAGTCCAAGGAGGCGGAGGAGTACCGGCTGAAGGAGCACTATCTCACTTTTGAGGTGGGCTCTTGGACGGGAGGGGCTTGCAAAAGACAGAGCTGGGGCGAGAGGAGGCAGATAGCTCCTGCCTTCTACCTCCCACCACCAACATCCTATTAAATATTTCACAGTCAGTGGGTCCTCCGTTCTGGGGACTCCTCTGAGGCACTGGAAGCCCCGGTGACATAGTAGTTAAGTGCTCCAACTGCCAACCAAAAGATCGGCAGTTCACATCTGCCAGGTTCTCCTTGGAAACTCTATGGGGCAGTTCTACTCTGTCCATAGGGTCACTATGAGTTAGAATTGACTCCACGGTAGTGGGTTTGGGTTTTCTGAGGCATTTGTACCTCACTGTGAACCATGTGGTCTCTGTAGAGAGCATCGCATCCAGACAGCCTACCCAGAGGGGCTCCCCACTGCCATCCTTCTCCCCAGCTACTTCCTCTCCCACAGCTTCCTGAACGGGCCTAACTTCTCCAGAACTCTTGATAATCAAACCACAGAACTCTCCAGGCCTATCTGCAAAACTTTTCCCCTTTTGTTTCATTTTCATCCTTCACAGGGTGAAGCAACATAATCATGCTGAGCAGTGTAACCTCCCTTCCTAAGCTCTCTCTTCTTTCCATCTTGTCTCTCTGTGCTCATTACCCTGATTCTGTCTCATACAGACAGGGCTGACAAAGAATTGCCCTCCTGGGTTGAGGAGGAGGGCAGAAAGCACTCATCCACTGAGTAATAATTCACACCTGGAACCTCTCTGGTCTGGGTCTGCTGCCCCCCTCACCCGCTGCAGACTCCCATGGCATTGTTTGAGATGGCAGTGTATGGTTTTTGGTTGTGTTCTGAAGAGAAAACTTAGACTCATGCTGAGCCACATGGCAGGAAGTTTAATTTCCACTTTTTATCATCAGCATTGTTTGGGAAGACCAAAATGGACCTTAAACGACAGCCTGGAAGTGGGAGGATCAGGAGGCCTCAATGCTCCAGGCTTTTCACCTCTGCTGGCCCATGAGGCCCAGTCAGTTGCTGGTCTGATCTAAGTGGGTGGGGAGGACGGCTCCACTGCTCACTGTGGGACCTCCAGGGTCAGATATCTAGGGCCCTCCCAGGGACTGAGGAGGCTGCCGTGAGCTGGAACAGGAAACTTCGGCAAGCAAGGACAATATTTAGGGTTGCCATGCAGGGAGTGCCAGGGGCCAGGAGCCTTGGATGGAGGGTGGAGCTGACCCTTGGTCCTGCTCAGCCTAGCTTGAGACTGAGGGTAGAATCTGTTTAGTGAACCTTTCTGGGCCCTCGGTTTCTGCGTTCTCCAGTTCCTTTGGATTGATCTGCAGTAGGGAGTGGACAGACAGGCTGAGACTGATCCTGAAAGCCCCCGGAGCAGGAAAGACAGGAGGTCACTAATCTCTGTCTAGAGTCCTACATCGATTTCTGTTGAAGGCAGCATGGAAGGAGAGGAAAGTTCCCAGGATTGATCCTGACCTTTTGAGAAACAGGCGTCAAAGCTTTTGGAAGCCTTTGATCCAGTCTCCCTGCAATGTCAAAATAGCAATGGCAAAAGCTGATCTCTTGCTCTAATGTGAGGTGTGGTTCTCTTCATGTCCCTTGTACTACTGATTCAATCCTCCTATCAGACCTACGAAATGGGTTTTGTTACTATCCTCATTTTACAGGCAAGGGAACTGAGGCTCAGAGAGGTCAGATCAGTTGCCTGAGGTGACACGGTTAAGCCATGAGCCTGACCCAGACAGCTGACTGCACCGTTGTCTCTCTGCCCTTTCTCACTGCTGTTCCCCCTGCCCTGCTTGATGAGGAAGGGGACTGAGGCCCAGCAGTGACATCTTGCTCAGGTGGCAGAGCTGGATGGGAACAGACTACCTGCACCTTTAGTACCTGGTCCAGGACCCAGCCTCCCTGGACAGTGATGAGGGCCTGAAGCTCACAGTCAAGCGCCTCACCTGCTGCTGAGTCTCCCTCGAAGATGTTGGCCCTGATTTTCAGCCCCTGGAACAGCTTATGAAAGTACCTGTCTCCCCATGCCCTTCTCAGCACTGGTATTGTCCCATGTCCTGACCTTCGCTAAGGAGCCCCAGTAGCACAGTGGTTAAAGCACTCAGCTGTGAACTGAAAGGTTGCTGGTTTGCACTCACCTGCTGCCCCATGAAGATTATAGCCCTGGAAACCCCGTGGAGCGGTTCTGTTCTTTCCTGTGGTGTCACCATGAGTTGGAACTACTTGGAGGCAATGGGTTCGATTTAGCCTGATAGATTTAAAAAGAATGTCTCATTACACTGTTTTAATTTGCAAATTAAAAATTATAAGTGGAATTCCTGTGAATGTCCTTTGCTTAGTTTTCACAGGGTTGTTTATCTCCTTACTGATCTGGGGAAACTCTCTACATAGTAAAGAAACTACACTTTCTGTCACATAAAAGTGCAAGCATTCTTGTTCTCTGCCTTTTGACGTTGTTTGTGGCCTTTCTCTGCCTCCCCAGAAAAGCCGCTATGAGACCTACATCCACCTCCTGGTTGTGAAAATCAAAGTGGGTTCGGACGACTTGGAGCGGATTGAGGCCCGGCTGGCCACCCTGGAAGGGGATGACCCTTCTCTCCGGAAGACACACTCTAGTCCTGCCCTTAGCCAGGGTCATGGACCTGTGACTGGCAGCAAAGCCATGAGGGATGCCACTGGGCCTGACACTTAGTTGGTGTGGACTAGCGGACCCTGGAGGCAGACAGATGTCTCCACAGGGGTCAGTGAGCACAATTCTAACCAGAAGACACTCAGACCAAGCTCCAGGCAATCAACAGGTTGCGGGAGGGGCGCGAGAGCCCCATGGGCCAAGAGGCTGGAGATGCCGTTCCTGGCAACGATCATCCGGCTGGAGCATCTCTGGGCCTCAGACTCTGTTTCTTGCTTCTGTCTCCAAGGGAAGCTTCATTTTGTAGGCCAGCTGTGTGCATGCCCTAGATGCCATCTCACTGGAAAAGCTGGCAGGCCTGCTACTTTCCCAGGCCCTCCTCTTCTCATCAAGCCCCTCCTCTCATCTCGTTTGTTTCTGGGGGAAGCTTTGGCTCCGGGTCCTGGTTTGGACATGCACCCTTTCTCTGCCTCCTTCCTCTGAGATGATCAGCAGCAGGTCTGCAGACCACCAGCACCATCATCTCCTCCTCCTCCTCTCAGCTTCTGGAACCGTGCCCAGTCCTCCTGACTCACTTTGCAATAACGCAGGACCCGGCCCACCCCCTCCCAGCACCCAGGTTTTTCACCACTTATCTGTGTACACCTCCCCTCCTATCCACCGAAGCCACCATTGCTTTCTTTTTATACAGACATAAACATACATATATAAGAATTATATATATAAGACTCCCCTTTAAAGATGGTTTCAGAACTGACATCAGCTAGGGGATGAAATAATGTGAAGGAAAAACCGATTTCCAAGCTCCACCTGTTGACAAGCAGGCTGGCATCTGGCCCCCAGTGGACCCTGATACTCTGGAAGGGAAGAGGAGGATATCAGAGGCTCTTCCGGCTGAACTGTGACTGACACTGCTCTTACAGTTGAAGCTTTTGTTATAAAAAGAGCGTATGTGCCACCCCACCTGTCCCACGGGGGTTCTGGGGAGTGAATGAGATGCGGCCACAGCCCTGTTTGTATTTTGGTCCTTTATGCTGTGCTACCAGGTCTCTGAGCTCCAGAGGCGGCATCCAGACCTAGGCTACAGGAACAAAAGACATCTTGCCTTGCAAACAGCCACTTGTCAACAAACCCCAAGAGGCCTACAGGGGAAGGTTATGGAAGCTTATGGAAGCCACGGGTTCTTGGTCTTGAGAAAAGGTGGAATGACAAGATGCTCACTGTTCTTAGGTTGATATTTCTTTCACTCTTCTAGCGAGTCGGAAATGCCTTGTTAAGGACATGTGTGGGAAGAATAGAGAAGTGTACCATGTGATGATCACCATACCGGCATCCTTCAAGTCCTGTGTTTCTTTGACAAGTGGGTGGGGGGTAACGACACCCTCAGTACAACTGTGATGAGCAAATCTTTTCTATTTTTTAAATAGAGATTATTGTAGTCAGTCCAGCAATTTGACCTCAGTGTTAACATATTTAGTTAATAAAATAAGCCAACCTTGCAACTAAGTGTCCACTATTTACAAGCCCACTCAGATTTGATGCAAGGAGGTTTGAGTCCATGGAGAGTGATTTAATTAAGTCCAGATGATTTCTTTGGGTCAGCTGAAGTATGTTTTATGTTCAAACCATCTGGCCCCTTCATTTTGCTCAGGGGAACTAAATGGTCGTTTAAACAGAACTGACAAAGCAAATACGGCAACACAAAAGAGCTCTGGGTACTTTCTCCATGCTGTCTTAAAAGCCTTTCCCATTTGAGAGTCAAGGTCCCACCCTGCATTACACGAGGGTGGTGAGTGAGAGCAGAGGCTCCAGCAGTTGCAGACAGATGTGCTTCCTTGAGTACTAGTTGTGCCTCCCATCCGTGAAGAAAAATTTTAGCTCATATTCATAATGTGTATACTTATTTATTTGTAAATTATATACATGTACTACTGTACTAAAATACTATGTACATTATAAAAATACACAAAAAATAGAAATTTAAAAAGGATGAGATGAAAATAAACCTAAATCAAAGTTCTAAGATTTTCTTCCTGCATTCTAATGGGTCAGTCATCACGCTGCCGGCACCACCTCTGCCCCTAGCATGTCCGTTCTCTAGGACTTTCTAAACCTGAGGACCACAGGGGACATGTAATACCTGACTTGTGACACCTGATGGTCCTGGGAGATGGCAGTGGGCTCAGGGACTCCTGGGGGGCTGATCCCTGAGAACAGAGTCCCTTGAACTTTCATCCTTTCATTCAATGAGGGTCACCCCTGTGCCACACACTGTGTGGGTGCTGGGGATACTGTGATAAGAAAAAGATTGGCCAGGCCCTGTCTACATGGGACTCACAGTCTAGTGAAGGGGATAGATCATCACCACTACAATTGGTGACACTGGGTGAGGGGTTGGGGAAGGAGAAGCCATAAATGAGCTGGCAGAGAAAAGAAGAAGGAATTGGGGGAGTGGAGAGGGAACACTGGCTCCGGAAGTTGCTCTTGGGATCAGGGTGTTAGGAAGGAGATACTTTCACAGGGCTATAGCTGTTCCTGAAATGTGCACTGCAGGTTCCTCAGGCCAACATCTGAGAACCTGAGTGGAGAAGAGACCACTCCAGCCAAATCTGCTCCCAGGTCCCATCCTCACACCTGGAACATGAATGGGTAGATGATTTGATGATGAACTAGCCAGTGAGCCTTACACTATCAGGAACTGTCTGTGGATCCAGAGCAGATAATGGAGATACTAAATGGGGTCATGTAAAGGTCAGTAAGTTCACTAACAGGTCATTCAGAATTAATGGGGTCACATAGACATCAGTGAGTTCATTTGTGTCAAGGAGATGGTTTCTGACAGAACAGTTTCTGGGCATTAGCAGCTCAGCCCTCAAAAGGTCAAATGAGGACACTAAGCTGGGTTGCAAAGAAGTCAGTGGGTTCATGAAGAGGTCATTCAGAGTTAATTTGAGATCACACGGAGGTCAGAGGTCAGATAAAGGAATTATTGGCCAACAGCAAACTCAGAGTCAACAGAGGACTCTGGATTTAAGCAGTCTTTAGTTCACTATTTTCTTTTGTTTAACAGTTACTTTCTGCTAGCCTCCAACGACGACTGTGATGACTTTACTTTCTCCGTCATCGCCCTCTCATCCAGTTTTTGTCACTCTCTGTGTGCTTCAAGAATGCAAGGCACTTGGAGTTGCCATCACCATCATGGAATTCTCCTTTTAATTGGCCTCTAGTATATGCTAGTGATCAAATGCATCTGCTAATCAAAAGCTTGGCAGTTCAGATCTACCAGGTGCTCCTTGGAAACTCGATGGAGCAGTTCTACTCTGTCCTATAGGGTTGCTATGAGTCAGAATCAACTTGATGGCAGTGGGCCTATTATGTGCCAAAAGAGGTACTGGGTGTTTTATGTATATAATTTCCACAGCAAACCTTTGAGTTAGGTATTCACATCATCATTTCACAACCAATCAAACTGCAGCACAGAGAAGTCACACAGCAAGTAAGAGGCAGAGCTGGGATTTGAACCCAGGACTGGTTGATGCCAATGCCACCATGACCGTTAGCTTCTTTTACCTCCCATTGTATGGCCTACAAATGATCGCACATCTTGGGGGCATTTACACCCACATGTACACACATACAGAACTTGTAAACTATCTGAGTTCTTTGGATATTAGAATGTACCTACCCTCGTCTCTGACCACAGCCTCACTGTTCCTGGGGCTCGACACTGGTTTACAAAATTAACCAATGACGGGAAAGGCTCCTAAACCCAGACATTCATCTGCCTAAAATCACGTACTCTTCAGCAGGGGCTGCAGGTTTAGACAGGCCCTGGCTCTGAAGGGGGCGGGGAGAGGTTATAAAGTTGGGAAAAGAGCAACATCCTGTGGGCTTACCAGCTGCAGCAGCTGTGGTCCTCCTGACAGCTAAGGGTATCTATTATGCCACTTGGCATGCCTGTACCTTGCCTGTCACATGCCCGAGGCCCCAGGTGTCATCTTGCCTGAGCTGCTTCAGTGTCAGCCCCACAATCCCTTCTCCCTGGAGTTAGAAACTGTTGCTTCAGACTGGCCCCTGCTGCTCTAGGGCAGGAAGTGGGCCAGGGTTCTGAAGCTGCGTTTGAAGCAAAGTAATTTGCGTCAGTCCTTTGGCCAGGTTCCCCAGCAGCCAGCAGGGACTTCTAGTAAATGTTCTTCCATCCTGGGAAGGAGGAGGGTATTTGCTGGAGCCTGTCCTGGGAGCTGGGACCAGGGGAGGGAGGGTCACTTCCTCTCAGGGACTGCCCTGGCACTCTCCACCCTCCACACAGACATTCATCCATATCATCCAGGTACCCACCCCACTGTCTCCCCTCCTCACCTGGGGGAGAGGCACACACCATCAAACATAAGTTATTTCTGATTTTATTTATAATATAAAAATGTTCAAGTGTCAACAGTCAGGTGTTTGGACATTTCAGGGCAGGGTTCGCATTTGTTTCTGTTTGGAATTTTTTTTTTTTTAAATAACAATTACCTTTTTGACAAATTAGCAGAGATTCTGTGGACCCAGTTTTGGGAGTTAGGGGGTCATGGGCTGGGGCTAGGAGGAAGGCTGTGAGAAGGAAATGTTACTTTATTGCTAAAAGGGGAATCAAATATACTGTTCAGTGGCTCTTCTCGGTCCCAGCGTGACCATGCATCCAATCTAAAGAATCTGAAATGCAAAGGACATGCAGGCATAAAATAGAAAAGACGACCTGTAAACAAAGGTGCTGCAGAGGACGGAGGGGCATCCTGGAGGCCATGGGAAGGAGCAGCCTTTTTATATTGGGCCCCTGGCAGAGCTGCCCCTCCCTGGGGTGGGGGCTGTGGGGGAAACCTTTTTCTTTGTTCCCCTCCTCTTAGCAGCTGTGAGGAGCGGGGAGCACCCCTCCTCATTCTGGTTGCTGTTGCTGGGCCGTTGTCTCCCCTAGGGCTTACCCAACCCCAGCTCTGGCCCCAAGCCAAGGCCAGAGTCTCTGCTCTCACCTTTTAGGGAGTTGGGAACTGAAGGTCTTGTAGGGGGCAAACCTACTTGTGTCCTCATTTACTTTACCAGGTCGAACCTCTTACAGCTCCCCCCCAACAACCTAGCACTACCAGAACCCCACAGCTCCCCCTTTCCTTGCTTTCTCACCTCTGTCCGTTCAGTATCGCATAACCCCCTCTCCACCCAGACACCCCAGACTTATCTCCAGGAGCTCCAGATGAGCGTACAGCAAAAGGCACCACAATATAGATTTCTATTAAAGAGTCAAAAAATTGGCCCATCTCTCTTTTTTTTTTTGTTGTTTCTTTTTTTTTCCGAAGCTGTAAATCAGGATGTTACATATAAATAGTTTCCCTATAAAAACGTCTTTGCCGTTAGCTAGTATTATAAGACAATTTTTGCTAAAATGAAAATAAAACATTTTGTTATACTTTTTTCCTTTTATATAAAATAAAAATATTTTTATTTCTTTTTTTTCCCCTCCTTTTTCCTGTTCTCCTTAAAGACTGTGGGGCGGGCGAGGCGGAGGAGGTGGCGGCGGGCGGGGGCCCCTAGAGGGGCGCCGAGTCCTGCTTGCCCCGCGGGGGCGGCCCGCGGCTGTGTCTGCTGCTGGCCCGCGTGCTGTGGCTGTCCAGAGAGTAGTAAGTCCTGCTGTCGGCTGCCGGACACAGCGGCGGCGAGTCCGAGCGCAGCGCGTCGTGCGCCCCACGCAGGCCAAGAAAAGGCGTGCTCTCGGCCGCCAGCGCCCCGTCGGCATCGTCCGCGTCGTCGTCCGAGGCCGAAGCCGAGCCGCAGCCCGAGCCGCTGCTCAGCGACAGCGAGTCCCGCGCCGCGCGTGCGCGCTGCGCCGCCAACCCGTTGAGGCGCGAGCGGCGCCAGCGCCGGGGCCCCGCCGACGTCCTGCGGGACGCGCCGCGCGCGCGTGGCCGCGGCGGCGGCGGGGGCGCGCACTCCTGCGTGGTCTCATACTCGTCGTCCTCGGGGATGCGGAATGGGCTGGCGGGCAGGCTGCCCAGGCTGCCGCCGAGCGCGCAGGCTCCGCGCCTCGGGCCAGGTCCCGCCGCCGGGTAGTAGTAGCTGTCGTAGCTGCGCTGCATGTCCACGCCGGGGCCGGGGCCGGGGCCTGGGGGTGCCGGGTGCCGCAGAAGCGGCTGCTGCTCCGCCAGGCGGTAGGTGATGGGCGCGGCCGGAGGCAGCGACACAGCGTGCGCCGAGTTGGGGGACGTGATCTCGAAAGTGGGCACCTGCGTGGCCAGCGAGTAGTGGAAGTCCACTGGAGAGAGGCGTGCGGGCGTCGTCAGGGCCGACACGTACCTGCGGGGAGAAGCAGAGTAGTGGTCTGGGAAGTGGGAGCGGGAGGGTGGACCACACTGGGGGCAAGGTTCTTCCCTGAATTCTGCCTGCAAGAATAATGCCTGAAATCCATTTCCTTAAACTCTCCCAGCCTCGGTTTCCTTACACCTGTACCATAGCATTCATTCCATAGTGTTGTTGGGACAGTTCACAACATTTTAAGTGATTTACTCCATGTCCATACAGTGAGGAACTGGGATTTGGCCCGAGGACAGGCAGGAATCAAGCCTCACACTGCCTAATTTCAGAAATGACTACTTCCAGTTCAGTAGCCTGACCTAGTGTGCTGGCGCTGCAAGGACAATTCATCCTAAGCACTATTTAGCTTCAGTGGGAGACATAGTCTTTCTTATATTAAAGCCTGAAATTTCCTTGGGGAAGACCCTCAGCCCAGGGATAACAGTCATGGAAACACTACTGAGGTGAATCTGTTTGGGGCTAAAGATGTCCTGTTCCTCCAAACATTTGCCCTTGTTTAATATCTCATAGGCTGGGTCCTGGGTACCTGTCTCTTTTCTTTTTCTGCCTCCCCTATCCCCATCCCCTAGCCTACAAGCCTCTGTCCACCTCAGGATGGGGATAACCTACCTCCATGCCTTTCTCCCAAACTGTAGAGCTGGCACCTCACTGCTTTCTAGAACCAGTCTGGAGTCCTTATTACGTATCTCTGAGTCACCTGACCCCCACCTTTGGTTTCCTACAAGCGTGTCCAAAACACCACCAATCCACTTCAGCCTGGGCCTAGCTGCCTCATTCTGGTCATTCCCCAAACCTAGGGCCTCTCTTCCTTCAATCCTTTTTCTCTGTAGCTCCCAGGACAATCCCAGCAGAGTCATAACTCCCCATCAGGAGGCCTTTCCTGCAGAAGCTCTGGCCTCTGGCCCATCTCTCTGGCCCCAGCTTCCTGTTTAGGCCCAGTTCTACCGCTCTGCGCAGCCCACTCTGCTCTAGGCACCTCACCTCAACAGCCACGTTCGTAAGTGTCTTAAGGCTGTTCCCCTTGCCTGGAATGCTTTTCTGTCCCATCTCTCTACCTGTTAAAAGTCTTATTGCTGTGGTTGTTATGGATAACAACATATACCTAGTGAGTACCAGCTCCATGCCAGGTACTAAGCTAAGAGCTTTGTGTACACTATCTCAGGTGATTGTCACAATAGCCATGTATGATAGGTATTGTGGTCTGTCTTCTGCAGGTGAGGTGATTCACCTGACCAGTCACACAGCTGGAAGATGGTAGAGCTGGGCTTGGAAAGGTGCGTCTTGGGACACTTGGCTGCTTCCCGGAGCCTACAGTCAGGCTGGGTTTCTCTGCCCTGGAGTGTGTCCTGAACAGTATCCTGTGCTTATTTAGCACTTTCAGTAGA